>CM070596.1:69822272-70477825 GCA_036346395.1 Hsuehochloa calcarea
GCTGGTAAAACAGAAAGCACTAAAATGATCATGCGTTATCTTGCGTACATGGGTGGGAAGGCTGCCTCTGAAGGGCGAACCGTGGAGAAGCAAGTTCTTCAGGTGATAATTTCTGAGAATTACCTAGTTCGGAATAACTATTTCTATGACCATCTGATGTTCTTGTTGAACTGATTAACTCGTATTTCTCTCTCAGTCTAATCCTGTTCTTGAAGCATTTGGAAATGCAAAGACTGTCAGAAACAATAATTCAAGGTAAGAATCATTCTATATATGATTATTTCTATTACTATTGTGGCCTTGTGGGTAACTATCTTTCTCACCCAACCAATTTTTTTTCACTGTTATTACTGCAGTCGCTTTGGTAAGTTTGTTGAGATCCAGTTTGATCAGAAAGGGAGAATATCAGGAGCTGCTGTTAGAACATATCTTCTTGAGAGATCTCGTGTATGCCAAATATCCGACCCAGAGAGAAATTACCACTGTTTCTACATGCTTTGTGCTGCCCCACCTGAGGTGCTGCCCCTTGTCTATTCATGTCTTTTGTTTATTAGGAAAAATTATAAACTGCACACCCTGTAATTGTATGCTGCTTCCACTATACGAGCTGTTATATAATCCACTTTTCAGTTTGGCATAACATAACGTGATCATAATCCCACTATTTCCAGGACATCCTAAGTATAGGCTGATTTGTTTTATTTGGGATAATCAGACTTGAGAGTTTGTGAGACTCTTTAAATTGACGGGTTATTCTCTCATCATTTGATTATTTTTGTTATAGCTTGCCCAATCATGCCACAACTTCCATATCGGTCAGCGTGAAGGATACCATTTCATATGGCATGCACACTGTAGCATTAATATAGTAATAGTACTTCTTTAAACTTTTAAGATTTCTAGCCCCCTTGCTAACAGATTTTCTCCTAACTGTTTACTATTCTCCCACAAAGGGAATAGCAGCCCTTCCGTGTGAATCAAAGTTTGGTACATGAAAGCCTTTCAATGGCATGTTCCTCTAGCTACTTTTCTTTACCCTTACAGTATATTGGAACACTAAATATCTTAGCCGCTTCTGCTGTTTAAAATACCGTATTTCATCTTAGTAAGCGGGGTATGGCTAAATGAAACAGTTTTTCGTCTACCAGGAACTTGAGAGATACAAACTGGGAGATCCCAGAACATTTCACTATCTTAATCAGTCCAACTGTTATAAGCTTGAAGGCCTAGATGAATCTAAAGAGTATCTTGAAACTAGAAAGGCTATGGATATTATCGGAATCAGTTCTGAAGAGCAGGTACACATTTGGTTCTGTAATGGTTGCCCCATACTTTTTTTGGTCACTGGAAGCTTATCCACTCTTCTTGAGCTTAAATCATGCTTGTGCGTTGCTCTAGGAAGCAATTTTCCGGGTTGTTGCTGCCATTCTCCACTTGGGAAATGTTGAGTTTGCAGAAGGGGATGATGGAGATTCGTCGAAACCTAAAGATGAAAAATCACTGTTTCATTTAAGGACAGCTGCTGGGCTCTTCATGTATGTGTCTTTGGCTTCTTTTTACAAACTCTTGAATGATTGCACTATCTGACAAGAGCTCCAAATTTGGTGTCGTAGGTGCGATGAGAAAGCATTAGAAGATTCATTGTGTAAACGTGTTATTGTGACTCGCGATGAGAACATAGTAAAAACTTTGGACCCTGAGGCTGCCAAGGGAAGTAGAGATGCACTTGCTAAGATTGTGTACTCACGGTTGTTTGAATGGTGAGTCCACTTTGAAGTTTTGCATGACTATTTTTTACACATGTTTCCACTTGATGCTTATCTGGCAAATGACCTTTGATCTTAGGCTTGTGGATACGATAAATAGCTCTATCGGCCAAGATCCAAATTCAAAATGCTTAATTGGAGTGCTTGATATCTACGGGTTTGAAAGCTTCAAAACAAACAGGTGCTTATTTGGTACACTTTTGATGATTGATTGCATGTTGGATGTGTTTTTGTCAATTAGACTGGCTAGCCAGAGGAAAACTGTTGGGTTAGGCCCAATTTAGTTCTTAGTAAATGGTGGCTATTTGTCTCCATAGCTTTATTTATAGTGATCAGAGCATAATTATTGGCTAGTTCTCTTTGTTGAAGTTCTTGTTCACAGTGGGGCACCATATATCTTATGTTCTGAATAACTAACTCTATCCACTGACGGAAAATGCCATGTTCCTGTGCCTCTCCATTGACATTTGATTACATGTTGAAGATTCAGTATGGCTGTGTTTTCTGTAAGATCTTTGATATTGCCTGTAGTATACGGTAGGAATGTAACACTTGATACAAAAGACCTTTTCAACAAGAGCAAGATATGTTGGATGCACGGCATTGCTTTTGCATGTTTGGTACAAACTTATTGGTTTTGGTCCAGCGATCACAATCACTCTATCAGTTGAGTGCTGTTAGTTGAACAATCTGTGTATGTAGGCCTGCTGATATACACAGATCTATTAGTTTTAAAAGGATTAAGATCACGGATGGTAGTGAAGTAGATTCTCAGGAGTCAGGACGGTTATCATGTTGTTTAAGCTTTCTTTCGCTAAGTTCCTCTCTGATAATCGAGTTGACTAAGATCAATACATTTTTATCATGGTGCATAAAGTTTCTTGTCATTTGTTAATTCTTTAATGATTTTTGTTTCATTTTTTATTCCTCTCTATTATTTTTCTTTACTTATAATGGACTTATTATTTGTATTGCCCGGATGTATTTTTTTTCTTGACAGTTTTGAGCAGTTTTGTATCAATCTGACAAATGAAAAACTGCAACAGCACTTCAACCAGGCAAGTTTGTAGCTTTCTTAGTTGGTTTCACAACCTGCAGTTTCATCGTCGCTGAGTTTTTTCTTTAAGAGATTTTAACTTTGAAGTTCTGCTTTCCTGCAGCATGTCTTTAAGATGGAGCAGGAAGAGTACACTAAAGAAGAAATTAACTGGAGTTATATTGAGTTCATTGACAATCAGGATGTTCTTGATCTCATTGAGAAGGTTGTTTTCTTCACCATCCTCTGCACCCATCCTGTTGTTTGGTTGCCTAAACTGAATGAGCTCATGCAAATGAGGCCATGAGGGGCCGATGTGCCATGTTGGTTGTTCTCCCCTTCCTCAATGTCATGCCATATTGGAATATTTCCTCTAGTAACCATATGGTGAGATGTGGCATGCTCATGCTGGTTTGCTTAATCACACACTATTAGTTGTAATTATCTATGACTGTGATGATCCACGGTAATTTGTGATGATCAGTATTACTTACTGGTGGTTAGTGACTATTAGCATTATTTTTTCTGGAAGGACTATTAGCATTAGTTACTAGTGATCAGTGCAGTTTATTGTTGAAAATGACAATAAGTGGTGATTATTGGTAATTTAGTATGTTTTAAATAGTTTTTATTCTTATTCATATTGATTTTTTTTTTCATACAACCATAATACCAAACATTCGATCAACCAGATGCTCTGAATGCCCATCCTGTATCACCTCTTTTAGATATCCAACGGCCAAACAAGTCATTTGCACATTCCATGTGTGTTGGGCTCATCCAACTGCGCCATCGGTTGCTAGGTTGAGGGAATACATGCAAGTATGCAACCGAAGACACCCTGTAAATGCAACATACCTAACAATCAATTATAGCTGCTGCTACTGCTACTGCTACTTTGATTCTTAGCTCCAATTATAGATAGACAGTTCTGCTCATTATATCTTAGCTTTGACATTGCTGAAATGCACTGGTGGTCATGTCGCTGTATTATTTTGCTATGTTCCATCTAAGACTCCATTCTTCCTTCGCAGAAACCTGGTGGAATTATTGCACTTCTAGATGAAGCTTGGTCAGTGATAATATATCTTTTTTTATTGTTTATTCTGGTTTTCATACAACAATTGAATCTTACAAGTAATTAATCTGTCTATGTCTGATTTTTGTGTTACAGTATGTTGCCAAGATCGACACACGAGACATTTGCTCAGAAATTGTACCAAACTTTCAAAAGTCACGAGCGCTTTACTAAGCCAAAATTATCTCGGTCAGACTTTACAATATGTCATTATGCCGGAGATGTAAGTATGAACTGCCTTTGCTTTTGTTATTTAGCTAGCAATGTTCTTAGAATCATGTCTAATGTGAAAGTATGTTCATGTATAGGTCACCTATCAAACAGAGTTATTTCTGGACAAAAATAAAGATTACGTAGTTGCTGAACATCAGGCTCTCTTGAGTGCTTCAAAATGTTCATTTGTTTCGGGCCTTTTCCCTCTTCTCTCTGAGGATTCCTCAAAATCGTCAAAGTTTTCATCCATTGGTTCCAGGTTCAAGGTGCACAGTCACTTCCGTTTAATGCTTTAATTGGATTTCAGTTGCTTCCAATTCTTCATACTTTTAATACTTATATAATAAAATGCAGCAACAATTGCAATCTCTCTTGGAAACTTTGAGTGCAACTGAGCCCCACTATATCCGTTGTGTAAAGCCCAATAATTTGTTGAAGCCAGCAATTTTTGAGAACCAGAATGTTCTTCAACAGCTCAGATGCGGAGTAAGATTTTCTGTTGGCATTTCTGTTCTTTTTCTTGTTTTTGCTTCGAAGTTCCAACTTCTGTATTTACATTATTGACTTTCCTCAGGGGGTTATGGAAGCAATTAGGATAAGCTGTGCTGGGTATCCAACCAGGAGAACGTTTTATGAGTTCATAGATCGTTTTGGTATTCTTGCGCCTGATGTTTGGAGTGGAAGGTATTAAATTGTCAATGAATAACGATCAATAATGTACTGTGTTCTTGCCTCTTGGTTTAGTTGGTTGAACTTATTTATTGATCTGGTTTTGTGTTCATTGTTACTAGTTCTGATGAGATTACTGCTGTAAGGAGGCTGTTAGAAAAGGTAGATCTGCAAGGTTATCAGGTAATGGATATTAAGGAGAAATTTACATTTGTACATTGAAGCTACATATTGGCATGATGCTAGTTAAAAGAAATTACCATCTGCCAGTCTTTATAATTTATAACATATATGATAGAAATATGTTTGGAGTTGCAAGAAAGAGTTGTTCTCTCCTATATAAATATCTACTTGTGTAGTCTGTAGAGTCAAGATGTCTAGAACAGTGTACAACATATGCACTGCAAGTTAATATTGCAGGTAGCTAGGTGAATCACATAAGATAGATATTTCCCTTCAGAATGGACCTCTTTTTTTCCATCTAGTATAATGCTATTTTTCCGCTCTTGATGTGTGGAAGTTTAGAACAGTGTGCAACATATGCACTGGAATTTAATTTTGTAGATGATTAGGTGAATCATATAAGATAGATATTTCCCTTCAGAATGCTATCTTTTCCACTCTTGATTTGTGGACTAAATTGTATCCCTTTTGCAAATGGCATTTCCTAGATTGGCAAGACAAAAGTATTTCTTCGCGCTGGTCAAATGGCTGAACTTGATGCTCGTAGAAATGTAGTGTTAGGACGTTCAGCTAGCATGATTCAGAGGAAAGTTCGCTCATTTTTGGCACGGAAGAGTTTCATTGCACTGCGAAGATCAGCTGTACAGATTCAGACAGTTTGTCGCGGTGAGTTTTTGTTGTTGATTTAAATTTTATTCATGCGATGATTTTCTGATATTGCTTTGGTTTAATATTTGAAGGGGAACTTGCAAGAAGAGTTTACCACAGTCTCCGCAGAGAAGCTGCTTCTCTCAAGATCCAGACTTGCTACCGTATGCATAATGCCAGAAAAACATATAATGAGCTTTCTGCTTCAGCGGTTACCATTCAATCAGCTTTACGTGGGATGAATGCATGTAAAGAGCTCCACTTCAGACGACAAACAAGAGCTGCTATTATTATCCAGGTAACATGACAAATAAACAAACTTGTTTCGTGTGCATGTATAGAAACAAACAAATGGATATTAAGAGGGAATAGCAACCGACATAAGTATAGATTTTCTCTTGATAGGTAGCTCTGAAACTGCAGAAATCATGTTAATTCTCGTTGGTTGCCTCGCCTAGTCAGCAGTTGTAACGCGGTTATTGGCTGGATGATTACCTGAGTAGGGAACTAGATAAGCCAATGCAATTCATGAATGTTTGTTTTCTTAACAGTTTTCTACTTTACCATTCAACATTACAGAGGGAAGTCTACTTTATGAAACTTCCTCTTTAGTAGTGATTAAAGTCACATTTTTCCAGTCACCTCAGTTTAGTTTTTTCTTCTTCATGAAATCAAGATCTGAAAGCCTGCTCATTATGCATCATAATTTTATGCTTTGTGTACTGGGGTCGTATTGCACTATTTTTTTTTTGTTGGAAATGTTTCTTCTAAACATGGCACGTATATGTGGGCATATATTGCTATTAGTTTTATATTACCTTGATGAAACCCTACAACTTCATTACCACTACTAATGCGTACATAACTTCTGTATTAGTGTAGTTGCATAGTCCTTACTCCTTAGTACTCTGAATTAACAAATCAGACAAAATGTTCTCTGAACTTTATACCTGTTCATATTTCTATTTCAGAGTCGCTGCCGTCAATTCTTGGCGAGGTTGAATTATTCAAGAATGAAGAAAGCTGTAATTATTACCCAGTGTGCCTGGAGAGGAAGAGTTGCTAGAAAGGAGCTTCGGAAACTCAAAATGGTAAGTTCGACTGTTCGAGCACACAGGGCACTTGTTATATTTTCATGAAAATATGTTGAGCTGGGCGCTAGAAATTTTGTTGGATAAAACTTCTCAACATGTTCAATTTTTTTACACCTGCTGGAATTATCAGTGCTACATGATTGTGTATATATTGCATTTACTGGTTTCTGATATACCTGGCGTTGCATGATTTTTAGTCCGGTATGATTTTTGTAGGTCTTAATACTGGACTACTGGTTTGAAAACCCTGGGTGATGAATATTGGAATATATACATTTTCTTTCATACGAAGTTTCAGCTTTTCTTATCCATTTTCCTTGCTTATCAGGCTGCACGGGAGACTGGCGCTTTGCAAGCTGCCAAAAATAAACTGGAAAAGCAAGTGGAAGAGCTTACGTGGCGGCTACAGTTGGAGAAACGCATGCGAGTGAGTTTTTTGTTATAAAATTTCATCATGTCTATTGAACTTGAAGAATACCATGTCACTGATATAGTGTCTTGGGTGTATGCACTCCAATTTATATTATTTATGTGCCATTTAACATACACAAATATGTTGTCTTGGTTAATGGTTCAACTCGCTGTTTGATGGCCTTATATAAAAAGGATACAGTCCATAGTACTCCCTCCGTTCCTCAATAGATGTCATTATAGGATTTTGCACATCAACCAAGGGATGCATAGAAAAGACCATGCTACCCTTCTTCAATAGGTAACTTATTACTCTTGGATGGTGTGTTTTACTCTAATCCTTAGTAAATGACCTTGGAATAGCCATGGAGGCATGGACAATGAATGGGAGGGGTATACAAAGGAAAAAATAGTAGAAAGTTATCTCGATAACGTAGAATGACATGTAATTAGGAACAAATTTTGAAAGTTAGAATGACATGTATTCGGGAACGGAGGGAGTATTTTGTAATGTTGTTTCTTTGAAGCACACATCCAAGAATAGCAACTTTTTTAGGAAACAAAGGGTGATCTAAGCAAACTATTCTGTATAGTTATCAAACATTATTAGGGTATATTGCTATTCTTTATTGTTAGATTTTCTTATGCCTGTGGCATGTTCTTTTGGATCCTGTAGATCCTTGTATAACTTTGTAAATATTATATTTTATGAGTGTTCCCCTAGGCGGCCGCCTAGGCATAGCTCAGCCGCCGCGATTCGGGCTGAATCGACACCCTAGGCTCTCGGCCTGCCTAGGTGGTCAACGCCCGTCCAAGGTGGACCCAGGCGGGCAAGGCGCAACGGCTGTTGGGCGGGTCGGTCGGAGACGTGGGAGAAAAGAGAGGGGGCATGACACCTTCATCGCCGTCGCCGCTAGATCTCTTTGCCGTCGTCGTTGCTGCTGTCGCGGGGAGGTCGCCAGTGGCAAGGGAGGCTGCCGGAGGCGATGGATCTGAGTCGCGGTCGGCCCGTGGATCGAAAACTCGTCTGGTGCAATTCCGGCGGCGGGCGATGCAGAATCGTGGCGGTTCGGAAATCGAAAAAAAGCGAACAAAGTTCAAAATCTGAAATTTGAATTGTTGAGTTTGAAAACCGGTTATTGGACCAAAAACCGGTCGGAAAAACCGGTCAGAAAAACGGAAAAACCGTTCGAAATTTTGAATTAGAAAGTGTTTAATGAAGTGCATATTTAGCTCATACAATACATAATCTAGCTTATTTAGCTCATATTTAGCTCACACATTACGTAATATAGCATATTTAGCTCATATAATTCGTAATCTAACATATTTAGCTGATATGAAGTGCAAACCGGCCAGAAACAATAATTCAAGCATATTTAGCTCATACAATACGTAATCTAGCACACAATAGGCCTAAACCAACATAGTAAGTGCATTATGCATTTAAAAATTCAAATTTAAAATTTAAATTTTCCGTCTGGTAACTGTTCACTCGGTCCCTACCGGGAAATCCGGTTACCGCCGATAACTGACCATTTTTTTTTGCCTGGCTGGCCCAGAGAGGGAGAGCGAGAGGGAGAAGGGCGGCCGAAAGGGAGAAAGAGAGTTAGCAGCTATGACTCGCGATTGGCAGCTGCAAGAGAGCGAGACGACGAGATAAGATAAGGTTAGGTTCAGATCGGACGATCGAGATTTACTTGGATCGGACGGCCGAGATTTGTTTAGATCGTGACCAGCCGACCACCACCTCCTCCTTCCCTCTCGCCTTCTTCTTCCCCCTCGGCCCCGCCACCGCCTCCGTGCCGCGCTCCGCTCGCCTCTGTTCCCCCTTGCCTCTGCTCCCACTCCCCTCCGCGTCTCGCTTGCCCCCCTCGCCTCCACTTGAGTCGGCCGCCTAGGTGAATATTGTATTTTATTATAATATATTATTTCAGTAGGGTTCTCCCCTACTGTTTCCCGTCAAAAAACATTATCACAATATGGCATCATAGACTTTTGGGAATTGGGACTGGGAGATCTTAATTTGTATATATAGGAAGTTGCCTTGTTCTTTAGTAGCAGTAAAAGAACTTTGCATAGTTAATTTGAGGATACATTGCTATTGCTTAATGCATGGTTGTTCATTATAGGCTGATCTCGAGGAAGCTAAGTCACAAGAGAATGTGAAGTTGCAAGCTACCTTGCAGGAGGTGCAACAACAGTACAAAGAAACAAAAGAAATGCTAGTAAAGGAGAGAGAGGCAGCCAAGAAGGCTGCGGAGATAGCTCCAGTTATTAAAGAGGTCCCTGTTATAGATACAGAGCTGATGAGTAAGCTTAGAGATGAAAATGATAAACTTAAGGTGAGACATGAACATAATCTGGATTCCTCTCATTTCTGCACCATTGATGAGGACTTGCATTTTCTTACGACTTCTACTGTAACTTTAAAGAACTGTTATTGTTTCCTTTACTTCCTTTTTTTAAGAGATTTGTTTCCTTCTACTATTCAGCTCAATCTGATATTTTTGCAATACTTGCTATTTTTATAACACTTGACATTCCATGACTACAGACTCTGGTCAGTTCTCTTGAAAAGAAGATTGACGACACTGAGAAGAAATATGAAGAAACAAACAAAATCAGTGAGGAGAGGTTCAAAATGGCAATGGACGCTGAGTCAAAAATTGTTGATTTGAACATGGCAATGCTAAGGTGGTTCTATTTTCTTAAACCCAGCTTCATAATATAAGCACCTCTGCATATACGTTGATTAGTGAGAAACTATAGCTAGTACATTGTTTGACATGTTTCTTTTGTTATTCTGATTCAGGCTTCAAGAGAAAATATCCAACATGGAATCTGAGGAGAAAGTGCAAAGACAAGCGTTGTTGAGCTCGCCAGTAAAGAGCATGTCTGAACATTTGTCAATTCCAATCGCCCCAAAGGTACAAGTAATGGCTTGCAAAAGGCGTTTCTTTGTTCCTTCTGCTGTTGAAATGCTATGTTCCTTTACTCACCTCTTTTGCTTTCTTCTTTATTATTCAGAACCTGGAGAATGGCTATTATGAGGTTGAAGAGCCGAAGGTTTGAAGTCTTACATCTTAATACTTATCTTTTGCCTCTTCAACTTTCGATTGTGTGAAGTGTCCATAATCTTACAAAAAAACTGCTGTCATTTTTTCAGGAACCCCAAAGTGCACCCCCTGCTATTAAGGATTATGGGAATGGCGATCCAAAGTTGAGAAAATCTTGCGTTGACAGGCAACTTGTAGGTCAACAAATTTTATTGTTTAAGTTGCTTCTGTAAACATGATTATTTGACACTTATCTTTCTGTAGGAAAACGTCGATGCACTTATTGACTGTGTAGCAAAAAACCTTGGCTATTGTGCGGGGAAGCCAGTTGCTGCTTTTACCATATATAAATGTCTCCTTCACTGGAAATCTTTTGAGGCGGAGAAGACCAGTGTCTTTGACCGTCTTATTCAGTTAATAGGATCTGCAATAGAGGTAATATGGAACCTGCATTTTATTCTTAATATTCGAACTAGAAGTGGAATTATATATTTTTTTCCTGTATAAATGAGTGGTTATTTGTTGAAATTTCAATCCGGGAGCTGACAAATGTCCAGTTCACCTCTAGCTGTATGTTAGAAAAGTGTAGTTGCCCTCTTATTTTGACAACTTTCCTATTTCTGACCAAAATTTGTTTTTTTGTACATTACACTTTCCACTAGAGTTATCCTCATAGCTGGAAGTTATTTTGTGCTGTAGAAGCTCAATTTTTTTCTTGGTAGTAATCTCTTTTTGGGTAAGTTTAGATGCTATGTTTTATGAGAGTATATTTCTTCAAGACACTGGAACGTCAGTTAAAGCACCAAAATGCCCCTTTTATGAAGACCAATCCGTCTTTTGCTAATAAAGTAAATAAAATTAACTTTCAACCTGAAACAACGCATATGCGAGAAAACTGGGCATGGTGCATGAAAGACTTAAATATGAATATGTAATTCACTTGTTATTTATTTTATTTGTCCGGATCTTTATTACTGAAGAAATCAACAATGACATCTCTTCACTGTTCTTCAGCCTTCCATTTAGACCAATGCACAGTTTGTTTGGGCGATATTGTTTTGACCTTATATGATAGTCTGATTGCTTTTGAAAAACGAACTTGCTATTATGTTCCTTTACGACTATAGAAGTAATTTAATGTTCTTTTGAATTTTGGAAGTGGCAAGTTTCTTTTTTCCCACAGTCAGATTACATTGTCAAGTCTTTTATGCAGAATGAGGAGGATAATGACAACCTTGCGTACTGGCTCTCAAATACGTCTAGCTTGCTGTTCCTGCTACAGAGAAGTCTCAAAGCCGCTGGTGCACCTGGGAGTGTTTCACGAAAGAAACCTCCTCAGCCAACATCATTACTTGGTAGAATGGCTCAAGTATGTTACTGTCCTTTTCATGCTTGAAAAATTAAGGGGGAAATTGGAGAATGTGGTATTGGACTCTGATAATGTAAATTCATCTGTCTAGGGCTTGCGTTCTGCATCTTTTGTCAACATGCATGTTGAGGCAACTGATGTTGTCCGCCAAGTTGAGGCCAAGTATGCTGCCTTGCTTTTCAAGCAGCAATTAACTGCTTATGTGGAGAAGATATATGGAATCATCCGAGACAATATTAAAAAGGAGTTGTCATCTTTGATTTCTCTATGTATCCAGGTAACATATTCTCTTTTTAGATTTATGCTGTTTGTTGATAATCGACATTAGGCCCTACAAGTTGGCACAGGACTATAAGCAGATTCATGGTTTATCCTTAATTATGTTATTGTTAATCACAAGGCTCCAAGAACAATGAAAGCTAGCATGTTGCGAATTTCTGGACGATTATCTGGCCAATCTCAGAGCAACCATTGGCAGAAAATTATCGAGAGTTTGGATATCCTTTTAAAGATACTGCAAGATAACCATGTATGTATCTCTCTTCGTTTCTATGCTATTCATCTGCTGGAGCCTGGATGTATGTTTAACTGTCATTTTGTTTATACTCAGGTATCCCCAGTTTTAGCTCAGAAAATTTTTACCCAGATATTCTCATACATTAATGTACAGCTATTCAACAGGTAAGCTTATCTTTCGATGTTTTAGTTTTTTGTACATGCGGAAACTTGTGCGGTACATGAGTTGCTGTCTGTTCTGCAGTCTACTCCTTCGTCGTGAGTGTTGCTCCTTTAGCAATGGAGAGTATGTCAAAGCTGGTCTAGCTGAGTTGGAATTGTGGTGTGCAAAGGCAACGGCTGAGGTGATATGCTTGCTGTGTGAATGCCTAGTTTGTTCCCTCTATGATTCAATTTACTGAAGTTTCTTGGTTACAGTATGCAGCAGCATCATGGGATGAACTCAAGCATATCAGACAGGCCGTTGGCTTTTTGGTATGGTGCCCTATTATGCTAACTGGTGGATATTAATATATTCTCTTTGAGATTTGTGCATCAAGCCATCGATGACACGATATAATTTTGGCATCCACCGAGTATAGTATCTGTCTTAGTAGCGTTCTAGAACTTTGCCATATTTATCCTTGGATTCAATAAGCTTCATAGCTTTGGATGAACAAAGCAAATGCTAGTTTGAGTTCGAATTCCAACCGATCTTGCCTTTATGCTAGAGTGTAACTTGCAAGTACTAATACATTTTTTAATACTCTTTTCAGGTTATATTCCAAAAATTCAGAATATCTTATGATGAGATAGTCAATGACCTATGTCCGGTAAAAATTTCAGTACTGTAAACCCACGTTTTGATTTTATTGAAGCTCATGCTTTTCTGTCTTTTTTTGTTTACTTCTTTTGTAAAGCATGGAAGCATCTTGGTTCTAATACATGTTATATTGTTTACAATTGTAGATCTTGAGTGTCCAACAACTATACAGAATTTGCACACAATACTGGGATGACAAGTACAATACCCAAAGCGTATCATCAGATGTGAGTTCCATTTCTAAAGAACATAACTGTTTTATCTGCAGTTCTGCATTATTTTAAACGAGAACATTTCCATTGCTTGGCTACAAAAGTACATAAATTCACAATTTTCTAGTTGCATGGAATTGAGGTAACGCAGACACTCCTTGTTCACTACTAATTGTGAATTTTGATTAACTATGTAACAATATAATGCATATACTACCCCACTTTTTTTTTTGACTTTTCACACAACATTAAATTACAAAATAAATTGACTCCCTAGTCCCTACTGTTTCAGGTTCTTAGTAACATGCGGGTGCTAATGACAGAGGATTCAAACAATGCAGAAAGCAGTTCATTTTTGTTGGACGATAATTCAAGGTGACATAAGTACCCGTTCATTTAATGGTGTGGATGATTATGCTGCTTAGATGAGTGGATAATACCTTACCAGAATTCTGAATATTCTGTTTTTGCAATGCAGCATCCCATTCTCGGTTGAGGATATCACCAACTCAATACAGGAGAAGGATTTCTCGGATATCAAACCAGCCGATGAGCTACTCGAGAACCCTGCCTTCCAGTTTTTACAGGATTAGGGCTGTGAAATCTCGAGCTTTATACTGCTAGATATCTCGCCAGATTATCTCTTGATTTGTTGTAATTTTTTTTTCTATCCTTCCGCTTCATATGTACCTGTTTTTTTTATAGGTAGTCATTAGGGCTGGGATGGAATTCCTCCCTTATAACTAGAAAAAGGCCGTATCTTTTAAAGCGAGGCAAATCATTCTTTGTAGGGCAGATTTCAAATCAGTTTTTTTACCCAAGGGTGGTAGGGAGAGGCAACGTCTTGGTAGCTCCTCCCCAGTTATAGATTGTACAAATTATATTGTAAATCAACAGTGCAGGGGAAAAAAAGAAAATCCACATACCAATGCCATTATGTTCGTGACATCTTTCGGTTGGTCTCGGTTACTTAGATTATGTGTTGCCTCTGTTTATGCTGTGTCAGTCAATGTTGGCCGCGCATGATTAAATGCCGGAAAGCAAATACCGACTCACAGTAAAATTTTGCATTTCAGCCCAAAACACCTATCCCAGCCTTATTCACGTTTTTATTCAAAATTTTACACCGGGAGCCCTACAAAGAAAAAAACATATTACAAAATACACCTCCCTGTTTTCCCCCTCCACAGTCCACACACAACTCTGCCTCTCTCCCCACTGCCACTGGCACCCCTCCTCCCTCCACTCTCCCCGTGCGATTTCTGCAGCTGCCGTCGCCACTCTTCACCAGCACCGGCCGCCGCACTCCTCCCACGCCGCGGCTGGATCCTCCACCCCCGTCCTCCTCCGCGCCGTCCGTAGCTCGCCTCGCCGGTTCTCACTCCCTCACTTTCCCCATCCTCCACTCTCCCCGTGCGGTTTCTGCAGCTGCCGTCGCCACTCTTCACCAGCACCGGCCGCCGCACTCCTCCCACGCCGCGGCTGGATCCTCCACCTCCGTCCTCCTCCGCGTCGTCCGTAGCTCGCCTCGCCGTGACGAAAAAAATTCCCAGGAAAGCTTTCTGATACCTCTTGCTACAGCAATTTCAACTTTCTAGAACTACCCCTCCTCGAAATAGCCTCTATCTGTGTCTCTGTACTGTACATATGTGGACATCTGGTAGGGGCATTACTGTCCGACCACATCGTTGAATAGAGAGAGAGAGAGAGAGAGAGAGAGAGAGAGAGATGCTCCAACCTCTCCGTCTCTCCCACCTGAATAAAAAAGGGAAATACTTTCTTGTGCCTTTCCGTCCCGCATTTCCGTCCATTTAATCCCAAATTCGCTGCCCGACCACCCCGCCGAATCGAGGTAATGGTTTCTTCACCGCGGATTTGTTCTAGCTCGGTTCTTGTTCTGTTTGCAAGTAGTTGGGGTTGGTAATTTGGTTTCTTGAAGCGAGGAGGAGGGGAAGAGGAGCCGTGCTGTGAAAGGCGCCGCCAGTTCGGGGGCAATCATTCGGTCTAGTGAGGTTCGATTTTTGTATGGAATTTTGCTTATGCTTGGTGTGGATGAAGTTAATTTGGAGTTCGGAGTTGGTGGTTGGATTATGTATGATTCAGTCATGGTCACAAGGAGGTAGAGAACTTTTCTGGAATTGGCAATATTCAAGTTTATGCAACTGCTGGGAAATATTAATGTGTGCATTTGAGCTCAAAATTTGTATGATAGCTATCTATTTATGTAGGAAATTCTACTGCTTGATGGATGGGTGAGTGTTGAGTTACCTTTACTAATGGAGAGTTGGGTCTCTCATTCAGAACAGGTGGAATTGGATTACTGCCTTCTTCCAAAGGTGTTGGTCTGTGTTGCTTCTTATGAAAAGATAAACAGTTCCATTTTCACACAGTTTATGACGTGGTAAAAAGAACCTACTATATCTCCTTGAAATTTGAATGAGTCTATCAACCTTTACCAATTTTGGAACATGACAGAAAAAGGGGATGGCTTCTCTCCCTTTGAAACCCATGGAGTACGTTAGAAAGATGTCTTCAAAAACGATGTTCAGAAGCTGTATCCATGACAATGATGTCTGCCACAATGGAATAGTATACAAAGTCAACAATTCAGATAGTAAGCAAGAGCTAGGTGGATTCGAAGGGAAAAGTTGAGGTTCTTATTATATGACTTAGGTCCAATTCACCGATGGAGATATCCGGTTGTTTGAGATAAAATACTATTTTATATTTCCGGAGAAAGTCTAGGACATTATCATTTTCACCATTTGCTTCTGTTATGAAGGCTCTGTTCAAGTAGAGCTGACATTGTTAACTGCTGGTTTCATAAGGGTTCGATTTTCATGATAATATAAAAAGCAAAGGTAGAGTTTGGTGTTCACTTGCCTGTGTGGAGAACGATGGGGATTTAAAGCATGAAAATTTTGTGGTTGCATTCTAGACGCTAGTGTCTCTTGCCTTTGCTTCACCACATTTGTATCACTGGATGGAACTTTACTTATAGCTTCTCATTTTTTCTCTTTGCAGTAAGCACAGGTGACTAGATCTGATACAGTTAGCAAGCTAGACTTTCGATCACATTGGCTCTTTCAGGGATGAGCACCAAGTTCATGATAACCTACAAGAGGAAGCGTGTTACATCACATGCCCATACAGCTGATGGAGCAATTTCCGAGTCTTCTGCTGCTTCCAGCAGTGTAGCCCCAAAATCTGGGGTGGATGCCAATAACATGTTAAATGAAGATAATTTTGTGAGGAACCTTGACTTGTCTATCTTCCTATCAATGTTGATACTTGATGACTTGATGTTATTTATACTACATGTGGTTGTCCATGTCACAGCTGCTCTTACTGATTTTCCTGCCTTTCTAAGGAGGGCATAAAACTACTACCGTTTTTTCTGCCTCCCTAAGGAGGGCATAAAACTTGCTGCACCGAACAGTACAATATGATGCAGATATTTCTATCTGAAAGTGTCAATAGCTACATGTTTTCAGAACTCTCATTTTTGCCTTGAAAATTGTATGATTAAACCAGGATATAAGCATATGTTCTGAAAACTATCGTGCAATAAAGTTCAATTCTATATGAGAATTTTCTGTATTCATAAGTTGATCATCTAACTTCTTTCTCATCTGGAAAATTGGCAGCCTACCTCTACAAAGCAACAGGATGTCTGCAAGTCAATGCAACAAAGCATCAAAGAAGAAACACCTAAGCAAAGTGCACATTCATCAGAGAAAGAACAGAAGGAACTTCAATTATGCGAATCACTACCACAAAAGGAACAAACTGAATTTTGTTGTGCTGCCAGTCTCTCAATAGCAGAGCCATGTAAGAATAAATTACAATGCACCAATGGCACAAATAATCCAATTCCCGCTTCCAGTTCTCTGTGTGATCTCATGCATGCTGATGGGAGAACTAATCAGACAGAAGATTCTAGTACTTCTGCTCCTGCAGGAATTAATTCTCATGAAGGGCCAAATGATACTACCAGACCCAATCAATGTAAGAATAGATTTAGTCCTCTGCTCACTTTTCGCAGGCGAGTTAAAAAGAAAAGCAATTTGGATGAGCTAGCAGAGGAAAATTATCCAGAAGGCAACGACCAACAGTGCTCAACACTGACATGCAGCCCACCAAGTTCGTCACTTAATGCTACACCCTTGCTCAAAGAAACTGGTGGCAACTCTTTGCATATCGAGGATAAGGTATGTTTTCCCACTCATCTTACCACACACCTGTACTATGCTGCAAAAATGCAAAGTTTTGTTAAACTCTTCATGGCCCTGATAATCTTATTTTACTTTGTTCTTTGCTTGGGAACCTGGACTTTGATATAGTAACAAGGTGAATATTGTTCAGATTCAATGGAAGGTTATTCAGTTGCCTTTGTGTGAAATAACCAGACATTAACTCTGTCCTTACTTGTTCCCTGTTTCTATTTTTATGTTCTGGGTCTAATACTCTGATTTAATGTTTTCAAGCCGAAGTAATAGTTTTGGAAATATTGATTCGGCTACCTCGTGTATTCATATTATGTATTGTAAAGTTTTTGTGTGAAAGGAGGGCGCCTATAGTTTAGGTTAGCTGGCAAACAAGTATAAGGTAGCTATTAGTTTTTCTACTGTTGACATCATTTCATAATGTATATGTACAACAACTGATCAATATGTCAGGCTAGAAAATCTTTAATGTAGCTATGACGTTGATGTCCAGATGCTAAAGGAGTGAAATTATACAATTTTTGAAACATATCAGTAAAATATATTACAAATACACTCAACAATTGTCATGTACGGTATTCCGTATCAACGTCGCTGCCGAAAACGAACCCGCAAAAGCATAGAGTCCTAGTCGGTTCCTTCAATGTCATTAGAAGGAAGGTTTGTTTTAGGAAATCAGAGTTAGTCTTTATTAGGAGATAAGAGTTATATTAGGAATGCAGAGTTTGAGTTCGATACGATTGTTAGGGGCTGTTGCCTAGCTATAAAATGGCCAACCAGAATCATTCAAAGGGATCAATGAGAAAACTTATCAACTCCCTCGCCCTCTGTTCTCTGGCCCGACCTCTTGCTTCTTCTTTGACTCTGCGCCATCTTCCCCTGCGCCTGCTCTTCAACTATCCAGTACGGCGTCTGGTCGAAGACTCCGACCAGCGTTCCTACCTTACACGACTAAAACCTTTGACCAAGACTTGGTCGTGGACCTGGTTGTGACAACTTCATATCAGAGCCTTCATCCTCGAACGACATGAACGCCGATTTGGAAGCACAGCTCACCGACATCATCGAGCAACTGGCCCAGTTGACGGCAACCATGAAAGACACCACCACTACCGTCAAAACCATGCAAGAACACGTCACCAATATGCATGACTGGGTAGCGACGTTGGAGAAGAAGCCCGGTGAGGGTTTGTTGTCTCCACCTCTTGGCGCATCTACAACTGTCAACGCGGCCACCGGCTACGACGGCTCACAACCACCACATTACCACAGGCTCGAGTTTCCATCGTACGACGGGAAAGATGATCCTTTGGGATGGTTGCAACGCTGTGAGCAATTTTTTCAGGGGCAAAAGACCTCCGGAAAAGACAAGGTCTGGCCCGCGTCGTATCATCTGACTGGAGTTGCGCAGCAATGGTACTTCCAGTTAGAACACGCAACTTCAAAGATTATGTCAATCTTCGCTTCGGACCATCAATTTGTCACAACCCGCTTGGCGAATTGAAGGCACTTCATTAGACAGGAACCGTCGAGGAATACCAGAGCAAATTTTTGGCGATCTTTGCCGCGCGGAACACCTTCAACCTCGTCAACAAGTACAAATTTTACTCCGGGCTTGATCGAGCCGATCAAGACCAACGTCGAGCTCCAGAATCCGGCCAGCCTTCAGATGGCCATGGCCATGCTTATCAAGTCGTCGAGCCGACGACTAGTTGACAAGTCGCCGGAGAACGACCGACTGGAGGTGCTGACTCGACTTGCGCCGGCAAGTCGGGCGACTGGGACGTGGGGCCCGGCTGTCAGGAGCAGTGGCAAAGAGGCAAGAGGGGGAGTGAGTGAGGGAGGGAGTGAGGGCAGTCGGGCTTACCCTCACACGTGAGCTCGGAGAGGCGCAGCTCCCAGATCTGGTCTCCGCCTCGAGCGGCTCCAGCTCACGGCCACCTTCTTCGCGCGCCGGTCGCCTCACGTGAGCCGCGCCACCCGGTTCATCCTCGCCCCGAGCCGCCTTCATCCATCACGCCACGCCGCCGCCGCAGCCCCACGCGCCGTCCTTATCCTTCTTCCTCTTCCTCTCCTATGTCGGTCTTCGCTTTACGATTTGCGTGAGCTCGGAGGCTTCCACCAGAGCTCAGATCCGGTCTCGACCACGCGCCGACTTACCAGAGCCGCAGCAATCGAAGAAACTCACCACAATCGAATTGTATTGCGCCGGAAGCCTACATCCTCCTTCCTCCACGCCGCTATGACGGCCCTAGCAGCTCCCACCGCGTGGGACTGGTCTGCCGCCCGGCTTTGGTCATAGATTGTGCCCACGAGTCTTGTGCTCGCCTCTGGTCGTATGCTCCTCTCCTCCCTTCTTGGTCCTCTTCTCTCCTATGTTTCTTTGGAGTAAGGGAGGGTCTTGTGTGTATGTGTATCCAAGGAGGGAGGAGGAGTAAGGGGAGTAATGGGGGTAAGGGAGAGAGTTCGGTGGCCGACGCACTGGGGGTAAGGGAGGGAGTTCAGTGGCTGGAGAGAAGGGGAGGAGCCGAGGAGAGGAGATGTGTGTGGGCGTGGAGGAGGATTTGCCGATTTGGGGCTTCGGTTAAGTCGATTTAGGTCCGACCGGTCGAGGAGCAGAGGAGATATGCACTGAGCCAGATATATACTTTTCAATCACTGCAATACAAGGTATATAATATATACATGTGTACATACTACATACATATCACTGTCATATGAACAGTACCTGTCGACTAGTCGGCAAGTTGGTCACTACGAGAGTAGTGTCGACTTGCTGACTTAATAACCTTGGCCATGGCTCTTGCCTATGTGTACGAGCGGCGCGCCCTGGCGGCTAAAGAGATCATGCTGCCTCAACCCCGAGTAGTACCACTGTGCGCACGATCGCAGGCCGGAGCCCGGGCCACCGTACCAGCAGCTACCACGTCTTTGGCGTTGGGGCCACCGAGCATGTCTGCTCTGGTCGAAGGTCCCCTGACGCGCCCTCGCCAGCCCCCGATGCGCCGGCGTGTCCTCACACTCAATGAGATGGCGACTCGCCGCTAGGCTGGGCTTTGTTTCAATTGTGATGAGAAGTTCACGCCCAGCCACCAGTGCAAGCGACTCTTTCTGCTCATCGCACCAAGCACCGATGACGACGATGACCCGACCATTTCCATCTACACCCTTACGGGAATCCAAACTCGTACCGGTCGTACCATGCAGATAAGGGTGCGCCTCGCTGGTATCTCTCACGACACTACTCGACACCGGCTCCACTCACAACTTCATCAACTAGGAGACGACCGCCCGGGAGGGTATTCCACTCACGTCGCCAATGGTGACCGCGTGGGTAGCTCAGGCCTGGGGCGCGGCTTGATTTTGGAAGTCAGCAAGGAGATGTTTACAATCGACTGCCACGCAATCCCACTCGACCAGTTTGATCTTGTCTTAGGGGTCCAATGGCTTGGGACGCTCGGACCCTTACTATGGGACCTCTCCACGAAGACAATGGCCTTGTGGCGTCATGATCATAAAGTCGTCTGGCACGGCTTAGGCGGTCGGCCACCTTCCCCCAGGGTGTTCGCCTGCACGGGAAACCTCATGGAGGACCTACTCGCCGAATTCTCCACAGTATTTGTCGAACCTACTGGCTTGCCACCCGAACGAGTCTAGAGCCACCACATTCACTTGATGCTCGGGATATCGCCAGTGGAAGTGCGACCGTATCGTTACCCGCAGCTGCTCAAAGATGAGTTGGAGAAACAGTGTTCCGAGATGGCACGCCAAGGACTGATCCGGCCAAGCACGTCGCCCTTCTCCTCTCCTGTTTTACTGGTGAAGAAACGCAACAACACATGGAGGTTCTGCGTCGATTAGCGCGCTCAATGCCAAGACAGTCAAGGATAAGTTTCCGATTACAGTCGTGGACGAACTCCTCGACGAACTACGGGGCGCACGGTACTTCACCAAACTGGACCTATGCTCTGGATACCACCAAGTGCGCACGCACCCCCTGGACATCGAGAAGACGACATTCCACACCCATGAGGGGCTCTTTGAGTTTGTGGTCATGCCTTTTGGCCTCACAAACGCACCAGCCACCTTTCAAGCCCGCATGAACGACATCCTGCGCCCCTACTTACGTCGATTCGTGCTCGTGTTTTTTTGAAGATATTCTGATTTACAGCAGCTTGGTTGGACCAATTGCGCCATGTCCGGGCCGTGCTTTGTCTCCTCCAATAGCACTGGCTCGTCCTTAAGTGGTCCAAGTGCCTTTTCGGGGAGACCTCCGTCGGCTACCTTGGTCATATTATCAGCGGCGCTGGAGTTGCCATGGACACTCAAAAGGTACAGGTGGTGCGGGACTGGCCTACATCGCGCACCTTGCGGGCGCTACAGGTCTTCCTGGGACTTGCATGCTACTACCGGAAGTTCATCCGAGGGTTTGGTGCCATCACCGAGGCCCTCACACGATTGCTCAAGAACGAAACGTTTCGGTGGACGAACGAGGCCACATGGGCGTTCTTCGCTCTACAGGACGCCCTCTCAACAACGTCTGTTCTACATCTTCCAGACTTCACCAAAGAGTTCGTTATCGAGTGCGACGCATTGGGCTCGGGGCTATGCTCCACCAAGGCGATGGCCCTGTGACGTTCTTTAGTCGTGCCATCGCTCCGCGCCATGCAAAGTTGGTCGCATATGAGCGCGAGCTCATTGGGCTAGTCCAAGCTGTCCGCCATTGGCGGCCTTACATATGGAGGCGTTTCTTCCTCGTGCACACCGACCCCTATAGTCTAAAGTTCCTCCTTGATCAGTGATTGTCCACAATTCCACAGCATCATTGGGTTAGCAAGCTACTTGGATATGATTTCCGCGTAGACTATAAACCAGGCAAGCAGAACGTGGTGGCTGGTGCATTATCCCGACGCGACGCTGAGATGGCCTCTATCCATGCACTGTCCGCTCCCTCCTTCAACAAATTTGAAGATCTTCGCCAGGAGGCGGCTGGGTCCTCGAAATTGGCTACCACTCGAACACAAATTGAGATAGGCTAGCTCTCCGCACCGTAGAGCGTGGCCAATGGCCTTGTGCTGTGCAATCACAAGGTTTATCTTTCGCCATCATCACCATGGCTTGACTCCATCTTGACGACAGTGCACACGACCGGTCACGAGGGCGTCCAAAAGACGCTCCGTCGTTTCATGGCGGATTTCTACACACCACGTATGAAACGGGCCGTCCAAGATTTTATCCGCAACTGTGTTGTCTGCCAACGGAACAAAGTGGAACAACTACAGCTGGCTGGCTTGCTTCAACCATTGAAGGTGCCCTCGCGTATCTGGGACGATATCTCCATGAATTTCATCGAAGGTCTTCCCCGTGTTAACGGGAAGTCCGTTATTCTCACGATCGTCGACCGTTTCTCCAAGTACGCACACTTTGTCTCATTATCTCACCCGTACACGGCAGAGTCAGTGGCTCGTGTATTTTTGGATGAGTTGGTATGGCTCCATGGTTTTCCTTGCTCTATCGTCAACGACCAGGATCCAATATTCACCAGTCATTTTTGGAAGGAACCTTTTCACTTGGCTGGCGTCAAGCTCAATCTTACTTCCGCCTTTCACCCGCAATCAGATGGCCAGACCGAAGCGGTGAATAAGATAATTGCTATGTATTTGTCCTATCTCACCGGCGTTCGCCCTCGTCAATGGATGCGATGGCTTCCGTGGGCCGAATACTGTTACAACACATCGTTCCAGTCCTCTCTCCGAGAAACACCATTCAAGGTGGTATATGGTTGCGACCCTCCGTCCTTTCATCCATACGATGGTACGGCCGTGTGTGACGGTAGTGGATCAGCGCTTCTTAACCGTGATCAGCTCCTGGCCGATGTCCGAGACCTCCTGCTTTCCGCCCAACAATACTATAAGCAACATTATGACACCAAACATCGTCAGGTGCAGTTCGAACTCGGCCAATGGGTTTGGCTTCGTCTGCAGCACCGTTCGGCAGTTACCATGGCAATCAAGGTTCCTCGCAAATTGGCCCCTTGTTTCTACAGACCTTACAAAATTATGTCTTGCATTGGTACCGTGGCATAAAAATTTGAGTTGCCCGCACGTGCTCGGATGGCATACAAATTTGAGTTGCCCGCACGTGCTCGGATCCATGACGTTTTTCACGTCGGTCCCGTCAAGCCATATCATGGAGTGCAACCCGACAGCACACCGCCATTACCGGAGTTACATCATGGTCGTATTACCCACATGCCAAGGAAGGTACGCTCTCGTCTGGCTCGTGGTATTTGGGAATTACTCATTTAGTGGAACGATCTCTCCGACACCGAGACGTCCTGGGTTGCCGCTACTGATTTCAAGCGTCAATTTCCTCATTTCCAGCTCGAGGACGAGCTATTTCCTGAGGGAGGGAGAGATGTTATGTATGGTATTCCGTATCAACATCGCCGTCGGCTTCATGACAACGAACCCGCAAAAGCAGAGTCCTAGTCGGTTCCGTCAATGTCATTAGAAGGAAGGTTTGCTTTAGGAAATAAGAATTAGTCTTTATTAGGAGATAAGAGTTATATTAGGAATGCAGAGTTTGAGTTAGATACGATTGTTAGGGGCTGTTGCCTAGCTATAAAAGGGCTAGCCGAATCAGTCAAAGGGATCAATGAGAAAACTTATCAACTCTCTCGCCCTATGCTCTCTAGCCTGGCCTCTTGCTTCTTCTTTAACCCTGCGCCATCTTCCCCTGCGTCTGCTCTTCAACTATCCAGTACGACGTCTGGTCGAAGACTCTGACCAACGTTCTCTGCCCTACACGACTACAACCTTCGACCAAGACCTGGTCGTGGACCTGGCCGTGACAACAATAAACAAGTTGTAGAAGTTTCATTATCCAATTTATTTTGCTACATAAAGTGCCAAAAAGCTTTGCCACGAGACACTTTTGGGCATCTTGTGTGTTAGAGATATGTTAGAGATAGGGTGCTAGAGATATGTTAGAGATACCTTATCTATACCTCTTGTAATATGTCTGCCGCCGCTTTCTTAGCCGCCGCCCCGAGCTTTTAAGGCCGCCGCGTTTCTTTCACGCCGCCGCCGTCTTGGGCTTCGATCTGCGCTGTCATGCTTCCACCTATTCCTATTCGACTTGATTTGACAACTCTCTCTATTCATGTCGGTTTTATCATCTTCTTCGACCTGTTGCCGTGGTCAACTTTGCTCCCGTAGCTTGTGCTTTATGAGCCGTCGTACGACACCGGATGGGAGGAGGTCTTTTGATACTCGAACTCGACATATTTCAAGAGTTGCATGCTACGACGCCATTATCAAGACTCGGACTTTGGATTTTCCATATTTTAGTGTCAACCTTTTCCAAATGCAATGCTATTGCATACGGCTTGCATTTGAGAGAGGGGGAGATAGAATCTATATGTTATCTCTAACATATCCTTATCTATAGCTCTTGTAACCTATATATATTGCCCTTTGGACCTCTTCAATATACACATAATATTCATAACAATGTGGACTGGAAGTGTCCACATTCCATACCAGCTACTCGTAGTCACAATACCTTATATTATTGAAAATTGCACGTATCAGCGTCAGTAAATAGTGTACAGCTTGCTTGATGGCTAAAGGCTTCCAAAATTACCCATGTAGCATTAACCTTTGGATAGTTTATTGTCCTTTACTTTTAGTTTTTGAAACTTAATACTAAATTTTTATGAATGTAGAGATTAAAGAAGAAAATGGTGCAGGTAGGGGATCCGTACCCTTCATCCTTGCAACCCGAGCAGATTAGAAATATTATAAACAATACAGTATGCACAACGTTTTGGTATTGCAACATGCATTTTGTTATATAAGTTAACCAAGGTACTAAAAGAGGTTGAAACCATGCATGAGGCGCTTAAAGCGCCTACATGGTTTTCTGGTAAGGGCATGTGATTTTTTTTACAACCATCTTGTAAATTAGGATTCCTATTTTATAGTTTCCTTTTAATAAAGTTACATTTTTTATGTCACTATGCATGCACTTTCTGTACTATTTGCGTTGTGTATTCCCAATACTGTTATCGCCCAGATAATTTATGTTGTCATTGACTGTATCCTTACTTCTATGTACCTTATCACATTAGAGCATTTTGAATAATTATAGTTTGCATTTTAATTGAGGAAAAGGAGTTCATTTACAGGTAACTACAGCGGAAACAAGTACCGGACTGTCTGTACCAGCCGAACACATGCTTGAACAAAAGAGGTAAGACACTTGTATTTGTGTTTGTTAGCAGTGTGATCTAACTTCTAAGTGATAATGTTAGGTTGCTCGATACATGTCCCAAGAATTAATTCAATGCTCCTTTTGTAGTTCACACATCCTAAAATCCTCGGTACAGCGTATGGTTCCTGCACAGCCTGCTGTAGATGTAAATCAAAGCTTAACTCCGGAACATGATGGTACACCAGTGTCAGAGTTCACTAGCGTGCAAGAGATCAGTGAGCCAGATGCAAGAGTGGAGGACTCAAGCAAAACACTAGCAGGTGTTACTGTAGTACCAAAAGCTGTTGAAGTGAAGGGGGAGGGACACGGTGATGGGCAAACTAGTTCTCCACAGTCACCAAGGCAAAAAATAAATGCTAATTGGTCGAAACCAACCAATAAATATGTGGCAGATGATCTTCTAGAATCTCAAGGTTCAACAAAAAATATTCCGATTATTGTCTTGGATGATTATAATGATGAGAGGGGCAAAGAGCTGGAAAATTCAGAGGTTCTTGATAAAGTGGTCCAGGAGAAAAATAAAAGTAGATTTGCTTTAGGGCAGATCAACCTGAACTGTGCTGAATTACCACAAGAGAGTCTTCTCGTTTTGGATGACTCATCAGTTCAAAGGCTGCCAGACCAGGTGAGGATGATAAAATTGGCCTAACTTTTAATCTTTAATGAAGTTATAAAGTGTTCCCTTGGTAGTTTGGCATGCGTCCAAAATCCTGATGCCTCACCCACTTGATGAGGATTATTTCCTCAGTGAAGTAAAATTGTTTGTTTAAATAGTATGGAGTTGTACCCTGCATTATAAAAGGGGAAGCTGGGTTTTTTTATTTACATTTTATTTGTGGATGGTTTAGCAAACTGCATTTTTTTGCTCTTAATTTCAATCACCACCTCGTTTACAAGGTTGAATCCTGTTCTGTTTTTTTGCTGATACATGTCAGATCAGCTCAAACATTTTTCTACTGCTTACAGGATCAATTTGGTAATGAACGAAAGCAAGTGTCCCGACCAATTGAAAGGTTGTTTTTTACAAAGGAGAAAGATACCATCCATAGTAAACAACAACATCATGAAGGAACCTCAACCATGCATACCTCATACTCAAATTTCTTTGATCCGACTCCATCATGGAATGCTGGGATTTTCAAGGAACCAAGGAACATGCCTTCAGAACTGAAGTTCAGAATAGTGGATAAGGTTCCTGAGTTCAATTTAGGCCTCAGCTTGGATAGTTATCCAGACAGTAATATGTCTGCCCTGAGGCGTGATAAGTTGTTTCGTGGAGGCAACTCCTTTGGATCTCATTTACTAACAGAAAGGCTAGGAACATACTCCTGCAAAAGGCACTTGGTTCCATGGTCAGAAGAAGAGTTAGATTTTCTTTGGATTGGAGTTAGGAGGTATGGAACAAATAACTGGAATGCAATGTTGAGGGATACACGACTATGGTTTTCAAACTCGAGAATGGCTGAGGATCTTGCTAAGCAATGGGACAAGGAGCAAAAGAAGCTTCTAGGTGTAGACCTCCTTCAGTCAATTAGAGTGTCTGCTCTAGGTCACACACAACATCCACATATCGCAGAAGATTATATTGGAAGCAGTTCGTGCTCTGGATGCTCAAGGTCTCCATTTCTTGCAGCTCAAACGGACCTTTCGTTGGGTGACGTGTACCTTCGGAATGCTCTTGCTAAGGAGACGGGCCAGCGTCATTTATCAAGCCTGGGCATACTAAACCTTCATGGAACTGAAAATGGACCGAGAAATTTGTCTCTGGGAGGCTTCCCTGTGGTTTCTTCCTCATATGGAAGAAGTGCCAGCAGGCGCAGGAGGGCGTCCAAGCTCCATAAGTCATACTACGACAACAGGTCACTTTGGTGCCAAGAACCATCAGAGAGGATGTCTCAGGTCCTTCCCATCAACCAACAACCAATCAACGGCCTTCCTCAGTGGCTTACGAAGGATGTCGAGACTGGTGCAAGCCGGCTTGACTCGGAGATGTGGCCGAGCATGCAGTTGCAGGCACCAGGGCATTCTGCGGCGGACCCACTGAATGATAGCCTGAGAGCTGCCTCCTTGTTTCCTGATGACATGAAGCCACATGTTCTCCCTGATGCATCACTGAAGAGGAAGGCGGAGTGGCGCACGGTCAGCAAGAAACTGTTCCGGACAGGTGACGCCTTGGATCTCAATCAGAGGGCCGCTGCTATCGCAGGGCCGAACGGCGGCGGTGGCGGCGGCACTGCGAGCGACACCGGTGCGTCATCCGAAGAGACAGTATCAGACAGTTGAGTGAGTGCTGTGCTAGTCCTCCCTTATGTCAGTTTACAATCCGCGTAGCTTCGAATTGATGTTGGAAGTCGGTGAACACCTGTAGTGAAGGTGTTGCATCTGGTATGCTGGTCAAGCTCAAAGACTTGATTTCAGTGAAGTGGCTGGGCTGCAATCGGGGAATTTCATCAGGTAAACTTTATTTTGGCGAGGGCTCTGATCGGGAAGGGAAGGGAAGAAATATGCATCGATCTGATCTGATTGCATTGTGTGTAGTATATCTTTGCTCTCTCTTGATAGATATGCAGACTACATAAATTCCTATCCCTGCTGGCTTGTGTAACAAAAAGGATCGTTGTTACCTTACTATAGTAATTGCAATTTGGGATTGCCATGAATCCAATGCTGATCATTGTTAAGAGTATTGTATATTCTATATTTCTCTCTTTCTCTCTTGGCCCATGTGGTCCTTGTAGCCCATGAGGCTCATGTATCTTTGTCTATATATATCTCCTTCATTAATGAATAAGATGCAGAGTTGTGAATAGCAAATCCTAGTTCTATTATTTTAACATGGTATCAGAGCGATTCAACCCTAACCCTAGTTCTACTCCAGCGTCGACGGCTTCTGTTGGGAGCTTTCGCTCGGGCCGAGGGCTGGCGAGCGACCAGAGCTCTCGTCGTCGGCTCTGCCCTCGTCTTCTTGCCGCCGCGCCTCGTCTTGCCATCGCCTCGCCTCACCGTCGCCTTGGAGCCACCGTCGTCTCTACCTCGCCTCGAGGTCTTGTGCTGCCGCCGTTGGAGACGACCAGATCTGCGCCGCCTCCGCCTCCTTGGTCCCGGATCATCGCCGCCGCTGCCGGAGACGACCAGACCTGCGTCGCCTCCTTACTCCCTGCTGCCCCGACGGCGCACGAGCTCGTCCTCTCGCACACTGCCTCCTCTGCGCCGCCCAACGCCTCGTCTTCCTCTGCTACCTCTGCGCCGCCTGGGGCTTCTGCATTCCTGCCGCTGCCGGAGACGACCAGAGCCAAATGGCGCACGAGCTTCCTCGCGTACGCCCCCTCCTCTGTGCCGCCCAACGCCTCATCTTCCTCTGGTCTTCCTTTGCTGCTGAGCTTCCTTTGCTACCTTTGTACTGATGCTACATATGCTACCTCTGCTACCTCAACGGCGCACGAGCTTCCTTTGCTATGCTAAGTCCCAAATCGAAGCCTGAGGTGTAGCCGAGTCGTTTGTACCATTGTGGTATGGCTAGATCTGACTCAATGTTTGGGGGTAGTTCATCTCTTGTGTTGACGGACATCAAGCTTGATGGGTTGAACTACCGTGCATGGGCATTCTCAGTCAAGACTACTCTCAGGGGTTATGGTTTGGCCTCTCATTTGACTGATGATCCTCCTGATCCGAAGACCGTTGATGTTGAGGTATTAAAGGCTTGGCAGAAAGAAGATGATCGTGTTATGACTGGCATTGTGCTGAGTGTTGATGTTTCTCTGCGAATGAGTCTTGAGTACCATACTTCAGCCAAGCAGATGTGGACATACTTTGAGAAGAGATATGTTCAATCCAGTAGTGCTCTTCGCTTCACTTTGCTCAAGAACATTCATAGTCTTCAGCAGCAGCTAGATCAATCAGTGGAGGAGTATTACAGTGCTTTCACTCATATCACCGGTCCTCTAGAGTCTATGACACCGAAGGCTGCTGTTGCCTGTCAGTCTTGTGCTGCCAAAGATGAGTATGCTCAGCAGACGCTCATGTATCAGTTTGTGATGGGGCTTCGATCGGAGTTTGAGCTTGTTCGTACTCAGTTGCTCAACTATCCCACTCCACCGACTTTGACTGAGGCGCTCTCTAGTTTGATTGCAGAGGAGACTCGTCTTCATTCCCTTATGTATGTCTCAGGATCCTCACCACATGCTGTCCTGAGTCTCTCACAGCGGTCTGGATCTACCAAAGCGACACCCATAGGAGTGTTGTTTTGTTCCCATTGCAAGAGGACTGGTCATCATGTTGACAAATGTTTCAAGTTGCATCCAGATCAGCTTATTGCCTATCGTGCTAGACATCCATTTGACCGTCGTCATGGAGCACCTACTGGGTCTTCCAGCACTCATCGGGCGATCATTGCCGACACATCCACATCTCTTGTGGACAACCGGATTAGTGTCTGCTATAACATCAGTTGCACCTTCTGCTTCCAGCGCTGCTCATCCTTGGGTTCTGGATTCAGGTGCTTCGTTTCATGTCACATCTGACAGCTCTCAGCTTGTTGCTCGTAGGCCCGTGACTGATGCTACCTATGTTCACACTGCTGATGGTACACCTTGCTCTATTATCCATCATGACATTCTCTCTACATCTTGCTTCTCTGTTCCTGATGTGTCTTTTGTTCCTCAGCTATCTATGAATCTTCTTTCTGTTGGTCAACTAACTGATATGAACTGTTTCATTGGATTTGATGTTTCTTCTTGTTTCATTCAGAATCGTCAAGAGCAGAAGAGTGATTGGTTCTGGCCATCGCCGTAGAGGCTTTTCCAGTCTCTATGTCTTGGACACCTTACATCTTCCTTCCACCAATACGTCGAAGGCCTTGGTGTCTTCTGCTATGTCTTCATCTCAGTCTCCTGTTGGGTCTTCCTTTAGCAAGTGGCATCATCGACTTGGTCATCTTTGTGGAGCTCGCCTCACCACTTTAGTTCACCAGGGTTCCTTAGGTCATGTCACTGTTGAGTCTAGTTTTCATTGTACTGGTTGTAAGTTGGGAAAACAACTACAACTTCCATATCCCAGTAGTACCTCTCAGTCTTCTGATCCTTTTGATTTGGTGCATTCAGATGTATGGGGTCCATCTCCTTTTGTTTCGAAGGGTGGTCATAATTATTATATCATATTTGTTGATGATCACTATCGATATACTTGGATCTATTTTATGAAACATCGCTCTCAGTTGATTTCCATTTATCAGTCTTTTGTTAAGATGGTTCATACACAGTTTTCTTCTTCCATTCGTGTTTTCCGCTCGACTGCGAGGAGAGTATCTTTCCTCGACCTTTCGTCGCTTTCTTTCTTACGAGGGTACTCTTCCTCGCCTCGTGTCCCGTGCTCATGCTCGAAATGGTGTTCTTGGCGCAAGCAAATCACATCATCGAGGCCGCCGCACTCTTCTCATTTCCTCCTTTGTCCCTCTCACTTCGGGGAAGCGGTCTCTCAAAGAGCCTATCTTATTAACCGCCAGCCCTCTTCTAAGCTTCAGGGCAAGTGTCCTGGTGAGGTCCTGTACAGAGCACCTGCTCACTATGCTCATCTTCGCATTTTTGGTTGTGTCTGCTATGTCCTTCTAGCATCTCGTGAGCGCACAAAGCTGAGCCCTCAGTCAGTTGAGTGTGTTTTTCTGGGTTATAGTCCTGTGCATAAGGGTTATCGTTGCTATGATCCCTCAGCACGTCGCATTCGCATATCTCGTGATGTGACTTTTGATGAGGGACGTGCTTTCTTTCAACATCCTTCTCCACATCCCACTTCTTCTTCTATAGATTCCACTTCCTTTTTGTGTCTACCTCTCATTCATTCTCCAGATACACATTCTCGTGTACCTTCTCCACCAGTTTCTAACACTTCCACTCTTCCCTTCCACTATAGTCGCCGTCAGAGAGTTCCTTCTGATCCTCAGTCCTCCTCTCCTCCACTTGATTCTCTGTCCTCCTCTCCTCCGCTTGATCATCCGGCCAGTACCATCGACTCTGATGATCGTTCTACTACATCACAATATGCCCTACGTGATCGTTCTTCTATTCAGGCACCAGAGATATGGGGTTTCCCTCGTGCAGTCACGATGGTGCCGAGTACCTATCGGAGGTCACAAGATACCCGAGTGGCGATTGGCTATGACAGATGAGCTCACAAGATTAGAGTGCACGGCACTTGGGATCTTGTTCCGCTACCGTCTGAGTCTGTTCCTATCACTTGCAAGTGGGTGTACAAAATAAAGAACAAATCGGATGGGTCGAGAGAGCGATACAAGGCTCGTCTTGTTGCAAGAGGTTTTCAAAGAGCTTATGGTCGAGATTACGATGAGACTTTTGCTCCAGTTGCTCATATGACCACAGTCCGTACTCTTATTGCAGTTGCAGCAATACGCACATGGACTATATCTCAGATGTATGTCAAGAATGCTTTTCTTCATGGTGATCTACATGAAGAGGTCTATATGCAGCCACTGCCAGGTGTTGAGGCTCCTGCAGGCTATGTTTGTCGCCTTAGACGTGCTCTATATGGTCTTAAGCAGGTTCCTCGTGCTTGGTTCGAGCGTTTCAGTTCTGTGATTCGAGCTGCTGGTTTCACTTCGAGTGAGCATGATCCTGCTTTGTTTGTTCACACTTCTCAGCGAGGTCGTACTTTGCTTCTTCTGTATGTAGATGATATGCTGATCACGGGAGATGATACGGACCACGTGGCTTTTGTCAAGAAGAAATTGAGTGAACAATTTATGATGTCCGATTTGGGACCATTGAGCTATTTTATAGGAATTGAGGTTCATTCTGATGGTGATGGCTACTATCTCTCTCAGCATCGCTATATTCAGGATCTGCTCGCTCGCTCTGGGATGACTGATACTCGTACTGCTGTCACACCCGTGGAGCTTCACTTGCAGCTTCGATCTACAGACGGTGTACTCCTGACAGATTCTTCTCGCTATCGTCAGCTTGTTGGGAGCCTTGTCTATCTCACAATAACCAGGCCAGATATTGCTCATGTTGTTTATGTGCTCAGCCAGTTTGTTAGTGCTCCCACCTCAGTTCACTATAGTCATGTTCTTCGTGTACTGAGATACTTGAGAGGAATCTAACGTCGGACGTCATTCTATGCCGCCGAGTCGGCTCGGCTCCACGCTTACTCTGACTCTACTTGGGCGAGTGATCCTGCTGATCGCCGATCTGTCACTGGCTATTGTATCTGTCTTGGTACTTCGCTTATTGCCTAGAAGTCCAAGAAGCAGACTGCGGTGTCACGTTCTAGTGCAGAGGCAGAGTTTCGAGCACTTGCCGCTACAACATCAGATATTGTTTGGCTTCGATGGCTCTTGACTGATCTTGGTGTCCCTTGTGACGATCCTACCCCTATCTTTTGTGACAATACAAGTGTTGTTCAAATTGCCAATGATCCGGTTAAGCATGAGCTGACAAAACACATTGGTGTTGATGCATCCTTCACGCGATCTCATTGTCAGCAGTTAAGCATCACCCTCAAGTATATTCCATCAGAGCTCCAAGTTGCAGATTTCTTCACTAAAGCTCAGACTAGAGAACATCATCGACTTCATCTACTCAAACTCAGTGCATCAGATCCTCCTGATCCACCTTGAGTTTGAAGCGGGGTGTTAAGAGTATTGTATAATCTACATTTATCTCTTGGCTCATGTGGTCCTTGTAGCCCATGAGGCTCATGTGGTCCTTGTAGCCCATGAGGCCCATGTATCTTTATCTATATATATCTCTTTTATTAATGAATAAGATGCAGAGTTGTGAATAGCAAACCCTAATTCTATTATTTTAACAATCATCACCGAGATTATGCTTACATTTTTTTCTTCTCCTTTTTTTTTCCTTCTCTCGTTGGCTGCCGGCTGCGGCTGCGGCTGCGTGGGCGCGGGCCGGCGAGCTTGATGTTCCTTTGTTTGCAGAAGAAGCAGAGGTCGCTGCGTGACGGGTCCGGGTTTTTAGGTGGGGCCCACCAAGAAGCGACTGTGAGTCGGTGCGCGTGGGACAGAACTGGGGCGTTGGATGTTTGCAAACCGACGGTGGTGAGGGCGTCTGCCATGTCCGTGGGGGCTTCTCGATCATCCGGATCCAGATGGGGTCACGCGGGAAGGCGGTTGCAACCAACGAGGAAGGGAAGGGAATCGAGGTGCGGAGGCGGAGGCGGAGCTCGCCGTCGCCGCATGCCATGCCAGCTCCGCCGCTTCCTCCTCCTCGTGGTCGTACCCAGCGCTTCTCTCGCTCTCCCGAATCCACATCCGGCGGCGACCAGACTCCACGTCGCGCCATGACGCCGCTTCAGGTGAGCCACCCCTAACCCTAACCCTAATTGGACGCGTTGCCTGCTGTAAAATCATCCTGGATACGGGAACGAGGGCCTTTCTGGGTAGTGGTCGCTCACTCCCCTTCTCCATCCTAGTTCGTGTCGCTGGTGCGGGTTTTGGTCAACTTAATTTCGGTGCGTTTGGCCGTTTTGGCGTTTGTTCGGTGGTGGAATCACCGGGGTTATTTTCGCTCGGTTGTGGTTATATTCGGAGTTTTTTTTACGCTCTATGAGTTCGGTTTTGGGTTGTATTGTTTAGTGGTGAAATTTTTCATGCCATTGGGGCGCTAGTTTGATCCATACCTGGTAGAGGCTCTGCTTTGGTTTATTTGGGCGATTTCTGCCAATTAGTGCTTCATGTGAGCAAGGTTTTTTGGGAGATTTAGCAATACCTAGCATTGGACTTGTTCATAGCGTTTCATGATCCGATTGCTACAAAACCACTGTATTTTCATTGTTTTATGATGCTTTTGTGTCTGGAGTTGTAAATGTCAGGTACTTTCACCATTTTATTATAAATTTAGCTCTTTGCACATGAGGCAGCTTCAGTGGATCGAGTGATTTAGATAGAATGTAGTATTGCAGTTTTCTCACTGAATTTTGCAGTTTCAGATTTGTTTTTTAGGACTAACCTGTATGGACTTAGGCTTTTGTTGGTGCTGGTTACGAAAGTCAATTTATTTTCTTTAGCTAACTTCTAACCCAAATGTTTTCTGTAATGCGTTTTTGCCTTTTGGGGGAGATGACATTTAAGGGCCGAACACGGCTTTTGACATCTACAGTGATTGGGTCAGGACTTGTGTGTTTGTGTGCATTGTTGCATGCTTTTTTATTAAAAAAAAAAACAGCAGTCGGCCATTTTAAACGTTGTCTTTGGTATTTTACAATGCTTTTGGATGCCACTTCATGTGCCTTTTGGTCTCTCCTTATTAGAAGTAGGGCTTCATATTGCCTTTCAAATTTATATGTTTGTCAGATGCTGCTGATTTTGAACTTATCCTTTTGTTCTGGAACTCTCACCATGTTACATGGGAATTTTGCAATGTCTTGTGGAGCAAGTGCATCTGTATGATATGTAGGTCTAAGTATTGTGGTTAGTTGGTTTACAAACTTGGAATTGATGTTACGATCTTCTGTTAATAGCTGTGAAATGGGAACATCTAGCATAGTTCATTCCTTTGTTCCCTGTTACGGCTTACAAGATCATTTACTGTGCAGTAGAATGATTATTTGAGGCTAAAGATAGGGTGTATATATGATAGCATAGTTTCTACATCTTTTGTTTTCTGATCAGTGTTCTAAAAGGCGGTTGCCCCGCCCGCCTAGCGGCGTAGGTGGCACTTGCCCTAGGCGCTAGGTGGCACTCTCCCACCTCGCCGGTCTAGCCGATTTATCCCGCCTAGGCGCCTTGGTGAACACTGTTTGTGATATTATTCGTTGGTGCTGTTGTTTCTCAAGAAGTATATCTGGATGATGTGATTTATATACGTTCGAGAACATTGTTCTTTTGCTTCTACTGTATTTGACTCATCCTAGTAGTTAGCTGACTGTTCCTACTGAGGCACCTGCGCATTTTATAGAATATTTTTAGAGTACCAAACATTGTGGGATATGAAAAAGATGTTCTTATAATTTTGATGTCATTTAATAATAAACAAACTGATTTTTACAGTGCTACTGAACAAGGGTCTTCAGATATTGATAGATAATGCAACATATCTAAAGCTAATACAACATATTGATTTCTGAAACATGCAACCAATCAAAATTCTAAAAAGAGGTGACTGGTATCCGATCAGTCACTCCATCTTTTAGTGCTGGTGAGTGGCCTTGGAAACGATTTTACTACTTAAAATGAAGATGTCTATAACTCTACATACTTTTATACTGAACATATACAAAGTTTGAGAAAACAGGCTAAACAACCATTAACTGTCAGGCTAACTACACTACTGTCCGGTATAACCAGTTTAATCCTTTATCAATACTCAAAACGTGCAGTGTCCATGTTCCTTGTAAACGGTAGTTTACTAAGACTTTTGAGAACACTATGTGGAACCGACAACTTTTTAGAACACAACAACCAATAGGCACAACCTATGTAGCATATATACGCGATAATGGTACTGCAATACAGGAACAGTGGCACAACCTATGAGGCGTCCAGTGAAAGCGTCGGTACGGTCACCGGTACGGACGTTGCGACATCACACGGCCCTTGCGTTGGCCATCCGAGCCCTCACTCTGACGCCCCTAACAACTGTGGCCGCCCCCGACCCGGCCGACCGCGCGCCCACTCCTTGCCGCCTCCTTCGCCCTTGACACCGCCCTCAACCGTAGCGAGGGGCGGACGGGCGAAGGATGGAGACAGAGGGGGCGAGCGGAAGCGGTACGACGCGGTGGCTCAGATCCAGTTGGGTCTCCCCCTCCCCGCACCAGCGCTACCCGTTGCCGTCCACCCCCGGAGGCGGCCGAAAAAGGCGGAGGGTGTGGGCGATGCTGGAGACAGCGGTAGGCCGAGGTGGCAACGCAGGCGGCGGCCGAGGGTGATCGACTCAAGCTAGAAAAGCATAGGCCTGCGTGGAGGAGAAAATAAGAAAGGGAAGAAGGAAAAGAAGAAAGAGAGAGGAGGTGATTTGGCTGACGAGGTGGCAAAATATGGTGACATGTGTGCTAACTTAGATGCCACATCCCACAAAATTACCTAGGTTTGGGTTGAAGGGAGTAAACTGAACAGTTTTTATAGTTAAGGGTGTCGGACGTCCAATTTTGAAGTTCAGGGTTGAAATCTAGAATATTCAAAGAGTTCGAGGGGTGTAAAATGAACTTTTTCCTGAAGTAAATATATTACTAAATGTTTATAGACAGCATAAACATAGGATTACATGTTCCAAATACTGTAGACAGCATAAACAAATAGGGATGTCTAATTCCTGTATCCTTTTTTTGGTTAGGCCGTTTTGGGAAGGTATCGCCATGCACCGGGAAGTATCAGCATTTATTTCTTTTTTAGTTTAAATAAAAAATAATCTGATATCCACCGATATGTATCAGAGGTGTATCAGCTTATGGAGTATTAATACATCATAGAGCACAACGTATACAAGGAAAAAGTTTGAAAACAAACAACAAAAACTGAATAATTTGCTATTCCCGCAGGGGAAAAAAACTCCAAAACAACAGTAATGTAGCATGCCATGACTCATGAACAAGTCTTGCATATGGAGTAATGCAGCATGTCATGACTCATATCCTCATGTCATGACTCTTGAACTTTAGAACTGATGTATATAAAAAAAAACTCAATTTGGAGATATGTTACTAGGTAACTCCTACGCAATCTTGCCAGCTTATGGTAATATTCTATTTCCTTTTAGAATCAACCGCAAAGGTCCATCTAAACCAATTAGCAAACTCTTGCTTCGAATTTCTGGGGTACCTTCAAGTGTACCAATAAATCCTTTGTTAGTAAGAAAATTCTACTGATGAAAGAGTCTAAAAAAACTACATTTTTCAGCAATCATTATAGATTAGCACCAGCACAGCATATTACCTATTCTACCCTATACACGCATAACACTATAATTTTTAACCATTAATCTAACCTCACAGACACATGGTTTAAAGGTCACATTACCTGTTTGTAAGCTGCATATTCATCAGAATCAGGCCACTTATGGAAACAAGAAAATAATCCCAATCATGTAACCATTTACACTTTTACACCCCAGCATATTCCTCAAGGCTCCAATTCCGATATAACAACCGGCACATTCTGTGGCTATGTATCTGCAGTATTAACTGTCTCCCCTAGTCCCCTGTCCAATAAAATATATGTATATACTGGTCAAGTACAATGACACGAGTCTTGCAAACAAGTCGCGGAAATAATAAACCACAAAAGAATGACTAGGAAATCAGAATAGTAAATTGCACAACCTACAAATAGGGAAGTCCCCCGCCGCTCTCAAGAAGTTGAGCCGGGTTTGCACTGTTCTCTGAAGGGTGGGGGTTGGTGGGTAGTTTCACAGTAGCCCAATTATTTATTTTAAAGGACAGCTATATCAAGTTACAAACTTACAACTAATAAAAACATTAATCTTTAGGTGCGGAATGACAGTCAAACAGGAACTGTTGAATAACCTGAGTGATAATCAGTACATTTATACTACATAAAAATTTATGTTTCTGGCTTGACGAATTACGAGCAGGGATAAAAAAAAAACTACAACCGGGCAATTTCCTGGTCGCTCTGGCCGGAAACGGTAACCGGCCGGTTATCGGAATTACTAGAAAAAATTCAGATAAAATTCGCTTGAATTTGCTTAAAAATCAGTCAAAATTTGAAAAATGAAATTTGAATAGTCTAAATCGAAAAAAACTGACCCATTTTTTCGTCCTCGGTCCCTATCGGTAAGGCCGGTTACTGCCGGCCGGTTTTTTTATCCATTATTACGAGTCATGATTGCATATAGTTTTGAGACCAAGCGGTACTTAACAAGAGTACACTGAGCAACATAAATTACATCAAATGCAGCTGCAAACTAACTTTTCAACTTTGATATATATAGAGAGATGCTGATCTTGGTGGCATTTGCACAGAGAAGTCCAAATGGCAAGCTTTAGACATGATTACTCAGGCTTGTTAAATAACTATTCCCGTACTCTTTAAGAGATAATCTTAAAGAGAAAGTGCAATCTTGAAGAGAACAGCTCTATATTTGTTTCCCGTACTCAGTTACAGTTGTCTGTTATGTCTTTTTACCGATTGTCCTTCTGAATTCTGACTAATCAGTAATCACGCTCATAACAATTATGAAAATGCAGCAAGGTTAACATGTTTTATCAAGTCCTGATTGTGGTCAGATTGATCTTTGCCTTTTGAGAAAGTTGGTTCCTCATTTGGACGTAACGTTGTGAGATCCCTCCTCAACTCCATCGGTGGTATGATCTCCTGGAGAATGATCTCCGGGGGCAACATCACCATCGGATGATATAATACTCGGCTCGTAGTCGAAGCCGGCATCCATGCCGATATTCGTGTAATCGGCTAAGTCGAACTAGTTCTCCTAGTTCCACTCTCCTGCTATGGAAGTATTAGAGTTGGGCGAAAATGAAGGAAACCTGATGACCAGAAGATCCCCACGGTCGGCGCCAGTTGTCGGTGTTTTAGAACCGAACTTACGTAATATTTGAGTCTTGGGGGTCTCCAAGACTCAAATCACGAAGAGAGAATGACACAGGGATCTTTATACAGGTTCGGGCCTTCTCCGGAGAGAATAACAACCCTACTCCTGTGTGGCTATATTGAATATGTTGGTTACAGATCAAGAGAAAGACTGAAATGCAATATTTTGCACTCCTGATCGTGTCTTTCTTCCTCTTGTCCGTCCTCTCCCCCGTCATATGGTGATTCCTCCTTTTATAGTGTGCTCGCAGTGGGCGACAATTTCTCCAGCCCAAAGGGCGTATCAATGCTTCAGATGATGGCGCAGTTTCTGGAGATTACTGTTGGAGAAGTAACTTTCCCACGTCGTCGTACAATTATCACTAGGACAGAGAGATTAATCGTGTAGTTATTCCGGAGAATAATAGTGTATACTAACTGTTTAGATGCCCTAATCAATTGTGCCTACTTATCTGTAAGCTCGATCGATTATAGGGTGGTTGTAACTGACCTAGTCGTAGAAATACTTACGACCATGAGGTGATGGTAGAAGAACTTACGATTTGTGATTGCCATGAATCCAATGCTGATCATTGTTAAGAGTATTGTATATTCTACATTTCTCTCTCTCTCTTGGCCCATGTGGTCCTTGTAGCCCATGAGGCCCATGTATCTTTGTCTATATATATCTCCTTCATTAATGAATAAGATGCAGAGTTGTGAATAGCAAACCCTAGTTCTATTATTTTAACATGGTATCAAAGCGATTCAACCCTAACCCTAGTTCTACTCCACCGCCGACGGCTTCTGCTGGGAGCTTTCGCTCGAGGCTGGAGGGCTTGAGCAGAGCAGCCCCGAGCTCTCGTCGTCGCTCTCGCCTCGTGCTGCCGCCGTCGCCTCGTGCTACCACTGCCTCGCCTCACCGTCGCCTTGGAGCCACCGTCGCCTCACCTCGCCTCGAGGTCTTGTGCTGCCGCCGCCGGAGACGACCAGATCCGCGCCGTCTCCGCCTCCTTGGTCCAAGGAGACGACCAGATCCGCGCCGCCTACGCCTCCTTGGTCCCGGATCATCGCCGCCGCTGCCGGAGACGACCAAACCTGCGTCGCCTCCTTACTCCCTGCTGCCCCGACGACGCACGAGCTCGTCCTCTCGCACACCGCCTCCTCTGCTACCTCTACGCCGCCCGACGCCTCGTCTTCCTCTGCTACCTCTGCGCCGCCTGGAGCTTCTGCATTCATGCCGCTGCCGGAGGCGACCAGATCCAAACGTCGCACGAGCTTCCTCGCGCACGCCGCCTCCTCTGCGTCGCCCAACGCCTCGTCTTCCTCTGGTCTTCCTCTGCTACCTCTGTACTGATGCTACATATGCTACCTCTGCTACCTCGACGGCGCACGAGCTTCCTCTGCTATGCTAAGTCCCAAATCGACGCCTGAGGTGTAGCCGAGTCGTCTGTACCGTTGTGGTATGGCTAGATCTGACCCAATGTTTGGGGGTAGTTCATCTCTTGTGTTGACGGACATCAAGCTTGATGGGTTGAACTACCGGGCATGGCCATTCTCAGTCAAGACTACTCTCAGGGGTTATGGTTTGGACTCTCATTTGACTGATGATCCTCTTGATCCGAAGACCGTTGATGTTGATGTATTAAAGGCTTGGCAGAAAGAAGATGATCGTGTTATGACTGGCATTGTGCTGAGTGTTGATGTTTCTCTGCGAATGAGTCTTGAGTACCATACTTCAGCCAAGCAGATGTGGACATACTTTGAGAAGAGATATGTTCAGTCCAGTGGTGCTCTTCGCTTCACTTTGCTCAAGAACATTCATAGTCTTCAGCAGCAGCCAGATCAGTCAGTGGAGGAGTATTACAGTGCTTTCACTCATATCACCGGTCCTCTAGATACTATGACACCGAAGGCTGCTGTTGCCTGTCAGTCTTGTGCTGCCAAAGATGAGTATGCTCAGCAGACGCTCATGTATCAGTTTGTGATGGGGCTTCGATCGGAGTTTGAGCCTGTTCGTACTCAGTTGCTCAACTATCCTACTCCACCGACTTTGACTGAGGCGCTCTCTAGTTTGATTGCAGAGGAGACTCGTCTTCATTCCCTTATGCATGTCTCAGGATCCTCACCACATGCTGTCCTGAGTCTCTCACAGCGGTCTGCTTCTACCAGAGCGACACCCACAGGAGTGTTGTTTTGTTCCCATTGCAAGAGGACTGGTCATCATGTTGATAAATGTTTCAAGTTGCATCCAGATCAGCTTATTGCCTATCGTGCTAGACAGCCATTTGACCGTCGTCGTGGAGCACCTACTGGGTCTTCTATAGCACTCATCGAGCGATCCATCTGACACATCCACATCTACTGTGACGTCTGGATTAGTGTCTGCTATAACATCGCTTGCACCTTCGCTTCGGTATTTGCTCATCCTTGGGTTCTGGATTCAGGTGCTTCGTTTCATGTCACATCTGACAGCTCTCAGCTTGTTGCTCGTAGGCCCGTGACTGATGCTACCTATGTGGCAATATTGAGTATGTTGGTTACAGATCAAGAGAAAGACTGAAGTGCAATATTTTGTACTCCTGATCGTGTCTTTCTCCTCTTGTCCGTCCTCTCCCCCGTCATCTGGTGATTCCTCCTTTTATAGTGTGCTCGCAGTGGGCAACAATTTCTCCAGCCCAAAGGGCGTATCAATGCTTCAGATGATGGCGCAATTTCTAGAGATTACTGTTGAAGAAGTAACTTTCCCACGTCGCCATACAGAGTTATCACTAGGACAGAGAGATTAATCATGCAGTTATTTCGGAGAATAATAGCGTATACTAACTGTTTAGATGCCCTAATCAATTGTGCCTACTTATCTGTAAGCTCGATCGATTATAGGGTGGTTGTAACTGATCTAGTCGTAGAAATACTTACGACCATGAGGTGATGGTAGAAGAACTTACGATCTCATGCTAGTCGTAGAAGAACTTACGCCCAATGGACGGTCGTAGATGATCTAGTCGTAGAAAGACTTACAACCATGAGGTGATCGTAGAAGAACTTATGATCATGAGGTAGTCGTAGAAAATCTTACGACTCCAGCTTCTCACTTAAGAACATTAAGGAGTATACTCAAGAACCATATAATAGCATCATTATCTATAATAAGGATTACTGATAAATAATTAAATGAGTATTTCTAGATCCTCGTCAAACTTGCTCTCATGTATAATTGAAAATTGATAGCTTGAAGATTGTCTTTTTTTTTGGATTGGATGAACGATGAATGTTGTGTTCGTTTGTTGTGACTGGAGGTGAGCCTTTAGTGGATTCAGGTTTCGAAATATTTAAATGCGAGCATCTTTAATCCTCCTCGCATCTTAAGATGGATTTTACTTCTCTATTTGTTTTCTTTACTGTAGGACAATTTTTTTTGGATTTATTGTAATTGATCTTCGCACAAGAATGCTGTCATTGCCATGGCGATGAATGTTCCAACTTAGGTACCCATTTTTCTAATTGCTTTGACGATCATACCATTTAAAATTTCTATTTATTATGCTTATGTACTGCTACTTTATATATATTGTACATTCAAATTAATATACTTATAAACTATTATGTTATCTATTATTAGTATTAAACCATTATGGAGAAGGATATGTAATTAAATATAATTTTATGTACATCATTACACCTGACGATATTTCACGTCGGTGCCTGACAAAAACAAACCACAGAAAGCACCGGCATCCGAGTCTAGTGTGCATGTAACTTGGCCTGCACTTCTATGTATGTATAGTTGCCACGCACAACTAACAAAATAGCCAACCAATTATAGATTTAGGGGAAATTCAAGCCAGTACGTACGTACGTACTTGGTTTTTGTACCACTTGCTAATTCTACACTCACACCAAGTCAAAATATTGGTACGAGTGTACCTATCTATCACCTCAAGACAGGTGTACCATGCAAATAGGGCATATATCAAATCATCTTGTAATCCTCCCTAGAACTGGACCCCTTAGAAAACATCAAATCAGACCGAAACGAGCAAAATGCAGAAAGTCCAAGGATGGAGTTGGATGACCCTTCAATCTAGGGCCGGAGCTACGATTGAAGGTGGCAAGTTTGTACTTGCTGGTCCCTGGCTAAAAATAAAAATTGGACCCTCCCCTTGGCCCCTGTGACAATTGTCATTTAACTTTACTCATTTAATAAATTACCAGCTAATTTATCACCAACACCAATGGGTTGGGACCACATACAGATTAACTAGAATCATTTGTGTATAGTTCTTGTGCTAATCTCCCTCACTTTCTGCATAGCACATGTACTTTGTTCCCTCAAGATAGAGTGGTTAAGATGGATGTGCCGGCTGGGACGGATCTAAAACGAAATCGATCGGGTGTCATCATGTTAGAATTGAACTCATTTATGTAAAGACTCATTCATTCTTAAAATTTCAAAGCATACATAGTTTAGTCCTATACTACCTAACTAAGTGGTGGGAGAGCAATTTATAAGGTGGAGTCCCTACCACCCTTTGATACATGTTATACATATCATGGAGTGACATCAGGAGGACGATAGCTAAAGTCACACACAAGCATGTACGCACGCGTGCGCGTTTATTCGCGTGACTTGTGACTTGCGACACACGACCGTGAACGTGTCGTGAACCTAGTCCACCTTTTTTTTGCTGACCGTGCATTTCTCTCTGGTAGTAATACACTGGTCGAAGGCATAGACCAGTATGATGTCATATGACCAGTAAGAGTTGTTCCTTAGACCACCCTTATACCTCTTAGGGAGATCCTCTTGGACTTCCCTTAGAGATTACTTTGGATCACTCCATTAGAGTGTGGAGATCCTCTTAGATCCCCTTGGATATTTTTTCGGATCACTCGAGAGAGTGTGGTCGGAACATTGTGGTCCCCTTGGACCTTTTCGGGAGATCCTCTTGGACCTCCCTTGAGAGTTCTTCGGACCACTCCAAGATCTCGACGCCACAGACCAGTGACGCCACAGACCAGTGTGGTCAGAACACTATCGTCAAAATAAAGTGATCAAGACACAGTGGTCAAAATAAAGTGGTCAAAACACAGTGGTCCAAATAATGTGGTCGAAGCTGTAGACCAGCGTATAATCGGGATCAATGAACACTACTTAAATGACCATTAATTGATTTTGAATTAGCAGTTACTAGTGTTTTAGTGTGTGCTTTATTGAGCAGTTACTAGAGATTAATTGACTCGACCCTTCAAAACATCTGGAGACGTCCAGACATGCGATTTGGTCAATTCACTTCCATTGTTCCTAATTATTCCTCTCTATTCTACTGGCTGGAGGGTTGTGCTGTTTGAACTAAGTCGTCTCATCTCCTCGGCGTGCACCGGGAAGGAGGGTGAGCGGGTATCTCCGAACAATTATTGCAGAGTTCACCGCACGGGGAGGCAATAAGGTTTCTAGACAGCGCATCTGCGCGATCGCTCGCTACGCTGAATCATCTACGATCTGCATTGCTTCGATCACTTCTTTGAGTATGTGCTGCTACCTGTTCTTCATCAAGCACAACTGTAAGTTAGTTGTACGTCCATTATATTATGTTTAGAAGTGCAATGAGTTGGCTGTTGTTAATATCGTTTTATGCATCTGTAGTTTTAAGTTATCTTTGCCTCATAATAAAATCTGGAATTAAAATGTTGTCCACATTTCCAACACATAATAAATGCCACTACATGTATGTGAAGTGAATGTGCATAAACTATGAGGTGCACACCTATGCCTATATAAGTTTTAATAAGGTAAAATGATATTAAACCCGATGTCTTGCATGTGTACCCCTGAAGCTTCACTTAGACCACCACTAGGGATGGCAACGGGGCTATTCCCCGTCGGGAGTGGTGGAACATCCTCGTCTCCGATAGAAAGGGAAAAATCCCCATTCCCCATCCCCACCCCCGTCCTCGGATGGTATTCTCCCCCGTTCCTTGTCCCCATCGGGTTATCGGGGCCCCACGTGGACCCATACCCAAAATTTGGATCCCCAATCTCTCCTACACAGACACGAGTAGTTACCTAAAATTATCTTGATTGCAGTACGAGCTGCCTTCTGCTTTGTGTCCTTCTTGCTTTTTGCAACTTCACCAGTATAAGTATGCCCATCAAACAACACAGATGAATAAACAGGCCATGGACTCATGGGCCCTAAGTCTAACCCTTCTGGATTAACTACAGAGTAAGAGGGTTGAGTGGGTTTTGTCTTAATTAACAACAATTCATGAAGAATTGATTTGTAGAACATGCAACTGAAGTTTATAAGTCTCAAGTTATCATCTTACAAGAATATAGCATTGTATAGATAAACTAGAAGAAGTATGCATACAAGTCTTTGCCCAAAAAGAAGCAACAGGGGAAAACTAGTAGCCCACATGTTATAGAGTTATCGGGGCCCATGTGGGTAGCGGGTATGGGGAGTAGGGGAATGGCCCCGTCCCCACTTCACTCGATGGGGAATTATATTTGCATATTAACATCTCCTTAAGGGGAAAATAGCTCCAACCCCGACTCCTAATGGGTGAATTCCCGTCGGGAATGAGTAATGGGGCCATTGCCATCCCTAAGCACCACCCCTAACTAGTTGGCCTTTGCTTGAGGTATGATCTCGTATCAACTCTTTCTGAAAGGCGGCAATAGTTTACAAATTCAACCTTTTGAGCGTGCAATCTATATGGAGTAGTTAATTAACATATAGTAGATCTGAACTGTGTACGAAAGTCATGTTTATAATCACAAGCTGTCGATGGATTGATATGTACTGATTGCTGCAACAATTTTTGGAGTGGGTCGGTATGGATAAAATTGGGTCAGTCCGGTAAAGCCGGCCATAGCTAGTGTTAAAACAATGTAGGTAAATACATGCATGTTTAGTTTACTTTAAGCTGAAGTTAGCATGCATGCTTGCCTTCGCCTTAGAGCTTTACCCAACTCCTGTTCAAGTAAAACATACTCCCTCTGTCCCAAGAATACATCACGTTTTGAACATTGACATGGTGTCCAACATGCAACTGTGATTGTTACTTTTTGTATGAATATATTCATAAAATAAAATAATTATATTATATTATGGAAATATTTTTCATGATTAATCTAATTATAATAGAATTTTCACATGATCAATGCAAATAGTTTTTTATACATTAGTGGTCAAAGTTAAAGAAGTTTGACCACACGTTTTCTGAAACGTCGTATGTTTTTTAACGGAGAGTGGTATCCAAACCGATTTTGCTAATTTTTAGTTGCTTAAAATTTTCTTATCCATTAACCACCTATAATTCTACAGTACTAAGCATAAAATTACAGTACCAAAATGATGTGTAATTTAGCACAACTCTACTACAACTTTTAGTTCTTTTTTTGTATTTGTAGGATTCACGTAGATTTATTTTTGTCTAGTTTATAATTGTTTTTGTATTTGTAGGTTCACCTACATTTACTTTTGTCTAGTTTAGATTTTTTTTATCTCAACACAGAAATTTGTGGTATTCATTAGATCAAAATACTACAGTTTAAAAAGGTGACTTATAGATAAAGAAATTTCAGTAGTATCCAAACAATGCTGCAAAACCCTAGCACTGGTCCTCCCTTTCCACATTAGGGCTGGCCTCCCAATCCTGCCTGCCTCCACGTACACCATGCACCTATCAGCCACATGCATGGTGAGACATGCCATGCGACCCAAATCATCACCACACTTGTACCTTTATGTGTATATATATTCCTCTCCTCTCTACACCTTGCACAGTACACTCTCGATCGTATGCACTGCACTTCCTCTCCTCTTTCCTCCAGCTACCAAGATGGTAGGCAAGCCACGGGACCATGGCTCCTCCTACCTCGTGGCGGAGGAGCTCAACCTCTTGCACAGGGCCAAGGGCTCCCCGGAAGGCGGCGGCGAGGGCCGGGGCGCGCTGGGGAAGTGGAAGTGCAGGCTGTTCGGCGGTCACGCCGAGGCGCACGCTCTGCGTCGTGTGCCTCAAGGTGCAGGACGTCACCGGTCTGCCACCGGCGGTGCAAGGGCGGGGAGTGGTGGTTGGGTGGCGGAGCAACGGCGGGAGGGGAGCACACGGCGCCCGCGCGGGTGGCGCGGGGCGCGGCCTCGTTCGACGATGTGTTCTTGCACTACTTCAGCGCCGGCGACGCCACGCTGCGGAGCTTCACCGTGTGGGCGGCGCTCGTGGACTCGGCGAGCGGGGATCTCGGCGCGTTCCCCATCGACCTCACCGAGGTCGCCGCGGCGGAGAGCTCGAACCCGAGGTTCTGCGGCAAGGCGCTCAGCTTCCCGCTTGGCGGCGCGGCTGCCGGTGCGGTGCTCACCGTGAGTGTGTACTGTAGAGTGATGGAGCAGGAGGAGTACCGTGGGGCTAATGGTACGTACGTACGTAACTGATGATGCGTATGCTAAAGCGTGGGATCGACACGTGCAATTACTTGTAGACAACAAATTCATCAAGATCCAAATCTTTACTAATTAACCACGTAGTTATTTTCAATCCCTTCATATTTGCTATACATATATATAAATTCGTGCACTATACATGTGCATATGTAGTACTACTCGTTTAAGGTAGGAAGAATTCTAGCAGTTTGATGTTGATGCATAGGGAAGCAAAGAAACCCTAGTGTTTGGCTCATTACAGCATGCAGGTATATGGTCGTGTATAGGTCATGCACGAGAGAGGAAGAACAAGGGCAAGAGCTCCTACGCCTCCTGCCTGCCGACCTAAGCTACCTCCGGAACCGGCCGGCGGCGGCGGGATCAGCCCGGCGGGCGACGTCGCTCTGGTCCGACCGGGCGGGTTCATCACGATCGAGAACTCGGTGGCCGAGATGGACGGCGGCGCGTTCGGGCGCGTGGAGGACGTGGTCGACGAGGAAGGCGCGGGCTTCATCACGATGGAGAAGGGCACCGTCTCATCCCGGTCGAGGCGACCGCTGCCCGACGAGGAGGACGAGAAGCCGTGCCTGTTCATGGAGCTTCGGAGGAGGCGGCGTTCGACGTGGAGAAGGTGGAGGACGAGTTCCTGGCGATGCTGGAGGACAGGTACTGGACGAAGAGCAAGGAGATCGAGAAGGGGCTGAGCGTGAGCCTGGACATCGGGCTGGACCTGGGCTCGCTCATCAAGGACGCCGAGATGGAGCTCGCCAAGGCGGAGCAGGACTGGAAGAGCAAGGTCGGCGCCGCCATCGTCGAGGAGGAGGAGTACAAGGAGCTCGTCAGGAGATGGAGCGCCAGGGATCAGCTCACTCCCAGCTCCAACCACTGCACCGCCTCCTCCGGCTCCGGCTCCGGCTGCTCCTTCGGGAGCCCGATTTAGGGGGTGTTTGGCATGGCTCTAGAGCCCAACTCCAGGCTAGAGCTGGGTAAAACTAGCCAAACACCCCAACTCCAAAAAAAATTGGAGCAACTTAACTCCATAGAGTTTTGGAGCTCTAGTTCATTCTCTTGGAGCACCTATTTTCAACTCTACAATCATCCGAAATAGATCTAGACATGGAGTTTCAAAGAAATTACCCACCTTGCCATCGATTACACCCATTAACGAATCGTTTTTTTTCTATCCTAGCCACCGCCGTCCCACTCCTCCATTCCCATCGCCCCACGCACGCCCACGCCCCCACGCCGCGCCGCGCCACGCCGCCCGCCAACCTAGAAACAAAGCCCTCTTCCTCGCCACGTCCATCTCCGTTCTCCCATCCCATTCGGCAACACCAAAACACTCGTCTCTCCTCGGCTCCTCGCCTCTGCCGCCCGGCCACGGCGCCCGATCCGACCTCGCGAGGTGAGATCGTCGCTCCTCGACCCTACCCTCTTCCTCTCCCTCCCGCGGCGTTAGATCTGCGTTCATGAGCCGACAGGCTCGCCTGTCGCCATGACCCGGCCTTCGCTCCTCGATCCCGCCGAGGTCTTGAGAATCGGGTTTTGACGGCCGCCGTCCGGTTTGGGACGTTTTTTTACGTGTTGCCGTGGTTCCCCGCCCGGATCTGTGCCATTCGGTGGGGCTTCACGGCCTCGACGCTATTGCCGTGGTTCCCTTCATTTTCTCTCCATCACTTCAACGACTCGCAGAATTATCTGTCCCGCCTCCTCCGGTCTCCGCCGGCCGCCCACCTCGCTGTTCCTCGGGTTTTCTTCCTTCCTTCCTCTCTTTCCTTCGTCCGTCTGCACTACTTTCTCTCCTATTTTTGTCATCTCCACTTGTTTGAGTAGCTCCTGGTTTCCAAGAACAAGAAACCAAGCTCATTGAGGAATCTTGATGTTTCTTTGTAGGAGTCGGCGTTGTGTCAAGCTAGGTCTAGTGTTTTGGTCGCAACAGAAGAAATTGGCTCTAACTCTTACTGGATTTGTAGTGGAGGTCGCTAGTGTTAGGGCTTTAAGTCGCGATTCGATTCCTTCCTTTTGCATTAGAGGTGGATTAGTGGTCATTGTTTGATTCGTTTTACACGGTGCTTGTCTTTATTATCTGGATCATGCTTGGAACATTGATTTGCATTAGAGTAAGAATGTAAAATAACTACCCTTAACAGGAATGATAGAAAGATGGACACAATTTTTTTTTTCTCTAAAAAAAGATGATATAAGCAATCTTTTGAAAATGTTGATACTTATTCATTTTCACCTTTAGCTAATTCTATCGTTCTCGCTTTGTCACAAGATCCTGTGATTTGAATGCTTTGATTATGATCTTTAGATATGGGTTGATGGGATGAATTGGCAGGTCATTGATGGATGCCATGAATTTACGAGGTGCTTGTCTTTGTTATCTGCATCATGCTTGCGCCTGTTGGTGTTTCTGTCAATTGGATAGTTTTAGGTTTGGTGTGTTCATAAGTTGATCTTTTGTGCCCGAACACTGATTTGCAAATAGATTGTTAAAGAAAGTAAAGTAAATACACTTAACAGGAAGATGGAAAGAAAAAGTACCTTTGTGTCATAACAACATCATGAGAGCATACAGAAGATAGGCAGATTGCTTTAAAGATGTCTACAAGTGAGAGTGATGAAAATAGCGATGATGATCATCATTTTTTTTCTCTCATTCAAGGTGGTGCTAAACTTGTAGAAGCTTATGTTCATATTTGTATGGACAAGGCACCGCCAAGGACCTCACAGCTCAGTGGAATGGGATGGGTGACTGAGACCCTAAACACTCCGGGGGAATGCCACACAATGCTTCGGATGAACAAGGATATCTTTTTGGATCTGCATGATGTGCTGGTTGAGAGGTATGGTTTGAGACCGTCAAAATCAATGAATACCTACGAAATGCTTGCAATTTTTCTATTCACATGTGGTGGATGTGAGTCAAATAGAAGAGGGCAAAATAGGTTTAAGCACTCTGGTGAAACCATTAGTAGGAAATTCCATGAAGTTCTTGATAGTGTGGTTGCAATGGCTGAAGATTATTTGAGACCAACTGATCCTAATTTTCGGACAGTTCACAAAAGAATAAGGGATGACAAAAGAGCATATCCACACTTTAGGGATTGCATAGGAGCACTAGATGGAACTCATATTCGTGTTTCTCTTTCACCTGAGGAACAAGTGAGGTACATTGGTAAGACAGGAATTGCTACTCAAAATGTGCTTGCCGTTTGTGATTTTGATATGCGATTCACATATGTGGCTGCGGGTCAGCCGGGAGCTTTGCATGACACTAGTGTACTGTACCATGCAATGGAAGTGGATGCGGAAGTCTTCCCACATCCTCCACAAGGTAAAAAAATATTTTATCCAGGCTCCATTTTGTCCTCAAATGTGTCTTTGTACCATGCAATTCTTATTTTCTTTTTCACATGTGTAGGCAAGTACTATGTTGTGGACGCGGCTATCCTAATCGTCCGTGTTACCTAGCTCCATACAAGGGTGAAAGGTATCATTTACCTGAGTGGCATCGAGGTATGGAATCAAACACTCCAAAAGAGAAGTTCAACCGGATCCATTCATCTGTTCGTAATGTTATTGAACGTTCATTTGGACTATTAAAAATGAAGTGGCAAATTCTTTATAAGATGCCTCCATATTCCATGCTCACACAAAAAAAGATTGTAGCTGCTACCATGGTTCTCCACAATTTCATACGTGAGCATGCTAGTGGGATGTGGACTTTGCAATTTCGATCGAGATCCGAACTATGTGCCTACTATCCCGGAAAGGTACAACAAATATGATGTGTCTCAACATGCCTCTGATGGATCCACTTCGGAATCAAGCTTTGTGACTATGGACTCATTTCGTGATAGTTTGGCTACATCCGTCGCCTTAGCTTGGAATTAATGTAATTGTATTTTGAAACTATGGACTTGTATCTTGGATAATTTGGTTGGACATGATTATCTTGATATATGTTGGTACTTTAATTTATTTACATGCTTGTCGGACTTGTAACTCAGATTCATACAGTTTAGCTAAGCGATACATGAGAACATACGTGTTACTGTTATGCTGCTGCACGCATCATTGAACTCCACTCATGTCAACCAAGGGCAAAGTGGGCAATCCACACAGACAAACCACAATTCTGGAGCTGAGAGTACCCTTCTAGCCAAACACTCCATACAGACAGCTCCAACTCCACCCAGAGCCAGCTCCACCTGGAGTTCTGGAGTGGAGCTGCTCCAACTGGAGTTAGAGCCATGCCAAACAGGCCCTTAATTACTACCCTACTACTCCATTGGTCAATGTAGCAACGTAACAGGATATGCTGTGCGTGTTACATGACGGGTACATAACATGAGCTACATGAGTGCTTAATATTTGGTACGACTCTGTTTCAAGTTTTTACAACTATAACTTCAGATTCACTCTTGAATTTACTTCTACGAGAAGTTGGAGCAGATGAGATGAGGTGTTATGTTAAAAAGTTAGCTCTAGATCCAAAAATGAGAAGGATTATTGTAAAAAAAATTGTATTATGTACCTTGTTTTGTGACTTGTAATTTATTTTTATATTTCTTTACTTATAACAATTTAATAAGTTTATTTCAGTCTCAACTTATAATAGCTTAATAAGTTTATTTTAGTCATGTTACGCTTTTATTATATATATATTTGTAAAGTAAACCTAAAACGACCAAAGAAACCGCTAGTCGCATGGATGGACGGACAAACTAATCATGACCGCACGAACGACAAAGCACTAGGGGCGTGTCTACAAGCGAGTAGGGAAAAAATTCCCCGCGGTTACCGGCTGGGGTCCAGGATCCAAAATCTCGGCTAGTTTTTTTTTAGAATTTGCAAATTCAAATTTTGAATTTTGAATTTCAATTGATTTTTAAGCAAATTCAAACGAAATTCAATCGGATTTTTTTCCAGAAAAACCGGTAACCGTTCCCACCCCTTTGCGGGATTCGGTCCGGTACTAATTCTTTGATCCTTGGAAGCGAGGGAGTCGAGACGAAGGGGACTGGGAAAACGGTTGATGGCTGGCTAACTCGCACAGCACAACGCAGACACTACAGACAACTAATAGCTACTACTACTGCCAGCTAACACAAACAAGAAGCTGGCAGCTAACTGCTATCGACTGAACACTGATCCAACTACAGGAACAGAACAACTACACAAACCAAAATAAGAACACTGAACTGAAACCAAAGATGAGCATATTCGTATCTGTAAAACAAACAGTCCATCTGTCTCAGAAAAGTATGCTACCTTGTGCTTCTTGTTATTAAAACCGTACTCTCTTGTAACATCTATTTTCTGGAATTCAAGAAAAATAATTTTAATTTTAAAAACTCCCCAAATTTTAAACTTCAATTTTCAAAATCTCAAATTCAAAGTTTGAATTGGATCTTACATGGGCTTGGCCCGTCCGCCCCGTTCCCCGGCCCGGCCCGCTCCGCCTCGGTCTCCCCATGCCATCCGCGGCCACCTCCTCCTCCACGCCGTGTCGGTGCCGCCGCTTTCCCATCAAGCGCCACCCGATTTTCCACTGCTTGCGCGCTGCTCTCCACCCCACTTCTCCTTTACTGCTGTTAGCGCCGCCGCCCGCCTGATCCTCCGTTGCCCCCTGCAGATGTCCGTCGCCTCCTCCGCTTCTCTCTCCTCAGGCAATTTAAGCCGGCCTCGCCTCTTCATCTCCTCGCCTCGCCTCCTTCTCCCTCTCTTCCCGAGCCAAGCGCACGCGCCGTCTCCAACGCCGCTCCGCCTCGCCTTCTCTCAGCGCTCGCGCCTCGCCTTCTCCTCCCGAGCTCGGTAGCCGCCACCTCCGACTCGCCCCTCGCCTCGGCCGCGCTCGCATCGCCGCCCCCTCCTCTCCTCCTCGCTTTCTCTCCTCGCCTCGTTTCCTCATGGCGAAGGAGATGAGGTGACACGTTCTTCTGAACGCGTCGCCCTCGTAACCTGCGCCTCCCGTGACACTGACCGGTGGGCCCCACCCACAGCGCCACCCGTGTGGCTGACAAGTGGGGCCCACACGACACTGTACGGTGGACTCACGGCGCCTGTGCGTGGACTCACGCGCTGTTCCGTACACCAGGGCCACGTGTCAGCGCGTGGTTTTTTCGGTTTTTTCTGAGTTTCTTTTTAACTGAAAATTCTTTATAAAGTTTCAAAAATCCATATCTTTTTCGTTATAAATCTAAAAAGTATGAAACTTGTGCCAAAAATATTTGTAATTTCAAAACCTATATTTTGGTACTGGTTTGATTAATTTTGGAGTACATTTATTGTGGATTTTGTATTTATTTATCTTGTTTGCTTGTCTTTTTATTTCCGGTGCGATCGTCCGAGGAGAGTTCGAAGAAGTCGGAGGTTCCCACTTCGACCAAACTCAATACTTCCAAGGCCCCATAGCCTTTGACCCAGGCGAGTCAACACTTTGACCATGTTGAACCTACATTTCATGCAAATTATTTAAAAAATATCAAACTGCATTCTTTAATTTTTATACCAATGTATGTTAAATGGTCCTAAGGTAGTTAAATGCCAACTTGATTATTAAGTAATTATTATACCATGTCCTTGATAATTGGATTCCCTGATCCTTGTCACCCTAGTAATTATATGGTAACCTATTAGCTATAGTCCGTACTCAAGTGTCATGCTAGCCTTGCATGAGTACCGGGGTATTAACCACCCCAATCATCATCCTTTAAACTTAAAGATTGTTTTGGGCAGTCATTGGGGTAAATGACTGAAATAGTTGAGTTAATTTATTTTACTCTTCTCAAAACCCTAAAAACTTGCTAATACTCCATCTGGGTGGATGGTATGTTGGAGGGTATGTGGTTGGGTACTAATGTAGCCCAGGATATGTTGGTATGTGGTATGAACCGCCTAGATAATCTTAAGGACTTAATCCTGTGATGACCTCCTATTGTAAAACAGTACAACCGCAATTCTATAATGATGTCGACCTGGCCAAATAATTTGTATCCGTCAATACGAGTTGCACCAGGTAGATGACTCGCGACGCCGTAAGCCTTCGTGGCGAAGGGTCGGAGTGCACGATGAAGGTCGTTAAGAGGGCGCAAGGGGGTGGGGGTCTGGGGCAAGGGTTGGCGCGAGTGTGAGAATGTAACCCACCTCAGGTGAAACCTCGTGGACGTAACAAGCACTAAGGGATGCATTGTAAAGGCTTTGTGGTAATCTCCCCTTGATTCACATGTTCAAGGAAACGTGTGATTATATCAAACCGATTAGCTCTTGTGGGTAAAGTGTACAATCTCTGCAGAGAAATAAACTATTCGAACAGCCGTGCCTACGGTCACGGAAGGACATGGGAACTTACAAGAGTTAGTTCTATTTATAAAAAAATTTGTGGGTGGGTTGAAAAATATGTCGGGATCATCTAGCCTTGTTTTGGATTTTCCCTTGGTAGTCTTACCCAATGCTGATAATAGGTGGATGTAACCACTACCAAAATTAAGCATGAGGTGGAGGTAACCTCCGCTATTATTGTTATTGCACAAGTAATCTCATTAATAAAAATGTGGGTCAGTTAAACTGCTAAGTGCTAGGGCTTTTTATTATGTGTATTTATAAAGGTTGGTTTGCGTAAATAAAAGAACCTGAGCCATCCTTGTTTAGCCTTGCATACTTATTATTGCATCTGTTGTGTTGGCTCGCGAGCACTGTAGTTGTGCACACCCTCGCTCTTTCCCCAAAACCCCCAGATTTCGCTGATCAGGACGACTACGCCTACTACGAGGACTAAGGATTCAACGGTCAAGACCAAAGCGATGAGTAGTTAGTTTCGTAGGCTAGGGCTCGCCACAGTTTAGCTGGCTCCGCTGGTACTTGCGTACAACCAATATTCTCCAAGTCCTTGGTTAATATCGGTTGTACACAAAGCGCCATAGTCGTTTGCCTGTGGGGAGTCATGTTGCCCCTTTTACTTCCGTGCTTGTTTCTGTAATGAACTTATTTGGCATGTCCGACCCCCTTATGTAAAATCGACCCGACGCGTTTATTTAACTCTGATGGTTGTAATATCATGTTTGGTTCGGTCTACGACATGTATGAAATGATTCAGCGATGTACACTGTGAGCGCTACCTACAGATCCAAGGAGTAGCGCAGGATTTTCATAGAGGACTCTGGGTTAAGGAAATCCGGATCTGACATCTCTGCAGCAAAGCCCCATTCCATTTGAGAAATTGGCCCCAAAATTTTCAAGAAGCAACAGTTTCTTCCTCCGAAGAGATCAAGAGTTTGTAACACACATGAATTGCTAAATCAAATTTGCATAACTAGGTTGTCTCCAAGCCATTTGCAATTTTAAATGGAAAATACACGCTGCATCTCAATAACATGACGAATAGCAAATCTGCGTAAAGAAAAGCTTCAAAACATTACACGTAAGAGGCGCATTGTCATGTTTGCACAGAAGACAAGCACGAAGACCTCACACAAAGGGATCAACCTACTGTCCAGTTGTAGTCGCCTGTGTTGGTTAGCTCTCCATTTCTCAGTGCGGCTGTTAAGGACACCAAATTTCATTACCTCTAGCACTTCAGTTAGCGTTCAAACACAAAGAACTTGGCAAAGTTAACATCTGGCCGCTTGCCCTCGTAATCCTTCAACACCACTTCACTGAGATGGAGGTCAAGGCATTCAATAGGGCCTAGTGGATTATGGCGACTCACATTTTTCATATATATCCATCTGCAGAGATGACTGAAAATAGCAGAGCAATTTAAACATAGTTATTATGTAGCTTGCAATTAAAAAAATAACTTCTACATAGCAGGTAAAACAAAGATTGACTGGATAATGCGTTTTTAGATCAACGATTGGATAATATATGAATCGAGTGAAATTTATTTAACATGAAAAGATATCAAGAAGAAATTCGCCGTGATGTAACACCTTCTTCACGCAAGGAAAGCATTTCAGGAAGTCAATAACCGCATCAAGATTAGGTCCAGAAGACTTTGTTACGGGTATTAATGGTATTTCCTATTGTACCGTATATATATTGCTCATTGGGTCTCTTCAATACACATAATATTTACAACATGTATCAAAGCTTTGGTTAAGGTTAGGGTTACTATAGCACCACCGTTCCCTAGCCTCTACTCGCCTCCTCTACTGCTGCCTCCGGGAGGACCGATCTTTGCTCCCGGGGGCGGCCAAATCCTTCGTCGTCGCGCGGGGAGAGGTAGTCTCTTCTCGACCGCCGCCATCCCCGATCCGATCTGGATCGGGCCATCGCTGCCTTTAGGGCCGCCGCCCGTGCTCTCTCCCGCTGAGTCTCCCGAGCCGTCGCTCGTCGTCGGCCTCCAAGCTCGCTCCCCGACTCAGATGCATCGACGCGCACCAGAATCGGTTCCGCCTCCCAAGCGACGCCGTGCAGTGCCACCTCCGTCCAGATCCGACGCTGATGTCTTCTCCTGCTCCGCCACCGATGTCGATCCCGAGCCGCCACCGCTCAGATCCGGTCGCCCCCACTCGGATCCGCGTCTCTCCTAACGGATCCACCGCCGCCTGGCCTTCTCCCTCCCGGATTCGGTCGCCCCCGCTCGGATCCGCCGCCGCCTTGAAGCTCCTTGATGTCACCTTCTTCGCCTTGGGCTTCTTCCCCGCTAACGCCTTCTCCTCCCCGACCGGCTTCTTCTCAGCCTTGTGCACTATCGAGCGGGATTGGGTCTGGTCTCTTGTCGCGCAGCCGCCTCTGCTCCGTGCGCGTCTGTTTCGTGCACGCCCGAAGCTCACCCTCGGCCGGCCTCCCGAGCCGTCGCTACCCCTGTGCTTTCGTAGAGAGGGAGGTAGAAAGAGAGAGGAGAGGAGGGGCTCTGTGGTCTGTGCTACTGTTGTCGGTGTAGAGGTTTTGGGTTACTGTCAGTGGAGAGGTTATGAGCTGCTGCGTGTTGCTACTGTTGGAGGATGGGAGGAGGACGGTCCGACTGCTAGCCTTAGGCTTTTTTTTTTGTGTCGTTTTCTTCCGTTGCGTTTATCCAACTCCATACCACTTTATCTTTCAGTTCATCTAAGTCATGCGAGTCCACAAATTTATTGCCAGTCACAAAAAGCATAGGAATTCCCTTTTGCATGGTAGCACCGCCGCTCTTCTCTCTGGGCCGCGTGCAGATCGTAGAAGTCGTTATGATGCCGCTTCTTGTGCACCGCACCATCGCCATCTTGGGCTTCGATCTGCGCCGCCATACTTCTATCTATTCTTTTTCACTTGATTTGATAGTTTTATCTATTCACGTCGGTTTTCAACTTCTTCGTTGTGTTGTCGCGATCGACTTTGCTCACGCCTGCCTCTTCTTTGTCAGCCCTTACACCTTGTGCTTTATGGGTTACCGTACGACCCCGGATGGGAGGATGTCTTTTGATACTCGATATATTTTTTAAGAGTTGTATGCTACGATGACATTATGAAGACTCAGACTTTAGATTTTCCCTATTTTAGTGTCAACCTTTTCCAAATGCATTCTATATTGCATACGACTTGCATTTGAGAGAGTGTGTTAATGATATTTCCTATTGTACTAGATTTATTCTTATATCACTTTTGTACTCTATATATATTACTCGTTGGGCCTCATCAACAAATACAATATTCATAACCACTTAGAATCATAACCTTCACATCGTGCATCATTATGGTCAAGTTGTCGGCAACCATTTCCTGATAACAAAAAAAAAGATATCAGAGCGTGGATGAGGAATGTGGAATCCTGAGATAGACTGCTGCATCTACCCGAGAAACTGTCGTTCCAAGCTTCAGTTTAGCAAAGTCATCCTCTAGTGATGCTAAGATTTCCAGTTTCGGTGCCCTAATTACCCGGATGGATGTTCGGTGTCACAAACCACCAATCAAATCTGATGAATCTTTCCAGGCAAGGGCCATCCTCGATGACTAGCTCCTCCATGTAGCCATCGACACAGACGCCAATCCTCCGAAGAGTCGGCGAGTTGATCAAGACGCGGCTAAAGCCACTGCAAGAGTCAAGCAGCCAGCTCTCGAGGACATGGCAGCCAGAGAGCAGGCCGTGGAGGGCATCGTTCGAGACGGCGACGCTTTTGAGGACGAGTTGCGTCAGGTGAGGGAAACCAAGCGTTGAGGCCGTGTCCTCCATGAAGTGGCAGTAGCCGAAGTTGGCCACGCGGACGGTCAGCGCGAAGCGGAGCGCGGACGGCGACAGCGGATCGTCGGCGTAGGGGAGGGCGATGTCGATCTCTCGGATGTTATCGAGGGAGGGGGACTTGAGACAGCCGTCGAGGTCGGCGTCGATGAAGTCGACAAGGAAGCTGCAAACGAGGACGGCGGAGACGCCGAGGCCGAGAAGATGCCGACGCCGGGGCCGGGGAGAGGCCGAGGACACAGGGACGACGGGGACGGAGAAGAGACCTCGTAGAACATAGCCTAAAGAGTATATTAATTAATTGCTACAATACCGGGGAAAGACAAAAGAAAGAGAAATCACGCGTAAACTGGATCAATCATTGCCTGCTTGCTTGTTTCATGTCCATCTAGCTCTGATCTCTGATATGCCCGATACATTCCTTCTTTCTTCCATTTATGGTTCATTCATGCTGTATGTGTCAATGGAACAGGTACGGCACCATGAACTAAGAAGTGGCCAGCCAGACCAGACCTGGTAACCACCAGCTAGTCTCTTCACATCCTGTACTAGAGACTAAGAGGATGAGAGGAAGCAGCAGGAAGTAGTCTGCTAAGTCGCTTGTAGATTTTGCAACTCTAGCTATCCTTGGGACAAAAGCAAAGCGGACAAGCTCATGGGGCCGCATGTAGAGCCAAAGGCCGACCTGGTGGAATATCTCGAATAATTGGGCAGATTAGAGCAAAGCAGCATGAACAAATGGGGATCCACGAACAGGGCAGGCAGGTCCCCACAGGCCACATATCGGCAGGCCCTGATTTCATGCTCCTTCAACAGTAAATTATGTTATAAAATATTGTATGTGTATTCAAAAAGTTTAGTGGCCGGGTTCTATATATATATATCATGCCCCTTCTTCTTGTTCAGGACGTCCATCTTTTCCTTTTTTCCAAAGTCTTCCCCAGCAACTTCCCACATTGCCCTAGTGCCTCCGAAAAACATCTCTTGTTCGCCCTCCTTCTGTAATTTAACTTAGATTAATCCAGCGGCAAATGGTGTATGTCAAAGAGACAGGTTCACAGACAGGTTCTGCGGGCCATTTTTTTTTTAAAAAAAAGCAAGCTGAATTTGGTGCTTTCCTGCTAAACCCACTAACACCAGTTTCCTTGTCCTTCTCACAAAACAATTCACCCAGTTGCTAAAAAACAAATGAATATATATGTTGGAGGACTATGCAAACCAAAAGTACAACAGACAACATTCCAGATAAATTTAGCCAAGGGACATAAGGAATAAGTGGTTGATAGTTTCATCAGCAGCGCAAAAAACACAAGCTTTATCTCCCTCCCACTCTTATGTAAAAGGTTATCTTTGGTCAATATGCTTTGCTTAAGAACAAGCCAAAGAAAACATTTAATCTCATAGGTGGTTTAACATCCCAAATGATGCGATATGAAAAGGCAATACCCTGACCTCTTAATGCTTTGTAAAAAGATTTAACAGAGAAAGCCCTAGGAGGAGTTAACAATCAGACTAGCTTGTCACTTTTCTCACTTAGTTGCACATCGTGTTCTCCTAAATCGAATATCTTCCCTAGCTTGCCACTTTAGCCCCATTTCATATGGAGCGTTCGCTGAGAAGAATACAGGAAGAATCTCATCTTTTTTTTCCCTCCCTTTGTGCTCCACTACGGCCATCGGAACCTACCTGCAATAATTATTCCCCTATGATAGCTCATGTTTCTTTGTTATTCTTACTATTTTCTACACGTTTTAGTAGTAGTAAAATATCTACTGTAGCTATTTATCTCAATCTTTGACTTTCAATCGAACGATGAAGTTCGTTTCTAATACCGTGCACAGTAGATACCGATCCCCGTGCATCACATGACGCCCAAAGGCTCTCTTTGGATCCTTCGCTTCGCATGGTTGCGTCGCCAGCCAAGTTACATGCTCCATACAATTCTTTGTTAGAAAAGATAGGAGCAAGAGTTGCGGAACAAAGCGACCAGTAACATAAGTACTTTGGCACCAATCTGTACATTATTACTCCAATAATCGTTGTCTGGTTCAGTTAACAAATTGACATGCATGGCAGGAATTTTCAGGGCGTTCGTCGCAGAAGAGTGCTACGCTACAAGAGAAAAAGATCAAAGCCGGCCGGCCGGCCGGCCATGCTCGGCGTCGTCTTATTTCTGTCTGGCTCAGGGCTTGTTTGGATTGCGTCCTGGAGACGATCTGCTTGGCCAGGAGTTCCTTGGGAGCGACTGAGGCGTGCTTGATTGCCGTCTTGGGAGCTTGGTTGATCCAGGCTAGGACGCCTGCTGGCTCCTATCTAGCGTTGTCTTTCTCTAATGGCCTCCTCTAATCGTCGTCTTCTTTCTCTAATCGCCCGCATCCTGTTGCCGATGAGATCATGGGCCCGCTCCCGCCGCATGCATCCTGTCGCCTACTCCTCGCCCAACAGCCACCGCCACAACGTTGATCCCGCCGCGATCTCGGTCTCACTGATGCCAGCTCCGTAGCGTCCTCCTCATGATGCCAGCCCTGTCGTGACATCCTCACCATGCCTGCAGGTCCTCCCGCCGTCGCACCTCAGGTACAGATCCCGCCGTGACCTCGCCCTAACCGACACCAAGCTTCGCCACGACCTCCTCGCCACGGCGAGCGTGACAGGGATCCATGGTCTCACAAGATAAACAATAGGAACTGAGATCCAGACTTTGGTGTTCCAATCTGATTTGAATTGCAAATAGGAAGGGAAAGTAACTTACAGACTAAAGTTTAGCTAATTGATAACAGAACTTGATATCCTTTCCAACTTGACGCCAAATGAGCTTTATAGCTCTTACAGGGACTTCGGACTTCCAACAAAAGAGAAGTATAAGCTACAGTTAAATCCGAAAAATCAACTCTGAGTAAACTAGTTAAACAGTAAAACTAAGATGAAATATCTGCCGTCGATCCTCTTCCAAGCGGTATACTTGAATCCTGTCCGTTGGCTTTCACTTATCGCCTATCACCTTCTTCTACCTCTGGACAATCCGAAGCAGCTTCCTTCTCCAGCGAGTTAACTTAAGATGTGCCAGCTCTTGGTTCTCGACAGAGCGGCACCGCCCGAGCCTGGCCTGTGCTCGATTCAGTGAAATCAGAAGAAGATTTGGGGACGAGGAAAGAACGATTTGGAGATGAGGGCTGGTTTCAGAGGGGTATGTGTGTCTCACCGCACAAAAACCATCAGAATTTTTTTTGCTAGGCACGAAACTCGCCATCCAGGAGGCGGGACCCAGGTGTCAGCCTGACGCGGGTCGCTCTCGAGGTGTGCCCTTTTTCGATGGCATAGATTGAGGCCCTGCCAGCTTTCCTTACCGCACCACAAGCACACCTACCTGTCAGTTGCAAGATGCCCCCTCCCCCCCGTGGCCCACCTGTCATACAGCGGTGAGTGACTAGTACTTGTTGTGCACACGCACCCCACCTGTCCGTCACTGCGACGGCACATGCGCCTAGCGAGTAGCGGAGTTGAAATAGCCACATCCACACCGCGCAACACCCCACCAGATTTATTCCACACTCTCTCTCTACCACCTTCGTCTTCTCCAAACACACACACACGAGAGAGAGAGAGAGAGAGAGGGGGGGCAAGATGCAGTACAAGAACCTTGGGCGGTCGGGGCTCCGCGTGAGCCAGCTCTCGTACGGCTCGTGGGTCACCTTCGGCAACCAGATCGACGTCAAGGAGGCCAAGGCGCTGCTGCAGGCGTGCCGCGACGCCGGCGTCAACTTCTTCGACAACGCCGAGGTATACGCCAGCGGCCGCGCCGAGGAGATCATGGGCCAGGCCATCCGCGAACTGGGCTGGCGCCGCTCCGACGTCGTCGTCTCCACCAAGCTCTTCTGGGGAGGGCAGGGCCCCAACGACAAGGGCCTCTCCCGCAAGCACATCGTCGAGGGCCTCAAGGGCTCCCTCAAGCGCCTCGACATGGACTACGTCGACGTCGTCTACTGCCACCGCCCCGACGCCGCCACGCCCATGGAGGAGACGGTGCGCGCCATGAACTGGGTCATCGACCAGGGATGGGCCTTCTACTGGGGCACCTCCGAGTGGTCCGCGCAGCAGATCACCGAGGCGTGGGGCGTCGCCAACCGCCTCGACCTCGTCGGACCAATCGTCGAGCAACCGGAGTACAACCTCTTCTCACGCCACAAGGTGAACAGGCTAACTTAATTAATCTATTCTAGCACCACTAATCTTAATTTGATCTTTAGAGAAATTCTTCCATGGATGGTACTGTACTGCTAATGATGCGTTGCGTTGGTTGGGTGTTGGGCGATTTGCGCTGATTGATGACGGCTCGGTTCTTAATGGATATATGGATCGATGTGTACTGGCCGGATCTTTGACTCATGAGTCATGAGTGCCAGTCCTCTCTGGTGTTTTCAAGTCCTAAAGTATGCGTTTGTTGATATTTGAAGGGAATATTTGATTAATGCTAGTACAATTGTTGCTGCGTACGTATGCTGGTCATGGTACAGTGACTTGGATTAGATCCTCCTCTTCATGACATTTATTTGGCTCTTTGATAGTAGGGGAGGAAATAGGAACGCCCTCTTAGATTATGTAGACTGTAGACACGGACGGTCGCAAGTACCATTCCCCATTAGCAATCTACCTGCACTAATAAGGAACACAGGGGCAAATTGCTTCCTTTTTTTAAACAAGGAAACCTCAATTGCACATTTCACTCAAGAGAACACTGGTTTATTTCAGCGCCAGTGACAGCTTCCGTCTTTGCCTACTAGATAGTATGAAAGCTAGCACAAGTTAGCAGTCAAGGGAGTCTAAATAGTATAAATATCATATTTCTTGATTTGATCTACACGGCTCCTGGAATAGGATAGCTTTTAAATTAGGCAGCGATGCTGTCCGTGCATTGTTGTATGTACTTTTATGTCATGAAGGATGCCAGGCAAACGACAGCGGAATGCTGGTACGAAAGATCAGGTTTGTGTATAACAATATGGTAGAGAGTAGAGACAACTTTGACCAGAAGAAATATGCTTACATGCTAAGAGCTGGAATATTTAGTTGATATTTAGTCTTAATCAAACAGCCAATTTGACATTTGATCATAATCAAACAGAAAAAAGGACAGCAACCTGTCCTTGTCATTGTTGCATTGATGCATTCAATTGGTTGGTGACTGCTTCTTGGTTGGCTCAATTAGCTGGCTTATAAGTCATAAAAGTTGCTTGTAAAATCTCATAAGCAAGTCGAAGGCTTTGATTTAAATTCTCATTAGCTTTCTATTTGGCCTTGCTTCAGATCATTTAAATTTTAAACAAAGGACAAAATCTTAGGCTAGTCAAAATAGGCTTGGAGTTTTTTTTATGACTGGTAGTGAAAATATGCTTGCAGTTCTCTATGACTGGTGCTAAGCACGGTTACTACACGGATTTCTATTGTTGGCTACCTGGAGGATGTTAGAACCCTAGGAAAAAGAGACCGAGTTATCAATGGTGGTTTTGATTGAAACATCACTTGTAGTCTAGCTTCTAAAAGAAGCCGAATAGTAGTACTTCTGAGCGAGTATATGATAGTCTAAGGTGCATCTGACTTGTAATTCTCCTCATCCTTCATTTTCATGACAGATAGAAAAAACATCATTAAGCAACTTCACGAGTACTGCTTATTGCCATGTGTCTTGCAGATTTCTTTATGCAGTACTTTCCAGAATCTTGTTGTGTTGATGTAGTGGGAAAAAATGTGAACTTGAAAGAATTTAAGTTGCACAAGTAACAGTTTTGACACGCGATATTGTGAACATAGTAGTTCATTCTAGTCTATGAAATGCATCAGATCCAATTTGAGGCATGCCTAACTTCCTATTAGCGTACCATTTACCGATGTGAAATTTTCTGATACAGTACTGCGATATTGGCACATTTAGAATCATATGTGGTGTTTATTTGTGTCTATTTGGCATTTCCTTCTGGTTTGCCTGACAAACTTACATTGTTATTCAAACCAAGTAAGTAGGATCTCTGCTTTTAACACCAGTGTATTGTAGAATGTTTTCCTGAACATTTGCTGAAAGCCTGAAACTCATTGTTGATGTATGCAGTTGTTGCAAGAACTAATAACAATCTTGTATTCCTGCAGGTTGAGTCTGAGTTCTTACCCCTTTACAGCACCTATGGCCTGGGTTTGACTACATGGAGTCCTCTAGCTTCGGGAGTTCTCACTGGAAAATATGGAAAAGGAAATATACCTGCTGATAGTAGGTTTGCCCTAGAAAATTACAAGGTAATATTGGAAACTTTGTCTATGTATTACACACACACATATATTCCTGTTTTTTAAGTAAATTTAGAATGCCAGAACTTTTATGGTTTACTCTCCCTCATCTTGTACCATATTTTCCTTTGTAATTACAAGAGGGTGCAACTATGTTGTTAAAGCTTTTTACTGTCAGACACTCAATTACCTATGTCCATGCATGAGGCCCAACTGCACTGTTGAGTAACCAAGTCATAAAAACTCTCAATTACTTATGAATCAATTATTTTAATAATTAGATTTTCATTCATGGTGGATGGATGAAAACCTGCAGAGTCAATGTTCCAGAACATAGTATGGCATCGTTATATAACTTAACCGAATAGCTTGTGTAGCAGCTACTAGTACAAGTTCTGTTTTCTTGTTCCTTATGTTGAGTTTAACTCATGTTAAACATATGTATGTAATAGTTTATCCATTTCTGAGAAGGCATGTACAAGTTCAATTTTCCCTCTCAGTCGTTTATATCTCGGTACATTAGGTCCCTAATAAGAATGCTCCGTTTCTATTTCCAGAACCTGGCTAGCAGATCTCTGGTGGACGACACACTTAGAAAAGTGAATGGGCTAAAACCTATTGCTTCTGAACTTGGGGTTTCGTTAGCCCAACTTGCCATCGCTTGGTGTGCATCAAATCCCAATGTCTCATCTGTGATTACCGGTGCCACTAAAGAAAACCAGGTACGTTTCACACACCTGTGTTCTGCCGGAGATAAATTCTGTTGGCAAGTAACAATATTAACCCTGGCAACTGCATGAACAGATTGTCGAGAATATGAAGGCTCTTGATGCCATTCCCCTGCTGACTCCGGAGGTTATCGACAAGATTGAGGCGGCGGTCCAAAGCAAGCCTAAGCGCACTGAATCGTACAGGTGAAGTGATTCAGCAAGCAGAGTGTGTGCCAGGGATTCTTCAGCATTCATCTGGTGGGTTTTTAGACTACGTTATCTCCTGTATCTGATTTCCCGAACTCCTATATGCCTTGTTTTGTGTAGTCGTGATGTCCAGTCGAGTCGTGGTACTCTGCCCTAAGCATTCCTCCTGTGGATCGCTTGTTGATGATACTTGTCGCAAACACTGGCCTGTTCCTGTTCCTTGTGTATTCTGGATTTATTGATGGCATCTTCTCTGATTCCTGGTATGTTGGTTATGCTTGGCCCATTCCTGCACTGTTGTAATTACCTGCTGTTCCCGTGCCATTGTTTGCGAGCATCGAAATTTACCGAGGACTGCGAATCTGGAGTGTGTCCATGGTTCTTTCTCGCTGGCCAGGCCGCAGGATTTTAACGGCAGGCAACGAGTCCTCTCGTCTCTTGTAGCAGCAGCAGGCAGCACTACCATCCATCACCATGTTTCATGTCCCAGGAGCAGGAAAACTGACGCGTGCCTTTTGCATGCGCATCTGCTGTTGCTTGCAGGAATTTGTTCTGCTGGGCGTTTTGAGGAAAGAAAACGAAGCGTGCGTCCACCGTCTCCGAGAGAAGCAGTGGATCACGCCATGGGCGTGCTTTTTTTTTCTTCTTCTTCCTCCTCCCTGCCTGACCGGCAGAGGAAACGTGGCTTTCGTAATCGTGCGGTTCTGGGAACGAATCAGGGGTGCTGTTTAATATGGTTGGCATGCGACACCATGCTGTCGCCGATCAATGGTGTAAACAAAACGGGAAAAGAGAGATGCGCGTAAGCACGAAAAAAAGCTCAGAAGAGGGCACCAGATGGCAAAAAATAGAATAGAACAGAGAGTGCTGCAGCTCTTTCTTAGCTTCTGCTATTTTAACTAGACACACGTAATCTCACAACTATGCCAACATATTGACTGCTCTTATGTGATATCAAACGCATTTGAAGCTTCACCGGCGGTACAGCTCTTCTGCTCATTGCGCACTCTCTCAAGTTTTGCCACTTGTTGAAGCTGCGGTTCTGTGAATACATCGGAATCGTGGCCCTGCAGCAGAATGTTGGCAAAATACACGTCAATCAAGGTAGAATCTAAATGGATACATGTTAGCTGATTGCAATCCTAAAAGACTACTGGCAGGGGGGGAAACCAACTTGAAGCATCTAGATAAAATGACCTATTCGGCTTTAGACTTCATTCAAATGTTCGACTAAACAACCTGTAGGAGGGAGAGAAAAAGAGTCTAACCAAGACCATTGGCATCTGATGTCCTCATGATCCTGAGCCTCTTCACAGAGCTTACAAACATTCTGCACACAAGAACAAACACCGCAATAAACCATCTGAAGAATCATTCCAAGGCACTTGGAAAAACTATAGCTACAAAATTTATCACTGTTCGGCTTATAACAGCTACGTAGTGCAGCGGGCTTACTCCCAAGGGACATCTCCAACAAGCATCCAATCCCCATCTCTGTCCTCGTAGGTGAGCTCATATTCGGAAGCGTTGTCTAATAGCTTCAGAGACTTCGTACTATCTGACAATGCCAAGACCAATAAAATTCAGGTTCATGAAAAAGATGATTCAAAACATCCTAGAAAGCTTGTAAAATTATACTTGCAATCATGTCACTTCTTAAGTAGTATCCATGTGTAGAGATATTGCCATATTGGACTACATCAATGCGACTCCACTGCCATAACTATAGCACCATAAATCCTAGTGCAGTAGCATTGAATTGACAAATCAACATGAGGGTTATGACAAGTCTTGCAAAACTGTATTCCGTCGTCTCACCATTACCATCTGTAGCAATAGCATTACACTTTTGTGTAAAGATTTTTTTTTGTTGGTGAAACTAAGCTCTATACCATTTAATTAGCTTGATGGTGTGTTCTGAATATATCTGTGAAAACACCAACTACGTAAGGTAAAAGTTCAGATTAAGGCTTACTAGAAGTGCAACAGCCGATAGATGGCTTCGTGAACATGAGCTCAAGGGCTAAGGCAAGGGTCTTGTATGAGCGATGGGCGTTGAGATCCACCTTCCTTCCAATGACATCTCCATCCATGTTCACCTTCACCCATCCGACCACCCGTCCCTTCTTCTCGCTCTCCTCCGTGTCTTTCTGCAAATTTGATTCATTGGTGGCGGTCTTCTTGGTGTCGACCTCTAAAGCATTGTCTTTAACCTGACTGAACAGGCTGTTCATCCTGAACGTTCTTATAGGTGGCCATCCCACCACTCCAAAGCTGCTGCCAAACCGGAAAATGTAGTTTGAATTAGTTGGAAGTTGTTATTTGTAGCTCAGCAAATCAGCTACTGATATCATGTTCCTTGTTTCACACACAATCTTAGGACATTGTTGATTGCTCTGTCAAACAAAAGTGTCGGTGTTTGCAGATCAGAATGGCAAATCAACCATCAAAGATCTCCTTCTTTTTTTTATTCTTGCTAATGCTAACACGCTTTTGGGGATGATAAAGAAGCCAATACAAGTGTATATAGTCCAGATAGTAAACATTTTGCAGGATGCTGATAGGAATCTTGATTGATAAAGGCAGCGATGCAAAAACACACTTAGACACGTCAACAGGGTCCTTTCGATCCACAATTACAGGTTCTTTTCCAGAGCAAAGACATGTGCAAACATCGTAGTACGATCTCCTAACAGCGAGCATACGGAGCGTTCTTTTAAGGAAAAAAAAAAGTCGCAGGCTTGCAGCAACTCTCTGCTTCAAAAGTACATCTTTTGCACCACGTATTGTTAAAAAAGAGGCAGAGAAGAGGCAAGAAGCTTAATTGGATTTGTTAATTGGAGTTGTTCTGCTGCTCACCTCTGTGGGTGGCCGGAGGGAACCGTCCCCGGCGAGGTGGTCGCGGTGGGCCCCTCCTCCGCTTTGGCCCTATTGCTCGCCACCGTGGCCCCAGCTGCCGCGGGGGAGGACGACGAGACGGAGGAGTCCGGGGACAGCGCCGCCGGCTGCAGGTCTCTGGCCGTCAGGATACGGCACGGCGCCGGTGCCGGCTGCTTATTGGACCCGAGGCTGAGCCCCAGCTCGAGCTCCTCCTCCTCTCCGCCGGAGTTCTCCTCCACCTCCTCCTCCGCCGCCGCCGCAGCTCGAGGAGGCGGCTCGCCGGAGGCGAACGGCGCGGTGGGTCCTGCGCCTCCTCGCATCGCGCTGCTCTGGTTTCTTGGCTGTGCGTGTGTGTGTGTTTAGAGAAGAAGAGACACCTCGAGAGGGAAGGAAAAGAGGCTGTCATTATTACCTGAGCTAGCTGAGCTGGGAGGTGAGAGCTCCTGGGTATGCGTGTAGTATGGGAAGCTGTCGTCCCTGCCGTGTCACGCCAACTCCTACTCCAACTCTCGTCTAGTGAGTGGTATAGAAAGCTTGCCGCTTGCGCTCCCTACCGTCGTGACATGTGGGGGCTTGGACTGCCGGACTGGGGGCTTTAATAGCTACGGATCACCCGTCGTTTAGAAAAAGAAATACAAGATGCTTATGGCTCGAGAGAGAGAAGATGCGCACGGATTTTGAGGCATACCGACGGTGAGGATAGTGGTTGTAGCCACGTGAGTAATAGGAGTAGTACAGTGCTAACCAACACCAATTCTGCTGGTATCGATCGCTATTACTCGTACGTGTTCAACATCTCCTCTCCGGAATTTTACCGGAAGAAGTCTTACATGCTACTAAGAGAGACAATTAATTACTACTATTAAGTTAAGCGACACTAAAGACAGTTTATCTGTATATAATGTGAGAGATAGTACAATTATCTATAAATTTTTTTCTATATCATCTCGTATTCCTGGTATTCAAATTTATATACAGTTAACATCACACTACCGTACATACGCTTGTTTTTATAATAAACGGTTGCGTTATTACTCCTTAACGGTCTAGGATTAACACGTTGCATCCGTGTAAGTTAGTAGCGCAGCAGTAGTACCAGTATGCGTGTGTGTGGGGGACAAGCCGACAAGGCGCGCCAGCTGTTGACACCGACAGCCAGCCTCCTCCTCTGTCTGTCCCTATGATGGCCTATAGGACACCACCGAACGCACGCTGCTACACGAACGCACAATTACTCCCGTAATAAAGAGTTAGCCTCATATGAGATCTGCCTTCCTTGATCACGCACGCCGGAGTAGGTAGATTCGTACTAGCAGGTGTCAAAAAATAAATACATTTCTTCCTTTCTTCGGTGGAAATGGATTATTTGCGTTGTAGATCTTATCTCAATACTGATGATCTATATTAATCTGTATTAGAAGACGATCCCTACTGTCCGATTAAAAATACAAAAATTCATATTAAAATCAACAGTATTTTTGGTACAGTAAAATCGATACGGTAAATATTTTGTTATTTCTACAGTATTGGTACAGTGTATCTGTCGTGTATTGTTTACAGACTCGCAAAACATTGTTCACGCAGTGATCCCTTGCATTACATCAGATGATCTGGATTCCTTGTGCCTGTCTTGCTCTGGATAATCGATCTTTTCAAGAAATAAAGAAAGAGAGAGAGAGAGAGAACAACCCGAGTGCTTATGCAACAGGAGAAGGGGCTACATGTTCTGTTACCACCCGATCGAGTGGATTCAAGGGGTTCCCGTTTTGCAAGATGTAGTAGTATGGTTAATTGCATGAGCCCAAGGATTTCAAGTTGATTTTTTATTTTTATAATTATTACTAGTATGGTGCCCGTACGTTGCAATGGAATCCCAAACTTTACACAAATAATAATTCACATCAACCAATTAAAGAATAGTGGTACATATATCTACAAGCATCACATTAGTGCAACATGATAGAACAAACACTCCATGCGACAATTATGTAAATGAGCGGTAGCAAATAATATTTTTCCCATAATATACTTTAGTACATAAATAACTACAAATCAACTGATAAATTAGGCATTATGCATTAAACAGAAACACTAACTCCGCCTATTGCATCACCTACTGTTACTACTACACAGGAATTAAAATTTAGAACTCATAGATTGTTTATCTTTGGAAGTTGAAGTTGGTGTCGACTTCCATCCTCGATGCGCTGCCCATTTCGAGTCATTGTCAGCCGGCAAGGAAGAGAGCTACGCGTCGACGGCCACCTTCCACCCTAACCCAAGTAGCTTTTAGTTATCGCAGCTTCAGGTAGTTAACAAATGAACAGTGCATAGGAACCCAATGTGACTGAATTCAGTAGCTTGTGCTTTACATACAACGCGCATCGCAAGTCTCATCAAATTCTAAAAGAAATCTTTAAAATGCCAAAGAAAATTCAGCCAAAAATGTTATATTGTTAAAAGAAGTTTAGTTGGCTCAGCTGAATCGCAGATCCAAATGTGAGTTTACAATCAACTCAAAAGAGAGGTCAAGTTTCAATATTCATTCTCAAAAGGAAATGGATATGTGGTAGTGCTTGCCTGCTGATTAACGCCTTCCTATTAGATTCCGTGGGGTTCATGCAAAGATCCATTAATCAATGAAGAATCCAAATACCATCCACTACATGTTGAAGCAGTAAGGAAGCACAAAAAAGGTGAACACCGCATGTTTTATAACTCTCTGTTTTCGCACAATGACCATTGGAAGTTTGAAGTACATCTATTGAGTCTATTTCATTGTTCACGAAAAAGGTAAACAACTACAGATTACAGGGTTGGTTGACAATTGTCATCACAATCTTTATCCGGTTTGACAAATGCATAAATAATAGTTCTAACTAAATCAGAAATTCATTCTGTTTGGTAAATTATTATCGCAATCTACATTAAGGCTAGTAAATATGAAAGTGTAATGTGAGAATACTTTCTGAATAATTCCTTACAATAGTTAGATTCTAAGAATTAGAAGTGTGGAAAAATACAAAAAAAAATTATGACACATTTCTAAAATCCATAAATGGCTATCAAATTCTGTCATAACTCCCATTTGGCAACGAAACAAATAACATAATCCGCATTACAATATCTAGAGAGGCAAGAGCACAAATCAACAAGAAAAATATTGTCGAATAAATTTGTTAGTGACATAAAAATGTACAAGTCCCAAAAATAAAGCAAATTTTTTTTGAAGCAATCGTACTAATCTCACATATCTACAATGCAAAACATTTTCAGAATATGTTGCATCTCCTATACTAGTAGAATGGAAGAAGGGGTAATACGTAAAACATGCATTAAATAGAACGAATAGTCTGTTGTTGATTGTAGTAGTTAGTTATCCCAAATAGCGAAACATTCACGTTAAAGGAGCGGTAAGCATTGCAGTACTCAGTTGTTGATTGTAGTGCTCAATTATCCAAAAATAGTGACATATTAGTAAAGGATATACCTTGATTATAAGAATTTGTAGCTACCAAGGCTCTTTTCTCAGTTCATAGTCATACATGGTTGCAGCGTAGCACCAATAGGAATCCTACGACAACACCTCTGATAGAGCACTCAAAAAATATTTCTTCTCAATGGGCAGAAGTTTGGGTTTCAACTTCCGGAGAATATCATCTAAATTATTCCAGCGGTCCTAAAATTTTCTAGCTCTAACGTAAGATCTAAAAATGTGACATGTGTAAGTATGGGTAAAAATCGATGCAACTATATGACCAACATGTGGTTGCATGTCTAGAAAGAGGTCATGAATTGGCGCCATATTACCCATAGGATGCAAAATATTTAGAATAATGATAAAGAGATGTAGCTTAAAGTAAGCTCATAAGGGAACTACTTTGTATAATTCTGGAACTACTATATAAGAACTCTTCAATTAGAAGTCCTAAAGTTATGTTAATTGAATAGAATGTCTATATATGTGTGTACTTCTAATTTGGAAACATGAGTCTAACATAAGCAATAGGAAAGGACATTACCTTGGGGGAACTGCGAAGACCGTTGAAACAACAAAGAACAAACTGTTGCACAAACATGGAGGTCCTCACAGTGTAAAGGACACAATAAATTGAGGAACAATACACCAGCCTGTACGATTCCAATTTACTCAGGACAAATCTAACATAACATCCATGTAATATGTAACAGAGTAGAGCATATCCCCAGGAGCATCATGATTTAGGAGAAGTACAAGGTGCTGGCGACAACCGCACTCTGAATCATACAGGGGCAATCATCCAATGAAGGCCATGGAGTCGTGAAAACCACTTGTATGTGGCTGCTGGTCAGCACTGGACCAACTATGAAATTTGCTTGTAGTAGTAAGCGAGAAAGACTGCACGTATATGTCGGCTACAAAACTTCTAATAAGCGAGCATACCCAATCAAAGTTGAGCCTAAAATTTGGAGAGAAAACATCAGCAGAAGCATCTGTAGCACAACTTTGGCATTTACATATAGGAGAACATTAGCATTTGTATTTGATAGGAAGGCAATATACCTGAAGAACAGGCAGACGGGTGAAGAAACTAAACATTTCACAACATGGTTACCTGTAATAGTTATGGAAAAATACAACCATTAATCCAACTAAAGTAGTACACAAAAAAATCAACATGTGATGCTACAACCATTTGTACTAAGTTATATGGTACTAATCATACAATTAACATCGAATTATAAGATAATTTTTAGCCATTACTGGTGCCATGGTATAAGTAGAACACCACACCCTCCATATACATACAACAGAATTTCACTCTTAAAATGAATAATCTGGATTTAGTTATAACAAAAAGAGTTCGCTTTTTTGAGCAATTTTCCATATTTTGATATTAGTATTACCAAATGAATACTATTTTTAACGACCCCCACTCCCTTTGTCATACAACAAATATACAATTGCCGAAGCCATATGTATAAAACTACTACAAACTAAAATGTTACAGAAGCAGGAAAGGTTACTCCTTTCTGGGGCACACAGAAGTATTGTGTGTATCTCCAAACATGCAAATGCAAGTTTGGACAACCATAGATATGCATCTTGGATATTAATGTAGGAATGAAGAGTGGTTGCTCTTAGAGCTTGTGTTGGTTCACCTTGAGAAAGTGTGGCTCCCATTCAAAAAGACATAGAAGACTTTAGATGGAAAGGCTTGGATTCAAATGGTGACACGGACCAGGCACTTTGGTGTAGTATTCTTCAAACTAACATAGTGCAGCATACTAATATAATATAGATGCAATGGAGGTGAGCAGAAAACACTTGCTTATAATGGTAAGTTGGGGACACATCAATTTCAGTTAAAGAAAATTGATGTCTATTCGCAGTTTTGCATCCCGTGGTTCTACTTCAGAAGCATAAGTTATTACTCAAGGCAGTCGGTTGCATTCCAAAAGAGCTCCTACTTCAACAGAGGCACAAAGTCCGATTGCAGTACCAGTTCTCAAAATGCAACATATGGAACATCAATCGGTCCTCAGTGGTATTCATTGTACATAGTCAATTCAAGTGAAGTGGTTATTAATGTACCTGGCACTTGCAGGGCAGGAGCATCCAGAAGAACCTGCAAGTGAGAAAGAACATAAGAGATCATATAAGAAACCAATACGCCTCTAATCGATTGAAAAATATTGAAAATTACACAACATCGTCATGTCCCACTCTAGAATCATTTTTTTGTATGCTTCAAAAATCAAATGCATTTTCATGCCAGTTTTTAGCGTTCTTCTGGCTTAAAAACCAATTGATAGTGGCACATAAGAAGCCAAATTCACTAAAATTCTTGGATTTCCACCTGGAAACACCAAACCGAAACCCCATGAATCCAACACCCCAGAACCGAATTGGTCCGAGCAAAGTTGTGAACCCCGAGAAAGAAAGGTGAGAAAAAAGAAAACCCTAGGGGGAGCGGCTCACCTAGAGAAAGTGGAGAACGAAGCTGAGCTCCCAGCGACCGATTTGTGTAACCTGGTTGGAGGGGGGAGGTGGGTTGCGGCGGTGTGGGAGAGGGAGGAAGAGAGCGGGAGAGGAGTGAGCTGGGGGCGGCGGCGGCAATGGTAGCACGGGCGAAGGGGAGGAGGTAGGCGGGCGGGCGAGGGTACGGTAAGAGGGGAGGTGGTGGGATGTGGCGGCGACATGTGAGAGGGAGGAAGAGATCGGGTGAGGAGCTAGCCTGGGGCGGCGACAGTGGCATGGGGTGAAGGGGGGAGGTGCGAGGCGCGGTGTGGTGCGGACGAGGGTAGGGTCGAAGGGGAGGAGGGCTTCGAGTAGTGGTGTGGGAGATGGAGGAACAGAGTACCAGCGACGGCGTGGGAAAAGGAGGAAGAGAGCGGGAGTGGAGCGAACCAATGGTAGCGGTGGCGGCGGCGAGGGCGGCACAGGCGAAAAGGGGAGGCGGGCAAAGGCTTCTGCGAGGGGAACAGGGGATTGCATAAAACACGAGGAGAAAATCCAATTTTAATCGTACGTGAGGTGAGTGAAATGATTGCCCCGTTGCGCGGAGTAGATCCCAGTTTGATTTAGATAGACGTACATTGTACAAACATCAAAAAGCCAAAACTGCATCTGTCGGATAACGCAGGTACATTGGGGTTACTCGTGTAAATAATACTAATAATAAACTCTTAAAAAATCCAAAAAACGGCCAAGTGGCAAACAAGGCGAGACATGAGACGCAGCCTCTATCTCCCTCCCCCTCGGTGTGGTGCGAACCACGGAATGGTGGTGTCTTGCTGGAAGGGAGTAGGCCCACCAACCAATGCCAAGCTGGGCCCACTGTCTGCCGCACAAGGCTGCCTAGGTGATTCGCAGTGGTGGACCCCCCAAGGTACGTCGCCTATTATGTCCGGGAGAGCCACCATGTCAGTCTTGGCGCCTAAATTACAAGGTACTAGCACTAATAATAGTACTAGCAGTACACAAAAGTACCCAACCTCAACCTGTCCTGACTAAGGAAAACAAAATATTCAAAGGAGGCTGCTGGCAATTTCAGGCGTTGCCTTCAATTTCTTTCTTTTCCATATACGGAGTACATACTGAAACATTCTTCAGGCTAAACTGAACCTGCACCGTGAATCGGATATAGTACTGCAGGAAAGAGAGAGAACACCTCACAGGTCACAACTACTGAGCAACCCGACAACTTGCCGATTAGCGCTGCCCTCTCGATGCAAGCACCAAAACCAACAAGGAAAACGAGGCTTTGTGCTGCATATTTGCATTCCTTTGTCTGGTCAGTTAAGAATCAAGCAAGCAAGAGAGACATGCCGACGAGAGCTAGCTGACTCCGGCTCGAGGGGGAAAAAGGATCCTCCTTTTCTTTCTCACTTTTGCAACTGAGCTCGTTACATTGTCGCATACATATATCAGAAGAGAACATCGAGCATGCATGCTCGATTATTCGTATAGAGAGTGCAAGGGTACATGAAAGCTTTATACTAGTAGATCGTTTATCAGAGAAAATTACGGTTTTCGTATAATTATTGCATCGGTCGTACTGCTAGAGGATACCCTGATGCATTGAAGATGTAAATAATTTTGCAATTCTACTTTGCATCCCTAGAAAGAAAATTTTGTGACTGGACGTGGCGCGCATTGGAGAGTTCGTTCACCGAGTCTCCTCGTTCAAAGACAGCCGCTGCACCCATACCAGATCCTGCAATCGACACAATACGACATGGTTAACAACAGCAGGTGTGTACATGCATTCTTTTGCCCATCACCTGTATGCATGTGTGAGCATCAGTTTTCAGAGAGGAAATTAACTAACCAATGCACATGGTCACAACACCAAATCTGCAGTCTCTACCCCGGCGCTTCATTTCATTCAGAAGGGTAGCCACACACCGGGCACCTGAACAACAACAGGATCATCGGTTTACATGATTTCCTCAGATGATTCAGATGATGTTGCGGTGTCAGTTACTGACAGCAATAGGACTTCCATTGACACCATCACATTATAAGGTTAAGGTCAACCTGATAACCCTGCATACAAGTGAATGTTCAATTACCTGTTGCACCAAGAGGATGTCCAAGAGCGATTGCGCCTCCGTTCACATTTACCTTCGACCGGTCCAGTCCCAGCTTGTTGCAGCAATAGACAAATTGAGAGGCAAAGGCCTACACATGGATAGACCTGGGTGTCAACAACTGTTGCAAAGATTAGACAAAATCTGACACTATCAACTAAACAGACCTCATTCAATTCAAAGAGATCAATGTCTTCGATCTCAAGGCCAGCAGACTTCACTGCAGCAGGTATTGCTACCGCAGGACCAACACCCATAACAGCTGGATCCACTCCAACAGCAGCAAAGCTCCTAAATGATGATTGGAGGAAACATATGAACACACCAGTAAATTAACAGGAGTATATATCTAAACAATAACGAACACAATCTCAACGAATAGCTATAACTCGTATATCATTCAGGTAACTTGTTAAGAATGAGCCAAATGCTCTTTCTCTGTATATAAGTAAAGGCAAATACAGCACCTGAAAACACCAAGAATAGGAAGCCCCTTCTTCATCGCTACAGCTCTCCTCATGAGAAGAACAGCTCCAGCACCATCACTCACTTGACTAGAATTGCCTACATAGGTTCAATTAATTTCTTAAAAAATGATGTTTCAGCTACAGGCAAACAAACCCCTGGTTGGAATAGTAGTGTCAACAAAAAGAGCCAGAGTTCTGAAATACCTGCAGTTGTAGTCCCATCCTTCTGAAAAACTGGTTTAAGCTTCGCCAATCCAGATGCCGTGGTCCCTGGCCTAATTCCATCATCAACTGATATCACAACTTTCTTTTCCTCTCCCGTTTTGGGGTCAATAATCTGCAGGATGAAAGAATATAAGTGAGTACTCGTATCAAATACTTTCTGATTAATAAGAAATTCAGTGTTCTATATTTTTCTTTTGAGAATGTTGTTCTTTTTCTAGTTAATCGGATTGAAATAGCTAGTCCTGATCCGACAATAAGCACATTAAAAAAAACACTAATGTTGAGGCAGTTAAATACAGCCTGATCAGAGGGGGAATCCCTCATACCTTTGTAGGCACTGGAACTATCTCATCCTTGAATTTTCCAGAAGCTGTGGCTGCGGCAGCTCTCCTATGAGACTCAGCCTGTTAACAAGGCAAACTTCAATCACCTTTTTAATGAAAGGAAGCAATGAAACAAAATAAACACAACGCGTGCCCGAGGAAGTTAGGAACTCACAGCAGCCTGATCTTGATCTTGTCTGGTTACACTGTATCGATGAGCAACATTTTCAGATGTTATTCCCATGGGCAGAAGACAATCCTGTGCTTTCTGGAATTCATTTACCTGCAAAGAAGAACGTGTTATTAAGGCACAAGCAGGGTATCTACAGAAAAATACAGGGTGCTTATAGAAATCCGTACTTTCGGGTTTACTTGCCCTTCCCAACCAATAGAATTTAACGACATGGATTCCAGACCTGCACCGATCCCTGTTTTGGACGAAAAACTGTAATTAAGCACCTCAATATGAAGCAGCTATGTAGCAAAATTAGCACAAGCATACTACAGTTACCTATGTCGTAGAAACCAGCCTTTATAGCAGCGGCAACATCAGCTACTGCCTGTAGCCCAGATGAACATTGCCGGTTCACAGTTCTAACGGGAACGGTTTCTACATCAACAAAAAGGGAATTAAGGAAATAGAATCAGTGCCCATAAGGAAGTAGTAGCCCCTTTCTTTCTTCATTTGAGGGTGACATGATTGCAAACAAAGGATTTACCAGGAAATCCAGCATAGAAAGCTGCCATCCTGCATTCGTTTGCACGCTGAGAACCTGGACCTAACACCGTCCCAACTACAATGTCACCAATATCACCTGGGTTGATTCTAGTATTGTCCAGAACAGCCTGTATATGGGGCAAAAAAAAAAAAAACAGAAGGCAAGCAACAAATTGAGAGCGTACAACCTTTAAAATCTGAGCTAACCGCTCAATCGCAACATGAAGGGCATTAAGTGCAACCTTAAGAACAACAGTAAGAAGGTCCTCTGGGTATGTATCCTTGAAACCTCCTCGCTTGGCCTTGCAGATAGGTGTCCTGTAGGCACTGCAGGTGACACAGCGTAGAAGGAAGTGAGTAGAACAAATATCGTATCCGTCCGTCGCTGGATTTACATGCATGTGTGGTGGCATATTCATATTGCGAGGACTAAAACATGTATATGGTACACCCAAAAAGAAGAAAGCGTTGCATTTCCAGACTCCAGTTTGTACTACACTTTCGCCACTAGTCGTGATTGTGATCTTAGCCGCTGGTGAAGTAGCAGACTTTGAATTGCAGTGTCAGTGCGTGTGCGTCACCTTGATTTAGCACGCTTTGTATGGTACACGGTTGGTATCAGTTCCTTTACCTTGACTAACCGAACTAGACACAATTGGGGACGCTCTAACTGTAAGACGCCCCCAGAACTAACTTCATTTCCTCTTCTGTCAACTCGGAACTATCTGCCATTAGCGCGCGCATAGAATTTGACTTGCGTGGTAAATTTCGTAGAAACAAAAGGGAGCGGAAGAGGGACAGAGATAACAAGAAGGGAAGGGAGCAACAAAATGGTACGAGGCTTACGCGACGACGACGACGTCATCTCCAAAGGAGGAGCTCCTCTGGTAGGCGGCGCTGTCCCCGGCCGCGCACGCCGACGCCTAAGGAACACCAAATCAGTGAATTCATTAGTCTCGACACCAGAACATGGGAAGAGGAGAAATCGGGAGGTAACCAGTTGGGGGGAAAACCAAGAACTCACGGATAGGAGAGGCTGAGGCTGATCCAGGGAGGGGAGGAGGTGGGCGAGTAGGACGCGCTGCCGATCGATAGCCTTCTCCATGGGGAGAGATCCTTGTGCTACTGGTTCGCCGAGTTCTTGCGCCCTGGGTGCGGGCGTGCGTTGTTCTTATCGAGGCGAGGCGGAGCGCGCAATCGATGCAAGCGGCTGTTGCACTTAACGTCACGTAACGATGTTTTTTAGGCCACGACACGGGTACGGCGCGGCACATAAAAGATCTTTTATAATAATTTTTTTATTTTAATCCGATAGAAATAATTATAGAGAAATAAATGATAATTTTTGTGGTTACATTTAGCAAAAATTGTTTGTAAGTTGTTATTTTTAAAAAATAAATAAAAGGGTGGTGATAAAGTTGGTTAGTTCGTTTGTGATTTTCGTAGATTCTTAAAGGTACAAAATTGGTTAAACTCGTAATAACATTTTGTGATCGTCGTATGTTGTCGTAGTACAGTAAATTTCTGAAGAATTTTGTGAGAACGTTTGAGGTAGAAATGATTCACAAGTAGGAAGGTAAGTGATATTGCAATGCGTCAAAGAATTCATACACAGTAGAGAACTTTGAAGAAATAATGCAACGATAACAACATGATAGTTGATCCGACAAGGGGTTATATGACACGTAGGCTAACGAACCAAGTACGGTACACGTCAACTAGTCGCTCAACCGTTGGACCACTACTTGCTGCCAAGTCGCCCAACGGTTGAGCGACGGAGGTGGGAACGATTCGTAAGTAGTAAGATAAGTTATATTACAATGCACGAGGCAATTCATACACAATTATGTCATAGTAAATATAAAGAAAAATATGTACACAACGAATACAAGCACACAAAAGCACAATGAAGGCACCCTACTTGCCGCCCGCTACACCACCTACAGCACCTCCTCCGTCGTCGCCATGTCCCACCCCTAGTCGGTGCCCGCCCGTACGGCTCCGCTTGGCCCTCCTCAGCGTGGGGTGTCGGGGCCTCGACAGGGTGAGGCGGTCAGGAACCTTGCTGACCCGTGCTCCGAAGGCCTCGGGGGTCGACTCCACCGGTGTCTGTGTGGCCACTGGGGCACCGCTGAGCTGCGACCGGAAAGAACCTCAACGGGTGCGGGCTAGGTGCTCCCGTAACCTCCCCCGGGTCGTCCGCAAAGAAGTTGCCCACGTCCTGCGGGGGCTCCTCGTGCGGGGAGTGCTCAACTCCCGGCTGGGGCGCGAAACCTGCAAGATAAATATTGTTTATTCGTGCAATATATCGACACGAACAAACCTGAAGAGACGAAACGTACCTTCAGTGTGGGCCATGGCGCGCGTCCAAATGTCATACCCGCTATACCCGCCCTGCCCGAATAGGTCGTGGAAGAATGGATACTACCTTGACGCTGCCGGGTAGGGGTCTAGGAATGACAACGGTGGCGGTGGGTAGCCACATGCCTACCCTGACCCTCCAGCCTGGCCCGGTGGCGGCGGGGCATGTGCTAGGCCTGATCCTCTAGGTTGGTCAGGCGCCGACGGAGCATGTGCACGTGGCCTTCCGGAGCCTCTGGCTGGGCTGCAGGACGTGTCGGCCTCGGCATACACATCGACATGGCCACCTTCGGTACCGTCTTGCACGACGTCAGGGTCACGACACTCCTCACCACACTGTAGACCCGACAGAGAGCCTGCAACAGCTCGTTGCGCGTCACCTCCGCACCGTGGGCGACCCTGTCCAGGATCGACCCGGAGTCCCTCGCAATCCTGGCGATGATGTCCGTATGCAAGGAGTACATGAAAGCGTCAAACTTGTAATTGTGGTAACCGTACTCAAACATTTCAAAACACGAGAGTACCTACCACGAGGTGCACGTTCCGCGTGAAGTGTACAGGGTACGTGTCAGTCCGTGCTGGTACGTGAGCGGGGGGAGGGTCGACAGCGGTGGGAGGGTCGACGGCATGCACCGGCCTGGTGTGTAGGTACTCATCGTACGCATTGGGGTCGTACGGGGCACCCTTCTGCACATAGTCCTCGAGGGTGTTCGCCCACGGCTCCATCTTCGCCGCCCAGCTCATCCTGCTTCCACCCCTCTTACTCTGCCTGTGAAAAGTATCACTGCAATTAGAAGCCATCGTAACAGAACTGAAAAAATATAGGAACATGTGTTGTGTGTAACTCACGCGTGGACCGAGTCGAGCACCCGACGCCCGCGGGGATTGGAACAACTTGACAGAGGTCGAAGTGGCGCATCACCCTGTGCACCACGTAGTCCTCGACGAACACATCGAAGAGGAGCTTCTTCCGCGTCAGCTAGTACGCCTGGTCGTGCCAGTGAGGACAGCCCAGCGGGAGCGTGGTCCTCCATCTCCTAAGCAGAGTACAACTCTCAGCGCACATCGTCAGTGGTGAGGCGGTCGAGCTGCTCGACGAATTCTCGTACACACGTGTGACCTACACGTGTGCAAACTGTGCCTGCGAGCCAGTACAGTGGTTACAAAAGATGACCCATAATACAACTAAAGTAAAGATACAGGAGAGTACGTACCCAACTACGGCACCAAAGGGACCCTATGGTCGGTCGGTCCACCGCGCCCTTGTGGTACATGTTCGCGCGGTGCGGACTCGTGTCGAGCAGCATCGTTCGTCCGAGGGGGAAGCGCTTGAACGACCACGGCTGCAGCAGGAGGAGGCAGCCTGCGAGGACAGATGTCGACCTCGTACTGCTACACGCCTTACACATGTCGCGGTACATCATGGCAAGTACGACTGATCCCCAGCTGATCCGCACCTCCTCCCCGTCGGTGATGGCCCTCGCGTACCCCATGAGGCGGGCATCGACAGAGTCATCGTGGCTGCTGGCAAACAGTACGCAGCCGAACAACCACAGCAAGTACACCTCGAGGTGTCGCGACACCTGGTACTCGCCTGTCTCTGGGTCCATTCGTTCGACATGTGAACAAAAGAATAATTAGTAAGTCCGTCATATGGCAAGGATAGTGCATCGCTAAATAGGGAAAATAGATAGCATACGTACCCGGAACTGCAAAAGTCACCGCAGGGGCGGGCCATGGCTCTGTCGTGCCAGGAAGACGTAGTAAGTTGCCGCGACCTCGGTCGGAAGAACCCCCTCAAACCTGCTCAGCAGGTCAACGCGCCAGTCAGCACGCGCGTTAGGTGGGGAGGCAGCGGCTCCCACGATAAGCAAGTCGAGCAGCACCACGACATCCTGCTGAGTGGGGGCCATCTCCCCGAATGGGAGGTGGAAGGTATGCATCCCGGGCCGCCATTGGTCCACCAGAGTTGTCAGCAGTGACCGATCGAGTGGGAACCGTTGTGACCGCTTCGGGCCGGGCTAGACCTCCCCGTTGTCCTCAACCGGAGCGCCGTCCTCATTGGTAGCCTCCACCATTCGCGCGAGAGGTAGTAGGCGGCATCGCTCATCCTGCAAAGCACAAAGAAGTAAGTACATAGCGGATATATGATAAAAAGAAGTGTCACAGTTTACAGACAAACCTGTGTCTCCAGCGTGGGTATAGTCTCCAAGCCCGTTGTGGTGTCCGCGTACGAACCACCCCCAACTCAGTCGCCTCGTCCCCGCCCTTAGGATACGGGACACGACGCCTAGCGTGGTGCTGCGTGTCGACGTGCCGGTCCAACAAGCCGAAAGGCCAGTCGGAACCACCAAGGTCACGAGCCATATCTGCTAATCAATTTCAAGTTAGCAATTATGACACAATTAGTGGTTTAATTATTTATAGCGTAGCTCCATAGATTCTGAAAATTTAGTTGCATTCTTGCATAAACTGCATATTCCTCAACATATATAGCCATAGTCGCATTTCGGTTTTAGGGTTTTAGCGTTTAGGGTTTCAGGGTTTAGAGGTTAGCGTTAAGGGTTAGGGTATGAGGTTAAGAGGTTAGAGTTAGGGTTAGGGTTAGGATATAGCCATAGCCGCATTACAACTATTAACAACTAAATTGGCGTTAGTTCTACGACTATACTATTTACAACTATTAACTATATGCGACGTAACACAACTGTTCCAGACATATGTGTTAGAGTAGGACTCTAAATATAATTTGGTTTCCTTATCTGTAACATGTACTTGTGTATATATACTGGCCCATTGGCCCCCTGATAATACAAGTTGCTATTCCTAACATGGTATCAGAGCCCATTAGGGTTACCTCTCCCTGACGCGCAACTCGTCTCTCCTTGCCACTGCCGTTGGCTTCCCTCCTCCGTTGCTGCCTCGGATCTGCTTCACCGACGCCCGCCGACGTCTCCCGTCTCGCGGCCGCCGCCGCCGCTGTTGTCGACTCACCCGCCGCCGGTGATCCCACCTTGCCACCGACGCCGACGCTGTCGCTGCCGCTCCATCGCCGCCGATCGCGCGTCCTCTCGGCCGGCTTCAACTTCTCCGCTCGGGGCCGCCGCTTGCCGCCGTTGCCTCCGTCGCCACCGCCGAGAGAAGTTGAAGCCCGCCGCCGCTTCTCCTCGCCGCGCCGCCGCCGCCGCCGGCCGCTGCCGCCTCGGCCCGCCGCCTCGTCGCTATCGGCAACACGACCGCCGCCGCCGATACCAACTTGACCGCCATCGCCGATACCGACGCCGCTCGCCGTCGACCGCGCCGCCGCCGCCTCGCCCTCGCCGATCGCCGACGCCGACGCCGCCGCCGCCATCGCACGCAGGGGAAACCTAATCCCCATTGCGTCGCGCGTGAGTGTTGGGTCAGAAGGGGGCGTTTATTTCGGCCTTAAAAACAAAAGGCCAAAGGCCAAAGGCAAAAACGTTTGCTTGATCGCCGCGCCGTCCAGCGCCGCCTATTAGACTATGTTACCTTGGTCGCCGCGCCGTCCAGCGCCGCCTACCAATGGGCACCGTTTCCCTCCCTCGCTGCCCGGTGATCTTCGATGGTGTCAATTACACTGACTTCGTGTCTCACATGCGCATCCACATGCGTGGTCTTCGTCTCTGGGCGTCCTCTCTGGCGATGTCACCTACCCGCCTTGCACTACTCCTCCGACGGAGCCTACGTCTGTTGCGCTTCCCCCGACAGCTGACAAGGCTGATGTCGAGGCTGCTGGCTTGCTGATGAGAAGACTACCTCTGCCTACCAAGAGATTCTGGATTCCTACATGGATCGGTTGACCGCCTACACTCAGTGGTGTGACGACGACGCTCGAGCTGCTGCTGTCTTCATCGCCGCATGTCTGACCTCGCTTTAAATCGAGGTTGTGGGACTCCTTTCGGCTGTCCAGATGTGGACTCACCTTCGTCAGCGCTACGAACCCTCTGGAAATGCTCTCTACCTGTAAGTGGTTCACCGGGAGCACTCTCTTCAGCAGGGTGATGCTACTGTTGACGCCTTCTACGCCGAGTTCATTGCATGCGCGTCACCGACTCTCTTCGCGACCGCTAGTTGTCGCTCTGTCGCGTCCGCTGCTGGTCATGCGTCTTGACCTAGTGTTTCAGCGTATCTACGAGTTCCTTACTCGCCTTCGTCCTGAGTTCGAGCAGAGGCATGCCCAGCTTGCACGTCACCCTCGTGTCACTTTTCTGGAGGCCCTTACCGAGATACGTGCAGAGGAAACTCGTCTGAGTGGTGCTGGTCTGATGCCACTCCCCTCCGTGCTCGCCGCCCATCCACCTGCTACACCAACGGCTTCACGCCTCAGTACACTGCCTCCTCCAGCGACTGCCACAGGTGGTGGCCGCCGCCCTCCATTTGGTGGTGGCCGTCCTCGCTGCTCCTACTGCGACAAGGTCGGCCACATTGAGTCACAGTGCTACAAGAAGCAGCGACATCTTTCACGCCGTTCTAGTACTGGCACCGGTACTTCTACATCGACGTCTGCATCGACTACTTTCGCAGTTTCTCTCACTGAGCAGGAGATAGCCAGACTTCGATGCCTGCTTGCCGCTTCAGGTTCTTCCTCGATGTGTTCTACTGTGTTCTGCGTCGACTCTTCTGCACCGAGAAACCACCTCCTACACAGTCAGGTACCTCCCCGTGGATCCTTGATTCCGGAGCAACTTTTCACATGACTTACGATTCTTCCACTCTGTCTTTTGTTACACCTCTTGATTCCCCTGTCAGTGTGCTTATTGCTGATGGTACCTCTGTTTCTGTCTCTGGTCGAGGACCTCTTAGCAACTCATCTTTTCATGTTCCTTCTGTTGCTCATGTTCCTCGCCCAACCATGCAGCTTCTTTCTGCTGGACAGATTACTGACCTTGGTTGTCGGGTCATTCTTGACTCTGACTCTTGTTGTGTTCAGGACCGCCACACGGGGGCTCTGGTTGGTTTTGGCCCTCGGCGCCTTGACTCACAGCGTCTCTGGGAGCTTGACTGGCTTCACCTTCCTTCCGCTGCCACCGTCGCCGACAGTCTCTCCGCTTCCGCCACTTCGTCTACCAGCTCTTTCCAACAATGGCACCACCGTCTTGGTCATCTGTGTGGATCTCGTCTGTCATCTTTAGTCCGTCGTGGTCTTCTGGGGTCTGTCTTAGGAGACGTATCTTTAGATTGTCAGGGCTGTAAGTTAGGGAAACAGATTCAGCTTCCCTATTCTCATAGTGAGTCTGTGTCTCAGCGACCATTTGATCTTATTCATTCAGATGTTTGGGGTCCGACTCGCTTCCTTTCGAAAGGGGGCCATCGATATTATATCAATTTTATAGATGATTTCTCTCGTCACACTTGGATATATTTTATATCTTCCCGTAGTGAGGCTTTGTCTATCTATAAATAATTTACCATTATGGTTCGCACACAGTTCTCCACTCCTATTCGAGTCTTTCGTGATGACTCTGCTGGCGAGTACCTCTCTCATTACCTACGCAGCTTCCTTGCTGAGCAGGGCACTCTCGCTCAGTTCTCTTGCCCTGGTGCTTATGCTCAGAATGGTGTCGCTAAGCGCAAGCATCGTCACCAACTTGAGACGGCTCGTACACTGATGATTGCCGCCTCTATTCCACCTCACTTTTGGGCTGAGGCTGTTTCCACTGCCACCTATCTCGTCAACATCCAACCCTCTTCTGCTCTTCAGGGTGAGATCCCGATTAAGCGTCTCTATGATCTTTCTCCAAACTACTCTGCCCTTCGTCTGTTTGGTTACGTTTGCTACGTTCTCCTTACACCTCAAGAACGCACCAAACTGACCGCTCAGTCTGATGAGTGTGTTTTTATGGGATACAGTGCCGAGCACAAGGGCTATCGGTGCTGGGATCCTGTTGATCGACGGATGCGGATTTCTCGAGATGTGACTTTTGACGAGTCTCATCCCTTCTGTTAATGGCTTGGAGTAATCGATTAATGGCTTGGAGTAATCTGCCAAAGTAGCTATGTTATTTGTATTTTTGTGGTCTACACCAGAACCTTTGAGGTCTAAGGCAACAAGGTCAGACCAGCTTCCTCCAGGAGAGAGATGGTCTTGTTCCAACACGAGGCACCAAATCCTTCTCCCTGGACAAGAACGATGTTCTTGGTTTCTAAGTTCTCTAAAACAATTTGGACCTGAAAGTATCATTCCAAAAGAAAAAACAGTGTGTGAAAAACTTATAATCCATTACAAAAAAAACATATAGTTACTACCAATGCAAACTAGTCCTAAATTGCTTGCGCGGAGTGTTAAAAAGAAGAAGAATAAAAAATATATTAAGGCAGTTGGAGATCACTTCTCCTAATGTATGGCAGATCCTAGCTCCTAAGATAAATCACTACAAGATTGCCCATGTGAAAGCATATAACATCATTAGCATTGAAAAACTTTTTATAAGAACCACAAAACATATGCTTGCATGAGAATGTTAGACCTTTGCTTCTTAATTTGGATCCAGTTAGCTTAATGCAATTTGGCATTTGGTCTGATGCTGATATTGCAATTTGGCATTTGGTCAAGAGTCAAGACTCGCAAGCAAGCAATGGGTCCAACAAGACAAACTGGCTCAAAATGTTGTACAGCACAACTGAAATGGAGAAATAAACAGCATCTTTTATGATCATGAAATCATTTAGATGGCTGGGCCAAACTATGCTGAACCTGCAAGTGAACAGCGACGCATACCTTGTTTCCGCTAGGCACAATTTTTACAAGGACAAGTTTGCATTTCTAGGCTGGGCAAATTTCAGGAAATGGAGGATTGGCCTGAAGCTTTGCTAGCTGCTGGGACCAGTAGGCCTGGGCTGCGAGCCAACGGTCGAGGAGCTCCTGCGGAATTGCCTAGCCTCTTCTTTGTTGTGGGGATATGCTCGCAGTGTGCACAAGGGTCTTCCACTTGTCCTGCTTCATCAAATATTTCACAACTTTTAGAACACCATGTATTTTCTGTGGCCCATTCAGATCTGAATATGATTGAAAGAAGATGGTATGAAATCCAGCCCAGTTCTCCGTACTAGCAGAAAGAAATGACAAGTAGCTACTGCAGAGCATTATGCAATGAGCTAAGCCGTGAAATGGAACAGTGCCAGGATCAAATGATACTGATCTATAGTAACTTGAAACATCTCCACTGAGCCCTTTTAGAGGATTTTCAAACGACTACTCTAAACGAATTGTAGCAGAAAGGCAAGATCATGATTACTGAATTACCTTCAGGTCAACATAGGCCCTATGATCAGCATTGCCAAATCCGTGGAATTTAACATCTTTCCACCTGGGCAAACAGATCAAGAGCCCCACATGAGACAACATGTGATCTGCGGTGACCTTGTGCCAATTGGAAGAATTTTACTAGGCACAACAAACCTTCCGGTTCCAAGCTGTTCGACGGCTTCGACCAGAGCCTCCACCTCAGCAACAGAGAAGGGCCTTCTTGTACGTCTTTGCCCATAATCCAACTGCTTTGACCTAGAAAGAGACACAATAGCCAGTGCATCTATGTCTGGAGTTGCAGCAGGGACAATGGCTTGGGAGCTTGCAGATGTTTCTTGTGCAGTCCATTCAACAGGACAATCACCAGGATCACTCAGAGCACAGTTTGGAAAATCTTGCATAGGCTGCTGGTTGTCATCGCAGACCCTGGTTTCAAGAAAAGGTTTTTTGCACTTCATCCTGGAAATAGAATATTAAAAATCCTTAGATGACCACAAACATCACAAATCTATGGAAGCACCGTTTCAAAACTTCTGCAAAACAACAATGTTGACACCGCGGACGCCACCGGTGGCGCCTCGAGGAGGCGCGCGACGGCGGCGGCGTCTGGTCGACGGAGAGCGCGGCCTTCACAGGCGACGCGCTCTCTCCCGTCGGCACCGTGGTCACCACAAGTACCAGTGTCGTCGGGGCGTCGCCCCGGCTGGTGGCCTACCCTCACCAAGACCAACTATGTCGAGTGGGTCGGTGATGAGGGTAAAGCTCCAGTGCGGCATATGTGGGATGCGATCCGGTGACGGCGACGTCGACTACGACCAGATCGACGGGCGCCGGATGCTTTCATCGCCGCAGATCCGCCGAGATGCGCTTCGCTACTAACAAGCGGATCGCCAAAGAGGCTTGGGACGCCATCGCCGCAAAGACGCGCATCGGCAGCCGACCGCGCCGCAAGTCTACATTGCAGCGCGCCGACGGAAGGGAGCACCGCCTTCAAGCCGTGAGGACGTGGATGACTTTGCTCTCCGTCTCAACACTGCTGCGGTAAGCCGGTGCGGCGGCGACACCTACGGCGAGGAGAGAGCGTGGAAAAGCTCTTCCGCCAAGCGTCCCAGAAGTACAAGCGGATGGCTCGCCGACGAGTCTCTGCTGGACCTCTCCACGATGACGATCGAGGCGGCGGGTCGCCTCAAGGTCGTTGGATGATGAGCCACAGCGCCTCTTGGGACCCGTCACCATTGGCGGAAGCTCCTCCTCACTCGGGAGCGGTGGTCACCGGCCAAGGTGATGAAAAGAAGGGGAGCCTTCTTCCACGACAGCGCATCGCAGCGTGGCAAGCGCGCAAGCCGCGCAAAGACGCCAAGGCAGGAGCGCGAGGACGTGCCGAGGGTGATGACCGTGGAGGCGCCCAGGGCGGCGCCGCTGGCAAGCAAAAGCCGGCACGAGACGACTCTTGCCACAACTGCGGCAAGCTTGGTCATTGGGCGTGGATTGTCGGCGACCACGACGCGGCCGGGCCCACGTCGCGCAGGCAGAGGAGGAGGAGCAACGGCTCTGTTCATTGCTCATGCGAGCATCGAACTACCTCCGGCGCACCGCCGCGCAGTGGCTCTCCTCCACCTTGACGAGCCAAAAACACATGCCCTCCTCGCCTACGGCTCCGGCAACGACAAGACTGACGGTGGTGCCTCGACACCGGCGCCACCCATCACATGACCGGTCGACGGGAGTTCTTCGCCGAGTTTGACTCTAGCGTCCGAGGCTCCGTCAAGTTTGGGGACGCCTCCGGCGTGGAAATCAAGGGCGTCGGCTCCGTCATCTTCACCACTGTGTCTGGCGAGCACAGGCTGCTCACCGGCGTCTACTACATCCCCGACCTGCGGAACTCCATCATCAGCTTGGGACAGCTGGATGAGAACGGCTCGCGTGTCGAGATCGAGCACGGGGTGCTGCGGATTTGGGATCATCGCCGCCGCCTTCTTGCCAAGGTAACCAGAGGCGCAAATCGACTCTACATTCTTCACGTGCCGGTGGCACAACCCCTCTGTCTCGCTGCTCGTCGGGACGACGAGGCGTGGCAGTGGCACGAGCGCTTTGGGCACCTTCACTTCGAGGCCCTGAAGCGGCTCAGTGCCACGGAAATGGTGCGAGGCCTGCCGTGCCTTGACCATGTGGAGCAGTTCTGCGACGTCTGCGTGTTGACGAAGCAGAGGCGACTCCCCTTTCCCCAGCGGGTGAGTTTCCGAGCCAAGGAGAGGCTCGAGCTCGTGCACGGGGACTTGTGTGGCCCGGTGACACCGGCCACACCGGGAGGACGACGCTACTTCCTGCTGCTCGTCGACGATCTCTCCCGCTACATGTGGGTGATGGTCCTCGGCGGCAAAGGGAGAGGTCATGGACGCCATCAGCGCACGCAGTCAGCCGCGAGGCGAGTGTGGTCGCAGGCTGCGCGTCTTTGCGCATGCACAACGGCGGCGAATTCACGGCGGCTGACTTCGCGTCGTACTGCGCTGATGAGGGCATTCAGCGCCACTACTCCTACCGCCCGCAGCAGAACGGTGTCGTCGAGCGGCGCAACCAGACGGTTGTGGGGATGGCTCGGGCCCTCCTCAAGCAGAGGGGGATGCCGGCTGTCTTCTGGGGAGAGGCGGTGGTGACGGCCGTCTACATCCTCAACCGCTCGCCTACCAAGGCGCTCGGCGGGGACGCCGTCGAGGCTTGGCATGGACGCAGTCGGCGATCTCCCACTTGCGGGTCTTCGCTCCCGCTCGTTCGCCAAGGAGCTTGGTCACATCGGTAAGCTCGACGACGGGAGCACCGGAGTGTTCATCGGCCACGCGGAGGGCTCGAGGCCACCGCATCCTCGACCACACACACAAGCGTCCGCATCTCGCGTGACGTTGTGTTCGACGGCGGGCGGGCGTGGGACAAGGCGGTGGACGGCGGTTCGACTTCGACTCATGGACTTTGTTGTCGACTACGTCCACTTCGAGAGAGCCGGGGGAGCTAGCAGCTCGTCTTCACCGAGCTCGTCCACCTCGACACCTTGCTCGCCACCAGCTCCGGCGAGTGCTCCACCACCTTCGGCACCGGCTACGCCCCACTCTTCACCACCGGCCACTCCACGCTCTCCCGCACCGGCTCACCACTCTCCTGCACCGGAGGCCACACCACCGGATCGGCCCAATAGCCGGTCCACGACGAGCGGCGCATGGTGGAGTTCGCTACTCATTGTCTCACGACGAGGACGCGTCGACGCTACCACGACGACGAGCCTGCGCTTATCGCACCATGGACAACATCCTCGGCGAGCCCCCATCCACGGGCGGCGCGGCCGCGACTTCGAGGCGCACTTGGCGTGCGACGACGGCGAGCCCCGCTCCTTCACTGAGGCGGAGGGAGACGCGGCGTGGCGTGTCGCGATGAAGCAGGAGATGGACGCCGTCGAGCGGAACCGGACGTGGGAGCTGGCGGATCTTCCTGCCGGTCACCGCGCGATCACCCTTAAGTGGGTGTTCAAGCTGAAGCGGGATGAAGCCGGCGCCATCGTCAAGCACAAGGCTCGCTTGGTGGCACGAGGCTTCGTGCAGCAGGAGGGGATCGACTTCGATGACGCCGTCGCACCCGTCGCGCGCATGGAGTCCGTTCGTCTTCTCCTCGCACTTGCAGCCCAGGAGGATTGGCGCGTCCATCACATGGACGTCAAGTCCGCCTTCCTCAACGGCGACTTGAAGGAGGAGGCCTACGTCCGTCAGCCGCCGGGATTCATCATCCACGCAAGGAGGGCAGGTTCTCCGCTGCGCAAGGCCCTCTATGGCTTGCGGCGGGCACCACGAGCTGGAACGCTAAGTCGACTCCACCTCAAGCAAATGGGGTTCCAGCAGAGCGCACACGCAGGTCTGCGGTCTCACCGGCGGGGCAAAGCGGCAACGCCTGGCGTGGGCGTCTACGTCGACGACCTGGTGATCACCGGCTCCAAGGAGGCCGAGGTCGAGGCGTTCAAGGCGGAGATGAAGACCGCCTTCGGATGAGCGACTTGGGGCTCCTCTCCTTCTACACGGGATCGAGGTCCACCGGGACGGCTCCAGATCTCCTTCGTCGATCGCCTCGCCAAGCGCACCGTCGAGCTGGCGGGCTCACCGATCGCAACCCGACCCACACTCCTATGGAGGAGAGGTGAAGCCGAGTCGTGAGAGTACTGCGGAGGAGGTGGACGCGACGCAAGATCGGCGCATTGTGGGCGCCCTTCGCTACCTCGCACACACGCAGCGTCAGTTGGCGTTCGCCGTCGGCTCGTCGGTCGGTTCATGCAAATGACCGACGACGGAGCATCGCAGGCCGTGAAGAGGATCCTCCGCTACGTTGCGGGTACCTCCGACTACGGCTTGCACTACCCGAGGTGTCCGTGGCGCAAGACTTCATCGGTACGGCGGACGACCACGCACGACAGCGACATCGACACCAAAGAAGACAAGCGGGATTCTCTTCTTCCTCGGCAAGTGCCTCGTTAGTGGGCGATCGATCAAGCGGCAGTGGTGGCCTGTCCCACCGTGTGAGGCCGAGTACATAGCGGCTTCCACCGCCCGACTCAGCGCCTGCTCGCAAATTGTCAGATGCATCATGACAGTGTTTTCCTATCATTACACCTAAATACAAATCTACTGCATAATAATGCAAGAAGTAACAGATTTTTTGTAACCTACGTAGCTAATGGTTCGACAACATCTGCACCAACGAAATCCATTTCTTCCGGTGCTTTTACTCCAGGGTGAGAATCTTGCCCAGCTTCACATTCCAGCGTAAAGCCTATGTTATCTAGTTTTCCCCCGTGGCAAACCCCAGCCTGAAGAAGCGTCTTGTTGTCATCTTGGATATTCTTTCCTTGAAGAAGAACACCGACACGGAGGCTGCCTTCAATTATAGTAGCAACAGCATCCGTTACAGTTCTCTAAAGACAAATTGAAAAATGTTATTCATAAGAAGGTAATGTTTATACACAGCAACAAATATTTTAGGTGGAAAGCAATGGCAGGTAAAAGGCTGAAGATAAGAAAAAAGCTAGTTTCTGGATAAGATTAAAATTATTGTGAAAAGGCTTCATCGTTTCGTAGTGTAACAATATTTTAGATTGCTGATATTTAGAAATCCAACAAGACTGGTCAGCTAGACATTGGCAGTAACTAATTTATGTACTCCTTAATCCATCATGGAACAGACCGTACCTAATCTACTCACTGAATTTCCACGAACAACTATGGCAGATAATATTAATGAAACTAGGTTACTGACAGAAAAGGGAACAGAATATCAGGCTGCACACATGAATGCATGGATGCCAATGGATAACCAATATTTTTACAGAGTAGATGCCCAAGCCCATATGGTGTTTTACCTTCAATGAACCAACTGTTGCATTTTCAGGGATCTCAATTAGCAGTTCAGGGATGTTCAATGACTTGATGGCTAACTTGACTGAAAAGAGAAAAACAGAATAGTAAGTCATCATGTTCATGAATTATTTGTTCTATGTCTCTACACACTATTGAAACAAATATCCAGGATACCATGATAGCCCTCAGATGCACATGGTGGATTTTGACCTCCCATACAGAATGATGCCTCACTCGCTGAAATGGCAACCGACGTTTTTCTTTAAGTGCACCAAAACAGGGATTGAGGCTACCAATACTGTACAATATGAAAGGCTAAGTTGTACCAGTTCTGTGCAATGTTATTATTGGATCATCCTAAATAACTTGCGGCCTTAAAATAAAATACCAATAAGGTAAATTGACAATGCAAGCATGCAACATACTTTCAGTTAGGATCCCTTCATCAGATGATTTTGCAAAGCAACGTTGAACTACTCTTTTCCTCTTGAACATTCTTCGTTGCACCCTTCGACGTGTAGTGGATATCTTCTTTCCAGTGAAGTTCAGCTTGTTACCTAGTTAAATGGTACAACCCTTAGCCATTATTCAGTCCAGTCCCTGCTATAACTAGCTGCCTAATAATATAGAGTACCAAAAGAAAGATTCTTCTCTGTATGGAAGCTATGAAGTCGTAGACGAAATGAAGATTAACTTCAAATACCTTTATTGGACATCTCTCCGCATATCTTATTACGAGCTGCCTTCCTTAACCTGGTGGCAAACAGTCTCCTTATCCTACAGGCACCTATATAATGTGGCATAGAACCACCCTTATTTCCTGAGGTGCTTGGAAGAACGCACCCGGAAGAATTTTCATCATCATCTCTATCTGCAGCATGCTGCACTTTACCCCAACACAAGGGAGAGGAGTTATGACAGTAGCTCAGGAGTGCACCTGTGCGTCCATGACAGGTGCACTCCTGAGCTACTGTCAGAGCTAACCACAGAAGTAAGTTTGGTATCCAGATCCATAGTGCCAACCAAACTATGCAGAGCTTTGTCATTACCATCCACTTGACTTCTGATCATTGTGGGTCTGGCTCGGCGCACTTGTTTAACTTCTGCTGATCTTTTGGGCCAAGGACGGCATACTCCAATAGTTCCATACTCTGGAATTGTGCCGAGACCATGACCCAGTCGACATGATTTTGTACAACTAACCAATGAGTCCGTAACCAACACATCTAGCTTGGCTGTTACTGACTCTAATACTGAATCGACAACATTTTGGGTCGATGAGTTCTCTGCCAAGCAGATGTTAGTTTGTCTGAGAAAACCACATACACCAGCACAACCCACTGTACATCCTTTGCAGCTTTCTCCACAGCTATGCTGTTGAACGGCAGGACTTCATCACACTGTTCCGCTTCAACTGATTTCCTGATTGTAGCATAACTTGCTGCTGTTCCATTCATGTTAGGTCTGCTAGATGAGTTCTCCTGATCCTCTAACAGCGCTCCTGCAGTTGTCGCAAGCAAATCAAGCGCACACATCTCATTTTTCTTTCTTCTTGTGGAGCGTTTTCCCTGGATTACCATTGACTATCACTACAGATCCAATATGCGGGCTGCGGTTTAAGAAAGGTATGGAATGAAATATGTACAGAAGCCAAAGTTGGAACACGTGGTGTAGCGGGAACTTGATGGCCACCGGATCTATAATCCAACCTCTTGCGCAACACCATATCTTGACCTCACATAAAGGATGGGTGCTCATTGACAGCAAGGAAAACAAATACCACATCCACCATCTTTACCTGCATCAAATTAACTGGGATTTAATGAACATTCACCAAGTACTGATTACTGGAACCAATCTATCACAACTAGAAAGAATGCTCGATTCTCTTATTTCTAAAATGGAAATAAGTCATCTTGCGCCCAATTCCACCAAACTAATTACATTTGACAAGATGGCATTTGTTGAAATTACAGACATATATACAGACTTAAAAGCGGGGCGTGGGGGTTTTTGGTTAAACCCCTAAAGTTTTTGGGAGGGGAAACAAGGTGCTATTAGAACAACAAACAGATCAAATCCGCAACTAATTGGATGGATCGGAGTATATCGGAAAGAAAGAAATAAATAAATATTTGGATTTGATTGCTCATAGAAAGAACGAAACACTCCTAGAACAATCCAAACAAAAGCTACGTCAGGGCTTCCGTACCAACAAAAGAAATCAGCTTGATGGATCTCCATGCCAGCCCAGCGGAGGGGAGGGGACTGAGAGAAGAGCTCCTTGCCGGCGTCGGGAATTCGACGAAACGTATCACATAGCAACGGGGGAGCCGGGAGGTGATCCCACCCTTTGCTAGGGTCGCGAACGTATCTCCACAGATTAAAAATTAGAGCTGGCGGCGACAGAAGGGCACAATGTTGTCTGCATTAAGGCTTCTAAGCCGTCAAATAGAACGTGGAGGATGAGATTGATCGTCACAATGCAATATAAATAGTCTTTCTCGACAGGATGTTATCTACAATGATTTATTGTAGTAATCTACATCAACGCTACGGTACTACTGCAAATCATTATTCATACAATTGAAATTACTGTTTGTGTGTTGGTTCTCTACAGTGCTACAGAGGATCCGAATCTATATAGGAGTCTCGGTCTTTTGGCTAAATTGGTGTGTTTTTCATTGAATTTTTTTTTGGCTAATATGAATTTGCAAAAATAGTAATACGGCAGACCTCTATCGCGCTCTTAGTCCACGGAAAGTCGTCTGTCGCGCTTCAAGCCCACATGCGTATACCACTTTGCCGCAGACTGGGAGCGTAATAGAGGACATATGTCACCTGTTTAGTCTCCTGTAGTATCAATTTTGTCATTTAAAAAAATGAGGAGACTACATTTTCGTGCAAAAATGTGGTTAAATTTATTTGGGCCGGGGGACTTTCGATAGAAATGCGGTCAGCGATCCACTTTTCGGGTTTCGCGCACCGTCGGATCAACATCCGTGACCTGAATAGACGACTGAAAGACGCCAATATATGGCACTGCATTCAGGTGATAGCCACTCAGATTCACAAGAATGACAAAATTCTACTCCGTTTCTTGTTTGATTACGCAGGAATCTTTACATTAGTTTACGTGACATACAAAATTTACAAGAAAAAAAAAAGCTTTTCGAGGAAAAGCCCCTATTTATATTGAGAGGCAGCACAGTACAAAGTTGCCAAATCTACATTGCAGTTTATAAAAGAATAAAAATTGCAACATTGTTTATAAGGACTAAACTGCAAAACCTTCCTTTGCGCATTGTCAGGTTAATTGCCCGTGTGTTGTGGCGGATCAAAAGAATCGTGTTTTGATGATAAAAAACAACTTAACGTTTTGCATTTTAGTCAAACAGTTTTTGTAAGCCCGTACATATCTATACATTACTCATTAGTCCAAATGTTTGCATTTGGAACCATATAAACACAAAAATGTTATTACCCCCCACCCCCACCTGGTAGTTATCCGTAGTCTCTACCGTTCTTATTGACGTCGTAAGCTCTTGTTTACACCTACACCAACACTTGTCGCTACTCATACTCAGCCCGCTTCGTGCCTCCGTCACGGTGCTTGGATGAGCTCCCCACCAGCCGCTGCACTTTGCCCCAGTTCCGCCACCAAGCCCAGCCTACGCCAGGGTGCGGTTTAGCAAAGGAAAGGAGTGCACGAGCAATTTAGGAGAAAATAGATGGAGCGTGAGGAAAGGCCCACACGTTGGCACACACATTTTTTTTGGTTAGGAGAAGGGGAAGGAGAACGCATCATTCATCACCATAAAAATATCTTGCTGTGATGAAGGTGACACCCAATGCTGACCGGTTGCTGGTGAACTTGTTGCCGAAAATGTAGAGAATGGCCTCCATAAATTGAAGACAAATGGGCTTTGCTCTGGTACCACAGTAGGGGAAAAGGGAAACGTCTAGAAGGTTCTAGATACTTCTCATTCGACGAAGGGGCGGAGTATGGAGGGAAAAGAGAGAGAGAGAGAGAGTAAAAGAAACTGTGAAAAGAGAACGCATGATTGAGAAAATTTGTAAAAAATGATTGCAATTTTTTTTGAGTGATATAGTTTCCTAAAATTGTAGCTAGGTTGTCAAGACCAAGGATCGAAATACCGTTACCGGATTGAATCCGGTCAGGACCGGCCGGTTACCGGTTTTCCCATGAAAAACCTGGTTGAATTTTATTTAAATTTGCTTAAAAATCAATCAAAATTCAAAATTTAAATTTTGAATTTGCAAACTCCGGAAAAACCGGCCAGGATTTCGTTTCCCGCTGCCCACCGGTAACCGGCCGGGAAGTCGAGACTACTCGCTAAAAAAGTAAATGTTCAAATTTAGGTAGTTTTTGGTAGAACAACTTAATAGCGGATTTGCTATTTCCGAGTGATCTGAATTTTTCCCAAATCTAAGTCAATTTTTTTTTCCTTTTGTGAATTTTTAGAAAAATCTAAGTCAATTTTTTTTTCCTTTTGTGAATTTTTGGAAGAATTGCTATGCAGATAGAGATTCGATGGATAAAACAAATACAGCAAGGTTGCTGTGGGCCATTGAATGGTAGGCCTGACCTGCCCGCAAAAGGAGGCCCAAATCGGTGCTGGACGAAGGTTCCGACGTTGCGAGCAACGAAGAGAAAGGCGCTCAACGTGCAGGGTTCTAGGCTGCGTAGCACGCACGGAGCCATGGCTTCTTTCCGCAGCAAGACAATTTTACAAAGCAACACGCATGCATGTCACAGGCGTCGGCACAGCCAAAACCAGAGGGGAAAAAAAAATTAATAAATTAATGCTGCTCATCCCTGTGCAGAGTCTGCCTGCCTGCGTCGTCTGTATTAGCACGGGCTAACACGAAGCAGTACACCGAAATGCATTTGGTTCCGATCCAAAAACACATACGGTATAGGTACCATGAAAAAACAGTATAATCACTCGGGCGTACCGATTATTTTAATGCTTATACCGTACTTGAGTTGAGTATTATTGTGTGAAATAAAAGTCACTGCTTTAACAGTGATCCTCTAAAAGGATCCGGATCCCACTAGCACTGCAAGCGAAACATCCATCAGCTCAGCTCAGCTCAGCTCAGCCATACCGGATCCGACAAATTAACATACTCAGATCAATGCAACGTCAAGTCCACCAACCGTACCAAAGAAATGGCTCGGCTCGGCCGCCTTATCCACTGCCACGTGACAGGGGCCCCAGGGAATCTCGGCGGCCAGTCGCCGCTCGCCGCGCGCCACGCCGGACGCTTAGGACAAGACATCATTCAACCGGAAGCACGAATCCTGTCCAAATTCCCCGTCAGTCCACATCCAAACCGGAGTGGATTCAGAGCAAAACCAGCCGCCTTCGCCGAACGCAGGTTTTCATGTCACCCTCCCAATCAGTGCTTGGGCTCATATCCAGCCAGATTGAAGACTTATCACCCCAGGGTTAACAAAACACGCATTATCCAGCAATGGCCGTATTTCGTTACGGATAAAAAAATATATATCATAATACCAATATATCGGGTCGTCAACTGTTATCAATCTGATATGTTGGTGCCTCGTTCGCTGATCCAACGGACACGAAGGGAGTGAGAAGGCAATTTTTAAGTAGTAGAGATTACTTTTCTCACACAAATAATTTGACCTTAAATAAGCTCACCGTAAGTCACAGTTACTCCGTCCAAGTTGTAGTCACTCGGTAGGCTCAGCTAGACCTGGGCACGACGAGCCACAAGATAGGACTGTGCCATGTCGGCACGGCCGAGTCACCTCCGGTGAGTCCAAGCACGTCCAGGCATGTCGTGCCGGCCCAAACACGGTGCAGTTGCACTGTGCAAAGGAGGGAGTACCGAGGGACGAAGATTGAAGGTCACCTGGGCCGCCGTTGCTGTGGAGGACCGTCGCCGTCGACCTCAAAGCACCCATGGGCGACATGGAATGAGCCCTCGATGGACTTGGCGGCGCCGTGGTCTTGACTCTTGAGTCTTGACCTCGTATTGGTGGAGGAGCATGGCCGCATGGGTACGGAGTGGGCAACGGAGAAGACAGAGGCGATGGGGAGCGCCGTGCGGAGGTCCAGCCGTCTAGGTAGATGGGGCCTGGGGGAGATGATGCCAGACATGAGCACGAAGGAGCCGAACTTGGTCAGCGTTTGGGGCCTTTAGAAGTTGGGACAAGGCCGCCAAGCGGGGAGGGGCGGCGTGTGCCCGTGTGGAGTGGGGAGGCGGCGGTGGAGGAGGGCAGTGGTGGAGTGGCCGCGTGGAGAGGGGAGGTGGGGGTGGAGCCGTCGTGGTTGGCGGGGGCATGGGGCGGAGGAGGAGGAGACGGGGAACACGAGCGGCGAAAGCAGATAGGGAGATTGGGAATTTGGGACTTGGGGGAAGATCAGAAGAGAATGGGATAAGGAAGAAATGAACCGAAGAAGAATCGAAGAAGGGTCTCTCAGCTTCTTGGGGAAGGAGAGAAGCAGAGAGTATGGGGGCAGGGAAGGAGAAAAAAAGAAAACAATAGGGAAAAAAGTGTTAAAAAGAAGAAAAAAAACCGATGGGAAATGTAAAAAAATAAAATTGTTCATAACACAACAACACATAAATATTCAGGGGAATAATTAAGATTTATTCATTGTTTGGTACATTACAAATACAAAGTCACTGCCTCGTTAAAAATCTTACACCTAGTGTGGATACCCTTAGTAAGGAAAAGAGTGCAGCAACTACATACACTGGTACACATAGATAGACTAGTTGACGTCGAGATTCTCCAGTCGGCTATCGCCTCCGCGATCTTTGGATCCTCGAGCTGATGTTGCGTCCGTTCATCTACGCTCTCCTAGTCTTTGAGGCATGTAAGTGCCTCAACCATCTCAGGTGTGAGAGACGACCTCCTTGGCTCGATGATCCTCGCCACCGTACTGAAAGTGCCTTCCGATGAGTCAGTCGACACTGGAACCACAAGTACATCTCGTGCAAAATATGATAGCACGAGATAAATATGATGGTGGTTCTTCCACCAAAGCCCGTCTTGCTGGGGTTGTGCCGTGTCAGCCCAAGCCCAGCCCTAAATAACTATAGACGGCGAAGGGCGATGGCGGCGGTGACCGCCATCTTCATTCTCTTGTACCCGCCTCATTAAAAACTAGTTAAAATTGAATTAATTGGTAAAAACATAGGCACATAAATATTTTGAGAAAAATTGATTTTTTCTTGATATTTTACAGATACAATGTTACTGCCTCGTTAAAAACCTTACGCACCAGAGTGGAGTTCCCCGAGTAAGAAAAAGAGTACAGTAACAACATGCGTACATACTAACTACTCATCAATGTCGAGATCGTTCATGCATTCGAGGTCAGCGTACGCCTGCACGATCTCAAGATCCTCAAGTTGATGTTGTTGCCGCTCTTTAGCCAATTCCCAGTCCTTGGTGCATGTGATTGCCTCCACCATCCTAGTCGTGAGTGATGATCTTCTTTCTTCAATTATTCTCCACGCCATGCTTAATGTTGCTTCTGAAGAGACAGTGGACACCGACACCAGCAGAACATCTCGTGCGAAATGTGACAACACAGGAAATATTCGCTTGTTGCTCTTCCACCACTCGAGCAAGTTCCACCGGAAAGATCATGATCGATGTTTGCAAAATCATGCTCCAGGTAGTGGTTTAGCTCTGAGACAGAATTCCACAAGGGGTTGCCTGAGACTGAGAGGACGAAGAACTGAACTTGCCCTTTAGTTTCTTTCACAAGTGGGATGTCAAGCTTTTCTTTCCTTGTTGCGTCTGCTGTGAGGCCTCCGATCTCACGCTGCTGCCGAATTTGTCATGATACATGCGGAAAACACGAAAAAGCTCCTCTTTGACATGTGCGAATAATCAAGACCGAGGCATTCACCTATTCCCTCCATACCGATCTGCAAACCTGGTAACTTTTTCGTATGATCAAAAATGATAGCAAAGCAATACATGTGTGAAATAGAACCGAAATATTTAATAAATTTTTCCTCCATTAGTGCGACAGCATGACCTAAAGAGGATCCTTCGAGATTTGGCAATCTTATCTGCAATTAACCAAATAAATTCTATAACTAAGGGAGAGGTAGGGTAATAAACACCAGATAACATCTTTGTTGCTTTATAAAAAGGTTTTAAAAACTCTCAAAATGACTAGCAATCTGTCAATCTGAATTAGTAACTACCAATTCATTGTCTTGAGAGTTAGCATTGACAAAAACGGATATAACATGTTCATACCCTTGTAACGTCTTTAACATGATATAGGTCGAGTTTCACCTCACCTTCATGTCAAGACCGAATTTTCTTGGCTCCTTCCCATTGGCCGCGTAGTACTCCGCGAACCTAGCTGCCACTTGTGGGGAATTTATGAGGTAGCGAACTGCGTCGCGGACACTGTTCAAAAATTCGTCAATCGCTTGCATACCATCTTGAACAACAAGGTTCAAGATATGGCATACACATCTCTGGTGGAGAACGTAACCACCAATATATGTCTGCAATCTTGGGGTGATGATGTTCATAGCAGTAGTGTTCGTTGATGCGTTATCAAGAGTTATAGAAGCAATCTTATTATCTATCTTAAAATCATCAAGTACACATAGTATATGCTCGGCAATAGCCTCTCCCGTGTGTGATTCGTTAATTACCTTAAACCCTATGACTCTCTTGTTTAGCTTGTAATTGTCGTCTAAATAATGGACTACAACACTAAGATATGTACTTATCTGGTGTGATGATGTCCAGATGTCCGAAGTTATAGCAAAAGAGAACTGAACTTGTAGGAATAGTTCTTTTAGCTCTGTTAGTTGCTTATGATATATCCGTAAAATATCAGATGTAGTGGTTCTCCTACTAACATGTTGGTACTGTGGGCAAAAGTTGCGTTGGATCATTCTTTCAAACGCGCGATTTTCACCCATCCTAATCGGTTGATCTTCCGCAATAATATATCTAGCAATTTCCTCACGGGCAGAAAGAGGTTGTATACCCAAGTACTTACAGAGCCAACGGCCTCGAAGTTTAGCTGCGTTTGTACTTCTCCCCCTCGCTCTACACCCTGATCTTGCGTAAACATGCTTTGTAGTGCCGGTTCAAGTGCCCTGTCCCTGCAGCTGTACAAGCAGATAATTTAGCTTGATAATAATTACAGGTTGCGATATCTACCATTTGGCCATCTTGGATTTTCTGGCTTTAGGTCATGTGCTTCCAACAATTCGCCCTTCGTCCAGACCTGCCAATGTTGCCATTCGTGGACACGGGAGAGAACTCTGGAGCCCCCATTGGCTCCGGACCGCCCTGGTACTCCTCGTAGCCCTCCGTACCGTCCATATGACGATCATCCATGCCGTAGCCTTCCATGCTTGGCGAGAACTGGCGAGCATCAACGGGAGTCGGAGCCGGGGGAGGACTAGGGGAGCGGCGGCGAGAGCTTACACTAAGTCGCCCTGCTGTCCTTTTTGTGCTCCGTCTCCTCGGTAGCATACTGCTCGGGAGCTCCTTGGTGCTCCGACTGAATAATGGATGGATCGATGGTGAATAAATGGCGAAGAGTAGATGGATATTGAAGAAATGAGGAGAGTAAATGGATGATGAATAAATGAAAGTTGATTTTTGTATGGTGAAGAAACGAGATCACTGAGTTGATTTTTGTATGTGGCACAGCGAATGCTTGGTGATTTTATAGGCACGGTGAGTTACCTAACGTTGAGCTTCCGAACGTTGCCTATCCTGTCTTCCTTCCTAATCCCCATTGTCTCTCGCGATTGAAACTGTGCTTGCCCGTTTGAAAGCAAAACCGATTTGAAAGAAAGAAAAACCTATCTGAGATTCCCCGCCCGATTCCTCTCGCCCCTCTCTCTCCCCCTCCCGCCTCCCTGCTCTCTCTCCCCGTGACCTCTCTCCCGTGACCCCCCATCTCGATTCTCGACCCCTCTTCCCCGGCTTCTCTCTCTCCCTCTCTTTTTCCCCGCCCACGCTCCCATCGCCCCCACCTCGTCTCCCTCGCCCCGATCGCCCCCTCGTCTTCCTCGCCCCTTCCCTAGCTCCCTGGCCGCCTCTCGCCTCGCCTCCGCCGGCCGCCCCTCGCCTCCCTCGTGGCCTCCCCCCCCATTGCCCCCCCCCGGTTGGCCTCCTCGCCCAACCTTCATCCCCATCGCCCTCCCTGTCGGTCGGGCCATGCTTGACCGTCGGCTGGCCATGGCCTTGGGCCGACCCTAATTGTTGACCCCCATCATGTCAAGTGGCCAGGTCTAGGCTAAGCATGTGCAAAATCAGCTGTCTCTAATTTGTTGATCCGTAACTTAAGGTTGCCACAGTACTCTCTTGTACTGATATTTATACGACGACAAGCTGCATGAATATCGGAGTATAAATCAGAGCATAAAGTCAAAAGTCCACCAATAGGATCTCAGCAGTAGCAGTCATTGGTGGGCCCATGCATGCCTATCCACCTCAGCCCTCTGACGATAGATGGACTACTTCCTAGTTTATTATTATTATAAATGCCCCCTACCAGGAGAACATTCAGAAACAAGTGAAACATCCACAAAGGAAAGAAAGAATACACTGACTAGCTTGTTCCATCCATGGCCTCCATCAATACCTTCCAAAGCCGCTCTATTTTCAAAGGGGCAAAGATCGACACAAGGAGAAGTAAGGCCGGTGGTGGAAAGGGATCACCAACCTTTCAGTTTCAGTGCCGGGCGTCGACGATCATGGACGGGAGCCTCCGGCTGGAGCTCGACGAGAACCCTGAAGCAATCATCTCCGGCGAGTGGCCTGAGAACTCCTCCCTCCTGAGCTACGACGATCTCCGCGCCTACCTTCAGTCGCAGCAGGCTGTCCACGTTGGCGATCAGGTGCTTGCTGTTCTGAGATTCATTCTTCTTGTTATCATTGTTGATCTCCCTCTTGACCTTCGTCTTAAGCTCCTGCTCAACTCTGAACGAAAGCAGCGTGTGGCGCTCTTGCGTGAGGCCATGTCGACGCCTGTGCTAATGGCCACAGCAGAGCAGACGTTGGAGGAGGTTGAGTGCCACTTTGTGGCCGTGTCAGGGCTCCCAGTTGTAGACAGCAGTCTCAGATGTGTTGGGGTGGTCGTCAGGAGTGACCGGGCCAGGGCTTCTCATGGGGTCAGCTCTCTCTCTCTCTCTCTCTCTCTCTCTCTCACACACACACACACACACACACACACACACACACACACACTGGCACACTGCTAGCTCAATATCAGAGGACCATCTTGCTTGCTGATCTATTGTACTTGTAACAGTCAAAGACCAAGATTGCAGAAGTGATGACCTCTCCTGCCATCACGCTACCATCTGATAAAACAGTGATGGGTAATGGTTGCTTTCACTTTTCTTCCTTTTCTTTCTATTTGCTTCCAGTTAATCTAATACATATACATATGTAATGTCTACAGATGCTGCAGCTCTGATGCTCAAGAAGAAGATCCACAGATGTCCAATAGTAAATCAGGACAGGCAAGTAATAGGTGAGTATCAGAAATGTGACAAACCAGAAACAGGACTGCGTATACTTGATTTGTATTATCCATAAACATTGATAATTCAGAGTATGTTGCAAGCTTAATGGGGTTCTAAACACTATTAACAGGTATAGTTACCCGTGCTGATGTTCTTCGTGAGTTGGAGGCCCTGCTGAAGATTTAGATGTGCAGGAGTCCATGACCAAAACTTCTTGTGTATATGTAAATATGCGTCCATAATATTTTTGAGTAGCAAGCAGATCCATAATCTGTAAGAGTGTTGTAGCATGTATCACCAAAATAAGCCTGGGGGAATTTTGGGAGAGCTTTTCCTTCTAAAAGAAGCACCCTAGGAAACTTCTGCTATGTATTGTACTGTCTGCGCAACAAAATGTTTACATTAGTAAATGATTTCCACAGCAACATAAATGGATATGCCAAAAGTAATCTTTCAGAAGAAACAACCACTGTGCTTTAAAAAATGGATATGCCTAAAGTAATCTTTCAGAAGAAAACCACCACTGTGCTTAAAACAAAGGAGGCACACTCAGATCTTCTCTTGAAAACAAGTTAGGTGTGGGTTCATAAACACTGATGATAACAGGGTAGGGCTTCCAGAACCAGTACTGCAGTTTCATTGCCAAAAGATTTATAGCACAACATAATTTACTAAAAGAAAAGGGATGGCTTTATGATTAACAGTGAGAAATGCAAATGAAGTGCCTTGCCTTAGCCACTTAACGGCTAAGGACTATATGCCCTCCCCTTTCTTGCCTTTGAGCTCTCAAGGAAACATGAAAGTACGTCATAACACAGCCACAGCAGGACAATGCAAGAGAAAGATGAGAAAAGGCCAATGAATGCACACACTGAAGAAAAGAAAATTTATATAAATAAGGAACCAGATAGTCAAATGTGAAGGAACTGTAACTGTTTCAGTTTTCAAGCGGATCTGAGAAGAGAACGTACTCATTCTTTACGCAATTGCAATGTGAGGCTGTCAAAAATCAGACACGAGTTGTCGAGACCTCCCCTTGTTGATCTTCTCCAGAAGCAGTACTAGCAGTAGAAACAACTACTGATGCAGCAGAACACATATGTTCTTGTGAATCAGAAATTATTTTCATCTCTAAGTTTGGAATTACAGGTGGCTTTGTCCTCCGGGTAACAGTCATTTTCAACCCCTTAGTTGTGTGAATTGTTGCTCCAGTTGTCATCTCAACCTATCATATTGCTCATATATAATGAGTATATATACAAAATACATATATATTTTATCAACTATGATGAAGTGATGAACAAGAAAGCCGGTGGGAAACATACTGGAGGTGCTCCGGGAGCCATCTGAAAATCAAAATGCCTAACAAGCATTGCCGTTGCCACCACAGTCTGCATAGAAGTTGCAGCATGTCTGTTATTAGAGTTTGAAATCTTGCACGCTCTATAGTGGTTATCTTGTTATTTATTTATAACATGTGAAATCTTAGGTCTGTAGAGGTAGAAGTCTAGAAAGAAAGAAGGCCTCCATAAGACTAGAAGATCAAAATACTGAAATATAAGTTAAAGTTCATAAAATTTCCTTAGAATCTTATTTTGACATTAACATCTGCAAACCTCAAAAAATCAAAATGGGTTACCTCAAAAGTGGCAAACATGTCACCTACACATTTCCTTGGTCCACCACCAAATGGTAAGTAACTGAAAATTCAACAAGACTATATGAATCCCATTTGAGTTATAACAGGTTCATCAGGCATTAATTAACCCAATGACAGCTAACAGATGCCACAGCAATTCATCAGTATGAAAACTACCACAACCACACAGTGGATCTTAAAGAGTTTGACATGACAACTAAGACTGCAACCTTTCCTTTGTTGTTTGTTTGAAAGATATACTCTCAAAAGACAGGTATGTGTTCCGCGGTAATAATGATGACCTAGGCCAACAAAATAGTGATACACAGAATCACAAGCCAAGAAAACACAGGAAAATAGTGACCTAACCCAACAAAATTTGAGTTTCAGTGGGATGCTTAGGAGATGTCTTGTATTTATTAATTGATGACTCCTTCGTTCAACTAAGATGTTCTGAAGGTTAAAGGTTTTATGCCTTGCATCAAATCTCTGCAACAAGGAAGAATTCATACTCCAGTTTAAGTCTTCATTAACTATGAATGGTTCAAATTGTAAAATACATTGAAGTTTAAGATACTCCATACCGCTTCAGAAATGTATCACATGAGCATTATGATTTTTTTAGGGGGAAACAGTAGGGGAGGTTTCTACAGCATTATTATTTATCATTCATACTCCAGTTTAAGTCTTTATTAACTATGAATGGTTCAAATTGTAAAATACATTGAAGTTTAAGATACTCCATACCGCTTCAGAAATGTATCACATGAGCATTATGATTTTTTTAGGGGGAAACAGTAGGGGAGGTTTCTACAGCATTATTATTTATCATTCATAACACTTGAAGAATCTTCGATCTTCATTAATGTCTTCCAATCAGACAAGGGTCATCTGATCTTTAAAGCACCCCTTATCTTTCTTGGTCCAAAAAAAGGGTCCTGCTGTCGAAGTATTTATTGATTATTACCAGTAAGGTACTAAAATTATGTCAAAAACATTTTTTTAATAATGTTTTATCGGTATCTAATGGATATTGGAAAGACATGGGAGTGAACCTTTTTTTAAGGTACTCACAAAAGCAACAGAGTAGTCTATAAAAAAAAAAGCAACAGAGGTGGTTCAATTTTTTATGGTGCTTGATGGACTATAGGTTCAGTGAGATGGTGATTTGTTACTTTTCGGAAAACTTAAGATGCCAGCTTGTAGCAGCTTTGTTCGATCAGAAGTGCAATTGCGTGTTGCTCATAGGAGTAGAATTTTATTATGATTATCATCAATATGAATTTGTATTCCATTAACCACAAATTTAGATCTTTAGTTTGATTAATCGCACTTATTTCTGCTTTACTGTTTAATAAAAAATATATTCATATCATTTATATTTTATGTTATTTACTTATTTTTCAACTACCTTCTGCAATTTATAAGGTTCTGGCTATGTGCTACTACCTCCGTTCCAAAACAGATATCATTTTGAACATCGACACGGTCTCCAATATGTTATGAATATTGTGTGTATATTGAAGAGCCCCAATGGGCAATATATATAGGAGTAAAAGAGGTGTATGCTATATACAGATAAGACAATACAAAACACAGATAAGGAAATACAAAAGAGTCTATATTCTAACTCCTATTCTAACACTCACTCTCAAATGCAAAGCGTATACAATAGCATTGCATTTGAAAAGAGTTGACACTAAAATATGAAAAATCCGAAGTCTGAGTCTTGATAATGTCGTCGTAGTATGCAGCTCTTGGAAAATATGTCGAATATCAAAAGATCTCCCATCCGGGGTCGTGCAACAGGCCATAAAGCACAAGGTGCAGAGGCTGAAAAAGCCGACCGCGGTAACACGACGAAGAAGATGATGAAACCGATATGAATAGATAGAGCTATCAAATCAAGCCGAATAGGAATAGGTGGAAGCATGACGGCGCAGATCGAAGCCCAAGACGGCAGAGGCGCAGTGCACAAGTGCAACAGAGGCGCAGTGCACAAGAAGCGCGGCGGCCTTAAAAACTCTGGGCGGTGGCTAAGAGAGAGTGACGGCATCATAACGACGATCTGCAGCAGCTCGAAGAAAAGAGCGGCAGCTGCTGTCATGCAAAAAGAATTCCTATACTTCTATGACTGATAATAAATTTGTGGACTCGCATAGCTTAGACAAACTAAAAGATAAAGTGGTACGGACTTAGATGGATGCAACAGAAGAAAAACGACACAAAGGATAGCTAGTAGATACTAGCAAAACTAGCAATTGATCTGGCCTCCACTAACAAAGAAGACCGTGCATACGCCAGCAATACAGAACAAGCCCGAGGCGATAGCAAGCTCGGGCGGAAGCGCGACGAAGACCGTGGCGACGAGGCGACCAGGCGTCGCGGCTGTTGGGGCAGAGCGAGTCGAGGTAGGCCGTAGCGCCGGCCGTGTGAGATCCGCGGCGAGGCGTCTTCGAGCAGCCACCCCCGAGAGTGGAGATAGCTCCTCCTGGGGGCGGCGAAGGCGGAGGACGAGCGGAGGCTAGGAGGCGGCGGCGAAGGTAGCGAACCCTAACCCTAACCTTTGCTCTGATACTTATTGTGTGTATATTGAAAGCCCCAATGAGCAATATATATAGGAGTACAAGAGGTGTATGCCATATACAGATAAGGCAATATAAAAGATAGATAAGGAAATACAAAAGAGTCCATATTCTAACACAATACACCTTTGGCCTACTTTTTCTAACTATATGTTATAAAAAATTATTAAAAAAAGATGATCTGGAAGCACTTTTGATGATAAATCTACTAATATCATTTCTATATGACAAATCTAAATACTTTTACGAGTATTAGTAATCAAAATTTCAAAAGTTTAACTGCAACAATCCTAGGACGACATCTGTTTTAGAAAGGAGTGAGTATGTCAGAATTAGTAACTAGTATCTCAATTGATACGAATCACAGGTGACTAGTTAGATGCTTTCCATCTAAGTAGAAAATAAGAATCAGCTGGAGTTGTGCATTCAACGACCAAATAACTTTCGTCATTTGATCTAAAACAATCAAACCACGCTTCAGACAACCAGCAGAATATCGCTATAATAAGCATATTCAAGGTGTCCCAATTCTTGCCATACAAAGTAGAAACAGCAAATAAAACTTGATAACTGGAGTCACAATACGGTGTATCAAAAAGCATTTCAGTACAGCAATAGAGACAGAACCTAAAATTTTGGTTTATCTCATTTGGATTTGGTCCGTCCAAAGGCCATCTTTCTGGATTGAAAACATCTGCATCATCCCAATGCTTTGGGCAACGATGAAGGTTCCAGACGGATATAAAAATGTCTTCTCCTCTTGAAAAAAGGGAGGGAAAACAAGTATATTTTCAGAATTATAGTAGAAAAGTTTAGTATTCTATGGAAATGTAAAATCAGTTAACAATACCACACGTACATATATCCTACAGCAACCATTAAACAAACTTAGCTAGCAGCATGGCATTTGGAAAAGCAGAAAACAAAACAGATTGCATAAAATAGACTGCACAAGATTGGGAAGAGGCTGTGTGCCTGTATGCTTGCACATATCTTTGTACTTTCTTTTTTTTAAGCTAATGTATTAACCCCAGGAGTATCTCAAGGAAACAAAGATGCGGGAAAGCCCAGATTAGACAAAAGGAGCAGAAATCTATGGTAGCCAAGCTACTTTCATTACAAACAAATAAACAGTCCTTACACTTGACTTGAGACTAAAGCTAGCCTTTTTCTGTAGTGACTTAATAGATGGAATTCTGCTAGAAAATTTTTACCTGCCGATTGGGTACACTCCCAGCATATCATCCTCAAGAGATCGACGAATTAAAACCGGCGGCTGTGGATATAGTCTCAATGACTGCAACAACGGTAATGTTTTCATTCAATGATGAAACTCATTATTTAATGATGTATCACTGTTTGTTACTTACTTCATTAATAACTCGAGTAGTGTACTTCAGTTTCCTCACATCCACAATTGTTGGTAAACGGTCACCTAGAACAGTATCAACCTGCAGATAATTGAGTGAAAAAAAAGTCATTAGTGAGACTGCACAAGCATGCACCTCTGGAAAAATCATAAGGTAAAAGTGAGTCTACCTCATCTTGGAGCTTTGTCATTACTTTTGGATACTGCGGTTAGCAATACAGAAAAAAAAATGAAAAATACTAGTAAGTAACAATATGAGTGGTGCAATGAATATGAAGAGTGAAGACAATCAAACCAATACGATATCATTAAATATTATTAATACAGCAGTGAGTTTTGAGTTATTGGTCATATTGTTATACCTTGGATAGAAGATAAAATGTCCATGTCAAGACTGCTGCAGAGGTTTCATGGCCAGCTATGAGCATTGTCATCAGATCATCACGGAGTTGTTTGCTGGAGACCTAAGGCAGATGAATTGAAGCAACATGAAGAAGGGAAGGTTCAAACATCTAAAACACTTTACAAGTGCAGCTACGTCATACATCATCTCCAGATGCCAACAGAAAGTGAAGAATACTAGGATCTTGCCCATTCATGTATTCCTCATCAAACTGTACATCTTCTTCCTCTACCAATCTCTGCAATAGTAACAACAGAAATCCTAATGTCATGTTTTTTTTCCTAAATACAATGATGTACAATAATAAGGTCAAGGTACAAGAAGAGGTTCACCTTGCATGTAGCAATTAGTTCATCGAGAGTATTATTTATCAGTGCAAGAGCTTCATTGACTTTCCTCTGGCGAGGGGAGATGTCTTTCCATATGGGTATTTCCCAAGTTGGTACAGGAGAAGTGCTCCGCATTTCTGCCTCTCGTAGTGTTACATAGACTGCCTGATCATCAAACGACAAACCAAAAAAGTAAAGCTTTAAGAGAAGAACCATAAACAAATGAAATGTAAAATGAACTCAAGAAATACAGAAAAATCTGAATAATAACCTCAACGATTCCATTATCGTAAGATAATGATTCAAACTCATAATTGAACACTGCCTTCCCAATGACATCCAGCGTTAGTCGAGAGAACAAAGATTCCATCTCCACATCCTCCCCATCTGATGCCACCTTGTCCAACTTCTTGCAGAGCCGATCTGATGCTTCTCCAAAGAGACCTATCATCGCGGTCACATACTGCAAAGCAAAATTCAAGTGAATAAAATTACACTACAGAGAAAGCAATACGCAAAATTTTAATACTAACTAGAAAGCTAGAATGCTCTTTAAAAAGCCTAGACAGCTAGAACCTTCTGATGCATTGCTGGTACAATGGCACGCCTCCGAACACGCCAAATCTCCCCATCAGCTGGGATCAAACCCGTACCCATCACAAACTCTAATATTTCGGCAAGAATACCCTGCACCCATCAACTCATTCCTGAAGCACAGACATTTCTTTGTCGCAAAATGTCTAAATCCAAATTGACAACCAAACCTTCGAATAAGCTTTCGAGTTGTCCCTCAGAATGTGCTTAGCTATAGCCGGATCAGAGACGATAAGGAAAGACTGAAGAAAACAAACTTTAGACCATCAGCAACATGCTAGGGTTCCAAAGGTTGCAGCTCTGAGAGCAATTTGCCTAATTATGCGTCACCTTAGGTCCAAAGTTGAGGCGAAAGATGCCGCCGTAAGTGAGGAAGAGGTCATACAGAGGCAGGAAGAAAGCCTGCCCTGCGACAGCCCCCAATGACCCCAGCGCCTGCGGCATCTCCGCCCCCCTGCGCGCCACACCACCGCCCGCCAGCTTCGTGAGCAGCGAGGCGGCAAGCTCACCCGGCGGGCCCAGCTTGGCCAGCCTCGCCGCGAGGGGAGCAACCCACCTAAAAAGAAAAATCCAAGTTTCCCGTCAAATCACCACCGGAGCTACACAAGAAACGCGTGAAAATGGTTGAGAAGGAACCGGGAGCGCTAACCCAGGGCCTTGGGCGGTGAACTCGCCGGACGCAATGCGGGCGGCCAGTTCGGCCCGGCACCGCCCCTGCTCTTCAAGAACCGGGTCGGAGCCGTCGCCCCCGCCGCCGCCGGAGGCGGAGCAGCGGAGGAGCAGACGACGACGGCACGCGGCAGGTGGAAGGCGGAGCTGGCCTTTGGCGGAGCCGAGGAAGCGTAACGGAGGGGCGGCGACGGTGGAGGAGAGGTTACCGCTACCGGTGGCGGTGGCCATGGCAGGTGTCGCTGTGGCACTAGTGCCGCAGCAGTGGTGCAGTGACATGGAAAGTGGCGGAAGCAAAGCGGTGGCTGCTGCTGCTGTCTTGGAGCTGAGGGAGAGAGGATGAGGTGGAGGGGGAAGAAAAGGAGGGCGACGTGGGGTACGATGCTCCGTTTGTTGGCTTCCGGGAGGAGACCTCACACCTCCTCGGCCAACCAGACGTCCGAACAAGACGACCGGCCTGCCCTCCCTTGGAAAGTTGCTACGACGGATCTCTCGCCCCCGGCATAAAGATTCCTCTTTCTCTCCACTGCTTCTAGGCTCTAGCAAAGAAAATTCACACTGTTGATTGTCACATACTGTTACTAAGTTCAGTTTCAAGGGATTATCAATATGTGTACTACTACTAGGTAGGAGTACTAAGAAAATTGCTGGTGTAAAGCAAATGAGTGTGCAGATTCAGATCGGACAATCAGCTAAAGCCAATTGCAAAGCGGCACAATCCAACAAAAACCAATGGTAGAAGTCAAGCCAGCAAAAAAGTGCACATTTTTTTGTGTGGTGGCAGCTGGGCTACAGGATACCGTGACTGGGACGGTGTTTGTCCTTTTCTATTACCTCAGTGTAAGCAGTACTTGTCCTTGTTAGAATTAGATGTTGCTATTGCAGTGTGATGTGAATACGTTGTATAACCACGACGGCAACTTGTAATAGTAACTAGTAAGAACCTTCAGAGGCACACCCTATCAGGAAGGCCTCGTCAATCACCGTGGCATTCAGAGATGAATTCGGGTGCGCCTCTTTGTATTGGAGATGCTCTAACGTGATTCCAATGCAACTCCTTGGGACTTTGCAAGGGACCTGAAATGTCCGTGTCATCAAATGCAGCCAGAAGAAGAGTGCTTATCACTCATTTCCCTCTTGCATTCTTCCTAGTAAAAAAAATGAGCGAAAAAGGCAGTTTTATCTTCATGGTGGAACCACGTCGTGGAGAAAAGAAAGCCAACTGTAAGTCTGGTGTTACCTTGTTTCTTCCTCAAAGGTAGCTGAAGGAACACGCGTGTCGCTAAGCATCCTGGAATTGTTTTTTAAATAATACTATTTTAAAAAATAATATATAGTCAATTTTTTATATAAAAGTCCCGTCGTTATTTCAACTTCGTATATTATTTCGAAACCTTATCATTAGTAAATAAAAGACTGAGCATCAGATTTGATCGGTCATTTTGCATATACATATTTGTACAACTTCGTATATTATTTCGAAACCTTATCGATTAGTAAATAAAAATAGCAATATAAAATTCAATAGATTAGATAATTTTAGTAACTTTATGTAGTACATCATTTGAGTCGTGTATAGTTTAGTTAATCGTGCAGATATTATTTATGTTGTAGTATACGAATGATTTAAAATAAATATGCAAAAATAGGAAGACACATCGGAGAATAGCAAGGTACCGAATACCTATTAAATATATGTAGAAATTGTAGAGTAGGGTAGGTAGAGCTTAATAAAAATAATCTTTGCTCAATTTTGGTTTCTATTTGTGCACGATAATTATTGTGTTAATACCAAAAATTCTTTTTAAATTAGGAAAATAGCATGACCCATCTTAATTTTTTTTAAAAAATCATGAATGAAGCTAGGCAAAAAAAGTTACATCTTTCAACCTTCCAGCCCATCTCGCATGACATGGATGACTTCGAGACTGGCCGCCGCCGCAAGCAACAAGGGGACAAGGGGAAGGCTCCTGCAAGTGAGACTGTCGGCCGTACTACCGCTCATCGTCGCCCGGACGCACTCCGGATCCAAGAGGTAAGTTATGTTCAGTACGCATCATAATTATAAATTTAGCACGACGTTGTGTTATCCTAACATCATTCAACCATCCAGCCCGTCTCGCAGGACACGGATAACTTCGAGACTGGTCGCCACCCCCACGGGTAGCAAGGAGACAAGGGAAGGAAGCGATAGGTCGGCGAAACTAATGATGTTTGTTCCAGTCGACTTTATTTTTATTCCAAAAAGGTGCATATGTATCGTGGGTGTATTTCGGTTTGTTGCATTGTGCATAATGTCGTTCCTTATGTATGTAACCAAACCCTACGTGCCTTGTATTTCACAATTAAATTACGAAGTCTTTCGAACTTATTTCTCTTTTTCTCAAATATTACATAATCTTTTCCGAAGAATCGGTTCCACGAACAATGCAATCTTAACAACATCGCGCATGACAACCATAAACCCAAATATTTTGTCCATTCTTTACTTCACATTATATTGTCTTCTCCGATTTTGCATTCCAAACTATGCGGACACTTTAACGTATTACCAAATTTTAAAAACAAAATCACTAAATTTTAAAAATTCTGCTACACATAAATTAAAAAAACGACATAACCCTCCTGTTGCTGGTTCAATTGGCGACAAGACTCATGTCGCCCATTCAAATGGCGACATGATCATGTCGCTAATTGAACTGACGACAGAAAGCTCCCCCACTATTCCCTTTAGTGGCAGGGTACTTGTCGACCCTGTCGGCAATTGGAATGACGACAACCCACTTTTGTAATAAAAAAAAATCAATGATCTATTTTGTAATTATTTTTTTTAGATAGTATTATTTAAAAAAATCAAGCATCCTGCATATCTTGGACTTGCTAGCAGTCCCCTCACACCTTCCTGACAGATTCTGAAGTGTAAGGCCAGTTGGGTGATAAAACAGCCTTTGAGAGAATGACATGCTTATTGCCTCCTATTTTTGGAATTCTGGACTATTTTAACCCCGTTGCACAACAAAAATTCTAAAAATAGCCTCTAAAATTTAAAAATTCCAAAAATAGCCCCCGGTCGCATTAGTCGCCGTCCCCGACTAAAGACACCATGGTGTCTTGCCATCCCAACTAAGACACCTTAGTCTTTCCACATGGCCAAATTTTTTAAAAAAATAATAATAATATTTGTTGGATAATTTTTTAAATATACAAAATGAGCTCAAACAATTATGACATTTTCTGTGGAGCTTTCTGGCATAGTGTGTGTGCTTGTGTAATTATTTTGAAATTTTATGCATTCTTATTTTTTCTCCAAAATTCTTTAAAGTCTAATGTTTGTAAGAATTTTATAATATAGCAAATGAGATCCCAACATTATGAATTTTTTTTGTCAGACTCCCTACACAGTGGACTTAATTGTATAAATTTTACATAATTTTATATGCTCTGAAATTGTCTCGACAAATTCAGGGTTTAGGTCTCAAAAATTAGGACGAGACATTTCGGAAATTAGGGTTTCATGATTTCATGTGACTTGAAATGTGCGAAGTTTGGTACGACATGACTACTCTTGGTCGCTATGGTTCTCGATCACATTTCTTATATACGGTGGAGTTAAAGCAGAGTACAGAAATTAACTTAACTGAAGGGGCTGAGAACGTTGCGATTACGGAGAAACCCTGAAACATAGAAGAATCGATGCCGATGTGAATGATTATCTCTGGAATTCCACCAGAAGAGGCATACTTTGGTGGCTCAGCGGAGGCACAGAACCAGAACTACATTGCAGTCCGCGCGCAGACAGAAGCACATTACATGTGGTCACATGTCATGATGATTCGGCTAATTACTTTATCATGGACGCTACTACTACGGTAACTTGCGACACGAGCTTCCGGACCATGTAAGTACGCATGGCTTTAGGGGATAGTTAAAACATGACGAATAGGAGGGGGGACTACTACGGACTGGCCCGACCTACTGCGTGGACCGAAGCCATTTGCCCTTTCTTGCTAGCTCCGCGTTGTACTCCTCGCCTACCGCCCTGGTCTCGCCGTCATTTCCCGCTTTTTCTCGCGCTCCCTCTCGCGTGTCTCGCACTCCCTACGCCTGCACGCCTCGAGATGGGCCTGCGTCTCCCGCCTTATACGCTGGTTGTGCTCTTCAGTTCGACGCTCCTCCCGGATCTCGCGTCCCCTTTCGGCATCCCACTCCTCGAAGTCGAGCTGCCACTGGTCGTGTGGGTGGATCTCTAGGTCGATCCTAAATGGCGGCAAGCGAGGAGTACAACGCGGAGCTAGCAAGAAAGGGCAAATGGCCTCGGTCCACGCAGTAGGTCAGGCCAGCCCGTAGTAGTCCCCCTCCTATTCGCCATGTTTGAACTATCCCCTAATGCCTAACACTATCAAATATCAGATATCAATGCCTAGCACTCCATCAACTGTGATTATATAATGGTTTCGAAAAAAAGTTGATCATATAACAACTGAATAAGACCGATAAATTAAACTGCACCCTCCCCAGTAGGACAATGCCACTCAGGACCAAATTTTTAAATGCAATACCAGCTTGTTCCGGCAAAAAAAGGAAGGTACAACATCAACTGGGCAGAATTCAGGTCCAAATCTCATGTTAGTTTGACATCCTTAACAAGTCTTGCAGCCATAGCACCACATCTTCTGATTTCCCACTCGTCAAAGTGGCCGCTTGTAGCTTCTCCTGAGCCAGTACAAGATCCACTCTTCACTCCAGGATCTTCATCTTCTCCTGGATTGGAGACATCGTCCTCCTCCTCGTTGTTCCCATTATCACTGACCCCGGTCTCAGGGATCAATGGGGTTTTGGGGTCCATCATGTAGAGATGTATGCTAGGATGTTGATACTTACCATCCATCTGTGTCAGAATTCAGAAACAGCACGGGGATGACAAGCATCTTTAGCACCGATGCAAATATGAATACAAGATAAGAAAAATCTGATGAGCTCAACTCCAGAGCATGTACCTTCGATTTAGAGACAGTTTTCACATTAAAATTGCTTTTCCACATTTCCATCATCTGTTCATGGACAGTGGTAGAACGAATCTCGTATCCTAGCTGGGTAGCAAGCAACAATTCAGTTGTGCACTTCATATATCTTTTTAAAAATAAAAATCGAACTATTTAAAGAGGGAAAAAACAATTACCATTATTTTCGTTTTAGGACCAGATAATGCAATAATTGTCTCCATTAGAGGTTGCAATAGATGTTCTGAATAAACCTTGAGAACAAACAAATGAAGGAGCGATAAGTCACTACGCTGTCTCTAAACCACGAATGTTGTTATCATCAATTATAAGCTATTCTGCATTTCTGCTACATGGCTGTTTCTCAGCATTTAAATTTCAATCCATAAGGTATGCCTCTAATTTATGAAATCTAGAGAGATAAGCGTTCCCACAAGTCCGTAATGTAACCAAGAAGAAAAGATTTCAAATGAATTTGAAGAAATCCTCGTTTTAGGTAAATACTTGAGAAGTTTTTCGTGTAAAAAATAGCAACTTAATTATACAGCAAGGTCATGTATGATGTGTGTAATATCAAGTGGTAGTTACATTAAACTCGCTCCTGACTGTGATTCAAAGAATTACTGAAATGATGTACCACATGAAAGCTTGCATGATCAGAAAGTAGGATATGCTATTTGAGGGAAAAACTTGCACCAATCTCAAACCACTGCATCAGAAAACTTACAATATCAGTTCCAATGATGTAATCAAATGGAGGATCGGCGGCTTTGATATGTTCTTTGTTCCCCCAGTCCAATTCCGCGACTGTAACTGAGCCGAAGGTGCCTATTTGCCACATACACTTTGTAAGAACTAGGAATGTCCAAGTGTGGTGAGAATATTCCATTGAAAGAATACATGCTATACTAAAATCTAGCTAACTGCTAGTATTTATTTTAACATAAGGTCTACGCATTTACAACGACCATTGTGATGATGAGATCTTCACTTTATCCAAATATACGGCTATGAATGGTACTTCCGTTGGTTCTCTTTGATAACCAAACCTGAGTCAGGGTTTGACTGTGAAATCCAAGATTTGTTGCGTTCAACATTCCTCATGAGCAGCGGGAGCACCTCAACTTGGTCAGTTGCAACAACGTCACAACCCAGCAATGCCATTCCTAAATGAGAAGCACATAGTCATAGTGTTTTTATTGAGGGAGCGCCACAAAGATCTAGGTATATCTGAAGACAGTTAGATTCAACTTACCAAGCCCGGCTAGACCACAACCAGCTCCTAACTCAATCACCTTTTTTCCTTTCAGTTTAGATGGACAAAACCTACCTTTTCGGCTATTCTTTTCCTGTAAATATCAAGCGTACTGATGGTAATAAAACTCAATTGACGGAGTTACTGAAAATCAAAGCCTGGTATTAACATCAACGCTGGCAAATCAATATTCCAAAGTGTAGACGTGCAAGATTCTATGTACATTAGATTTGCACTTGGATTGATGAATAATTTGTGTAGTTTACATGATTATGTTTATATGCTTCAACTTGTAAAGGAGAGCTCGCCATTACCAGGAATTTGACAAACACCATTGATGCATCCCAGACCGTGGTCCCGAGGTGCTTCGAGTTAGGATCCTGCAAATAAGATACAGCACAGAAGCAAACGAAAATTCAGACTGCATTCGGTAGTACAAAAGCTAAGAAATCCAAGTACAACTGTGTGCTTCTCTAACCTGAGAAATATGCAGCTGATGGCCCAACAAATCCAGTGAAATGGCCGACGTGCTCGGAGAGTTCAACCTTCAATCAGAAGTCACCGTACATGAAAGCAAAATATGTAGAAATCAGTGAAGCAAAAAAATAATATGTAAACATCGCCATGCATGCTCCTCTTGGGCATGGCTCAACTAACCATCACCATGTAATCAGCTCTTTGCCCCAAACTATATCTGCCTGCTAAAACTACTACTAGATGCCAAAATAAAAGGAGCAGGAGGAGGGGAGCAGGAGAGGAGGAGGTGCAAGAGGAAGCGGTGTCAGGGTGTCGCACGCTTGCCTGTCGTAGTCCATGTCCTCCGGGGAACTGGCTGGCCGGAGCTCCTGCGGCGTCGAGGGTGCGGCGGTGAGGGTTCTGGGACCTGGGTAGGAGAGAACTGAATTGTCTACTGTCTAGTGGGGAGGAGGTGTTGGGTCGGTTGTGTTAGCTGGGCCTCGTCCAATTCACCCAGGCCAAGCAAGTACTTTACGCCTTCAAAATTCATTTGCAGACAGACAGAAATCCGTCTTATGAGCTTTCTTACGGGCTTAGAAGAATCTGCCTTCAATTCATATTTACGCATCTAAGTCAAACGCCTCTAATACCGTGGAGTTGTTCAACACTTGTTAATGAAATGGGATCACTCGGCCTCCATCCTGATAAGATCACGTTTGTGGGTGTCTTGTGTGCCTGTAGCCACAGTGGCTTGGTGTCACAAGGGTTTCAGATATTCGATTCAATGGTGGACAAGTATGCTGTCAAACAAGAGATTGGGCATTACGCTTGCATGGCTTGTTCTTCTTGCGAGAGATGGACGGCCTGACGATGCTTACCTTTTTTTAATTGAACTAGCATAGGGCTCATGTGTTGCAATAGAAACACAAACTTTCTACGAGATGGGAGGGTGAGAGAGATGGGGACAAGAGAGTGGGTGGGTGGTGGCGACGAAGTCTAGGACGAGAGGGAGACAAGGAATACAACGTAGAGGGCTTTGCAAGTGCTAAGGGACGGGGAGGCACGTGAACGGTTGGTGACGAGGGTGGTTCTGGCGACAGTGAGGTCGAAGTGCACGAATCAAGGGCGACGATGCTGACATCGGTGCGGGGCGGGGCGGGGGTGAATCGGAGGAAGAAGAGCGGGGCGGCGATGATCCAGATACGAGGAGCAACCACGTTAGGGACCCGTCGTGGTTGACACGGTAGTCCCAGTGCGCACAGGGGGTTTCGTTGGTTTTTTCACGTATGTAAGGGTGGGACGATCCTCTTGATGTGCGGGTAAACTCCACCTTTTATTTGTTAAGATATGTCTTTCAAAGCAAATTGTGTGGTGTGGTCATCTCTTTTGAGAACATGTAGGATCCATGGAAATATTAAGATTAGAAAGATTGTAGGGGAGCAACTTCTTCAGTTTGATCCTAACTACAAGCTTGAAAAGGTACCCTTGTCTGACTTATTTTCAGATAAAAAGAGAAAAGAGAGACCTGCAAGGGTGAGAAAAGCTATAAACCACAAACCTACTAAACATAGCTATATAGAGTGGGATGGTAATGTTCATCAATTTGCGACTACTGATACTTCATAGTTCTAACCCTCAGGCCAAGGTGATTGATTTGATACTTGAAGACATATTGAGGTAGTTGTACTTTTCGGGATATGATATTGTGGATATCATGGGGATATAATCATGATCTTAGGATGATGATACAATTGGCAATGGAAGAGAGGGTTGTCGAAACACTCATTTTCAACAAGTTTTAGATGTTGTCAGGTTTCAGACGGTCTAACCGGCCTAGCTGGTGGTCTGACCAGCCATGATGCCGGTATGATTGGCCATGAATGGCGGCCAGACCATCCAAAAAGGTATCTTTTTAGTTTGGATCAGGGCAAAAAATAGAGGGTGTAGGCAAGAGAAATAATTCTTCTGCACCTGGTCTCATAATTTTTAGAGCTTCGAGCCAAAAGTTCTATTCATTTTAAATTTTAAAGAGGTTTTGGATTTCCAGGGAGCAAATTTTGGCAAAGTCCCTATGCTGGCAGTCAGACTGGCCATGGGGCAATCAGACAAGCCACGGGTGGCGGTCTGACCGGTTTTACTCTATTCACTGACCGGCATGGAGGCGAAGTTCATAGTTTAGGTCAATTTCTTGAGTTTTAGTGCATATGTGTTTCATGATGCACATTTTGACTAACGTTGGTCAAGTTACAAAGAACTTGTTCCCGAAATCGATTTCTTGATCTATTGGTGTGGAGGAGGTTTAGAGGTCAACGACGAGCATGATCGGAACTAGGCTTAGAGAGCTGAGGTCTAGAACGATCGGGGATACATGATGAAGTTAGTGGACTAAAGCATGACACAAAATGGACATGGATGGCCGAACGATAAGTTCGGTGCGACTAGTTACATCAAGCGACACGGGGCTCAGTGCAAGTGCCATGGTGGTTTCGGTGGGAGTCGGATGGGAGAGACTTACCGACGTGAAGAGAGTTGTTGATCAATCTACATGTGGTGAAGCATGTGATTGCTTCATAAAGATTGGACTTGGTCTTCGAAGAAGGATCGAGATGGGGTATTTTGGTAACTTCACCAAAATATTGCCTTGGTGACCTTTGGCTAAATCACGGCGCAAGGCGACGCTAGGAGAGGTGGTTTAAATCAAACGAAGATAAAGATCACAAAGAAACGGATTCGGAAGCTCGGTTCATAATCCGCTTTGAGAAGCATGCATAAGTGTAGACATGTTTGTGTGTGGGCTTAATGGGTGTCCGTTAGGGTCTTCTCTTCAGCCTAGCCACCACTATAAAAGGGAATATCCATATGTGGAGTTTCGTCCTTCCAAGAGAGAGAAAACTAATTTGTGTTTTGGGGTTTTGAAGTAGTTGATGCTAGGGTTTGTGAGAGATAGATTAATTGTGTGCTAAGTGTTGAGCTTTTGTACTCTATAGTAGAGCGGTTGTAAACCAACATCTATCTCAAGTCAACCAAACAAGATTTCTCCGAGATGAGTTGCTTCTTGTTCTTGCTCTCACTTTGGTAACTTTTGGGTTTTTTATGATCCTTTAGTTTTTCTTTGGTTTCTTATGGTGATCTTGTTTGCTGTGACATGTGGGAATACATTTAGAATCATCTTGATCATCTTTTATTCACAGGAGCAAGTTTTGTGATCAAAGTTTGATTTTTCTTAATTCGATACCCTCCTTCCCTCATTTATGAAATTCATGAAACCTTGGCTTTGACCTTCCTCATCGTCAATTGGAATATGTTCCTAATCTCTTTTATGAGCTATGGTTAAAGTTTAAGGGGATTTGGACCACCAGATCAAAAGTTGTGTTGATTTGTGATTTTGATTTCGTGCTGATTTCACTGTTCATTGGGCTAGAGGTCAGACCGCCCCTGATGAGAGGTATGACCGCTAGGACAACGATCAGACCGCCCAACCTGAAAGGTATGACAACCCAACTCATTTTGATTTGAGTTTTTGGTGTTTTTGGTTGTTTTTGTGTTTAGGGGTTTCGGTTGGATTTAATACAAGACTTCCACTGTACTTATATGTTGATCTTCATAACTTTCATAGCTATTGAAGAGAAATTTGAGTTTAGTCTGATCAAGGTGAAAATGAGGCACCCCCTATAGTCGCTGTTTCGATCCAACAGATATGAGTTGGAGAAGACTGCTCACCATAGTGAGATGGTGGCTCTAGCATTTGGCGTGGTAAATTCAGTCCCTGGAACCACAATAAAAAATATTACTGATCTTCGGATGCGTGATAGTTGCCATTCATCATTCAAGTATTTGGTAAAGATTTACAACAAAGATATTTGTGTGGATGATGGGGCCAAGCTCCATGAGTGAAACAAGGGCCATGCTCTTGCATGGACTACTGGTGATGATGCATTTGCAAATCTTGTGAACAAACTCTGGTTGTAAAGTTCTCAAACTGTGGGTTATCCTGTGTTTTTGTGATGCATAAACTAAGTTTGCGTTCAATTCAGTAAAAGGATTGTATCTAGTCAGGTGTATCTGCTGACTAACGTTACGACTTCTTGAGATAACCCAAAAATTCAAATTTTCAAAACTTTTTGGATTTTTCCTTGATTTTTGTTGTCTTTCCCAATTCGAAAATTCACAGTTAAAATCTGCTCTCCCTTTTCGCCCTGCTCGTTTTCTTTCACCAAAAGTGCTTCCCTCCCCAGGCGTTTCCTCCCCCGTCTTCCTCCTCTCGTGCGTCATCTCCCCGACGCCACGCTGTCATCGTCATCATCCCCGTCGACGCCTTCTACCGCCTTCGCCTCGCCACCTCGCCAGGCTACCTAGCCTCGCCATCAATGCTGGCGCTCAACCCCACCGCCACCTTGCCCCGCCTAGAACCGTCTGCGCTCGGCCACCCACGCGCCGCACCCATCAGCTCTCCGAGCCTATAAAATCCCCTCCGGAGCACACAACACCTCCATCCCCACCTCCAGCAACCTCCCATTGCCCCCTTTCCCCTCTAACTCCGACCAAACTCTAGGATTTCTGCCGCCACTGTCTTCTTCCCCGACGGGCAACAGTAAAATTCACCGTCATCCCTTCTCCCCTCCCATTCCAACTCCGGCAGTAACACCACCTTTCCACCCCGCTCCTTTCCACACTTTTCCCCACTTCAAACCCCACTAGAACCTCACCGGCACCACCCCTCCCCACCGCACCGCACACGACTCACGCCGCCACAGACCACCTCGAGCCCCATCGACACCTCCCCTGGCCTCCCTTAGCCCACTGGTGCTCAAGCACCGGCCATCTTGGCCAGGGCTTGGCCGGAGCGCCGCCGCGTCGCTCCTCTGTCTCGGCCGAGTGCCATTACCGCCGCCGCCCCACTTCCACACCTCCTTTGCTCCTCCAAAGCCCAAAATGGAACCCCCTTGACTCGTAGATGCTCTCCACACCTTTCCCCGCCACCGCCGATCTCCACCTGCTCGGCTCGGGCTAGCGAGCTGGCCTTCGGCCGCGCAGCTCAAGCTGCACCCGACGTTGGGCCAAAAAGGTCTGGCCCAGTAGCAGCAGGGCACCACAGTGATGGGCTCAGCCCATATTGTTCACTCTTTTATGTATTTTACTATTCATCACTGTTGATAGGAATCACCCTAAAAGGTCAATAACTACTCACTACTTGTTTTCATCTATAAATAGTAAAAACAATACTATTCATCGACTGACACTATTCACCCCCAAAACCCTAATTTAACATATTATACCCATTTGACCATTTTGAACCCGTGAATTCATTTCTCAACTCCGTTCAACATATCAAACGCCTAATAAATTCCTACCCTCCCGCACCACCTTTCTTTATATTTCTTTTTCGAATTTCTTTACTTGCATGTTGTTCCTAGCTCATTCCTTGTCAAGTGAATTTTATTTGGTTTGCTTTATTTTATTTCACGTTAGGTCACGACTTCGACCACCAAGCTCCAGAAGATGCCAGGCAAGAGAAGCTAATAGAAGACTTTGTGTAAGGAGGTAAGTCGCGTTCCTTTGATCATTTTGAGCTTATATTCCATGTATTTATATTATTACTTTTATTGTCATATTTATGCCAATTACTTTAATATTCAAATAATACTTTTAAATAACATGTTGATTAGATATATCCTATCGCCCCACATACAAGCCCACCGATTCTTTTAGGCCATATTCACGTTGACAAGTTTAGATCATATAAAATGATAGCTACATATTTAGCTTTGTCATCACAAAAATGTGTTTATAAATCCTAAAAAGCAGTATTGGCTATTCGACAATGGTTTTGGTGGAGAGTTAAGGGTTGAGATTATGATGTTGGACAACCCAATAGACTTGATAAAAGCAAGTTGAAGGTGGGCCCAAGAAGGCGAAAGGCCACGAGTTGGTTGTTAGTTCACCTCCCCACTGGAGACAAGGACTAGAACCTTGTGCCAAAGTAACATACACATAAACCCGTTCAACCACAGGTGTGGTTATTATTCCCTGGTTTAGTACAGTGCTCTTCCGATTGAATATCTACAGAAATTGGGGTGGGACAGGAGTGGGTCTGAAGGGACACTCGCTGGTCTACACAACAGTAGGTGTCGTTAGCATCGAGCCAATAGTTTCATTGTTGGCCGGTGGTTCACCGATGACTGTATGGTCCAACAACCTACCGGTAGAGGCTAAAAAGGTTGAGCAGTGAAAAAACTTTATTATCTCAGCTTAGTCGCGCACTAACGTGTTGTGTGTCTATGATCTGACAGTATGAGCTTTAGGTATCTTGTGGGTAAAGTTGGGTAACTCTACAAAGTGTATAATTTAAAAATATTGGAATACGTCGTGCTTCCAGTTAATGAAGCTGTGTTAATGGGTGATTCCAATACATGAGGTATAAGTAGAGATTTTGAGATGTTAAGTTGGTATGTGGAAATTGTTGAGAAACCCCTAATATTATTATTTATTATTGTTTTACTGCTTTAAATATAAAATGCATCTACATATGATAAAATTGTACCATTCCTTTGATAATCCTAGCATGTAATTAATTAGGATTTCTATGTGGCTGGTTGAGTATGGTAGTAGTACTCATTCTTGTAAAATCTGCAAACCATCTATAGAGGAACATGAGAAAAACTAAGGATATCAATGAGCAGGATTTTAGTGGACCGTCGGATGGCAATGATTACTGTTATTAGGTCTCGGCCGCTTTCAAGTGTGTCTATGGTTTGAAAAAAAATTATCTTGTATTATATTAACTTTGGGCTTGGATGCCCGTGTCAGGTTAAAATCGGTTGTTAAGCCTTAATCTTGTGTAATAAAATTTTATTTTTTATTGTAATCGAAAGTTTACTTGAAATACTTACTACTTTAGAACTGTAGGACGACGGTTGTAAATGGTTTAAATTAGTTAGATAAGCTGCCGAGAACCCCTATTTGTCTAATCAAGGTTGTGTTCAAAGGACACATTCAGATCATGCCTACCTCTGCCTTCCTTCACTTTCTAGCGGTAAGGGAGTAGGATACTGGTCGGTCACCAGCTTATCTGATGTATGATCCAACCCATGACCGCAATTCCTCAACTGAATCTTTCAGGCTCCTTCCGACTCGTCTGCTCCGGGGACTGATCCAGAAAGCGCAAGTAGACGGCGAAACAGCTTCAGCACCTTCGCCGTAACTCCGAGCGCCCCACCATTGCCAGAGACATGGAGCCAGACCGTGCCTTCAGAGCGATGTGCATATCGTTGGTCAGCGCACCTTCCGGCACGCTTGGCATGTGAAGGTACTGCGTCTGATATCATTGGGAGATTGGCGATGTATGAGCTCTAAACAGCGCAGCTTGCGTATGACCACTTCTGAATCTCTTTTCCCTTTTTGTGCGGTTTGGAGCTCAGGTCTTTCCCTGTTTCTGGCTGATTTCTTGTCATGCCACGGTTTCTTCTACGAGCTTTCAGTGGTGTGTTGTTTTGTTTGAAAAACAGGCCTATTGATATTGCAGTAGCAGTTTGATATTTCAGAGCATCTTGGTGTCTCAGTTTGTATCTGCGTTGGGATGATGACCTTAGAGATGGCCCAAATTTGGATGATCATTTTTCTTGTTTTGTCGGAATATACCAGGGAATAGGACTGTTCTCTCCCGCTTCATTGTTGGTTAATGTCAATGCTTTGTACAGCCATCCACTATTGGAGTGCGAGGGGCCGGAGCACCGGCTCTGCTCGTCGCACTTTTAGTACCTTTTTAGTACTTCTGTCATTACTTACATCAAATTCTAGTTAATTTTATTATTAAGATTGGTACTTGTATATATTTTTAGGTCTTCATTACTGAGATACTACATTTAATGTATTTTTATTTTAACTTTGTTTCTCGTAATTTATGTATCAATTTAGATTACATACGACTTTAAATGTATGTTTATTAGCTAACCTCGTGATCAGGAGTGGATCTAGAACTTAGACTGGATAGGCTATAGCACAAAGGCTAGGACCAAAAGTAAAAATCAAAGGAATAGAATATTTATACAGGTGCAGCCCAGGGCAGCCCATCACTGACTTCACCTCTACCCTTGGTAACTTTGTCGTGCCGGCACCCTCTGTTTCGGCGTGCAGGCCCAGGTGCGTATAGCAACAAGCTATAGCGCGATGCGCTTTGTCCATCACCGTGTGTACCGAGTGCACGGTCCAACCTGAGGAAGTACGCAGTGAAGTGCATAGTAGAAGGCGCTCCGGCAAGGTCAGGTGGTCGCTCTCCGAGCAAAGATCTTTGGCTCGGCCTTCACGGCCAAGGAGCCGATCGACCACACCGCGAGCTCACGAGCCTCGCGGCAAAGATCGAACGTGACTTCCGTGATATGTTGCAAACCTCATCACGCACCTAGTTGAGGCGACGTGTCTATCTCCCCAAGCCGATGATGTCGGAAGTCGCCAATCGTGTTGGCTATCCAGCTAGCTCAAGGTTCGACGAGCCAAGCGAAAGTCATCGAGACTTTGTAACGGGACATACGAAGAGGCGTACAACCTTGTGCCGAGATTGCTTCACCAGATTGCCGGATCAAACCCCGGCACGTACATAAACAAGCTGGACCGTGAAGATGCTGAAAAAGGGCCCAACCACTTCATACTGGATAGGGTGTTCTGGGCTTTCGCTCAGGCCATCAGGGGCTTCAAGTTCTGCCGTCCCGTGCTAACGATGGATGGCACTTTTCTCACTGGGAAGTACAAGGGCACCATCCTCACCGCGGTGGCGGCCGATGCGAATGACCAACTTCTCCCGCCATTGTTCCACCGGCCGTGGTTCAGAACGTTGTTGGTTATCAACATCATACGTCATCTCACCGTGCTTCCGGTGTGCATGAGGCATCTTGCATCTAACTCCACTATTGGAAGGCATTGTGTATGCGAGGGGCGACGAAGTTTGAGTCTATTTGGAGAGACCTTGAACACCGACTCGAGACATACAAGGAGTCCACTCCGAGAGGGAGCAACCTAGTAGCTAACCTTCTCCCAAAGGGATTAACGTACCTCCTCTATGACATGACGCGAGGTAGTATGACGACCAACATGTCGAGGTCTACAATAGCGTCTGAAAGGTGTGCTCCCTACATCAAGACATGGACTCTATTTCGTTAGAGCCACCGCAGCCAAGCGGCAGATGGACGAAGGCAAGCGGTTATGCAGACACATGGATCGGAAGATGGAAGACCGAATGCACGACATTCGGTGATCGACCTTGTAGATCAAGCTCGGCGTAAATAATAGTCATGCTAGGGGAAAGAAAACAGCATGCACCTCGGGTGATGTGGCTGCACCGCAATAAGTCAAAGCTTTCTACAAACCATGCTCAGACGTGTAGATGTGCGCAATGCTGGCTACATACATCTCTCGAATGTACCTATTTACATATTTCACTATGGTTTGGAAATGAACTACAAGGATCTTTGGCCCGACATGGTGCAATCGGGTCCCAACAGGACTTGAAGAGAATAGGGAAGGGGCGTAATGACATGGATGCTAGTCAACGTATCAATTTAATACGAACAAGACACTCATACGAAATAGCGATAACAAGCATGTAGTACAATGAAAATAACATAACACGTGAAACTATACGGCCACTCGTCGAGCCACTACTCTCTCCTCGCTTGGTAATTTGCGTCGCGTCGCGCGCCTTGTTTTGCGCCGAGCATGACCTGTGGAATACGCCCACCGCTCTGAGAACGCGTGTCGGTTCTGGGGGTATGCGAGAGACCGCTGAGGCGGAGGTGGACCAGAGATCGAGTCCGAGCAGCAGTCCGTAGGCGACATGTCGCCTTGATGAGACGTCTTGAGCACGGGGACACTTCCGAGGAATTCATCCACGACGAGGCTAGAAACCACTGGGGCCACTGGGTACGATGCTCGCAACTCGGCCGGCGCGGATGAACTCGCTGAGTATACCGTGGGGCACCGAACCGGAGGACATCTCGCTCTTGAACGTCACGGCAACAACCAGAGGAGCTACGCCTGCGTCGCTAAAAACCCCGGCCGCCATTGTCCTTGCTCACGGCGTGTGTCTTTGCTCCTCGGTAGGAGTTGGGAGGCCCGTATCGCCGCCATCGGTCGATGTGAATCGCCGTCACCCTGTGGGTCAAGGTCGCAAGACGAAACGATGTTAGTACAAATGAACACTGGATGTAAACTAAGAACCTCGTATTTTTATATGCCGCCGGGTTCTATCCGTCCGAAGTTGGGCCTCGCCCACAAGGCTCGACACGCACCGCCGCTCGATCAGAGTGACATATGTAACGAGTTCATTAACAAAAATACGAATATCGTCAACAAAGCTGCGAACGTGAGGTTGTAAGTGTCGTGCGGTGTCGTCATGTCTTGAAGCTATGCGGACGGCCGTGACGTGCGGCGCGAGGCTCTCTTGGTGCGTCGAAATGTCACCTCCTCTCGGCGCCCGGAGGAGGAATGGTGAGTCTTCTTGCGCGTTCGTGGCATGTACCACTCCATGTACGCAGCTGACGATCGAGGGTCATATGGACGCGGCTCATGCCATACATCCACGCACCACAGTGAAGCCATGTCTCAATCCACTCGGTCTTTGGTGCATTTGCCACCCAAAATATGCCCACCCGACTCGATTGCTGCATTTTGGAAAGATTAATGTTACAAAAGAAGACGTAGGATCGCAAAATTACTTGATGAAATTTGACTCACAGTGTACACCGCCTGTGGGGCCGACGTTCGGGGGCACGGTGGTACCAACAAAATCGTCGATTACGCTGGCTGGCGTAAAGGCTCCACCATATGTGAGAACACCGGTGGCGGTCGTCGTCCACAAAAATCGATCCACATATGTCGCCTCGTGCAATAACTCGAACTCGCTGTGGTACAACGAGTAGCACCTCGCCGGTCTTCTCTGGCCCGGTGACTCAATGGTCGCCACCATCAGCGAAGTGCTCCCAACTCCACAAATGTAGGAGCACGTTTAAATGTATGTTTATTAGCTAACCTCGTGATCAGGAGTGTATCTAGAACTTAGACTGGATAGGCTATAGCACAAAAGCTAGGACCAAAAGTAAAACAAAGGAATAGAATGTTTATACAGGTGCAGCCCAGGGCAGCCCATCACTGACTTCACCTCTACTCTTGATAACTTTGTCGTGCCGGCACCCTCTGTTTTGGCGTGCAGGCCCAGGTGCGTATAGCCACTACATACGCTGGTACGGTATATATATATATATATATATATATATATATATATATATTTGCTAGCTCCCAACCGCCTGAATTTTTCTTAAAACTCAGACACCTATACTTGCACAGTACAAAACCTAAAATTGCATTACCAAATAACATGTAATTTTAGCACAAATTTACTGTAACTTTTAATTCTATTTATTTTTGTATTTGTAGGATTCACTTAGATTTACTTCTGTCTAATTTAGAATTTGTTTTGGTTTTGTATTTGTAAGGTTCACCTAGATTTGTTTTTGTCTAGTTTAGATTTTTTTGTTTTATTTTTGTGTTTGTAGGGTTCACTTAGATTTACTTTTGTCTAGTTTAGAATTTTTCAACATAAAAAAACAGAAATCATTGCATGGTGATCCAACGTATCGAAGAAAGTGACTGGATTTTTTTAAAAAAAATCAGACGACTGCAGCTTAGTCGGCCCCATAAAAAACTATTTGTATTGATCATGTGAAAATAGTATCATTACACTAGTCATGATTTTTTTTTCATAATATAACGATTTTATAAACATCTTTGTAAAAAAAATAAATGATCAAAGTTGTATATTAAAAACAACATCAATGTCCAAAACTTCGTATATTTTTTTAAAGCCTAACTCTGAGCCTGAGGTGCGCTCTGCCTCTCTCTCTCTCTCTCCCTGTGAGACTCACTACTCACTGGTGCAACCTCCGTGTAATTTCCCCACACCACATGGTGATGCTGATGGTGCGAACACGACCTGTGAATTGATGAAGCAAAGTTGTAACGTGCACTCAGACTCATTGATGAAGCAGAAATGATCAGTACGAGATAGAAGAAGAAATGATGAGCAGGAGTAGGTAGGTAGGTACGTATTCGCATCGGTTTCTTCCGTAGCAATTCGAGCTTGAGTGGTTATATTTTAAAAAAATAGTTTAAAAAAATATTTACCGTATTTCAACCACACGATAGACACAAATATTCAATTACAAATTAAGAGCTATTTTTGCTCTCCCGATCGCGCGAAAGAGTGCGCATGATAGCCAATAGTACTCCAGCTTTGCTTGCTGGGCCGTACGTGCTCCGGAGTGGTCGACCATCTCGCTCCTTCATTGGTTAGCTACTGCAACGGCGTTCGTGCTCAAGGTGGCCATGCATTGCCACTGCAACGGCTGCATCGACAAGATCCGCAACGCCGTCAAGGACCTCGCCTGCCTCCATGGCGTGTAGGCGGTGGACCAGTCCGCTCTGGAGACCAAGGGCGAGGTGAGCCTGGTCGCCACGGGGGGACCCGGAGAAGCTCCGCCAGCGCCCCCGCAAGGCCACCCGCAAGAACGTCGACCTCCTCCTGCCCAATGCCGAGACCAAGCCGGCGGACAAGAAGGACGACCTCGCCGCCGCCGCACGAGCGCAGGCACTGCTACTCAACCTGCAGGCGCCGCCGGCTCCCTACGTCCAGGGCGCGTGGGCAAACCAGCTGCTGGGCCCGGGCGGCGGCTGGAGCTACGGCCACGGAGCGGTGGCGGCGCAGGCGCAGGGGTGCCCGTGGGACGTGCAGCCGGAGGCCTACTCCTACCAATCCTCTTGCACAGCCGCTGCTACTTGGGGGGCGTACGCGTATCCTCCCGCAGCTGCTCAGGGACAGGGCCATGGCGCCTACGGCTGCGCGTCGGCATGGCACACCCATGGCTACTGACCGGCCGGCCAGTATACTCCATTGGTTCGAGGCAGGCAGGCATTGATCGACCGCGTCTGCTGCTGCACCAGTAGTATAATCAATGTGCGGTAATGAGTATTACTACCAGCTAACTCGAGTACTACCACTATGTTATGTGCGCTACGTTCCACCTACCCCACCCCCCCTATACTACAGGACTGCATATGTACTAGCCAGACAGGATATGCAGTACCGGCTGTTTGTGTTGAATCAGTACATAACATATGTACTTGATATATTTACAATTATAAACAGTAATGTCATTATAATCTCAAGGATAATTTCGTTTAATGCCACTGCCTCACTTGCACTTTCGATCCGTGCTCTTTTTTTTTGCTTATTCTTTTCATGCACTATTTCACAAATTTTCTTCGAAAATTGTCACTACCATCACCCTTTGCCACCCTAGAGCCGTAACGGTGTCGACTCAAACCGTTTGACTCTCTCTCTCTCTCTCTTCGTATGAGACATGTCAATTTCCCCATCATGCCCCCGTATCCTTCTCTTACTCTCTCCCTCCTCTTTACTCACTCGAGCCAAAACCTCTGGAAAACCCAAGCAAATGGCGGCTGGATTGGAACCACAACCCTAGTCCAAATCCACCGCCTTCAAGCCACAGTAAGAAGATAGCTTAAGAAGAAAGGCCGCGGATTGAGGATTTGGAGCAACGAACCGAGGAGAAAAGGTCACGGGTTGAGGATCTAGAACACTAAAGATTTGGTAGTGTTCCTCTGTTTGGCCGTGGGAAAATGCTTTATTTGGTAGTGTATTTCCCTTGCACAAGTAGTAAGTTGTAGCTCTGATTTGTAGGATGGATCCTGTCGACGATCAAGTTGTCGGTCTTACGAAATAAAAAGAGAAAAATATCAAAGAGTTCTTGGATGAGAATGAGACTGTTCTTTATTGCAATGAACTGGTTATTACAGGGGTGCCTTCGATAAGGCAGTGGACTAACCCTAATTACACTTGGTGTATTGATTGCTACTGCTCTCATTGTCTTCAGATCGCTGGGTCTTGTCTGGATTCAGATGCAGATTGCAATTGTCTCCGGATTCTCCAGATTGTCATTTCTGTCGTTTATGTTCTCCTTTAAATAACTGATGAAGTGGTGGTAGTTACTCCTGAAAGAGACGCCTTTTAGAAGTGTTGCGTCTGGTCGGAGAGGAAGTGATAGTTAGAGAAATGTCAACCGATCAGCGGTTCATATTTAGTAGAGACAATAACTACATGGTGGTTCTTGTTAGTTACTTAGGGCCGAAAATGTTGTATGGATTGGAACAATTAAGACACATGTTTCATTCATCACACGGGAGGGATGTACTTGGAACAGAGTCCAAGTGCCAGTTCAAAGCTTCTACGAGCAGCCATCTGGTCGAGCAATGGGTGCAGGATCCTCTTCGACCAGGTTACCCATCAAGTGACCTCTAGGATTCTAATGGTCATAGGGGTTGTTAGCTCAGGTTTATGATCACATAAGCTATGTGGCTTTTAATTAATATTTAGGAATTTACTTTAAGTGAATCTGTAATGTGAACCCTCCTCCGATGAAATCTGTATCGGAACAACCCTCATTTAATGGCATAAATAACGAGGTGGTATGTATTCACTTTAAATTTGAGAAGCTATCTGAAAAACCAAAGAGGTTTCTGCTCGTTTGGCTTCGGACAACTCCTAGTTGCAGTTAATGAAATGAGCCTATAAAATCCATCGAGTGCGCCGACTTAGGGTTTTTACGCTCTCAGTTTTCCATGTCCTTTTTTTTGCTAAGAACTTTCTTCAACTCCCTTTCATCTTCTCGCCCAAAATTCAACAATGTCAGACTCAATCATCAACCGGGCTGCCTCGAATTTGAGCATGAAGAAACTCCAGGGCTTGGAGAAAAAAAGGGATGCTTCCCGATCGGAACTTGATCCATTGGAAATCAGCGGTCAAAGAGCATTTCCCTAGTGGCAAAGAGGGAGAAATCCATGTTTTCCTCGCATACATCTAGTGCGGATTTTGATTACCAACACACTCATTCCTTACCAAAGTTCTGGAGTATTACAAAGTGGACCTGGTGAATCTTGCTCCCAACTCGATCGCCAACCTATGTATCTTCGTCCATCTTTGTGAAGCATACCTGGAGATTCCGCCAGATCTGGAAGTCTTCAGGTATTTCTACAAGATGTTGAGGTCAGGGAAGTTGGCGGGGTCACCTGGGGAGTGCACTCTACGCCTCCATGACGGAAAGGCTGAGAAGTACATCCGCATGTACTCCAAGTCCTCGTGGTCATCATGAAAGAAAAGGTAGTTCTACATGACGGTCACAGAAAAGGAAAGCCTTTGCTTCGCCGGCAAGGTGGCGGTCGAGAACTCAAGATAGCGTTCCTCCGCGAAGGAGGGGAGAGTGGGGAGTTAGATTGAAGCTATCCAACTCCTTAGCATCAAGGGATTGACTTCCTGGCACGAGTCCTCTGAAGCTCCGATCATGTACCAATCTCTAGTATGTTGGTCGTGACAACACGATCATAGATTCTTCAATTTTAAGTCCTAGAAATCCCAACCGGTTTTATTTGTTTTGGTTCATTATTTTGTAATCTTATAGTCTCTTTTCTCTTTTTATAACCCTTTCTACTGAAGAAATAAGGGAAAGGATTAAGATGATCTGTGTCGGGGAACCTATGACATGGCTATTGTCCTCGAATATTGGCATCATGATCTCCAATGGAGAGAATAGAGAGACTCAAGGTAAAAAATAAAAAAAAATTCCTTTCATCATTTATGTATTTCTCGACCGGTATGCCATAACTTGTCCTTAACACGCAGTCGGTCGGATTGGAGATCAACGAGCTCACATGGAGTTCTGATCCAATCGACATTCCGACCGCTTCTACCCCAATGACCACTCAAGAGGGTGATCCCTTGGACGTAAGAAAAGCGTCAAAAAAGGAATTTACATTTTAGATGAAGTATTCCAACGCCAAACTACCTTTGATGTATAATTAGGAGGGAGAAAAAGAAGATCCACCGACCGAAATAGTGCAGGTTGTAGGCTCCGGAGTGATCACACACGACCAGATAATTGCAGCTGAAGTAACTGCTCCGGAGACCAATGAAGCCACAGTTTCCGGCCAGATGGTCAGGGAACTTGATGCGGGGTGCCCGATCTTCTCGACGTAGAACCTTTTGATAACTTGTGTATCCTAACGAACCACCAGCTGATCCCCCGCGCCAATGCACGGACTTGCAACTCTATGGAAAATTCGCCCAAACACACACTTGATTGGATCCTCGCTGACCACAAGCGAGGATCGTCGAACCCTCAATTTCCAGCGGAAAAGCAAGAACGACCCCTTGTTCTCAACGCCCAATTCCCTCTGTTTTGGCTATAAGCACAACAGGAGAATCAAGCAAAAGCTTTGAAAATATATTAATCGTGGTCTGAGGTTACAATGGGGGTCTACCCCTCTATATATAGTGCACCTACTCCTCCTCATGGCTGGCCAAGAGGCCCTACTCCTATGCTAATTCGGATTTGGAGTCCTACTCCAATTCCGATACATTACAAAACAAAAAAGGAAACTCTGATTTTACAACCGTCATATTGTTTCGGTCATATCTTTTGATACATGACTAATTTCGGAGTGAGGGAGGATCCGTTGGATCGGGCTTGAAGTTAGCTTTCCAACAAGCCCAAGAACACTCGAATCGGACTCCGTTTGTGAAAGTTATGGCCGTTTTAATCCGGACTGTCCTGCTGATTCCGAATCCGAATTTGAGGCTGATTCCGAATCCGAATTGAATTATGAGTTGATTCCGAATTTGAATTTGGTTGGGCTTGTGGAAGTTTCGAATTTGACATGGATTCTTAGGCTTCTCTTCCCTTGCTTGTCTCCCACGAGCTTCTCCTCCATTGTGATGGCCTTTCTTCAAGAACAACCTCATATCCTTCATCTCCGCTCATTATTGAATCTTCCAATCTGAGCACAAGCAAAACACTAGTTTTAGGTAGTATGAAATTCTCATCTAATTTAAAAGGAAATTCAAGGAATGATTCACCGTTGGATAAGCTTCTCTTGTTTTCAACTCTCTTAGTAAGCTCATGTTGTTCGAGGTATTTAATGAATTGAAAATATTATATGAAACAACATAGCTAAGGATGTCCGCATCATCCTCCCTTTCTTCAAAAAAAACCGTCCTCGGCTTTTGATAGCCTGAAAATGTGCTAGACGAAGAAAACAACGTATATGCATGGTATATATATTTATCATCCAAACAAGTTCCATGTCGCGCATGATGATTTGCCGAACATGTATTAAACAAAGAGAACAACGTATATACGTGATATATGTATGAATCAATTGTTGTGTTATTCGCGTTGTTTTGTATAATCGATAGCTCGGAATCACATTTCAAATTGCACAACTGACTCATATGATAAAATTTTACCTTCCCAATACCAAAGTCAAGTAAAGTGGGTGAAAACCAATTGATACCATTCCATAATTCAACTGCGCTACTCTGATTAGTTATATATTTAAGAGATAAATAAGTAGGCATCATGTTGCATTCTAAACAATAGACACTTGTATTTAAACCCATCTTAAAGATATCATGACATTGCTTAATAGATGGTTTGCGCAAAACATGTGATGGTAAATCAACAAGATTATCATAGGTAATGTATATTTGATAAACTTGAAACATGTTGTCTACACCAACATCACCAATCAAATTGAATTTATATGTGTATATGTAGCTATTTACTAGTGATCTTAATTGTGAAATTTCAAGAACCTTCTTAATCACACTAGATACATGTTTAGGACTATCGAATATGATATAACACAAAGAATTATTGATGTGTATTCTACTAAGAACTTCTTTTTGAGTAATCAATTTCACATTATGCAAATTAAGCATATCAAATTTAGAACGTGGAATCATCAAATGAATAATGGAGTTCTCGCTTTACACCTTGTTTTCATAAACGACCAATTCAAGACAAATAGTGTTACCTTGATCTTGTGTATTCCCTCTTCATCTATGGTTAGCTCTTTATCTTTCTCTTTCAATGGTGAGGGCTCTTGAATCTCCAACTCCTTATTTGCTTGGTCCACTGCAAATGTGGGATACAACACTAGAAATAGAGGGTGTTGTTAGGTTCAAAAATAATCTTACTTGTCCTATCATCTATCTCTCTCTTTCTTTTGGTGTATCCCTCACACTCTCAATTGGGATGCTCTCAATCTCGCGTATGGTGGAATCACACAGCTCACTCTTTTTATCACTCTCACTCAATTTGGCTATGTGGCTCTCATTCTCACATGGGTTTTGATACATCTCATCCTTGTAAGATCTGTGGCCAAGAAGGGCACAACTACCACCAACCACGACCTCCTCACGTGTTATGGGTTGTGACGGGCAAGACTACTCATCACCTCGATCGAAGAAAAATTCGATGCTCGATCTTCTTCTCAAGTGACACACCAAAGGATGAATTAGAACTAAAGAGCCGGCGCAGATTTAATTGATGTGCTTGAATGTGTTTAAGTCTCTTTTCTACCTTCATAGCAAATTTCACAAGATCTTGCAGACTACGAAAATATTCATCTTGAAGTGCAGCAACGATCTGATAATTCAAGCCTACTTTGAAGTATGTCTTTTCTTGATATGGACTAGTGATATTGGCACGGCGCATTGCATGATTCAACTCAATATAGTAATCTTTGACAACTTTGCATCCTTGTTTAATGCTCTCCACGTGTCGTAGTAGTTCCCGCTCATAATAGTGTGGAACAAATTCTCTTCTCATGATGCTTTTAAATGCACTCCAAGATGTAATGAATCGTTTTCCACCTAGTTGTTTCCACCAACTAGAGGCATAGTCCGTAAAAAACAAAGTGGCCACTCTCACTTCCTTGGCTTCTGATTCGAACTTATGAGATTCAAGCTCGAACTCCATGTCTTGTACCCACTCAAGATACTCCTCTGGATCATTACTACCATAGAAGGGAAGATACGTATACTCAACATCTGCCATTGTTAGCAGCAAAGCAAAGAGTATGTATGTAGGTGTATGTGTATATGTAGAGGTCACTCAACTTACAATCCTAACAAGGTGAAGTTTCTTTACCGTTCCGAAAGGAATTAAGATCAACAATACTTACACTTCAGGGCAGCAGGAACCACAAGGTGATGTGTGAGCGAATTTCAAGAGCAAGTCAAAGCACGACAACGGGTGTTTTGTGGAGTTTGGTATGGATACCTACTTAATTTGAAAATTCTAGGTATTGTAAGGCTAAGTAAATATCCAAACTAGAATTCAATGCCTAGTTGCCGATCACAAAGATATAAGTGAAAATCAAAGCAACTCACACGCAAAGATATTGGAACTTAGTGCAATCAAGGAATGAGCTATGTAAGATATAAGTGAAGAACAAAATAGCTCGTATTGCACAAGTTTTAGAAAGACGCTAGCTAGTTGCAAATAATGAAAATAGGGCACAAGATTGCACAAAATATTGATATTCTAACAATTGAATCAAGAATGAGTGGGGATTTTCGCTCAAGTTTATGGTTCGGCTATGCTCTTTCTTTTTCCTTTTCCCTTTTCTCTTTTCTCTTTTCTTTTTCTCTTCTTTCTTTCTTTTTCTCTTCTCTTTTTCCTTCTTTTTTGAACTATGGCCAAAATTCTTGTTCTTCCAAAAATGAGCAAAAATTCATTCCCACCTTTTGATCTTTGAACAATTGCAAGAACACAAATATTAATATGCAGCCCTAAGCAACGATTTAGCTAATCTTAAATAGGTTCAAAGTATTCGCAAAGGATTGAAAGGTTCACAAAGGATAAATTGGTTACTCACTTTTTTTTGTTGTTTTTTTTATAAACACGACAAAAAAATCAAACTAGGCTCAAATAAAAGCAACGCAAAAGAATTCAAGATCAGCAAACTAAACTTGATTCTAATGGACAAAAACTTAACAACACTCACTAGAATAACAAATTAAATACTACTACCAAGGAATTTTTTGTATAGCTTTTTCGTGTATAGGAAAAAAATGATAACTGGATAAAGATCCTACCGAGTCAACGGAGCTCTGATACCACCTGATGCGGGGTGCCCGATCTTCTCGACGTAGAACCTTTTGATAACTTGTGTATCCTGACGAACCACCAGCTGATCCCCCGCGCCAATGCACGGACTTGCAACTCTATGGAAAATTCGCCCAAACACACTTGATTGGATCCTCACGACCAAGCGAGGATCGTCGAACCTCAATTCCCAAATGAAAAGCAAGAACGACCCCTTGTTCTCAACGCCCAATTCCTCTGCTTTGGCTACCAACAGAGAATCAAGCAAAAGCTTTGAAAATATATTAATCGTGGTCCGAGGTTACAATGGGGTCTACCCTCTTATATAGTGCACCTACTCCTCCTCATGGCTGGCCAAGAGGCCCTACTCCTATGCTAATTCGGATTTGGAGTCCCACTCCAATTCCGATATATTACAAAACAAAAAAGGAAACTCTGATTTTACAACCGTCATATTGTTTCGGTCATATCTTTTGATACATGACTAATTTCGGAGTGAGGGAGGATCCGTTGGATCGGGCTTGAAGTTAGCTTTCCAACAAGCCCAAGAACACTAATCGGACTCCGCTTGTGAAAGTTATGGCCGTTTTAATCCGGACTGTCCTGCTGATTCCGAATCCGAATTTGAGGCTGATTCCGAATCCGAATTGAATTATGAGTTGATTCCGAATTTGAATTTGGTTGGGCTTGTGGAAGTTTCGAATTTGACATGGATTCTTAGGCTTCTCTTCCCTTGCTTGTCTCCCACGAGCTTCTCCTCCATTGTGATGGCCTTTCTTCAAGAACAACCTCATATCCTTCATCTCCGCTCATTATTGAATCTTCCAATCTGAGCACAAGCAAAACACTAGTTTTAGGTAGTATGAAATTCTCATCTAATTTAAAAGGAAATTCAATGAATGATTCACCGTTGGATAAGCTTCTCTTGTTTTTCAACTCTCTTAGTAAGCTCATGTTGTTCTGAGGTATTTAATGAATTGAAAATATTATATGAAACAACATAGCTAAGGATGTCCGCATCAGAACTTTTCTCCGACCAATTGGTCGGAGAGATTTCTTCCGACCTCCGGTCGGAGGATGTGAGGGCTCTAACCAGCCCTACCAAGTCAAAACCGGTGAAATCGGTTGAAAAGAAGAGGAAGGCAAGCGCTCTGGACTTTGCTCCGGGGCGTTTCAAGATCAAAACCAAGAAAACCAGGTGTGAAAAATAAAGAATATTTATAAACCCATACCTTTAGTTTCTTTTGAATTCTGAAATCCTGACTTTCCTTTCTCCTGCTTTGTAGATTTTCTAGTGTTTCGATCACTTCCGACCACAACACCCCTTAGGAGGAAACTCGTGAGGTTATGATGGCCGAACCAGCCCCAGAGCGGGTAGAGGCTCCAGCTCTGGCTCCCATCACCCAGGATTCCCTGGCGGCTACGACCCTGTCTAAGGGGACTGGAACCGAAGATGAGCCACAACAGGTTCTATCTCCCGCTCAGATCGCTCGAGGAGAGAAAATTTCTTTGCTATTAAAGAAGTCTCCTCATTCTAGCGACTTCCCAAGTTCTCCTCGGATCTTCGATGATGAGAAGCTTGACGAGGCCTGGAGGAGGATCTCTGACCGTTAATTAAAGACGGGTCCTAACGCTATTTATTTTGAATATTTATTTTGAATATACAGATATGGCGGTTCAGGTAAGTACCTACGACCACTTGTATATCCTTTTTCTTCAAGGCTTAAAAAACCTAAAGAATGTTGCTATTTTTGTAGCATATGGTGGAGAATATCGTTGTAGTCGGAGGACTGACCTAACGAATAATTTGCTTGAAAAAAAGAGAATTCTCAGCTAAAAAGTGAGTAATTCTTCCCGACCTCTTTTTTGGTCAGTCATTGTTTCTTAACTCTCCCCTTATCAAGATTGATAGAATTAGAGGTACATAAGAAAGAGATTATGGCTAATGAATCCATAATAGCTAGGCTTGAATAACAATGCCAAGCCAAGGATTAGTCGATTGAAGACTTGACGACCAGGCACAAGGAAGCCATCGGGGATTTTGAGAAGAAAACTCAAGGTACTAGTCGTAAACTTGACCGGTTTACTGTCTGTTTTAATTATAATTCATTAACTTTTGAACTGCTTGTGCAGAGCAAACTTAGAAATTAGAGCGAACAGAAAAAGCTCTTGAGTTCGAGCAAGACAAGGAGAAAGAACTTGAGCAGAGTCTTGAAGAGAATATTACTTGCTTTCAACAAAATGCTTGTTGATATGGGATCGTATGTATTTATATCTTTTTTCCAGGAATCCAATGGAGAAGGCAAATTGCCTTAGCTGACAACTCTAGCATATCTGGAATCAGCTCGCAACTTCTCGGAGAAACCATGCACAGACTATGAAACATACCGTTGTGAATGAAGTTAGCTTTGTTCTTGCAAAGCTTAAGGCTTCTGACCCATCTATCAACCTTCGACCAGTTGAAGCAGACTTCGACTACTTGGAGGAAGAAGCAACCAAGATCATCGAGGGAGTAATGTCATTCGAAGACCAAGTTGCAGAGGAGATGAAGGTCGGATCTCCATGTCATAGCGACCAGTCTGGTGGCCCCGAGGAGTAGATTAATGTACTAGTAGGATTATAAATGTAAAAACTTACCTTTGTCATCAGTAAAACTTATATTTATCTTTTTAACTTATTGAGTACTCATATATTTTCTTGCCCTCGACTGCTTGTGTAGTATAATAACTTAGTAAAGAAGCAGTAGACCAAGAAAGAATGCAAAAGTCATGGCCATTGCACAAAGCATGTGCTGATTATGTGCAAAAGTAATAATTTCTGGTTCTAGATCTATTTACTAGAAAATCAATTTGGTCGGAACCAGTGCGTGACTTCAACTAGTTCTAGATCTATTTCTATAATCGAAATGCATTGTATTGTTAGAAGATAATATGAGACTTGCTTTGATGAGAAGAAATTATGCAAAGACTTATGCAGAAAAAACGATAAGTGTTCTTATTTATACATATTATCCAGCTGGTCTTAAAGGTTGCTAAGAACTAAAGGCACGACTGACACTTCGCGAAACGTATTCGTTCTCAAGTCCGACTGGTAGCAAAAATGTAAGAAAAAGACCGTCACTACGGAACTCCTTCCAGTGAGCAAGACCACATGTAGAGAGGAGAGATTTCGACTAAGAGATTTTCCGTGTATCCACCAGTTGAAAAATAAGAGAAGAACAGAATGTTGAAATGGAGAAAGTTAGTCTTTGAATCCTTGAGAATGTAGGTAACTATTTCTAGTGGTCCGTGTGATGCTCATTTTACTTATTTCCTTCTTTAAGAAAGAGTGTCTGGTCACTCGTGAAAAACAACACTGTGATGGTCACGATACGAACCTTTACGACATTTGACAACTATGTCGGAGTCAAAATGTATAAGGTATCCTAAGTAAGGATGTCAGAGAGTAATTGATCTTCTCCAATGATCGTAGACAATAATAGTATGTGACCAAACAATGGATAATTAAAAATATAAATAACAACACTCATCGGAAAGTAAAGAAATGATGCATCTTTATTGACAAATTGAAATAATGTAAAGTACATCTATACATAGAATATACACAGTTGATCAATATTCTAAGAATTAGACGTAACACGCCCGTCCGACATGGTCAGTCGTACCAAACCTAGTCTGGTAACTTCGACCATAGTGTATGGACCTTCCCATTTTAGCGAAAGTTTGTTGCGATTTGTCTGGCTTTGAATTTTTCTGAGAACCAGATCACCTGCAACCAAGCTGCGAGGTTGTACCTTATGACTGTGGTAACTTCTAATGACTTGTTGGTAGACTGTTGATCGTATAAGGGCTTAGTTTTGTCATTTTTCAAGGAAATTGATGTCGTCGAGTCGTTGTTCTATCTGATCGTTCTCATTGTAACAATCAGTTCGAGTAGAGCCAATTTTCAGTTTCGTAGGAAGCATGGCTTCAACACTGTAAACTAGAAAAAATGATGTTTCACCGGTCGCACGACTGGTCATGGTTCGAACAGCTCCATAATACAGAGGGAAGTTTTTAAACCCAAGCTCTTGACTGTTTGATTAACTGGTCAAATACTCGGTGTTTGGCTCCTTGTATTATTATACCATTAGCACGCTCGACCACTCCGTCACTCTACGGGTGAGCTACGGAAGCAAAATGTATATTGATACCTAAATCTTCCCAAAATTCCTGAAAACTTATGCTCGAGAATTGGTATCATTATCTGTGATTATATAATTGGGTATACCAAATTGTGTGATCATATTTTTTATGAGAAATTTCTTGGCGGCTTCAGTTGTGACTTTAACAACTAGCTCAGCTTCTATCCATTTTGTGAATGTGTCAATCATGATAAAAAAGAATTTGATGCCCCCGGGTGATCTTGGGAAAGGTCCTAGAATGTCTAATCTCCGGGTTGTAAAAGGCCAAGAAGAGATGAATTGTTTGCAAAACTTGTGTCGGCTGATGTACTTGTCGAGTATGAAATTGACATTGTACGCACTTCGTCACAAGTTCTTTTGCATCATTGAGGGCAATCGGCAAGTAGTATAATTGTCTGAAGGCTTTACCGACTGTAGTTCTGTAGGAATGATGTGCTCCACAGACTCCTCCATGTATGTCGGATAGTAAGGTCATACAATCCTTTTGAGATATGCATCTCATCAATGCTCCTTGAGATCCCCATTTCTAAAGGGTACATTTAATCAGAGTATATGATTTGGCTTTTTGAGCTGTACAATCAGCCTCTACATCATCTTCAGGAAGTGTGTCATGCTGAAGATAATTGTAGGTTGATATCATCCAATCACGACTGGAGTCAATCTGTACGACCTCCAGTGGAGCATGTGTGTCTTCGGAATGCTCGATCACCGAGAGTGTATCGAGTCGCTTGAGAAAAACTCTGGGCGGGACAGGTGACCATGATGAGGCCATCTGTGCCAACTGGTCTGCTAGAATGTTTTCCTTTCTAAGAATATGTTAGATCCGCAGAAAAGTATGTATTTTGAGTTTCCGTACTTTCGCCAAATAAGATGATATCTTGGTACTTGGGCATTGATACTATTTTCCGACTTGATTCGCTACTAGTTGAGAATTACCTTTCACTAGTAATATGTGAACTACTTTAATGTATTCCTTGTGCCCCTCTAAATACAGATGCACAGCCCCCTGAATCTAGTCAACCAACTCAGACATCAAATGAACCCACTCCAACTATCAACCTTGATGATGAGGAAAATGAAATCTCGTATGCATAATTTGAACCCACTCCAAGTGTGAACATTGATGATGAGGAAAATCAAGTCCCTAATGCACAAACAGAACCCACTCCAACTGTAAACCTTGAGTAGGAAGAGAAGATAGATGATTTTGATGCTGACTCACTAGAGGAGAAGAAAATATGATTCTAAAGCTGACTCATAGGAGGAGATGACAGATGATTCTAATACTGACTCACATGAAGTTAATAGCTATGAGCCATTGTAGTGATAGTAGTGATTATGAACCAAGTGAGGAGGATGAGGAACTAGATGATGTGGATGGCTTAACTGTTTATGCATACAACATTAAAAATCATTGCATTGATGAAGATACCAAATTTCCAGATACTGAAGTATTCAGGAAAGTACTCAGGCATCATGCTATCCTCAATGACTACAAGTATAAAAACAGAGAAAGCAGATTCAGAAAGGGTCGAAGTAAAGTGTGCAACCAAGGAATGCCTGTTGAGAATTCATGCCTCTTTTGTCAGGGATAAGATCCATGTATATGTAATTATGTTGTGAATTATTAATGTAATATTTATCGTACATTTGTGGTGTTTATGTGTAACTTTCTCATGTATTGTAGATTAAGAAAAATCTAGAGAATCACGCATGTTCATTTGTCAACAAGTGTGATGATAAGATGGCTTCAACCGGCTGGATTTGTGATAGGGTATTGGACTAGCTGAAGGATGAGCCACATCTTGGACCAAAATCCTTACAGGACAAGTTGGATGGGCATTACCACATCAAGTTGAAATACAATAAGGTCTATGCTGGCAAGGAGATGACACTATACAAGATTTTTGGCAATTGATTTTGTTTTGATTTTGCTAAAAAATATAGGAAATTGCTTTTGGCTAACTTGTGCATTGATTTTTTTCCAGTGTTGTTGCATCCAAGGCTAGGGCAACCAAGACCAACAACACAAAAGGCAAAGAGGCTAAGTCTATATAGTTGTTCTATAGTGAAACTTGTATTTGTAAGGATCTGGAGATCTGCATTATGTGAGCTACTGTCTTTTGTCTGTGAGCTACTGTCTTTTGTACTCCATAATCTCTAGGGTGTAATCTGGTAATCTTCAATTGTGAACTACTATTACTTGATGAACTGCTATATGTAATCTGGTAAACTTATTTTGTTATCTGCTACTACTTGATAAACTACTATATGTAATATGGTAATATGGTATTGTATGAACCACTTGATGAACTGCTATATGTGAACTGCTATTATTGTCTTTTCCCAGATTACTTTATGAGCACATTACTTGATAGGTAATCTAGTAACTTGTCTTTTGTGAACTGCTATATGTAACCAGTTAATTATTGTCTATATGTCAACTGCTATAAGTGAACTGCTATATGTAGTCTTTTCCCATATTACTTGAAAATCATTTGCAAAGATGATTGACGACATATATTCCACTCTATTAAATTGCATATATTAGTATTGCTACATTGCACTTGTTCATGCTAGAGGCATGAATTACAAACTAGTTACTTTGAATTTAGGAGAACAAACAAAAGGCAGAAACAAATAAAAATGTTGCATATCAGTTTCACATTGTCTACACTGCTCTTCATTTCTTGCACATTTCTCCTTACTTGTTGCACATTGTCCTTCAATTCTTGCACATTGCCCTCAACGACACCATTGCTTCCAGGTGAGTGCTCAACTTCTCCAGATTCTGACTGTAATTTCTCCATCTCCATGTCTTGATGCATTACAATCTCCTTCTCCACATATGCCTCGAGCAAATCTTCCAACAAATAAAATCAACAACCCCTCAGACTAACAAAACCAATACAAAAGGACATTTATCAAAGTAAAGAATAGAAAAATATCAAGGAAATATAAAGAGTTTTATATGTTCAAGAATCAACTCACCTTCTAGTTAGCACACCTTCAAAAGACATTGCCTATCCCTTCCGGGGACACCTGTCACGCTCTCTTCAGTGGCATTGAGCCTATTCCCTACTACTCTGAGCTCTTTTCTCCAATGCTTTTGTACGTATGTGCTTCTATTCGTACAGATACATGCATGCATATACACGTGCATGATGTTATACTCCTACCCAACATCCTCTTCTCTTGTGTTGGTCGATCCTCTTCTTTGATGTTGATCAACTCAATAATGTGGCTCCCTCACTAACCGCGTCGACCTCTCATCTTCACTGATGCCGGCATGTCTACGTTATTCGCTATCTAACGATATTGAGAATCTTTTCGTCATCGTCGGTGACGCCGTGCCCCTCACCAACGATGGCATGCTCCTAGCTACCCCGATGGCCCCATATCGTCCATAGCACGTATGCAACACAAAACTTCATCTCCTCTCTCCCAGAGTTTCCCCACCGTTGAGTTTCTTAGGCCATTGATTGCTTTTGACAACGCCGACGCGCACCACTTGTTGTTGCGCCCCTTTGCTCCTTTAACTTTTACATTTCTCTTAAATGGCATCAGTGAGCAACACAATGTTGTTCTGCATTGAGCGACTAAGGTGAGTAGTATGATATTGTCCTCGTCTCTGCCGCTGCCTCGGCTATTCGTTTCCCAGTGGGTCAATGCCTTCTTCCAGGATAGATTGACACTACTGCACTCTTTCATGGTCTCCTCTGAAAACATTCATGCTATCCTCACTATAACTTTATTTATTTAATATTTTTAGTTATTTTTATTATAGTTTGTAAACAAATCAAATTGCTAATTTTATTTAAATTATTCTGTTTTTTTTTGTTATTTAGGACTTTATTCTGATTTTTTAAAAAATTTATTAAAATCGAATTACAATTTATTTGAGATTTTTTATTCTGAATTACAACTATTTAGGGAATTTACTCTAAAATCTATATGGAAATCAAATTGCAGGTTTTCTTTTATTTTTATTCCAAATTTCAATTGTTTTTGTAGGAATTTGTAAACAATTATAATTGTATTTTTTTTTACTTTTTTTTATTCTGAATTATAGCTCTTTAGGTATTTTACTTTGGAATTTGTGCCAAAATCAAAATCAAAATTCAAATTTTATCAAATTTTATTCTTAATTTCATGTATTTTTGTTCAATTTTATTTTTATGTTTTTATTATGAGTCACAATTATTGAGGTTTGACTAATGGAACTATGGAGCAGTGGTGTGAGGCCACTTTTATTAAAAGATGTTGTGCCATGGCGAGGATTGCCATTTGGTCGGGAATGAACAAAAATGATTTATGCTCGTAAACAAATCAAATTGCTAATTTTATTTAAATTATTCTGTTTTTTTGTTATTTAGGACTTTACTTCAGAATTCGCTTGGAAATCAAATTGCCAGATTTATTTACTTTTTATTCTGAATTTTTTTAAAAAAAAAATTATTGGAATTCGTATAAAATCGAATTACAATTTATTTGAGATTTTTTATTCTGAATTACAACTATTTAGGGAATTTACTCTAAAATCTATATGGAAATCAAATTGCAGGTTTTCTTTTATTTTTATTCCAAATTTCAATTGTTTTTGTAGGAATTTGTAAACAATTATAATTGTATTTTTTTTTACTTTTTTTTATTCTGAATTATAGCTCTTTAGGTATTTTACTTTGGAATTTGTGCCAAAATCAAAATCAAAATTCAAATTTTTATCAAATTTTTATTCTTAATTTCATGTATTTTTTGTTCGAATTTTATTTTTATGTTTTTATTATGAGTCACAATTATTGAGGTATTTATCAAAATCAACTTTCTAATTTTTTTATTCTGAATTTCACTTATTGTTGTTTGAATTTGTATACAAATCTAATTGGTACTTTTTGTTTGATTTTTATTTCAAATTATATTTATTTACGGATTTTACTTAGAAATTTGTATAGAAATTAAATTTCTAATTTTATTTTATTTTTATTCTGAATTTGAGTTATTCGATTGTACTTAACGTGGACTCTTTATTTTGATCTAGACCGTTATAATATAGACCCACTACGATGAACGTTGTAGAACTTTATCTTTTTTTCTCCGATTAATGTGGTAATTTGTAGCCTACGAGAGCGAACGTAGGGGCTTCTGTTGCCTTTGCTTTTGATAAGATAACGATAGTTTAAGCGAGCATTATATTCCAATCCAGTGTTGATGCAGTAGATGAATCATTGCATACTACCGGAAGTAACATGGATGGATCGATCCAGAGGCTGGCCAACGCGCGTGCCAATTAATTTGACGACAACACACATCAGCATTGGGCGTATATATGCAAGCGTTAGTCGCTACACCTACACTTGTCGCTGGTCGCCTCGCCTCCCAGGCTGCTGCACAATATTCGTTATGCTCCACCGTTCCCATTATAGATTTGCAGCTCTAAAAGATTCACACACATGCATGATGCAGTGCCTATACGCACCGCGTGGCGCTCTCGTTAATTTGGAATTGATACGCCCCTTACGTCCGATGCCAACTTACACATCGTATGTAGAATCCTCGGTCCTCACCCTTCCCTTCCTCGTCTTTCTCCCCTAAATCACCGAATCTCACTCCCAATTCTCAACCCTAACATCGTCTTCCCCCATCCAGGGCCCTCTCCCCTTGGGTTGCCTCATTTACCAACCTCTCCCTCCCCTCCCATACCTCATGCCGACTTCCTTGGGCCTCACTGCCCCTGTTCTCTGTGCGCTTGATTATGCTACTCTCACCCCCACTGTCAAGCTCGCCAGCGTCAGACTCATCACCGCCGCCATCAAGCACTCGAGCGGAACCAAATGCAGTGGCTACCAATGAAGCCACACCCGCTGGTTGTGCTCTCATCTGCTCCGGCTGGCGACGAGGTGCGGTGTGGGCTGGCCGCCGCCTCGTCTTCCTAGCCCATCTAAAATATTGTCACCAATAAGTCGAGTTGTTGCAGTGATTAATTCCAAATGTTGCAACACCTTCTCCCAAATGTTGAGGCTGATTTAAGAATTAGTTCCCGTTCCAAGGGATACTCAAACAAAAATTATAGATTTGATTTAGTTTGAGTTAGATTCAAATCGTACTGAGTAGGATTTAGAAGCCAATCGAATTCAATTCTGCGGAGCCAAACAATAACACCAAAAAAAAAAACATCTCACACATTCTCTAGAGAGAACAACTCACACACACACAAAGGCGGGTGCACGTAGCAATATACACACGTGTACGGCCCCTCCCCAGTGGCTAAAACCCCTCCTCTGTCGCTGGCGCAGACACACAAACAAACACCCTTGAGCCTTGTGCCTCTGCCTCTGCCTCTGCCTCTGCCTTGAGGAGCGGCCATGGCAAAGGTAAGACTAGGGCTAGGGCACGCGTCCCTAAACCCCAACAATCGCCTAAATTGCCGTCACTAGTTCCCTAGCTAATGGCTAGTCATCTCCTTTTGATCCCTATTAATTGCAGAAGAAGAAGCGCAGCGGCGGCGGAGGTGAAGGATGCGGACAGCAGCAGAGGCCAGCCGCGGAGGAGAGTGAAGATCAGGCCGTTGCGGACAACTCCGCCGCGTTAGGCGAGCGGCAGGAGCAGAAGCCGGCGGAGGATAAGGACAAGGATCAAAAGGACAAGGAGAAGAAAGCGCTGCCCCCCGTGGTGATCGCTGTGCTCAAGGTGGAGATGCACTGCGACGGCTGCGCCAAGCGCATCCGCGGCTCCGTCCGCCGATTCCCAGGCACGTCCTCCGCGCGATTCTCTCTGCGTCCATATGCGTCCTTCTCCGTTTCCTTCTAGAATAATCCAAGGCTCGGGACGCGCGCTTGCGCTTTTCACTGTCACTGATCGACCGGTGCGCGTCTGGTGTTGTCTTCGATGATCAGGTGTGGAGGGCGTGGCCATGGAGGTGGACAAGGGGGCGATGACGGTCGTGGGACGGTTTGACGCCAAGAAGCTGCGGGACCGCGTCGCCAACAAGACCAAGAAGAAGGTCGACCTCGTCGGCAACAACAACAACAAGGGCGGCGGTGGCGGCGACAAGGGGGGAGGAGGAGGAGGCGGCGGCTGCAACCACAAGGGCAACGAAGGCGAGGGCAAGCCGGACAAGGAGGAGCAGGAGCAGCAAGATGACAAGGGCGACAAGGGCGACGGCGGCAATGCAGGGAAGGGGAAGGGCGGCAAGGACAACAAGAAACCCGTGGTGGTGCGTATATTAGCATACTAGTGCAGACATTCGTTTCTCTGGTTGGTGTACGTACCCGGCCGGCGTTTGCATCATTCGTTTCCAATTCCGTTGAGAATGCGTATCATGCATTCTGCAACAGCGCGATTTCACCTGTTTGGTTCTGATTCATCTTGCGCTGCATTGGTTTTAATTACTTCAAGAGGTCAATGCATCTCTACTCTACACATGGTGGATTCGAGAGCGTTGATTAGATCGGGACGACAGCGCGCAGTTGGTCGCCCTGGTGAAGTTTTAATTTCTTGGCTCCAACTTCCTGTTGCGATCATGAAACTCTTTGCGCCCATGCGCAAACGGGTGCGCTTCGTGATCCTAGCGTGTCCTGGGGAATTTTGAAGTGGCTGTCTCCATGCGCTCCTGCTGCATTCTGAATTTCCGATTCCTGCAAAAGCTAGCATGCCGTAGTCTTGCATTGGTCCACATTTTTCCTCCTGCATGCGAAAAAGCTGCAGGCGCCTGTAGCAGCTTGCCTGCCTTCTTTGGGCTAAGATTAATTTGGCAAGAGAGATGCATGCATGATCGATCTGTCTCATTAGCTTTTTAATACGCTGAGTTTGCTTTGCTTGTTTGATTGATTTGACTGCACGCAGCCAGTGGTTGGAACGGTGGTGCTCAAGATCGGCGCCCCCGGGCTCCACTGCGACGGCTGCATGAACCGCATCCGCAGCAAGCTCTTCAAGATCAAAGGTAGGTATACATCGATTATTAATTGCCAATTGCTCCCACCTTTAATTTCAGCTTAATTCTGATGAGAGGACATGTATAGAGTACTGGTACCTGTATATATTACTCCTATGTTGCACCACGTCATGTAGTACGTATGGTCGCCGTACCCCAATCACAAGAACACAGCTCGATCTATCCCTATTATGTTCATTTCCTTGGTGTCATTGAAAGACAAGTAGTACGCTGTTCTAGCTTATTACTGATCGTTTCCAGATCAGTTGACGTGATGTACGGTCATTGCTTCTTTTGTTTACCACTAGCAAAGGCCCTCGCGCCACCGAGGCAATGGCCTGAGGCCCAGGTACAACGGTTATCCAGAGGAGGAGCAGTGACCAACTACGCCACTGACTACTAGTACTGCAGTTGCAGATTGCTGGAGCTGCAAATCCATCATGCATGCATGCTAGATGTCTCGCACCGTATATACCCTGCAATTAATCCCAATTCCTGGATCAAGCTTGATGGAATTCTGCATTTACATGATTAGCCATGCACGCAAATATTACATATTAAGATGATGGTCCATATATATATATATATGCTCACCGTTGCACTCGTGTGTGTGTGTGTGTGTAGGCGTGGAGCAGGTGGCCATGGATACGGCCAAGAACCAGGTGACCGTGACGGGAACCATGGACATCAAGACCCTGCCGGAGAAGCTCCGCAAGAAGCTGAGCCGCCCCGTGGACGTCGTGCCGCCGAACAAGCAGCAGCAGCAGGACGGCAAGGACAAGGACAACAAGCAGCAGCAAGACGGCAAGGGCAAGGACAAGGACGCGGCGGCCAAGGAGCTGACGGCGGAGATGGAGGCCTGGAAGGCCGCCTTCTACGACCAGCAGGTGCAGGTGCTGCAGGGCACGGAGTTGATGCTCAGCGACGAGAACCCCAACGCCTGCTCCGTCATGTGATGCATCGCCGAGTGGTTAACTTACGACCCGATTAACAATTCTGATGATATGTTGTCAGTTATTCTCTTCTTCTTTTTTTGGCTAGGAAAAAACAATTAAAGACAGTCAAGGTGGACCGATGGAAGTAGTAGCTAGGGAAAGAAAGAAATCAAGGAAGATACTAGATAGGAAAGGGAAATCGGTGCGGACAGACAGATGCGGAAAGGAGGCTTCTGCTGTTTTTTTGGGAGCTGCATGTTCCTCTTGAGCCTTGAGACATGTGCATGCAGCTGTGTTTTGATTTGTGCCATGGTACTGTGATTTGTGATGACTCACTCAATTAGCCAAGACAGAAAGTTTCTTCTTCTTCTTTCTTCCATGCCCTGTTGCTTGCTCAGAGTGGCATGCTTGCTTGTTGATCTCCATGATTAATGTGCGTGTGTTCATCCATTTTTTAGATTCTGATCTCTCGAACATGACGCGAATGTGCAAGTTCAGGGTGCGTTGGTTGATTCGTGGTGGGTAGGCTGCAGCACAGCGTTTTTGGCCTCCTGTGTTGCAGACGAGTTCGCAGCTTTGCATTGCACACAAGAGTGTCGCAATTGGTCGACAGAAAGCAGCTGCCTCTGCTGCTACTGCTACTGCTTGCTTGGTATGGCATTCGCAGGGGAGGGAAGCAGAAAACGAGAGAGAGAGAGAGAGAGAGAGAGTCACAAGGCTTCGCAGACGCTGCCAAGACTGCTTTTTCGCCCTCTTCTTCTTTGCACATGGAGTGGCAGTGATGCACAACTAGCCTTGGGAGTGTATCATCTGCCTATTTTTGGCCACATAGGAGGCATGCACACACCCTGAAAGGCACTGGTTCCAACAAGCTAGGTTCAGATTGATTTCTTCTAAGCTGAGACTGTTCAAAGGTGGTCATTTACAAATCAATTATGATTACAGGCGAGGATTAAGTGATTGAACAGAACAATGTATTTTCCTTGGAGAGAGAGAGAGAGGGGGGATCCAGATCATCTGCATTAATGTAGAGGTCTACGCGAACATGGCACTGCAGCAATGCTAGAGAAATAGTAAAATATCTGATCACTGTAGCTATTGATCGACCTTTGATTTTTGATCGGATGGTAAAGATCGCTCCTTCCTAATACTCGTAATCCCAATCTGTGTGTGAGAGAGAGAGAGAGAGAAAGGAGGAGAACAATCTGTTTACTTGGGAGCGACTCAAGAGTTTGATGGTAGCCCGAAGAACAAAGGATGCATGGTCCATGAACTCCTGTGGTTGTGGGCCACTCTTATGGGCTTGGGATTGTCTGGTGGGCTGGCTGTTAGGCTAAATCGATCCTCTGTGCATGTCAAATCGGAGCGTTGTTGTACATTCCGAACTGAAGGATCATATCATATCATATATAGACAAATCGACAAGGTGCTTAATTTGTTTACCTGCCGTACACGTGCTTGGCCACGACATGTGACCGTACATTGTACGCGAGGACCGGGAACGTGTGGCTGCAATTAATGTTGGGTCTCATGTGCTTCACGAGCGCATCAATAAAAGTACATACAACATGCGTGCATTAATTGACGCAGACAGATCATCCGCACGTTGTACGGTTACATAACCATGACCGACAGTGGAAACTAGCCATGGCTAAACGGTCCGCTCAGCCCGCTGCTAGTCGGATCGTGCCGCGCCACGCCTCACGAGTTAAGATACCGATGTATATTGTTTTGGCCCAAAAATTCAAAAAAAAATCTTCTTTTTCTTTTCTTTCTTTTTCCTTATTTTTTTTTCTCTCAAAAGATTAAAGGCCCTACCGAAGATGAAAAAGGCGAGGACTGAAATGTGGATCAAAGGTACGCTGGGATAACATACTGATGACTCCCAAGAACTCTTATCAACGGCTCTAGCTGGTTCCTTCCTCCATTCTTCCTTCTTTCTTTCTTGTCCCCTTCCTTTATCTTCTTCCTTCGGTCGGGCCGGCTAGCTCCACCGTCGCATCAGCCCCACCGCCCTTTGGGCCGCCGCACCACGCCCCTGCCTTGCCCGCCATCACGCGCTCTCTAGCTGCGTCGCGCCTCCGCCTCTCCGGTCATCGACACCTCCTCCCTCCTCAGCCGGCCGTGCCTCTACAGCCTCGCGCCCGGTCGGCCTCCTCCTCCCGGTTCGCGTTGGCCTCGCTGCGGTTGCTACCCCCACCGTGCCATGCCGGCCTATCGTGCCGGGGCGCAGGCCCAAGCACGACACGGGCGCTCGGGCCGGCCCAGCTACAGTGTAGACCGTGTCGGGCCGCAATAGCATTGTATTTGAAGATGTTGATAATAAAATATGAAAAATACAAATTTCAAGTCTTGGAAATATAATCGTAGCAGGTAGCTCTTGGAAAATATATCGAGTATCAAAATATCTTCTCCCATCCGGGGTCGTGCAACAGCCCATAAAGCACAAGGTGCAAGGGCTGAGAAAGTCGACTACGGCAACACGACGAAAAAGACGATGAAACTGACATGAATAAAGAGAGCTATCAAATCAAGCCGAATAAACCGATATGAATAAAGAGAGCTGTCAAATCAAGCTGAATAGGAATAGGTGAAGCATGATAGCGCGGATTGAAGCCCAAGACGGCGGTGGTGCAGAAGAAGCGCGATTGCTTCAGAAGCTTGGGGAAACGTCTAAAAGAGAAGCGGCGACATCATAATGACTTCTACAATCTGCACGCGGCTCAAAAAGAAGGCGAGCGCGGCGGCTGCTGCCATGCATAAAGGATTCCTATGCTTCTATAACAAACAATAAATTAGTGGACTCGCATGACTTATACGAACTCAAAGATATAGTGGTACGGACTTGGATGGACGCAACAGAAGAAAATACACAAATAAATAAAAGCTTTAAAGGATTGCTAGCATAAAATACTAGCAGCAGCAGCAAAAGATAGCACACTAGCATGTAGTCCAGATAGCAAGCACAGCCGAGCCATCCCAATCAGAATCCTTCCTCGAGATGTAGAGCAGCAGCCGAGCCAAGCACGGTCGAATAACCAATCGGACCAACATAGCTAGCACAGATGTTGCTCTACATCTCGAGGAAGGATTCCGATTGGGATGGCTCGGCTGTGCTTGCTATCTGGACTACATGCTAGTGTGCTATCTTTTTGCTGCTGCTGCTGCTAGTATTTTATGCTAGCAATCCTTTAAAGCATAGCTAGCAACAGAAGAATCTCCAGCGACAGCAAGAATAGCTAGCAGTTGGCCCGTCCTCCAGGAGCACATAGCAAAGCAGCAAGACTCCTCCTCCCATCATAGTAGGACTCTTCCCATCCTCCGTTCTCTCTCTCGCTCCAATCCAAAAATGCAGCTGCGCCCAATTGATGACGCCCAAGGCCGAGAAGATGCCAGCGGAGAAGAAGCCAGCTGGCGAGGAGAAGATGGAGAAGGCGCCGGCGGGGACATCGCGGCTCCATCCCGACCAGATACGGATGGATCTTGTCAGATCGAAAGAGCTCTTTCAGGGAGAGGATCGAGCGGCACTGGGGCTATACTTGAGCCCCTCCACCCCAGCGGCAAATGAGGCGGCGACGATGCGGAGAGCTCGGGCGCTGGGACATCGATGGACACTGCGGCCGAAGGAGATGACATCGACGGGCACGGCGCCGAGGCGGCTAGGTGATCGGGATGGCAGTGGTCAAGAAGAGACAAGCAACGACGGCTCAAGCAGGGAAAGACCAGACTCTGCTAGCGGTGGCTCTCCCCGTGCGATGACGAATCCAACGAGAGGCCACCCCGGATCAAATATCTGTCCTCCCAAGGGCAGCTGCAGCGTAGAACGGGTAGAGGCTAGGAGGAGGCGGCTACGGTAAACCCTAACCTTAACTTTTGCTCTGATACCATGTTATGAATATTATGTGTATATTGAAGAGACCCAATGAATAATATATATAAGGTACAAAGGGATATACTCTATACAGATAAGGAATACAAAAGAGTATCTATCTCTAACATACCTCTAACACAAAAGGATGTATGGTCCGACTACGGTAAATGCGTAAAATTGGTATTTCATGTGGTCGATCGAAAAAAGGAAAAATGAGAAAAATGCCCAAGGAAATGGGCGGAGCGGTAAAAATAACTGAGCTGAACGGAGGGGATCTTTCGCTGCTACTAAAGCTTGATCTTTGGATGATACCAATTAACCAGTTTTGCCTTGTCGAAACGAGAGAGGCCGGCCGGCTTAGCAGTACAAGGATGCAATGCAATTTGCAAGAAGAAGCAGAGCAAAGCAAGGTAGCCCGGCCCGGCCCCACGCGGTGGAAGTGGAACTGCAGCATCACATGCATGCTGCTGCTGGTTCGAGATAGCTCAAAAGAAACCAACTAATTTACCCCGTCCACGTACGCAGCTTTACTTACACTTTATTTTGTAGCAGCTAGCTGCGAAAAAAGAGGCCCGATCGAATTAATTAAAACTATGCAACTATGCAATGCAACGCCGATCAAGAGCTCCAAGTGGCGGAAGATGCATGGATGGATCATTGGCAGCAGAAGCGCGCACACACTTGCTCTCTGAATGAAACAACTTAACTGCATAATTACATCCAGTTGTGGCTGATAAGGATGTTAACGGATCGAATACGAATCGAATAGTCCGGAAATAGATACCGGATAATAGTTAAGATCTGATTGACACTCATCGTATCAAATACGAATCAAATAGTCTAAATAGGGATATGTCAGATGATCCGGATCCTATGGACAGCCCTACTCATTGATTAGAGAGAAGCAAGCTAGAAGAACAAGAAGCATACCTCCGCATCTACGACATGCATGACCACTACTACTACATTACTGTAAAATTAATCCGGCCCCTTCAATCAAGGAATCCACGTAACCATGCACGCACCTGCCGTGTCGTATACATGATACCCCAATGGCTTTCCAGAACGTCGATCGATCTCCATGCATGGTCTTAATTACGTACCCGTCGTAACGTACATAACGTACGTACGTACGTACGCACGGGGACCAAGCAGCTGATCACCCATCAACCGTACGGAACTCATGATCTAGACCGTCCGATCGCCTGTTCGTCCGGCATACGCGCGCGTACCTACGTCACGCTTGCGTCCACCTTATTATGAGTTAAGATCGCTAGCTAGCCCCCGTGGCCCCCGTGGCCACATCATATCATACAATAGTATCGACCATGCATGCTGCATGAGCTAGAGTGATTAATCGATGCCTTGTGCAGATGCAGATGATCGATGATCAGACATGCATGCAGTACTGCGTGCCGAATGAAGCCATGAGCCACACACAGACACGGCAGGCGTATTTCCCTTGCTTTTATGAGAGCGATCGAGATGTGTAGTGTAAGTCTGAAGCTTTCATCAGACAGCGGCAGCTAGCAGCATTATGCATGCAGTTGGTAGCTTGCATGGCTGGCTACTAGTCAATCTGAACATCTGATCTGATCCGTCTCAACGAGGAGCAGCGATGCGTATTAATTGGCCGCCCGGCCAATGGGAGTTCGTCGCAGTTGCAGGCATATGTAATGTACGTACCTACTCGTATGCTTACACTAGCTAGCTAGCTAGTACTGGCACTGAAATAATGAAATTGCAGTTGCAGTAAAAACTCAAAACAGTTTATGCAGTAGCTAGCTAGTACTTCTCTTATAATGCATAGTACGTACATATATATATTCGCCAAGGAGGAACTGCCTAGCTGCTCTGCTAGCCATACATATATACAAGGTATGCTCACAGTTAACTTCAACAGTATAGTTCAAGTGTAAGTTAAGACTGAAATTCTAAACTCTATCTAATTTCACTGATTTTCTTTCTACTTAGCTTAAATTTTCAGTACTACTAATTCCGTTCTCATTAAATCTTGATCATCATATCCACTAGCTAGCTACTCACTTAGTTATTACAGCTCACATTTGATCCTGAAATAATCACAACACTGTCCAGATGGATTAATTATAAGCTATATATGTAGATATGTATATAGCTATTAAGGGGCATGCATCATCATGCATGTTGAATCCTCAAATGCTGAAATTAAGATGCCTAGCTGCAGCATCCACATTTCGCTCGCATGCATGTTAAGCAGATGTATGTATGTAGCTAGCTAGCTAGCTAATTTGCCGGCCGGTCGGCAATATAAGAGATGAGATGAAACGTTGAAATGAAACTAACTAAAGGGGCTGGCTGGCTGGCTGGCTAGGTGCACGGGCCTGCTGGGTTGCCGCCTGCAGAAGGCAAAGTAAGTAAAAGTGAAATGAAAATTTTCACCTTTGAGACAGTAGTGCCACCATTCTGCAAGGCTTGTCCCTCTGATGCATGGCTCTGCATCTGCATATATTGGTCCCCTTCCCTTGGCACAATAATAGCAATGTACTACGTACCCCGGCCTCTATGCATGGCCCACTTGATTGAACGATCTAGCTAGTGATGTCTTGATGAGCTACCACTGTTCGTCCTTGATGCATCCTGCATTTCCCACTCCAATGGCTGCCTGCCTGCCTGCCACTCCTGCTTCTTTACCCGGCCCTTTGGTGGTCTGTTTCACAACACACGAACACCGCACATCAGTATCGAAAGATCAAGCTAGGATATATCTAGTCCAGACATATTACTGTCGATCACATACCAAAAAAACATCTTGGAGCAGTACATGATAACATCCATTAATAGGAAGCTTTTAATGACACAAAGAAAAAGTAGCTAGCTAGGGGATCGACATAAGAAAGTGCCTGCATATGTGCAGGGGTGGAGCCAATTAGGCCCACCCAGTGTCACAGTACACCGAGTCTTAAAAAAAAATTAGCAGATAACATCATGTATAAACTGTACATGCACCCTTAGCCCAAAAGTTGTGCACTCCGGTTCAGCCCAACTTCCGATCTCTTGCAGCCAAAATTACTATTTAATATATATAGTGTTGTTTGAAAATTATTATGCTGTTATATGTACGGTGAAATGGTGAACCCCGGTCAATTTTGTTCTAGTTCCGCCCCTGTATATGTACGACGGTATGAGTGGATCAGGATTCAGGAGTACTAGCATGAGAATTGAAGCAGCAAGCATATACTTAAGCAGCTGGCCATAACTCAAAGCTAGTGCATGTGTGTTGTGTCTTTCTTGGGTATGCATGACCCCCCCTTTTGGAAATAGAATGAAGGGTGTACATGTTTGATGTACACATATATAACCACGCGGAATATATGCGGTTAGCTAGACTAGAGGCACAACATCTCAACTAATGATGATGGTGTATATACATGTAGAGCATATATGCGTCAATCAGATGTGTTGTTAGTGCAGTGAGCGCATTGGGACAGGAAATAAAGTATAAATGTGCAAGATTGATTTAAGGAAAGGAAACAATACTTGTCTAATTAACTAGCTAAAAATTTAACAGCGTGCAAGCTTTGTGTTTATATGTTGTCCACTCTCTGCAATTATGGTAGCGCGCAGGTGATTAATCGAACCACCGGATCAATATCAAAGTAGGATATATGTAAGGTGTGCATCTGAAACAAAGAAAAAGAAAAGAAGAAATGAAATGAAATGACATCATGAAGGGCCAGTCGGCATGCAAGAAACAAAGCTGCAAACTGATTGGCGAGCTCTTTATAAGATGGATGTGCAACCTTGAACACACAAGGTGCAAGTAATTTATTAATTAGTTTCCAATGAATTACCTCATTCAGCACAAGGCTACCTTGAGAACTTCCATTGCACAAGTGTACACAACTTCCATCGTACAATTGTACACATGATGCCAAGAGAACAGACGAGCTAGAGCTTTCCTTGTCGCAAGGAAACTTCCAATCAAACTGATCATAACTGATCATAAAATCACGGCATCCCTTAATCATCAAATAATCTCCCCTCCTTGTGTACCAGAAGAGAAATCCCAAGCACGTGGGAGCCTGAAAAACATCAAAAGGAGGAGCATATATACACAATACACCAAACAAAACCAAGGTTGCTTATTAATTAGTTACCTTACACAGCGAGCCTCGATCGAGAGAGAAAAAAATAACCCTCTTGCTAAGATGGGATGAAATTAGTGAGGGAAATTACAGCATTGGTTGCGCTTGCTTGGGTCGAACCTTAATCTACTCCATGAAGGAGCTAGCTAGCAGTTTATGAATGAATATTTGCAATAGAAAGGGATTTTAAGCGAGAACAACCCAATTAACTCAAGGAAGGCGAGAAGAAGCCAAGTGTGCGCATCGGATTCTCACTCTTCAAGAAGCGATGAGTAGTCGAGCGTTTGCTGATGCAGCATCATCAAGATTCTCATCATATATACAGCAACTGTAAACCTCTCGCTTAAGACGAACGAATTCGATGTGAATCTTGATGGTGCTGCACCTGCAAGCACCGACTGCATGTGTCCGCTTCAGTTCATTCGCTACTGCTTCCAACATGACCCGGCTGCCATGCTCCTAATTAGCCGTACGTAGAGCTGGAGACGATCATACTCACTGTGGCGAGATGGTAAAATATATTGCGGATGGAGGGAGACATCTAGCTAGCTACAAGCCTACCGATTAAGAGGAAAGGAAGGGATTCCACATATCTAGCTATCTATGCTTGGATCGATATATGCTGATGGATAGATCAAGAAGATCTAGACGTACTCTATGCATATGGATAGGAAAAGCAACCACCTAATAATTAAACAACTGATGCACGCGAGACATGAGAGCTCTGAAACACAAGAAAAGAATCAGGAACCGGATCGATCTATCTTGCCGCATGCGCCATCGCAGCCCCCTCCCCGCCGCAGTCGAACAAGAAGGGTCAAGAGGGGAAATTCTACATGTAGAGATCGAGAAGGTAAAGATTGGTCGGCATGGCCACCTCACATAGAAAGGGAGGGAGTTGGGTGCCTAGCTAGGTAGCTGCTAGCTATATATAAGGCCCTAGAAGAACAAGAGGGGGCAAGCAAAACCCTAGATAGGAGTAGTACTGGCTAGCTGGATCTTGTAGAGATGGCAAGAGATAGAGAAGCAAGCAAGCAACACATGGACATAGCTATCCCCCAATTAAGTAAGCTTATAGCCATGTAGCTAGGTGGTACTGCTCTCATCAAGCTCCATGGAGCTAGATGAAGAGCTGGCTAATGGGGGGGAGAGAGAGAGAGAGAGAGTGTAATGATAAGGTTTAGAGGCAACTGAAAGGGTGCAGAGGAGGATTAATAAAGAAAGAAAGAAAGAAAGAAATGAAATGGAGAGGAGGCCGGGGAGCAGTTGCTGGTTGAGCTGAGACCAATCAAGCGTTAGATTGCTGACATGTATGCGCCCCCCGCTGGCTCTCGCGTCTGACTGGTCCACTCCATCGTTTTCACAGGGCACATGAAGCGCCACCACCCCCACACACAACCTCCTCCCTCCCTCCTCAGCTCAGCTCACTCCTCCTCTCCTTTCTCAATTAGTCATATACAAATGCATCCCAGAATAAATTATAGTCACAATGTCTATTGTATCATGTTTCTGGTCTTCCTGTGCTAGCCAATTCTTGAACAACACGTACACACTATACCTATCTATGCTAACTCTCCCTCCCCCTCCCCCTCCCCCTCTGCTATGCTAGATCAGCTTTGTTTAGAGAATCTTTGATAGGGTCCATCATGCATGAATTCACGACAAAGACTCGAATTGGTATAATCTTTTTCACACACCAGGCAAATTTAACGGCTAAGGCATTGTACATGATCGCCTTGGGAAAACAACCACCAGCTTGGTAAAACTGGCCGCGAAGAAGAATCAAATGTTGTTGACGCTGGAAAACGAGCTTTTTTTCATTCATTTTTTTAAAACTATTTTAAAGATAATTTTTAAAATCGCGGTGTGACCAAACCTACCATGATAGTCCTCCGAGTTAACATATGTCCGTTTTTGGCTAAATTCTGTCATGCCAAGAGGAGTGACGTGACAACACTCGTTTTCCACACCGATGTCCGTGGCGTGGCCAAATAGGTCAGAATTAGAAATAAAGTTAGAGGATGTTATCTTTAAAATATTTTTTTTAAAAAAATTGATTGAATAATAAGAAAAAGTTATTAAAAACCTTCACCACAGTTTTGCTTTGCAACAAGACCTCGGATATTCCCAGCTACCATCATTTTAAACATACAATGGTACGGTCTAAAAATATTAAAAATGAGTATAAGGCTGTTACTGGCATTAGTTAATTTTCCATTAGAATTGATGCAGGAAAGAAAGAAGAAGGAGAAAAAAACGATGCAAAAATGGGGAAACAAAAAGGAATAACAGTCTTAGGTAGAGCAACTGTTGGGGATGTTTTGTGCTTGGAAATATCAAGATGCATGGGGGACATGGAGGGCAGCAATTTGCAAGGGGCTAGTCCACCAGTCACAACTCACAACAGAAGACTGGCACAAGCAGGTCAGTCCGTGTCTAAAGTTAAGGTCCACCCCCGAAAATTTCTCACTGACGTGATGGTGTGACATGGATGTGTGTGTGTGTCACCTATAACCCTCATTATCTGTTCATTGATCTAGCCCTGTAGATTTTTCAGCCAAATGCAATGACCAGAATCTGTATGAAAACATACATACGTGCAGTTGGTTTCAACTTTCAATCGAGTGGCAACGCGAGGCTAATTCATTCGCACCTTGTGCTCTGAATTTTTGAAAGAGTTGCTGGCGTAGTAAAAAAAGATGAAGATAGGGGAGGGGAAAAAATATTTCAGTCTGTAGCGATCTGAACAAATGCACGGGCTTCCTCTTGCTAATGAGTAGTACTGTACTGATCTGGAGATTTTGAAAAAAGGCAACTGAAGAAAAAGAAAATGAGCAGCTGCAACAGCAACAGCAACTGCAACAGCAACAGCAACAGCAGGGCATCCCATTGGTGGGTGCAGAGCAGCCTGAGCTGTTTGTTCGGTGGCACTGTACTGCTGCCATGGCCACCATGAATGGTCCCCTTCTTCATTTTCCCCTGCTCGAGTCTCAGCTATACTCCGCTCCACTACTATTATTGCCCTGCCTGGATCACCGCCTCCTCTCCTCTCCTCTCCCCAGCTCCTACCTGACTATTCCAAACCTTGCTGGAACAGTGGATTTCTTTAAAAGGATTTTAAAGCGTGCAATCGCAGTACAGTTGTGGCGTTTTCTGTGAAATTCCTATGCTCCGAACGATTAAGTAATAATACTGGCACTCTAAAGGAATTCTCTCTGCCCTGGTTAGTATTATTTTTTAGATAAAAGCAGTCTCTGAACCATGGTTACTCACTCCTTTGCTCTCCGAGGTACTCCGTGAATCTGGAGCTCGAATCTCGACGGACGTGGCACAGCTGGCTTTCACACTATGGAGTGGCAATTGATTAGTAAACTAAGCAGGATGCTTAAGATTAATTAAGACGCACTCTGTTTCTTTTTATAAGGCGTATTTTAGTTGGGTACAGAGACTAAAACCAAGGGAATTAATAGTAGAGGAAAATGACTAATATCCTGAGAATAAGAGGGTGGATAGTTGTGGGAGTGTTTACTACTAAATGTTGAAGAGAGATGTGAGATTAATGAGGGGGAAAAAATCATTAACTCTACATTCGCCCGCGCCTTATATTTTGAAACGGATGGAGTGTATTAGTATCTGCGTATGTGCTTAATTAGCACGCTCCTGGCTTTCGTTGTGTTCAGACATGGATCGATCGATGTCGACATCTTCACACTCGTTAAGTCAACTCGTCTTCTTACCCCCTCCTGTCAGTACTACTACTACTACTTGATCAGAAAGATCAAAGCATTGATCGATATGTATCAGTACTTGTTTACTGGTAACCCAGATTGCGAATCTACCTCGTCTCCATCGTCATGCATGTACAGAACACTAATCATGCATCTTAAGAGGAAATTAATTAATTGCACAAACCGGATCTGTTGCATTTTTTTTGTTGACAAAAGTGACCTTATCAATCCCTGCTTAATTTGGAGGGAGGACAGAAGTGTTAATTAATTACCATTGTGAAACTGATAGATGAGAGAACAATGATTTAACTGAAGGCACTTATAATTTACACGGGATACTTAGCTTTGAGAAAGAAAGATGTAAGATGGCAGGTATTTGCAAACTATTTTTCCACTTTAAAGTTTGAGAGAAAAATTAGTAAACACTGTGCTAGCTTTTTAACAACTCATCGATAGACGCCAGGTTTAATTAAAGTTATATTTTTCTAACCATTTATTCAGAAATCTTAACCATTTATTCAGAAATCTTATTGTACTATACACGTACGCGAGTTAAAAAGCTCGATCGTGTGATAGATATGAAGTATATATAGTTTCCTAATCAAATCGATCAACTCATTTGTGGTATCAAAATGAACATCTTAATTATCTACTAAAAACACTAAACTCGTCTAATTGATTAAGTTTAGCTCCAAGTAATGTGAAATTTAGCTCTTTTGGGCTCACTTTGCTGGTTTGGTGGATAAGTCATAAGTATGTACAAGTGCACATGGCTGACATCAAAAGTTGGTACTCTCGATGGATCATAATTCATGAGGCCAAACATTGGGCACTAAAACTAGATTATCTAAAGGGCTGTACGGAACGAATATGATTTTATTTAATTTGTTGCAGGGATCGATCGATCATGAGCACACTGATTAGTTTAGTGATCCGGCCACGACGAAAAATATAAATATAGCATCTGGTCTGCCTCCTCTCCCGAAAGATTCCTAGACTCCATCTCAGGTAGGTGGCTTCTAAGTATTATATAGTTTATTTATTACTCCGTCCGATCACAAAAACAAGCTGTTTTGAGTATCAATATGGTCTTTAAAACACAACTTTGATATCTAATTATCATTGTAATATATTTGTCAAACACAATAAAATTATAATATTATAAAATTACTTTTCGAAACGAAACTACACACATGATTGTTGTGTTTCTAATCTAAATATTTAAAAAACATATCGATAGCCAAAGTTTTTAAAGTTTGACTGCACTTATTCCGAAACGACTTGTTTTTGTGAACTGGATGGAGTATTTCTTTGAAACTCCTAAATATATATACCCAAATAATGACTGGCTGTTACACTGCAAAACAAGTCCAAAACAAAGGCTTCACTAAGTACGTATGGTCAATTAACATGTAGTGTGAGATTTGGTGTGTTTTTAGGACAATTTTCATGTATTAGCTTTCGTTAAAAAAAACATACTGTAGAAACATGTGGCTTAATTAAGGTAGCTCTCTTTTATAAATTGTAGACTTTTTCGTGTTTAATTAGTTTAGGACCAGTAAACCCTAAAAATTTAGCAGTATCCATATGCATCTACCAGCCAGTTGTTGGCATGTGCAGTAGTGTATTGTATATATATATATATATATATATAAATTGAAGGCATATGAATGCATGACGCGTTAAGGTTTTTTGTTATTTAGAAATTAATCGTTTCTTCGTGCCCGCTGCCTCTACTTATGATTGCTACGTTTATGCATGCTTATATATGCTCACTTAGTTATTCCCAAAAGTCCCATTCCTTTTGGCCCTGTTTAAAATGGGATAAATTTTACGTTCTATTAGAATTGAACTGTTTCTTGCGAAATTTATGTTATAAATCGAGACTTAATTTTTCTTACATATATCCATTTTTAAATAGGAGCTAGCAGTAGTTAGTTCACTACTCTAGAAGGTGAGTTGATTCGTTGCTATATATATACGTGGTACTAAACTTGGTGCGCGAATTAATGATGATTTGCATATTGCATCTACTTTAATACAAATTTATATTATCCTAATTGGAAGGAAAAAAAAGAGAGAGCCCCGCCTGAAACGCGACCTTGCATTCTAAAATGTAGGGTCTCTTTGATTCGCAGGAATTTCACATAAAACAGTTTAATTCCAGCAAAAATAAAAAAAAAACAGGAACATGCAATCCCGGCGAATCAAAGAGGCTCTTCCCAAACATATATAGTCAATTGGCTGGACACATCACAGACAAGAAAATAAAGGCGGTAGCCAGCTAACTTAGCTTTTAGTAGACAAATTAAGAAGCAAAAAGAGAGCAAGTTCCTAAGCAAAAGAAGTAGTAAGTAGTTGTTGTTCCCAAACAGGAGTAGCAAAGCTAGCTAGGGACACAACACAATGCAATCAGAATGCATGCATGGGTTTAGTTGTACCAAAAGCAACATCTATCGATCTTGTAATTGGTCAGGGAGAGAGAGAGAGAGAGTTGCAAAGGGCAAAACCTTAAAAGTTGCAAAGGTTAAGTTGCCCCTGGATTCTATATATGGAGTTGAGCCCTAAAGAATTAATCCTTGGTTCCAACGCCCACCGGAATCGCCACACACGGTATAGTTTGTAGAGTTTGTTTATTAATTGCTATGATACAAAGGGCAGGTACGAGGAGAAAGAAAGAGAGAAAGAATCCTTCGATTTAGCTACTATTTGTCGTGTGGTTGCGTACAATCTACATATATATATATATATATATATATATCATCTCATCTCATCTACTTCTCTAGCTAGGCTCCTCGACCCACAAAGGGTAAAAACTAGGGAGTGTCTTTCAGCCTAGGCCTGTCTATATCTAGGACGACGAGTTAGCTCTAGCCTCCTCCAACCCGAACGGCTGAGAGAAAGTTTTCGGTTTTATTGTACGCAAAAGTCGGGAAAAGGTTTGAAATTTTGGGATCCAGTCGTACAAGATATTAAGGGACAATAATACGTGGAGTGAGGTACTGCGATAAAGATTGATGTTGATTGGAATAAGAACGTGCAGTGTATAGTAATTTTGGGGTTTCTAGATCTAACCGTACAAGATATTAAAGGACAATAACCCGTGGGATGAATGTTAAGAGACGTACCACGATAAAAGATCGATGTGGATTGGAATAGGAACATGTATAGTAACTTGGGGGTTTCTAGATCTAGTCGTACAAGATATCAGAGGACAATAACTTATGGGGTGGCATGCTGCCACAGCGATTGATGTGAGTTGAAACAGAAAACATTTATAATCAAACATCATGTTTGGCGAGATGCTTGCCAATTGGACTTCTGATCATCAACACCTGAACATATAGTGAAGCTTTTAGTCAGTAGCTACAGTAACATCATCTTTTTGTTTGTACTAGGTCATCACTGAGTCAGTAGCTACAGTAACCTGAACATATGTGGCTCTTACTAGAGTAGAGTTTGTGGACAGGAGAGGCTAGTTTTTTTTTCCTCCCCGAAGGGTGAGTGCCTTACTGATAAATCCCCCTCATATATATATAAACAGTGAGGTTGTACGCTAATAGCCGGCTCACTGATAAATCCGACGAAGCTAGAAGCAACTATGAAAAGCCATGATTTTTAGGAGGTGAAGAAAAGTAGTGGTTTTCAGTCCAAAGCAGTGAAAGAGAGGAGAGCCATGGGAGGGGGGAAAGAGAGGGAGGTGCTGTGTCAGTGTGATGGATGGGTGCGTGCGTTGCGGTGGTGGTGGGTCCCGGCTGCCCGTGATGTGGGCAACAACCTAGTACCGATCCCATTGAGCCCAATGCAGGTGGGCCCCACACCCCACACTCTCACGAGTCACCACCCACTGGTACCGTATACTGTTCGTTCGTCGCTGCCACTCTCTCTCTCTCTCTCTTGATTTTTTTTTTGATAGCTCCTCTTCTCCTCGATGAGTAGCTAGCTAGCTAAGCTAAACTAAGCTAGGCTAATCCTCCTGCTGCTAGTCTGCTACTCACCTTTTTTTTTTGGGGGTTAATAGATAACCCTCTATGATTTGATCTGAATTCTGAACATTTCTGAGTAATGGATAGATGGATGGATGGATTGATGGATGGAATAGCGGATGCACCATGATTCATATTCGTAGTGGATGATGATGCTTAATTATTCTGCATGTCTTCCTAGATACACACATGTGTGCCTCTGTTCTTTTTATCACTTGCCAGTAGCAATGGTGATACTGTTGTAGAGGAAAGGTAATGTTTTCTCGAGAGGGAGGGAGGGACTATGTAGAAAGCAGCACTGTAACTGTTCATGTCCTGGATTCACTCATGTTTCGTTTTCTACGTGTCCATACGCACTATAATTACGTCAAATGTCGGGCCGTGCCTGGTGCAAAATTAATGCCTTCCCCTGCCGTCTCTTCAATTGGAGAAACACTATCCTCCTCCTCCTTTCGTTCTCTGGACAGTTCGGAAACGGCGTAACCGGAAACCTTTTTACGTCGAATGTTTTACAGTTTTGGAGTAATATGAAGACGTTCAGAGAGTTAACCCTCCATTGAAAAAAAGACAAGAGTACAAAATGCAGTTCGGAACTAATGATAGCACACGTACTGTATATTTTGCTTATTAGTAGTTGCAGGCTGGTAGCCAGAGCAAATGCCATCGCCCGACAGTGCTATTTATACTCCATTCCTTCTTTTTTATTTCATGTTTTGCCTTTTTATGGCCACCGAAATGCGACTTTGATAATTATTTTTTTATAACTTTACAATAAGATATGCTAACAATATTATTATAAGAGTGTTTTTAATGACAAACCTGATGATATAGTTTCCGACAATTTTGGCATGTGTACGAACTTTTATAGTAGGAGAGGAGCATCTTACGACCAGACTCCGGAGCACTGCTTCAGCGTGGGGTCAGATTGGCGAGTTCACGTGACTTCAGCGCATCGTATGAGCAACGTACAATGAATCGTCGTATGCATAGCAGCACCGATAGTTTTTACATAGCCAATTTAATTAGTTTTAAACCAATTGATAATCAAACTTTAAAAAGGTTGATGGCATAGATTCTAGCTAGGGTGTAAATAAAAAAGAACTGAGAGAACTTAATAGCAATATTACTTCATCTGAATTTTCTTCAGTCGGTTTTGTTTGTGCCCTCGTTTTTAGGTGAGATGTCGTTGTTGTTTTTTATTCTTTATGGTACCCTTTTTCTGGCTGCATCATACTATATAATTCGATCTCGTGTGGAGTTAGAGAAGGCAGGCAACTTAATTAGGACGGGGCATATATATTCCTGGTTGAAGATGATGTCTCTTTCATTAGTCCTTGCTCTAGTTGTTGCATCAAATCAAAGTTGCATCATACTACATAATTCGATCTTGATGTGTGTGTGTGTGTGTCTACATATATATACATACATCACTGTGCATGGTAGGTTTCCTAGCCAAGTCATAGTTTAGTTTGGTCCAAAAGCAAGTGTTTTTAGGACACTCTGACAGTGTGTTATATTAGTATACTAGTATTAGCTAGTACTACTCCCCCTAGTCCATTAGGAGTAGTACAAACAAGATCTTGCATCTACTAGCACTACGATCTGCAATAACTGGAGAGTCAAGACAGCTTTAATTTGCACCTTCCAATACACGGCAACAGAATCTACAACCATTTTTAATTTTGATTTGTTCAAGGATATGAGGATCGAGGGCGGTCACCCGGTTGGGTTGAATTAATTGAAGCTAGGGGTAGTGCAAAGTGCTATATATACTTTATACTAGCATATGCCAATTTTCCTAGTGATATGTGCAAAATATATAGCTTAACCCCGGTCGGTATGTTTTGTGTTGTAATTACGTACTGTTTTTGTTTCTTGCAGTTTGTAATTACTTGCAGTGTGTGCTGCTCGCTTCTGTCTACACGAGACGAGGCATCGATCGTCAACTCACTTAGTTTAATTTACGTACGGCTTGTATATTGAAGTGAGCAGATGATGTACGTTCGCCGATCTGTGCTACACGTACATGCGCCTATATTTTATTGACCTCCCTTGGTGGATGGATATTCATGGAGCGATATAGATGTTTTTAGTTAGGAGTTTTGAGACCACCACCTCTGGTTTGCTACAAATCTCTAAGATCTCAACCAGAACCCAAGCATGCCAAAGCTCAAAATTGATGGAGGACGTCGCCGCACGAGCTATCTGATGCGAACGCAACACAGCTAGCTAGGAATATCGGCAAAACGGAAAATAATCACAGCTGGATACTGCTTCTCGATCAATCCCAATTTCGTTTGCACACTAGTAGAGTGCTCGTGTGTTACAACGGAACACCAAAAGAGAGTGATACATATTAGTAAACTTTTACAAACCCTGTGGGACAAAACACGACGTGCGTTGCAACGGAACACCAAAAGAGAGTGATACATATTAGCAAACTTTTACAAACCATGTGGGACAAAAAAAACAACATGTTAATATTGTTCCATCAGCAACACTTGCATAAGATTTTCTTAGATAAAAAAGAAGTTCAGATGAGAACGCATAGCAAATAAAATCATGTCAAACACATCATAATTCATAATTCAGAGCCGAGACACTGCTCTATGCCTTTGTCACAACAAAATATGAAGAAATAAGCATACTAGGAGCTAATAAACATTTACGGTTAAACGTTTTTAAAATCTAGTATGGTTACTTCAATTTGTGAGATACTGGTCATTGACTCTTGTAGGGGCCATACATTGTGTGACAATCCCGAATTCAGCCAGATATTTTCGCTTCCATAGACATATTAAAGAAGAAATAAGATAACGATGCGACAGAAACCTCACATTTGTTCGTAGCAATTCCTTTCACTCAAACCAATGACCTTGTATTCCGTGTTTGCTGAACTTGTTTTTATCCTTAAATTCTTCAGTGTGCGCTTGGCCTACAAAATTAAACAAATATACAATTATAGATATCTACAAGCCTGGTCCAATGGTCCTTGTCCTTCATTCTTAAACTATTGTTTTCATTAGCAACATGAAGACAAAGCTTACCAGGAAGCATGTGTCGGCTTCAATGAGAAATGATTTCCAAGAAGCATGTATCGGCACCTCAATAATTTTATCTACACTACCGTTTTGGGCCCTGTTATTGCACTTCTTCCTGGAAATCATTTCTCTGCACCAGCTTACGCCCAAAACCACATCGACAAAAGTATTCGGGGATTGGCCCCTCGTCCCTAACTAACCACGGATGCCGCGCCGCGGCTTACAGGGTGATACGATCTACTGGATCTGCAATGCAACCATGAAACAAAAAAGGGAAATCTATTAATATACAACCTATGCGACATCAGCAATCAAATAAAAAATCGCATAAAGATAACCTTTGCAGAGAAGTCTTTCTAACAAATCCATGAGCTGGGGGTTAATGCCATCAGGAATTTCCACAGGATTGTTCACTGTCTATATTTGACAGAAATGACAATTTTATATATGCCTTAGTGAAAGATCTAGACCCGCCATTATGAGTTAATGGAGTGTTTTTGGTGATTAATGACAAATCCAATTGTGAGACTAACAATTCTATTTGTTATATCTAGTGTATAGTCTCATTTGGATATAAAGGTGAAAATCAACGAGGTATGCTTTCAACTTGCACTTTTATATAATATTGCATTCCTCGGGTCCAAAATATAGGATTGAACTCAACCATAAGTTGAAGTTGAATATGTGCATATGATCTTATTACACATTTGTGTATGCACACATTTAGGGGGAGTTTTATTCTATATTTTGTGGTTTCATTAGTATTGATCCATATTCCATTCTCTATATATATTTGGGATCTTTACTTTGAAACAAATCCGTTTGAGTATACAAAACTTGCGTAGTTCTTGTATACTCATGATTATGAGTATATAGAACTTGTGTAGTTCTTGTATACTCAAGTTAGAGTATATATATAACTTGTGTAGTTGATATATACTCAATTTGTTCTCTCATTTATCAACATTCAATTTATGAGTAATTAAGTGGTTATCATCAATTACCAAAGAGGGAAAGATTGAGGTATCTTGTCCCACCATTATGAGTTAATGGTATGGTGTGGTAATTAATGATAATCATATTGTGGAACTAACATTTTCCATGAGTTGGATGTATAGGTTGTGTTCCAGGATGATAAAGACTTGGGATGATCATGAGTTGATCATCAAGTCAAAAGCTTGGTGTAAAGGATGCATCATGAGCTAATGCTTATCAAGAAGAGATGATCATGAGTTGATCGTCAAGACAAGAGAAGGCCCATCATGTGTTGATGGAGGTCAAGCAAAGTATCATCATGTGTTGATGATTAGCAAGTTAATGATCCGGACTTGAAGTGTTGATGTGCGTCATCAAGCTTCAAGAAGATGCAAGGCAAAGGTATGACTAGCTAGGGCTAAAGATGTGTTTCTAGTCTTTTACCGGTCTTGGTGTTTGGTTGGAAGACCGGATTGCTAGTATATGTTGCCGTACTATTAAGAGGGGTCTTAACTAGTAGTTTGAGTTAGTCATGTGTTGATAGCTCATTGTGTTTGCTCCAGCTCATCTAGGCATGATGCTATTTATTTGCTAATGTGTTTTGCAAATAATCGAGGCTCATGCATAACTCTTGTAGCATGTGACTTAAGTTTGCAAATGCGTTTTGCAAATGGTGTAAGTCCATGTACCTTATTCCTTGTGATGAGTATTCTAAGGGTTAGCAAATGTGTTTTGTAACCTACTGAGAATATCATCTTTGAAACATTGTCAAGAATTGCATTCAAATGAGCGAATGTGTTTTGCCATTTGAAGTGGAGCAATTGGGTTTGGTTCTGTAGTCTGCCGGTCGGACCGGCAGTGGTCACCAGTCGGACCGGTGGCAAATCAGTCTAACTGGTGTGCTACGGGCGGTCGAACCGATTTCTCTTTATCCGATTTCTCTGTGCGGAAGTTCCGCCATTGTAAAAATGGAACTTCCGTTGTGAGGAAGTTCCGGAGATCGAGCGGATCGTTTTTTCCAGAGAGCTCCCTTTGTGGGACTTAGCCAAATTTGCGACGGGCAGTCGGACCGACCAGCACAGGCGGTCGGACCGATTTGGCGGCGGTCCGACCGGCCGAAGGCCCAACGGCTATTTTTCTAGCCGTTGGCGCATGGGGCGGTCCGACCGGCCATTGGTTGGCGGTCAGACCGGCCCTGGGCTGATTTGAGGGAATCTTCTCCCAACGGCTAGTTTTTGTGTGTGGGCTATAAATATGAGCCTTGGCCGGTTGGGAGAGGGTGCTGAAAGTGTTGTGGATGGTATTGGCTGTGTGCTAGACCATTTGTTGAATTCTTTGAGTTTAGAGCAAACCCTCTCTTCTCTTGTGTGTATGTGTTGCACTTGGTGAGAATTGAGAGTGACGAGGATCTAATAATCCTCATTTTATCTATTATCTATAATTCTTATTATGGGTAAATATGATGTCACATAGTGTCCAGAAGTACCCCTTATTTTTATAAGGGAGAGGGCTACCAAGTGATTGTAAGATCTTCTACAATCACCCCCCATAGTTGTAAGTCTTGCTACGACTACTACCTGGTCGTAAGTCTTTCTACGACCATTACATGGTCGTAAGTCTTTCTACGATCACTACATAGTCGTAAGACCTTTTACGACTACTACCTGGTCGTAAGTTCTCCTACGACCAGGCAAACCACGACCACCTTATAAATCAAACCTACAGGCAAGTGGGTCCAATTGATTAAGGAATCCGAACGGTCTGCACGCACTACTATCCCGCGTAGTAATAGTGCTTAAATACCCCATTATCTTTGAATGATAATTGCCAGACGGCGTGGAGAAGCCAATGCACCGGTAATTACTGCCATCACACGCCCATTACTGGCTCAATTAAGGCGCCTCTTCCGCAGGGCAAAACGGCTACTCCTTCACGACTATATAAGGACGTCAAGGGCGAGTAGAGAAGGGAGAGTTCGATTCTCTGTAATAGTCTTAGCTTCTTACTCGATCATTAAGAATACCACACCACACAGGATTAGGGTTATTATTCTCTCCGGAGAAGGCTGAACTGCCTAAACATCCCGTGTCAGCTACTCTGCGTGATTTCATCTCTAGGAGACCCCCCGAATCAAATAATCTTTACGTAAGATCGGTTCTAATACACCGACAGTTGGCGCCGACCGTGGGGAGCTTCCGGTAATCTCTTGTCAACATACTCTCTTTTTCCAATCTCATGCAATCATGGCAGGAGAATGGAACGAGGAGAACTGGTTTGACTTGACAGATTACGCAGACGTCGACATGGATGCCGGTTTCGATTACGAGCCGAGTGATGCATCCGCTGATGGTGATGTTGCCTCCGGAGATTATTCTCCAGGAAACCATCCCATTAATGGAGTTGAGGAGGGATCCGTATCCCCCACAACAATACGTCCAACAGAGGAGCCAATTCCCTCAAAGGACAAGGGTCAATCCGACCAGGACCGCTCCCAGGAGGACTCACAACACGACGAGAGTTTTTTTTCCAAGTGTTCAAGTCCCCTTAAGGCGGTCCGACTTGGTAAGTCAAGTTCTGGGAGCCACCATTCCAGACTCCAAAGAAGATCTAGTGATCCTCTCTCTCAGGGTAACTCCAGAGAGGGTGGGATCAAGCATGCTTTTCCTGCAAATTCGACCGTCTCCCCGCAGATCTCATTTGCGAACGGAGATAGTTATAACCCGGAGTTCCCCTACCTGGTGGGGATTACTCCAAGTCGCCAGATGGTGTCTCTCGAGCACTCCTCAAGCGGGGAGGCCTCGAGCGCAAGTGAGAATCATCAACGGGAGGTCTTCGTCCTTCCCTCAAATCAGGGTCAGCCTCATGGAGGCCAAGATAAGAACACTCACCGAAGATCACACACTGCGCCCCCTCGTGGTAATGGCAAGGGCACCACCGTTGGCAGAGAGAACCAACACACTGATGAACGCGAGGGAAATCCTCGACATTCTCGCACTCCACTAAGAAGGCCTCAAAGACCTGATGACGAGGATTTTGATGTCGTCAGAAGAAAGAAAATTGCGATCGTAAGAACACATGCAGGCGCATTCAACATCAGTCGGAGGAGGTACAAGAACTCCAGGACATCAACAACTTGCTCGAGAATCCCAGCCAAGAGCTTGCTCGAACGCCAGGGTACGATCTCTTTCTTTGAAGAGATTACGCAAAGACTTCGAATCGTGATGACAAGATGGAGGTACCTCATCGACAACATTCGGTAGTCGCAAAGAATACGACTTCCTCGGCTACGATCAATCGAATATTTCTCACGTAGGAATCGACACAGCCATAAGTCGAATCGATCCCCTATTCGGAGAAATACATTTCGATCAGCTGAAGATCAAGAAGCCCCTCGGAGAGGTGATCATTCACCACTTCGACAAAGAAATTCACAACGAGTGGAGTACGAAGAGTATTCTCCTCGTAGAACTGAGACCTACTACAGAACAGGTCAGCCTGTTACCGGGTATCGTCGTATACGATCACCTGGTGACATTAACCCTTCTTTCCTACAAAGAAGGCGTCAAGAAGTGATTACCGGATGCCGGGCATTTTCGCCTGACCTTCGAGCAGTTCGCTGGCCACCTCATTTTCGGCCAGTGAACATGGAGAAATTTGATGGATCTCAAAATCCCATCGAATTTCTTCAGATCTATACAACAGCTGTCCGAGCAGCAGGAGGAGGAGAGCATGTAATGGCGAATTACCTTCCGACTGTGCTCGAAGGATCCGCTCGATCGTGGTTATTAAACCAACCACTCGAGTCGATCTACTCTTGGCAACACCTCTGCGATCTTCTACAGGCGAATTTCCAAGGCACATACAACCGCCCTGGAAAAGAAGACGACTTGCACCGGATAAAACAGAACAACAACGAGACTTTGCGTCAATTCATCAAACGCTTTAGTCAGGTTCGTAACTCAATTCCGGAAATTTCTGATTCCTCTGTGATCAGGGCTTTTAAGCAAGGAGTCCGTAGTAGAAGGATAACGGAGGACATTGCTTTGAATCCTCCCAACACTGTTGCCGAACTCTTCGAGATGGCCGATCGATATGCAACTGCTTCTGAGGCAGTCGAGTGGAACAACACTATCGATCGAGAAACATATACTCCTCGAGAGCCAGGTGAAGTTGGTAAGGATAAAAAGCAAAAAGTCCAAGAAGAAAATAAAAAGTCAAAAACCACAAACCAGTGGTTCCAAGGAGGTTCTGGCCGTGAAAGATGGAGAGCACCAAACCACCAAGTCGTACCCTGATCAAGGCAAAGGTAAGCGCCCTGATCGTAGGAACGACAAACCAAGGTGGTGTCCTTTTCATAAAAAGGAAGGACATGACCTCCGCAACTGCCGAGTTTTTCAAAGAAAGCTCGAGGACTACTACAACGGCAAAGCACCACTCCCTACTCTCGAGCAGGTAGGACATACGAGTGGCCAAAAGTCGTCGGATGATGAGGAGATGCCGTTCCAAGATCCGCAACATACCGTTGAGCACATCTACGGAGGATCATCGGCATACGACTCCAAACGACAACTTAAAGCTGCCGGACGAGAGGTAAATTCCATACATACTCCTCTCACAATAAATTACCAAGTGGTCGGAAGTTACCATCTCTTTTGAGAAGGATGACTGCCCAATCACTACGAGTCGATCAGGTCGATATCCGATTGTGGTCGAACCCACCATCAACAACTGTCGGGTCAATCGAGTGTTGGTTGATGGTGGCAGTTCTTTGAACATATTATTTACTAATGCCCGGGCGAGATGCAAGTACCGGGACAAAGGTAAGGCGATGCGATACTCCTTTCATGGAATCGCATCGGGTCTTCACCAAACCTATTGGCCAAGTTTCTCTTCCTTTAACATTTGGCTCACCAAGTAATTTCAGGACAGAGAAAGTCTCCTTTGATGTGGTCGATGTCGATACGGTATATAACGCCATACTCGGACGACCAACTTTGGCAAAATTCTTAATGGCTACTCATTACGGGTATCAATGTCTTAAGATGCCAGGTCCCAAAGGAGTGATCACCATTCAGTGTGACAAAAAGATGGCGTATAGTCATGGCCGTCGATCCCTCGAGATGGTTGGTCAAATACCAACTCGAGATGAAAGTCAGCCTTCGACTAGCAAGTCGAAGCCTAAAGCTGCACCAAAGCCGAACGACCAAGTCAAAGAGGTTCCTCTGGACGCAGAAGAGCCCTCAAGATCGCTCGATCGGGAGACTTCCGACCCCAAATAGGAAGACGCCCTCATTACCTTCCTCCGAGCTAACGCAGATGTCTTTGCGTGGCAAACATCCGACATGCCCGGAGTCCCCAGGGAGGTGATCGAGCACAGGCTAGCTTTACGGCCTGATAAAGTACCTGTAAAACAAAAATTACAGAGATTTGCCCCTGATCGACGAGATGCTATTAAATCAGAGTTGGATAAGCTACTTAAAGCAGGCTTTATAAGAGAAGTCAACCACCCAGAGTGGTTGGCTAACCCTGTAATGGTCAAAAAGTCAAACGGCAAATGGCGTATGTGCGTAGACTTTACTGATCTTAATAAAGCTTGTCCAAAAGATGATTTCCCTTTACCTCGTGTCGATCACCGTTGATTCTCTGCAGTTGTGAGATATTAAGTTTTTAGATGCATATTCGGATATCACCGATCAATATGTGTTTAAGCGATGAAGAAAAGACCGCATTCATTACTCCATTTGGTACCTTTTGCTATGTCAAAATGCTATTTGGTCTAAAGAATGCGGTGCTTCTTTTCAACGCCTAATGCAATCGACTTTTTCATCTCAATTAGGCCGAATTTGGAAGCCTATGTTGATGATCTAGTCGTAAAAGCATTAAGAGACTTAATCATATCAGCGACCTACAAGAAACATTCGACAACCTCGAAAGCACCGCTTAAAACTCAATCCGAGAAGTGTGTGTTTGGAATTTCTTGGAAAATTGCTTGGATTCCTAGTATCCGAACGAGGAAATCAAGCAAATCTCGAAAAATAAAGGCCATCCTCCGATCGTCCTCCAAACACAAAAAGGAAGTCCGAAACTCACTTTGGGTGCATGGCGGCTTTAAGTCGTTTCATCGCACGACTAGGAGAAAAGGACTACCTTTCTTTAAACTTCTCGGAGACATGAAGGTTTTGAGTGGTCGAACGAGGCAACGCGCCTTTGAGGATGTCAAGAGGTATCTTTCGAGTGCTCTGCTCGGTTTCTCCAAAGCCGGAAGAGACGCTCTTAATTTACCTAGTTGCCACGCCACGCATAAAGAAGCGCGATGCTAGTCGTAGAGCGTGAAAACGCACAACGGCCGGTTTACTACGTTAGCGAAGTTTTACACGCCTAAGGAGCGTTACCCTCGTGTCCAAAACTTCTATATGCCCTCCTCATGTCTTCGAGGAAATCTGCGGCATTATTTTCAGCGCACAAAATAGTCATGTTGTCTGAGTTTCCTTTGGGAGCAATCCTCCATAATAAGGAAACAATGGGGCGTATGACAAAATGGTCGGTCGAACTTGGGAGTTCGACCTCCATTTCGTGTCGAACGGCCATAAAATCCCGTGATCTTGGCGGACTTTGTCGCCGAATGGACAAATCTGAACTCGCTCAGATCCCCATCGATTCCCACGACCGGTGGATGATGTACTTTGACGGGTCACTTACTTTAAGTGGCTCGAAATTCAGGTGGTCTGGTATCTCCTACGGAGAAACCTTAAAGTATGCCATACAATTAAACTTTCGTGCCACTAATAATGTGGCGAGTACGAAGGTTTGCTAGGCGGCATACGAGTGCAAAGCACTCTCAATTAAATCGACTACTCGTGAGAGGAGACTCTCAACTAGTCGTGAATCAAGTCGGAAAGAGTACCAGGTGCTCTAGCTCGACAATGTCTCAATACTTATCGGAAGTTCGCAAGCTAGAAAAGCATTTTTAGGTTTCGAGGTACAATTCATCCTCGAAGGATAATTTCCTCATGACCAACTTGCTCGGATGGCTTCTTCCCGATCTACGGTACCAAAGGGGTTTTCTTGGAGCAACTCCAAAGCCGTCTCTCGGTCGAAGAACCGAGACACCTCCTATTGAGATGGCCTCATTAGACTACGAGGATATCCGGATGACTCCCATCTACGAGTATCTTCGCAAGGGTTCCGTGCCAAGATGATCTTGAGGCGGATCGTTTATCCCAAAAGCCAAAATGTATACTTTGGTCGAAGGAGTCCTCTACAAACGAGGAACCCAAGGGATACTCATGCGATGCATTCCGCAAAACGAAGGAATAACACTCCTTCACGATATACACAAGTGGCATCTGTGGGACACATGCTTCCTGAGAACCTTGGTTGGTAAAGCCTTTCGACAAGGTTTTTATGGCCTCTGACCACTGTATGATGCTAAGGAGGTGGTTAAAAGTGTGTCGATGCCAATTCCATGGTAGACAAATACACCAACCACTCAAGCATTACAGACAATACCTCTTTCTTGGCCTTTTGCGACACAGGGTCTCGATATCCTAGGACCGTTTCCCAAAGCTCCGGGAGGTTTGAATTCCTTTTGTGGCTATTGACACGTTCACAAAATGGATTGAAGTGAACTCAGAATCGGATAACATCGGAGCGACAAAAGGTTCATGATGAGATGCGTAATTAGCCGATTTGGAGTTAAGTCGGATAATTACGAACAATGGTAAACAATTCGCAAGTGCAAAATTTCGAGAATTTTGCGACGAGTTAGTACCAAATTATGCTATGCTTCATTGCACATCCCCAAAGCAACGGGCGGTCGAACGTGCAAACGGCCAAATAATGCGAGGAATTAAAACCCGAGTCTTGACCCGACTTGTTAAGCGCCTGGGGCTTGGGTACAAGAATTACCCTCCGTGTTATGGGCGGTTAAATGCGACCATCGATCGAGCAACAGAGAAACACCATTTTTTCTAGTGTTCGGAGCCGAAGCCATGCTTCCTCCGGAGCTAAAATTACGGTCGACACGAGTTGAAACTTTCAACAACTCAGACCAGGAACAACTTCGAGCAGATGACATTAACCTACTCGAAGAAAGGAGAAACCTAGCTTTAATCCATTCGGCAGTCTACCAACAAGCCCTGCGCAGATACTATGATCGTAAGGTCCAACCTCGCGACCTTCTTGTAGGTGACTTGGTATTGAGGCTCGCCAATCCAAGTCTAATCGAATAAACTTTCCCCAAATGGGAAGGTCCTTACGATGGTCGAAGTAACCCGGCGAGTCGCTCATGACGACTAGCGATGGAAGATGGACAGGTTCTCTCAAACTCTTGGAACATCGACCAGTTACGCAAATTCTATGTGTGACCAATTTCTCAGGCAATAAAAGTCCAGGTTCTTTCTACTTCTCTTGCCTTATTTTTTGAGTAGTGCTTTTTTAATCTTTCGATTATGATACAAAAACACCCAGTTTTCTTTACACTGGTCGAAAAACAAGTAACATCATCTAGTCGAAACTTCTCCTATCTGCATGTGGTTTTGCCCACTAGAAGGAATTTCCTAGCATCGACTCGTTACTCATTTTTCACCAATACAAAGAGCTCGGGTTTTATCCAGTCGAAATGTTCTCAGAGCCAACTCTCTCAATCTTAGTTTATTTTTTCAGTGATTTCCAAAAAATATTCTAAGTAGAGTACACTTGATATATTTATTCGACCACCTTTGATGTACTCGTTTCGTTTTGACTGGTCGAAGGAAGAGACACACCTAGTCGAAGTTTTTCCTCTCTGCATGTGGTCCTGCCCACTAGAAGGAACTTCCTAGCGCTGCTCAGTCTCCTACTTTTGCTACTTCTGGAAAAGACTTATCGAGTCCATCGAAAAGGGCGAACGAATTATTAAAGTCCTCTAGACGTTTGCTTAACTCAAGTTTCTGTTCTTGGTTTGATTAAACTAGTCGGAGATGGTAACATCACCTAGTCGAAGCCTTTTCTCTCTGCACGTGGTCTTGCCCACTAGAAGGAACTTCCTAGTGTCGAGTCGTTTCTACTCTTTCGACCAAGTGCTTGACAACCATAACAAAAACTATAAGTTAAACAAACCTCTCTTTGTTTTCAGAAACCCCATTTCAAACACTATTTACTTAGATTGTCTAAACAATCTAAGCAAATAGTCGGGGGCTAGGATAAAGTTATTAATTTGACTTCAATTCTTAGTCTTTCATTCGTTTATTATCTTTTGAGTTACTAACTACTCGACAAGATAATTTTCAGGAAATAAGATGGATCATATATCATTCATCAACAGATATTGTCTGCCTTACAAGTTAGTTACAAGATTACTCGAAGGGGGAGAGCCTAGTCAGATTTCCTCCGCCACCTTTTTGCCAACCGATTGCATTTCCTCAATCGACGATTTGCCTCTGATTCGGAGCAATCGAACTCGGCTTCAATTGGTTGCACATTAAGGCGGGGATCTTGAGCTTTAAGTTTCGCCAAAGCGTAACTTACTCCGGCTTCGACTGCCTCCCTTATTGATTCAGCTTGATTAGTCTTCAGAGTGGTCACCATTTCTTGCAATTTTCCGACTTGTTCCCCAATGGTACTTGTGTGAGCAGCTATGGTATCTTCTCGAGGAGTTTTTCCCTCAGAATGTAGCTCACTAAGCACATTGTTCAGGAGAGTGATGTTGCCTTGAAGACTAGTCTTCATCGACTCCATCTCTGTTGGGTACAAGTCGAAGCCTCGCGAAGTTTCTTGTTTTCACCACTTGTTACAAAAGAATAAAATCGGTCAAACGAAAATAAACTTCTGGAGGAAGATAACACAAAGATAATTATAGGTAAAAGTATTTCTTACCTACTAATTGAGAATCCAGTTTCTTAACCTCTTCTCGATGGGAAGCAATGGTTTCAGTGTGCTTTTTCTCCCATGCTCTGATGTCCTCTGCATTCATCTTAGCGATGCGGATGGACTCATTGTAGATCAAGGTTTTTTCTTGGATTTCAGCCTCGAGGCTTCTCAATTGGACAGCAATTTCTGAACAAGAAATTGGCATTAGAAAAGGGAAAATACTCAAAAAGGATAACAGGTAAAGAATTACTTACCTGTTAATCGAGTTCTAAGACCCTCGAGTTCTTGATCCTTATTCGTGGTAATACGGAAAACTCTGAATGACCAAAGCTTTTCTTGAACTTGATGCGAGCTTCCGCATCTCTTTTCTTTATCCGAGAAGAAAGGAGAGTCGGGTAAGGTTAAAGATCAAAAGCGCCTTAAGTTCGTAACTTCTCGTTTATTTTTCCTGCAATCTTTTAGATGCAGAGACAGTCTCTCGAAGTCTATCCGAGATGACTAATATTTCGTTCCTTAGCCTCCTCGACTCTTCTTTTTCATAGTCGAGTGAGTCAGCTAAGGTCTTCGTATCACTGTTTAACCTACAAAGAACAGGAACGAAGATAAACATCAGCCGAATGGTTGTAAGTACTTCTACAACTACTGACCTAGTCGTAAGTTTTTCTACGACTACGATATGGTTGTAAGTCTTTCTCGACCACTACACGTTGTAAATAGTCGTAAGCTTTTTACGACTAGTACTTTGTCATGAGTTTCTTCCATGACTATTCTCGTAAAACATTATACGAGTACTTAAGTCGAAAACAATTATGAATGATAAGTGACTTACCATCTCTCTGCCTCTGCACAGAGTAGTTCTTTCTCCTGTCTTAGCTCTAAAAGTTGTCGATGGTACTCACCGACAACAGCTATTTGCTCTAGAGCTTTCTGCAAAAAGAAAACAGTGAGAAGAGAAGGAAAGTCACATATATAAGTATTTTGAAGATACTTACATTCATAGTCGTCCTAGCAAACATCGAATATACAAGGTCCGGGTTCTGCAGCTTATCTATCCTCGCGACTTTGTCCCACCACACCTTCTCGAGGCGCTCGTTATCAAAAGTATTCTCCGTATTGGGAATATCTTTGGGATGGGGGACTCGGTCACGAGATCTCATGTGAGAGGACCCTCGACGACGGAGGCAGCCCAAAGAAGTCACCACGAAGTTGAAATTTTCTCCTTCCGGTTCTCAGAATTCTCTTTGGGTAGGGAAGGAACGCCTCCTACAATTTCCTTCCCAGGCGGTGCACAAGTGGTCACCGCCTTGACGAGGCTTCCACAATCGCCCTTGTTGTTTCTACGACCTCGGCGATCGTAGCGGTCACCTCAACGATGAATGTACCGCTACTTCAAGGGTCGTAGCTACAACTTCAGCAGATGTGGGAGTCACTCTGGGAGTCTCGACTTCATCGGCCACCTGGGCCAAGGGTGATGCTTCGACCACCTTCATTGCCACCTCAGTAGCTGAAGGGATGGCAATGGACTTCTCAGCGGAAGCATTCCCGGGTTTGAAGAAGTCGATGAAATAAAGAAAAGCAAATCAGGTTGTGAAAAAGAAAAAGGTAAATGTCGTTCTTACACTTTAGTAAATTTCACATACCTCTGCACCCTGGTCTTAACCAGGAATTTTAGAGCAATCCTCCCAACAGAGGACCTCTTCTTCTCCACGACCACGTCTGGTCGAGGTTCAACAATCGGCTCAGCAACGACCACGTCTGGTCGTAGAGTTTGGACAGGAACCAGAGCTCTGGTTTCCTGATTCTCTGGATGGCCGAGATCAGTCTCGACCATTTCAAGAGCAAGATCGCCCTCGATTGCGAGTTGTCTTGATGACATCGTCCTTCATAAAAGACACAAAATCTTTCCAATTCTCCTTTTCGGTTGCCTAACAAAACTAGGAGTGGCGTAAATCGCGAAAGATTCTTTGTCATAACAGAAGGGTACCTTAGCCTTGCGAGGTTTGCGCTTAAGAGATTCAGCTGCCTCAACCTCCTCGGCTTCGATGGCTGCGGCCTCGGCTTCAGATCTGACTACAATGCCGCAGTCTTGTAGAGGGTCCGGTCGAAAGACGAGCTTGAGCTTGCTCCCCTTGCTCGGCAGATTTTACAAGTCGGCGTTTCTTAGAGGGAGGAGCCGAGCCTTTGTCTTTCGACAACCCAATACCAATAGTCATCGATACGACTTCTTCGTCGTCCGACGATTTTCCATGCCTACTTTACGTAAACAAAGCGAAAAAGAAGAATCACTAATTAGTCGTAAGTTTTTCTACGACTAGTGCCAAGTCGTAAGTTTTTCTCGACTCTTTCTTGATCGTAAGATATTCTACGATCACCATTAGTCGTAAGTATCTTCTACGACTATAAAGTCCTAAAGAAAGAATCAACTTTTTGATTACCTTTAGGCGCTCTATCTTTTCATCTGCGGACAAAGCCGCAATGACTTGAGGAACCGCCCCTCGGAGTGGCGGAGACTTCTCGCAGATGAGTCGACTCTAGAGTCAACCTCGGTCGTGAAAGATCCGTAAACAGATAAGAATATTAGACAAGGTTGAGAAAGACCAAACCGAGAGCTAAGTCGACAATTACTTACCCTCCTCGTAGTCTCTCGGTTGGGTCTCCCCTCCCGAGTATCTCCACATAGGAGATGCTCGTTTCTTCAGAGGACTAATTCGGCGTGTGATGAAATCCTTCACCACATGCCATCCGGTCAGCCCTTCTTCCTTCAAGTCCTTAATGGCTTGGATATAAGGGCTAATCTGGCTGATATCTTCAGGGGTCGAATCCCATGATGATTTCTTTTCGGCAGCCTTCCCCGCGAAAGAAAGGCTGTCTTCAGAGGTGACCTTCCAGTAGAACCACCTCTTTCTCCAACCCGGCCACGAAGACCGAGTGAAACTCTGAATATACTCCTTCGACTTCGAGTCGTGGAGTTTCAGACCACAGCTTCCGGCGATTCCGGTTTGTCGAGCCATCCCATAATAATATTGGAACACTCGAGATCCGCCGAATCCCAGTGCCTACGCCGCACAGATACACGAACACACTCAACATGGTAATGGAATTGGGACCTAAGTTCACCGTTCCACCCCAAAGTGTTCGAGTACTCTCAGAAGAAAGGGTGGCGAGCAATCGAAGGCCGCACTCACAATACGCTTGGAAGACGGGGATTTGCCCATTTTCCCCGATGGCGATATGCTTTGCCGATGGCGGAATCCACTTTACGAGCCTTCTCTCGAATCTTCCCAAAGATCGACCAAGATCTTGATCTTAGCGCATCCATCTCCGATTCTTCCCATTCAAAACTCTCTTGGCCATTTCGCCGAAGCAAGAAGTTTTTGATTGGGTTAGCGGAGAAGATGAAACCTAGTCGAGGACGGAGAAAGCAAGAGCTCGAAGAACAGCGGAGTGATTTGAGGAAAAGGTAAAAAACCCAAGTCTACCTCCTGGTAAGTTTTTATAACCGCATGATCTCCGCCGCTTCGGAAACCGTCTCGGCTATAGGTCTATGGGAGTTGGTTGTACCGCTTCGGGAACCGCTTCATCGGACAAGTCTGTGAGAGCCGGTTGCAATTCCCCAGATGGTCCGTTCGAGAAAAATTAGGTGCGTATTGTCACCCCCAAGCAAAATTACTTTCTTGACCAAAGTCTTTCTGGTCGAAGGAAGTATCAATCGGAAGGGTTTTTTCTCCGATTCCCCTACTACGACCATCAGACGGTCGTAGGGGTTTTTACGACTTTTTAATAGTTGTAACCAATCTTCACGATTGCAATCGCTTCGGGAACCGTTTTATCAACAGATCTGTGGAATTCGTTTGCAATTCCCCAGACGGTCTGTTCAGGAAAGTTAGGTTAGTTTTGTCACCTCCAAGCAAAATCACTTTCTTGACCAAGTCTTTCTGGCCGAAGGAAGTATCGATCGGAAGGGTTTTTTCTCCGATCGCCTTACTACGACCACTACACAATTGTAGGGGTTTTTATGACTTTCTGATAGTCGTAAGCAACCTTTCTGACCAAGCAAACTCCTGGTCAAAGTAATACTCAAGTGTCGAAGAGTTTTCCTTCGACTATGGTTCTCGACATTTTCATAGTCGCAAGTCCATTTGCGAATCCTTCACCAAGTAAGTTACTTTCACTTGAAGCTGGGCTAGATGACGAGGATCTAATAATCCTCATTTTATCTATTATCTATAATTCTTATTATGGGTAAATATGATGTCACATAGTCTCCAGAAGTACCCCTTATTTTTATAAGGGAGAGGGCTACCAAGTGATTGTAAGATCTTCTACAATCACCCCCCATAGTTGTAAGTCTTGCTACGACTACTACCTGGTCGTAAGTCTTTCTACGACCATTACATGGTCGTAAGTCTTTCTCGATCACTACATAGTCGTAAGACCTTTTACGACTACTACACGGTCGTAAGTTCTCCTACGACCGTGCAAACCACGACCACCTTATAAATCAAACCTACGCAAGTGGGTCCAATTGATTAAGGAATCGAGCAGTCGCACGCACTACTATCCCGCGTAGTAATAGTGCTTAAATACCCCATTATCTTTGAATGATAATTGCCAGACGGCGTGGAGAAGCCAATGCGCCGGTAATTACTGCCATCACACGCCCATTACTGGCTCAATTAAGGCGCCTCTTCCGCAGGGCAAAACGGCTACTCCTTCACGACTATATAAGGACGTCAAGGGCGAGTAGAGAAGGGAGAGTTCGATTCTCTGTAATAGTCTTAGCTTCTTACTCGATCATTAAGAATACCACACCACACAGGATTAGGGTTATTATTCTCTCCGGAGAAGGCCTGAACCTGTCTAAACATCCCGTGTCAGCTACTCTGCGTGATTTCATCTCTAGGTGACCCCCCGAATCAAATAATCTTTACGTAAGATCGGTTCTAATACACCGACAGAGAGCAAACCCTAAATGCATGTGTTGCCTTAGGTAGTGGATTGTGTATCCGCTGAGCTTAGATACTTGATTAGTTCAAGTGAAAGTCATAGACTTGTTACTCTTGGTGTTTGCCGACACCTAGACGGCGTGGAGGCGTCGTGCGCGGTGATCTTCTCAACAAGCTTGTGAGAAGACCCGACGTGTTTGTGAGTAGTGTGGTGCTCGCCATCTCCAGAGTGGAGGAAGAGCAACCCTAGTGGAGCGAGGTGTTGATTCGGTTTGGAACCGGTCCAAGTGTTGGACTTAACTCGGAGGTGTTGGCTTAATTAGTGGAGCCGGTCCAACTTGGTTGGGTTTACCTCAACGTGGATTAGGGGAGACCGGCAAGTCTTCGAACACCACGGTAAAACATCATCGTGTCATCTTGTTTTTACTTGTGCTTTACTTTGAGCAATTTACATTACATGCTTTAATTGCTTATATATCTTTGTATGATTGCTCTCTTGTATTGTCGGTGCACTTAGTTGAGCCTAGTTGTTTTAGGTTTTATTTGTGCAAAACCAATTCGCTATTAGCAAGTGCCAAACACTACAGTAAGATTAGACTATCCTTAGGGCACGTCTTAAGCATAGAGCAAGAGAGATTAAAAAAATAGTAGTTATTTACAAAACAAAGGATATTGATATGTTTGAGTCAAGTGAGCAATACTTCCAAAGGGAAAAGCTTGAAATCACCAAACTTGATTGTCCAGTCAATCTGTTTGGAAAATACTTTGGAAAGGAAGACCCATTTTACAAGTGTCCAATTAAAGAGAGTTAATTACTTTCTAGTGCAAACATCTTCTAGCACGACTGTGAACTCATTGTTCACTTGTGGAAGAGCACCAATGGTGAAAAGGCTCTTCTGACCATCATACGCAAAATCTTTATTAGCAAGCTCAGATGTGTAAGTCTGTTGGAGTTTGTTAATCACTTTCCTGCCTACACCTTTCCCATCTACTGGTCTATCATCTTCATACTTCAGATTTACCTGCATTCAATAAAAAATAGCAACAGTGATAATAAGATGTGAACATAGGAAACTAAAAAAAGTTGTAAAAAGGATAATAGGCACACATAGTAGTGGTAGAAGAATTCTTCTGTGGTCTTCAGATAAACTTTGAAGTGGTTTGTTAAAAGCTGTATCTGCTGCCCCTTTTTGCCAAAACCAGGATGAGAGATCAGGGATCTCTTTGGTTTTGGAAACTTCTTTGTTTCTTAAACTTTAATAGGCTCTACATTTGGTGGCACAAGAGTGGTGGCGGCAAGTCATCAGCCTCGTCATTGTGAGACTCCATTTAAGCGAATCTCTCTGCAAGAGCGCATTCAAACCAATTCGATCAGCCTTCAATTCATACATAAACCTCTGGTTCAACGTACCACAACTATCTAAACCCATTTGAAAAGACTGATGAAATAAAACATTAGAATCAAAACTTATGGAAAGGTTTTCGACTTTAAGTGTGAAGACTATTTGGTAACAAAATTTGAATGCAATGCAAAGGTATATTTGTAATAGGCAGGTGAACAAAATTACAAAATCCAAACTTCAACCATGTTCTTTAATTATTGCTGGATATTACTACCTAGGCAGCAAGTAGTCAAGTATAATATAGTCAATATGTACAATCTGTAACACAATTTTGAGAAGTGAATACACATTTCCTGTCAATTACTCACATTCCACACATGATTTACATTTCAGTCATCTGCAGTAGTTATACCCAAGTCCCATCTATAAAAATACACATCATAAATTGAACTTCAAATAAACACCGGATACACCATAAGCTATTCAACACTGGGCACTGGAACACTTCCCTGTTCAGCATGCTATATACTCAGGCAATGCAACCCCAGGAAAGAGTACACTAATAGAGAAGTTTCAATTACCTTATTGTGCGCACATCTGTTAAGGGATCATCAATAATAAAGCCACCTCAATCAAACTTTAAACTACTATTAGAATAAAAATCAACAAAAAAGGTATTGACAAAGCTTTAACTTGTTCATTCCAAACTTTGAATCAGAAGCCAGTAAACTATGGTTGCCATACTGAATCATGTTCTATAACTATGGTTGCCATACTGAATCATGTTCTATAGCTGCCAATCTATCTGAATGCCCAAGAGAAAGGTGTTTGTATTTGAAAAATCTTCATAGAAAAATATGTAGTCCTGATGATTTTCAATCCACATGTTAATACTAACAGCATCGTCATCATCATATTCATAAACAGAACGTCGTATTTTCCTCTCCAGCCTCCTAACATATCTGTGAATAAGAAGTTCATCTCGATTTGATGGTCCGCCTTGCTTTTCTGAAAAGGACCTGCTAGGCCGGATAGCACCACCCTTTATATAATCATCTGGACCAAAATAACACCAATACCTGCATCCAAATGTTCAAAAGTTTTGTTTAAATTATAGCATCTCAAACAGGGAACAACTAAGGTTAACATAACTAAAGAAAAGGCGCACAAGCAGTCAATCAAATGATATGTGGTGCAGGATAATAAAACAGCAAGAAACTTATTATCTTTAGCAAAGAGATAGCTCAATTGCAACAATAAATACATTTTAGTTGATAAGATGAATAAACAGCCCAGGGTCATGTCCTAGAATAAACAATAGTCATGCTCCCATATACTTACAGAATATACTCGAGTATCCCATCAACTTTCGGTTTGCAGTTCATTGTTGGAGGACGCCTTCTCCGTGCTTTGACATGAAATCTTGTCGGACATTCTTTGTTGTTTGATTGTCCTCTCACAAAATCATTCACCTTGGAATATGGAATGAGCGCAGGCCTGTCCATTGAAACCGTAACTGTAGTAGCAAAACACGAGCTATATAATAAAAGAGGGGGGACCCCGGATAAGGCCAAGAGGGCTCCGAGGATCCTCAAGAGGGGACTAGCCAGTGACAAGAACGAGATGGTTATTGCTAGGGAATTCGCGCTTGCTTTTTTTTCTCACCCTACAAAAAGGGGGGTGATCCCCTATTTATAGCCCCTCTGTGGGGGTTTTGTATATTACCCTTTTGACCCTACCAGGGTATAGTACCCATAGGGGTTGCAGAGACATTCCTCGCCCCTACATCTAGGCTTTGGTCCATGGTACATGTTCCTGGACTCGGTTCATCCTAACAGAGCCTCCGGTCCAGGAGCGGTAGCAGAGGCATCGGGTTCATGCTGAGGGCCTCTCAGCTCCGGGACTCGCGGGGCTTCGGAGGTCCTCCAGGGGTGCTTCGGCTACGCCCCGGGGGTGGCCCGAAGTTCTTGCTGCTCCGGGCCTCGCGGGGCTTTGAGGTCCCTCCGGGGTGCTTCGGGGTCCCTCCGGGGTGCTTCGGCTCCGCCCCGGGGGTGGCTCAAAGGTCTTGCTGCTCCGGGCCTCGCGGGGCTTCGGGGTCCTCCGGGGGTGCTTCGGCTTCGCCCCGGGGGTGGCCTGAAGGTCTCACTGCTCCGGGCCTCGCGGGCTTTGGGGGTCCTCCGGGGTGCTTCGGCTTTGCCCGGGGGTGGCCCGAGGTCCTGCTGCTCCGGGCCTCGCGGGGCTTCAGGGGTTCTCTGGGGTGCTTCTGCTGGGCGTTGTGGTCGGTGGGGCCATCCCTACGACAGTAACCGAGAAGGAGAATCGTGAGGAACAGATTGACTAAAATGGAGGAAAAACAATAACAATTCCCAAAGAGGGGAAACCACAATCCAGCTCATAATCCCCAAATTATACACAAAACCAAAATGATCAGGATCAACAACCGTAAAATAAATCCCAAAAACTTGTTAAGAACCCCAAATTTCACCACAAAGAACGCGATCAATGAAACCCCAAAACAAAACAAAAATCCCCATAACCTCCACAGGCGGCAACACTATCAGCTGCATCTACCCGGGCAGTTCCACATCAGCCGCTACTCCTCCGCCACCGACACCCTCCCAGCATCCACCCACACCTCGGCGTCGGCATACGTCACCCCTCTGGCTGCGAACTTTCCAGATTCGGGGCCCGTGACAGCGTAGCCAAGCAGATGGCCACGGTAGGAGGCGAAGGGCGAGGTGGAGGTTGAGCGTGGGGAAGGGGGATGGGTTGACGCAGAAGCGATCGAGGCAGAGGTCGATGACGCAGGCGGCGGGCGCATAGGGGTAGAGGAGGAAGGCGAGGAGCAGGAGGAGGAGGATCGGGAGCAGGCTGGCAGAGAAGCAGCGGAGGCAGGAGATGTGCCACGGGGGGAGCTGGAGGCGAGGGGTGAGCGCGAAGGAGGGGGACGAGGGAGTCGGCCGAGGGGTGAGGAGGTTGCGGCGGCGGGCATGCAGGGCGGGATGGGCGCGGAGGCGAGGGGTGAGTGCGGAGGAGAGGGAGGCGGGCGAGTGGCGAGGGAGGTGCGGGGCAGATGGGGGGGGGAGTTTAGTGGACGGTTTTTATTTTCAGCCGTACGTGGGGATTCGGGGGGTGACGAAGTGGAAAGGGTGGCGAGGTAGATTGAGGTGGGACGATCGTCCTTAGAGCGGAGTAAACTCAGAATTATAGTAGTTAAGATATGCATGTGTTGGATCGAAAAGACGACTAGAGGGGGGAGGGTGAATAGGAGCACACTCACTTTTTCTCAAATAATGGATTCAACAATATTTCGCTCCAGTAGCTATGGAAGCTATGAAGATCAGTATATCAGTACAGCAGAAGACTAATATTGAATCCAATAAACACCCCTAAGCAATACTGCAAAAGATCAAGCACATGATAACAAGTCACAGAGCACTGCCGGTCAGACCGCTGCCTCAAGGGTGATCGGACCGATTTGCTACCGGTTTGACCGGTGGCCACGGGCGGTCTGACCGCCGGCCTCCAGAATAGAACAAATCAGTCCCGATGACGAAGATGAAATTACATGAAACTTTTGATTTAATTATCCAAACTTGATGAAACTTGGAACACACCTTCTCTATGATATCAGGAACATATTCCAATCGAATATTATGATAATTCTTGGAAGAATAGCGATCCTTTTTGATTTGATTGAAGAAGGGTTCAAAAGTGGGTCAAAACGAAAACTAAGTCAAAACTCTCGCTCGTGGGTGATTGATGATCAAGATGATCCTAGATAGATTCCCACACATCACAGCAAGCTAGATCACGTGAAGAAACCAAGTAAAAACTCACGGATCAAAGAAAAACCTAAAATGATCAAATAGAGAGAAAGAACGCAATGAGACAAAACATTGATCAAACTTTCCTTTGATTGATTGATATGATCAGGACTTACAGCCACTCCATCAATGGAGGACAATGCTCAATCCAAGAGCACGAAAATCACATCAAACTATCAAGAACCCTAGCCTCCACAAAAGCTCTCCCTAAGAAAATTAGGGTTTACAAGAATTACAAAAGAGGCGAAGAGGAGGTGCAGCCACCTCCCTCTCCTATTTATAGTGGAGGCTTAGACCTTCTAGAAGTTTGACTCTATTGGGCTCCCGTTAAGGCTCAAAACAAACGGGACACTTACGCACGCATTTTAAAGCGTCGTCTTTTATCTCCTCTTGACCTAACTAGCTACACCTTGCGCCTCGGATTAGCTAATAGGTCACCCTTGTCCATCTTGCACCACGCTTGAGTACACTGACCTCACCCGGCATCGTCGATCGTTCTAGACCTCAGCTCTCCAAGCCTAGTCCCGATCATCCTCGCCGTTGACCGTCGTTGACCACCAAGCAACCTGCACAACAATAGACAAGTAAACAGAATTTGGGAACAAGTTCTTCACAACTTGACCCATGTTAGTCAAAACATGCATCATGCACCATATATACCCTGAAACTCATGACTATGACCTAACAACCGAATATCGTCGTCTCGAAGACCGATGATCAAAGTGAAAACCGATCAGACCGCCCATCGAGCCGGTTTGACCGCCCACCCTGGCCGGTCTGACCGCCACCTATGGGCCAGTTAGACCGCCAGCTGGGACTTAGCCATTTTTCCTCTCTGGAAAACCGAAACCTACTGGAATTTTCAAACCAATAGAACTTTTGACTGGAGACTCCAAAAATTATGAGATCAAGTGCAATAGAATCCCCCCTCTTGCCTGCTACCTCTATTTTTTTGGCCCAGCTCAATTCAACACTTTTGAAGTTTATCAGTCCGACCACCGCTTATGGCCGGTCGGACCGATTTCGGACCGGTCTGACCGCCACCCTGGCCGGTCAGACCGGTTCAGTCCTGACAGAACTGAACTTTGCCGAAAACACGTGAAACGATAAATCGTAAATACCATTGCCAATTGTCACATCATTCTAAGATCTGGAGTATATCCCCATGATATCCACAGCATGACATGCCAGAAGATGCCTTCATGCAGAATTGGGCGAGATTCGATCGGCGGAAGAAGAGAGGTAAATTAAAATTTTGCACATCGATCGGGAGTCCATGGGCGTACGTACCGTAGCAAACAAAGAATGGAATGGAGAGCTAGAGCTAGAGTTTCCCACTTCGGCTCGCTCGTCGCCGATCCGCCGCCAGCCGCTTGCTCGGGATTCGCCGCCATATATCCTCCGCAACTTCTCCTCGGTCCCAGGGTCGTAGCAGGTGAAAGGTGATGTATAATTGTATATGCGGGAAGTGCAGGGACCGTTATGCGAATAACCCCCAAGCTGTTCCTCTTTAATCTGAGGTGTGCGCACTCGATCGAACGGCTCCTACTGTCGATCAGGCTAAAGATGATAATATAACGTAATTCGAGGGTACCATATGAAATAAACCGCCTGCACCCTTTCCGCTTTAACCCTGGGCCTCGTCCTACTGCGACCAACGGCCCATTCGAAGCCCACGAGTTGCGATCCAGTTGGGTACTACGTAGGGCCTTGTTTGGGTTCGGGCCTAAGAGGCGAAGAGGGATGTAAGTAGGTGAGTTTGAGGCCCACAAGTATAAACATTTGCAGGCCAGGTCTGAAGCTTCGACCAGAGAAGGGGACGAGCGCACGGCCTCGCCGGAGATGGCGCGCAGGAGGGTTGGCGCCGCGGCCTCGCCGGCCGTGGTCGCGGCGGTCTCCGTGATGGCTCTCGGGTCCTACTCCACGGTATTCGTCTTCCTGGACCACTGGCTCGGCCTCGGCACCACGGCCGGCGCCGCCCACGCCGCCGCCTTCTCCCTCGCCGTCGCCGCCTGCTTCTTCTCCTTCCTCTGCGCCGCGGCCGCGGATCCCGGCTCCGTGCCCGCCGCCTTCTCCCCCGACGCCGAGGATCCGCTGGGACAGGTCCCAGATCTCTCCGCCTTTTCTTGCGCCTGCCCTTCTATTCAATTTCCTTGGAATTTATGAGCTTTTCTTTTGGAGTTTGAGGGTCTATGGATGTATCTGTTTCTACAAAGTTACGACGCTTGATTCAATTGCGGCATTTCGAAGTGTAAGCTGACGTAGAATTTCCGTCATTAATCCAATCTTACATGGAATCCATCTCTGAGTAGATCAGTTGTCTGCCGATCACCTTGAACTAAAAATGTGATGAACCTTGTATATATATATATGAAATAAAAAATACATATTTTTCTTATTTTCATCGTGTCACCATGCACCATTAGTACTCCTTGGATTCAGCAGTGGGTAGCTGCTTGTAATTGTTTAGCACACCGGTAAATTTAGGAGCACTCAAATACTGAATATTGGCTAAGCACCCTGATGGTACTCATTATTTGGTTCCAACAGGGGCTGAAATCAAGGTATTGTGATAAGTGTTGCATGTACAAGCCTGCTCGAACTCACCATTGCAAGGTCTGCAAAAGGTGTGTTCTGAAAATGGTAGGTGCGGATGCGGTTATCTTTGTTGCTGGTGATTCTGTCAATTACAAAATGAAGCTGTGTTAAAAATGTTTGGTAATGGTTTTGATGGCAGGATCACCACTGTGTCTGGATTAACAACTGTGTGGGCTATGCAAACTACAAACCCTTCATCATCTGTGTCCTAAATGCAACCATAGGGTCTCTTTATTCATTCGTAAGTGACTCTGCTGGACCAAAATTGCCACATTTTCACCGAGCATTTTTTCACAATTGCGTCAAAATATATTTCAGGTGATTTTTCTATGTGATCTCCTTCAAACAGAGCATGACTTTGATATTCTTTATGTGAAGATCATCCATGTAAGCTTACTGACCATTGTTTTGAATTAAGTTCACTGTACAATCAGCAATCTACATTTGTTAAGTTACCATGCCATTATCCTTAGTTACCATGCCATTATCCTTTTTTTTTTTCATTTTTTTTAGCTTTGTGGTATAGTTATTCTGTTTATTTCTTTATTTCATACTATAAGAACCGGACAATGATCTAGTGTTAAAGAGTATAACAAAAATGCAGATCTTGGCCGGCGTCCTCTTGTTCTCCTTAAGCTTGACAATAGGTTCTCTATTATGCTGGCACATCTATCTCTTAAGTCATAACATGACAACCATAGAGGTAAGTTCATTTTGAATTCCAGGCATCCATTCACCTCATAGTTTCTTGATGGGTTTACACGATGTTTGATTTTATACTGCTGCCTTTACATCAGTACCGAGAGGCAGTTAGAGCGAAGTGGCTTGCAAAGAAGAGTGGACAGAAGTACCGGCACCGGTTTGATCTTGGCATGAGGAAGAATATTCAAATGGTAGTACTACGTAAAAAATTACGCATAACATCAGAAATGTCCATTCATTACCATCCTCGTAGCTTCAGTTTTAAGCCTTCAACTTTGGTGTTGAAGATTGAGCATGGTTTACACAGTTCAGTTTTATTCCCCATTTCCCTTTGGTGCTCCAGTTACCTGAACCTTTGGATTCATTTGTACAGATCATGGGTCCAAACATTCTCTGCTGGCTTTGCCCGACTGCGACGGGACATCTCAGGGACGGCATGGAGTTCCAAATCACGAATAACTGATCAGATCGAAGAACAGCATTGCCGCATACATAGTATGTGGATTTGCAAGTATATTTGGTGACCAAATTGCTCGCTTGTTTGATTGGCTTGTTAGCCAGGGCAGCCGTAGAAAGCTCCACATTTCTCCCCAATCTTGTAACAGCATGTAAAGCTTAGCTTCCTTTCCCCCTCCCGATTTCCATGTATTTGTTCAATTTATGTGTACGAGTAGAATGGCTTGAGTTTGAGCATTGTTTGTGTATTTTTGGAATGCTGGATTGCAAAAATTAACCAGAATATGCATATCATAATTTGACGTGTGAAAATCGCACATTACGGGAATGGAACTATGTAAGGAACTGTACACTTGCAGTCTGATATTCTTCTTTCTGGTAATTCTGGCCCCACCTGCAGTGACACATCTTGGCAAAGAACAAAAGGCGGCGCGGCCAGCGCCTGACTAGTGCTGTAGCATACGGCTTCTTCGTCGCAGCCGGTAAAAAAGAGCATAGGAAAAACCCCACCTTTCTGGCCCCCACGTCGGCAATGGCCACCACCTCCGCCTACGCAGCCGGCGGCGGGGGCGGCGGCGGCGTGGAAGTAGCGGCGTCGCCGTCCCGTTGTATCCTTCTTAGAGCCCGACCTCCCCCACCTCGCCTTGCCTTCCTCTCCAAATCGCCTTCTAGGTGGGCCTCGATCTCGCTGCCTCCGGGGCATCCGGCGCTTCACCGCGCGGGTCCGGCGGCGGATGCCGCCGAAGAGAGGGTGGTGGAGGAGGAGGGGCTGTCGTGGGTGGAGCTGGAGCCGATCGGCAGCGAGCAGCAGCTGGATCGGGCCCTCGCGGAGGCCCAGCAACTCGACCTCCCCATCGTCCTGCTCTGGTAGCTCTTTGATTAGGAGTAGTAACAGCAATAAAATTTGTTTGTTTGATGAAGGGGTCATTACAGAATTTTCAATATAAGATCTTGGGCGAAATGGTTATTGCGAACTGGCAAGCTTTGTTTCTCGGATGAAATGATCATTTTTGTGAGCTGAAAATTAGTACTCGTCCTGGATGAAATAGGGATCATATATTCATATAGTCGCAGTTTGTAGCCCGGTTTGTTGGATTAAGTGATTGTTCATTCGTTGTATCTTACCTTCTTAGATAGAATGGTCTCGATCGGTATCTTGCACAAAATGATCAGACAAGTTTGATTCAAGAGGTGCTTTTAGTTACCTAAAATGCGTATGACTGTGTGTGTAAGTGTTTTTTGTTCCCTTAGATCTACCTTTTCCTTTTGGTGGTTTTCATTTCCAATAGCTTGTTTCTGTATTGGTATTACAATTGTGCCTCATGTCTGAGGACTCAAATGTCTACCTCACATATATGCTTGAAGGAAGGCACTTGAATAATATTTTCGTCTTCTACTTCCAAAGTATGCAATTGATCATTTTTACCAGTTTCAACAGCAATTTTTCTATGTATTAAACGATACATGATGGGATAAAAAGACTACCGGTGTAAAAAAAATAAATTCAAGTAGTAATCTGACATAGTAGTAACTGTTAACTCTTTTTATGCCTTTCAGCCTCACGCCAGAATTCATACTTAGCCTTTGCAATATGCAGGATGGCAAGTTGGTGCAGAAAATGTATATATTTGAAGCCTAAGCTAGAGAAGTTGGCATCAGAATACTATCCAAGGTTGGAGCTTGTTTTCTACTTTGACAAAGTACGCACAACTGGAGTTATTGTTGACAAATTGATGATCTCCGTCAGTACTTATTACGCAGAATTCGGTTTTACTGTGTTGATGTCAATGCTGTTCCACAAAAGCTTGTGAATCGTGCAGGAGTAACAGTAAGTATTGCCGTGCACTACATTGGATGTTTAGTGTTTTATGTCATTAGTGAATAATAAATATAAAATTTTCTTCTTTATACCCAATTATGCTTCTTATTGTTAAAGAATATTCAAAGGCATTTCTTATTCTATTATTTGTTATTTTAAGAAACTTCTAGACCTCCTTTCCTTTGCTTCTTTCCCTGTTTTGGAGGAAACCAGTTTCCTCTAGAGCCCCTGGAAACTGTATTGTTAATTGCCGGCTTTCTGCAACTTGTATCCAAGTGTTCCTTAGCCTTATCCTTTAGCTTTGGTAATACCATATCAATGATCCCCCATCTTGTATCTGGCTTCATTGTTATCTTGTCCTGCAGCAACTATATATATATATATATATATATATATATATATATATATATATATAGGGATCAATTGGATCCCAAGTATATTTATAATCTAAACAGTAATGCCTTCTTTTGTCGAATGTATGTGATCTGTTATGCGGAGCTTGAGCAGAAGATGCCTGCTATACAGGTACAAGTTAAGTTTGTTTGTTTCTTTTTGGTTTCCATCTTGCCATTGTATATCCTGAGGTTGGTTTTTTGTCCTGTACAGCTGTGGAATGACTCCCGGAAACAAGCTGAGGTGATTGGTGGGCACAAATCTTGGCTGGTAATTGACGATGTTCACAGGATGATCGACCAGGAGGAATGATCCACTGTGTCTTTTAACGATGATTTTTTGCAACTAGACGATCTTTCAGTGTAGCGAAATGGAGAAAAGTTAAAGCAGTATCAAGTTATCAGCACTTACTCGGAGATTGAGCTATATATTTAGTCATGTATTGACAATATTACATCCACACTCAGAGACCAACACAAATCATCATGCATAAACACCCAGGGTTCTTCAAAAGAAAGGGGGGCGTCACTTTTTGGGAGACCTCTATAATTAGGAGGATTGACAGAATACAGCTACTGGTGGCCGCCCTGTGATATCCTTGATGTATCCATGTGTGTTGTTTGGGATTTGTTCAATCAAAGCAAGACTTCATGCTCATGTACTGACCAACCTTTATATTACAACGGTAGTGCAAAGAGTACTTGAAATGTTAGGCTTTCCAAACATATGCTCGTCTTGTTCAGAATTAGCATATAAGCATGCCCCTAGGTTGAGTGCTGTGTACATAATCCCTCTTGAATCAAAACCTATGAGTGTGCTAATTAAGGGGTAGGAGTATTTGAATGGAAGTGACATCAGGTTTCCCTTTACTGGCTAGTCCTTGCATGCTAATAATACGGTGCATATAAGCTGTAGTTTGTATGAATCTCTAGTACGAGCAAACAACGTAGTGGAATAACAAATTTGTATCATAAATCCGAAAGTCTATATGTTAACCAAACTGTAATGCATACATAGAGACACAGCGTATAATCGATTATGTAGCTCGACCGAAGGTCCACTGTCATTTCAGTGTAGATACTGTAGTAGCAAAAAGGATAAGTAGTAAGAGAAGGGCCCCTAGTACACTCGGAGGGACCAAAGAGTTCTCAGGAGAAGGAACCAGTTGTCAGAAAAATGTATATATTGATTGCTCAAAAAAGCTAAAATCCGCCCTTTACAGGGGGAGGGGCAGATGCCTATTTATAACCTTATAAAACAGGGCACTTACATTACCATCCTAACTCTAGAAAAGTATTGTATGCGTAGGGGCTGTAGAGACTTTTCCCCGTCTACGCGTAGGCTTCGGCTCACGGTGGGTCTTCCTAGGTTTGGTCCATCTGGCTGGTGCACCTGGTCCACCTGCTTCCGAAGTGCCCTACCTTCGGGCTTCTCCTAGTGTGGTCCTGGAGGACTTGCTGCTTCGGATCTCGCGAGGCTCCGGATACCCTTCGGAGGGGCTCTGGATCTTCCCTGAGGTGGCCCCAGGGGGGCCACTACTTCGTGCCTGGCGGGGCTCTGGAGACCCTTCGGAGGGGCTCCGAATCTTCCCCGAGGTGGCCCTGGAGGGCCTACTGCTTCTAGCATCGCGGGGCTCCGAGGACCTTTCGGAGGGGCTCCGGGTCTTCCCCGAGGTGGCCCTGGAGGGCCTACTGCTTCGAGCATCGCGGGACTCCGGAGACCCTTCGGGGAGGCTCCAGATTGTCTCCAAAGCACCCCCAAAGGGACGCTTGACGCCCCCTGGGGAGGGGGGCTTTCGTGCTCGTGGGTTGCGGGGTCTGTCCTGCGGGCTTCGCGGGTCGTTGGGGCTGCCCCTACGATAAGCCCCTCGCGGTCGAGGTCCTGCTTTGTCAAGACTGAAACTGTGCCATTCCTGGAGGGTCTAGGCACACCGTCCCCTTCGGCCTGGCAAAGCGTGTTTCCGCCGTCCCTATGACGGGTTCCTCCTTGTGAGCCGTTTTGACGGCATTTGCTTGGGTGTTGTGCTGTATAATGGTATGTAGCCGTTGCTCCGTTTAGGGCACACGTGTCAACGGCTGATTGGTGCATGGCTCGTCGGCTTCCGTACCTTGTTGTTTCACGTGCCTAGTGCAGTTATAAATAGGGGGTGGTGCCCCCCTCCTGGCACTTTGCTCCTCTCTTTTTAAAAACCATAGCCTTCCTTATTCGCTTGCGCTTCTTCTTCGAGGATCTTCGGTGTCCTTGCCTTGCGTGTGATCTGATGACGAAGTGGCCATGAGATGATGGAGGGGGGTGGCTTACACCAGTGAGCTTGGCCACTCGTCGGTGACTCTGCAAGTCCGGCGCACGCTGAGGGACGAGGGCAAGCTATTTGATCTTTTGTTGGCGCGAGCCCCTGACTCGGAGACAGTGCCTGAGCCCCGGGAGGACTAGGTCGTCGTGTTCGTGGCTTTCCTTGACGTCGGTCTTCTCTTCCCCTGTGTGGAGCTGGTGGCCTGTGTGCTTTAGTTGTACCAGGTGAAGTTGGCGCAGCTAACGCCCAACTCCCTTGTGAAGCTCGGCGTGTTCAAGTGGGTGATGCGGTTCACCTGGGTGAGCAGGGGGGTCGGCTCTTCGCGTACCTTCACGACGGGCGGTGCCAACCAAAGAAGAAAAAGGACACCGGTGAGGCGCTTAACTTCGGTAGCGTTAATTTCCAGCCGAAGGTGCACTGTCTCTGGTACTTGCCGACGCCCGCGTCCCGGAATAGGTGGGAGACAGAGTGGATGCGACGATGGTTTTACCACAGGTCCCCACCGGGCGATGGCTTGCGGTTGACCGGAGGGCCTATCCAACTCACCCTTCCCCGGAGATTGAGCTGACGTCGAGGGAGGAGGCGCTTCTCCGGCTGCTGCTGACTGCAACGCGAAGGCTCTCCACGAGGGATCTTGTGGAGGAGTTCTGCGCGCTTCGGCTGTGGCCGCTTGCGCGGGGGTGGGATGTGAAGCTCAGTGCGGCGAAGGGTGGCGTCCTTTCCTTCGATCTCTCGGATGGCGGGGGGAGTAAGCTGTATGCATACGTATATGTGTGTGTGTGTGTGTGTGTGTGTGTCTATATATATATATATTGTTGGACCGAAAAGACGACTAGAGGGAGAGGGGTGAATAGGAGCACGCTCACTTTTTCATAAATAATGGATTCAACACAAATTTCACTCCAGTATCTATGGAAGCTATGAAGATCAGTATATCAGTATAGCGGAAGACTAATATTGAATCCAATATAAACCCCTAAGCAATACGACAAAATCAACAAAGATTAAAGCAAATCAATGCACTGCCGGTCGGACCGCTATGTCATCGGGCGGTCGGATGATGACTTCTTGATCGGCCGGTGACTCGGCGGTCGACACGCTCAAGAAAAACGAATGTAATGCAAATGGCCGATGACGAAGTTGCAAATAGATGAAGCTTTTGATCTACAAATTCAAACTTGATGAAACTTGGAACACACCTTCTCTATGATACCAGAAACCTATTCCAATCGAAGATTGTGATAATTCTTGGAAGAATAGCGATCCTTTTCCGTTTGATTGAAGAATGGTTCAAAACCGGGTCAAAACAAAAACTTGATCCAAAATCTTGCTCGTGGGTGATTGATGATCAAGATGATCCTAGGTATGTTCTCAAATGTCACAGCAAGCTATATCACGTAGAGAATTCAATCAATTACTCGCGGATCAAAGAAAGACTCAAAATCATCAAATATAGATAAATAACTCAATGAGACAAAACATTGATCAAACTTTTCTTTGATTGATTTGATAGGATATGGGCTTACAGCCTCTCCATCAATGGAGGACAATGTTCAATCCAAGAGCACGAAAATAACATCAAACTATCAAGAACCCTAGCCTCCACAAAAGTTCTCTCTAAGAAAATTAGGGTTTACAAAAATAGCAAAAGAGACGAAGCAGAGGTGCAGCCACCTCCCTCTCCTATTTATAGTGGAGGCTTGGACCTTCTAGAAGTTTGACTCTATTGGGCTCCCGTTAAGGCTCAAAACAAATGGGACACTTACGCACGTATTTTAAAGCGTCGTCTTTATCTCATCTTGACCTAACTAGCTACACCTTGCGCCATCTTGCGCCTCGGATTAGCCAATAGGTCACCCTTGTCCATCTTGCACCACGCTTGAGTACATTGACCTCACCCGGCATCGTCGATCGTTCTGGACCTCAGCTCTCCAAGCCTAGTCCCGATCATCCTCGCCGTTGACCGTCGTTGACCACCAGGCAACCTGCACAACAATAGACAAGTAAACCGAATTTGGGAACAAGTTCTTCACAACTTGATCCTTGTTAGTCAAAACATGCATCATGCAACATATATGCCCTGAAACTCATGACTTTGACCTAACAACCGAATATCGCCGCCACGACGGGCGACGATCCAAGTGAAAACCGTCGGATCACATTACTAGGGCGGTCGACCGCCCCTGAGGCGGTCAGACCGCCAGTAAAGAATTAGCCGAATTTTCTCTCTGGAAAACCGAAACCTACTGGAATTTTTAAACCAATTGAACTTTTAACTTGAGACTCCAAAAAGTATGGGACCAAGTGCAATAGAATCTCCTCTCTTGCCTACACCCTCTATTTTTGGCCCAGCTCAATCCACACTTTCTGAAGTTGGTCGGTCCGACCGCCGCTATGGCCGGTCGGACCGATCTCGACCGATCGATCACGCTCGTCCGGTCGGGCCGGTTAAGGCCTCGACAGATCAGAATCGCGTTAAAACACGCGAAAACGACAAACCGTTAACGCCATTGCCAATTGTCACATCATCCTAAGATCTGGAGCATATCCCCATGATATCCACAATCTCCCCCTTGATGAACACATTGGCAATAATCCAGAAAATGTAATATGGAGGTTTGAAAAGTAAAATACTTTCGTTTTCGCACAAAGGCACAACTTGGTCCCTAAGCAAGAGAAGGCAATGGAAATGACCAAGCTGGTATCAGAATAACATATGCAAGTGAGATAAGGCAAGAAGAAAGCCTAAAAACTTTAAATTCCAGAAAGGAGTCAAAAATCTCACTTAAGGTCCATATGAAAGAACAATTGTTCAATTGACCTATGTTCATTGTGAGGATTAATAAATACAATTCAAGTTCATAAGAATCAATAAGACAATAAGAATGCAGTTCAAAAACTCCCCATCACTATGATCCTAAGATTTCAGAAAATTTCAAATTTTCCTATTTCTCCCCCTTTTATCATTTTTATATATCTTCTCTCTCTTTGTACAATAATGATATATCTTATCCCCCCAACATTGAAATATCTTCTCCCCTTTTGAAAATGGAGTCATGAAGGAATCACGTCTTCCTCTCATCCAGAGATAACAAATGCAGAATGAAGAAAGAAGCATAAGAAGGAGTATGCATGAAGTGCAATGGAGTGGTTTCATTTTTGTATTTTTCAATTTTTAATTATAAGAAGCTTTGGAGATTACTGAAAAGAACAAACCAGTATTTCTAATATTGCACAAACGACATATCAAGCCTAACAGCGCTAGCAAGATCATGATAAGACATATATATCAAAGCTAAGCACGAAGGCTCAATATAAAGCAATAAATTTGATCAATTTAAGCAAAGCTTCAAATTCAGCAAGTTCATCAACAGGGATCCTAAAGTGAAACTGTCCATGTCAAAATGTCAAAGTAAGATAAAAAAGATAACAAAGACCACATTAAGAGACAATCAGTTCTTGTATTGAATCATTTTGCTCAAATTTCTCAAACGCCCATTTTTCAATAATTTTTCATTTGCACTGAACATTGAAATTGACTAATGGTCTAACTTAGTGACAAGATCCTGGACTAGAAGCCATCCACAAACTCATCCTAAGCTTCGATCAGAAGTTGATTAAAGGTATATCTCAGTGAAGAAGATCCTAGACTAGGAGCCATCCACAAACTCTTCCTAAGCTTCTACCAGGGTGACAAATCTTGAGGTTCACATCATTTTTGACAAGCAGTCCCTATGAGATCGTCTGGGTCATCAAACTATCTCCAAGTTCATGTCTTTGACATGCAGTCTCGTAAGAGTAGTTTGGTACAATTTAAGCATAAGACAATCTTGATTTTTCATGTTTCACAAGAGCAGTTTTTTGAATATCAAGAACACAAGAAGCTCAAGTAATGGTCAATTTTAGATTCAAGAGCTAACAAAGCAATTCTGACAGGGCCAATGTCACAAAATGAGCACTAATTGCGCAACTAGCTAAAACATCCACAAATTGTAATTTTTAGTTCGAGTTATTTTAGAGTTCTAGCTCATACAACAAAGACTTATCTGTATATGTGAAAGCATGATAATTCTAGCAAGTCAAAGAACTAGACATTGCATTGAGTAAGAATTGAAATACTAAAGCTCCAAAGGATAATAGGTAAAGCTTAATCAATTTTAAAAGACAAGCAGAAAAATTTATATTACAATGCATCTTTTTGGATACCACTTGTTGGATTTTTCATATGAATGCAATATGATACAATGAGATGCAATAAAAGCCTAAAAACCTAAAAAGTTCAAAAAGATCAATAAGTTCAGAAAAGAACAAGAAAAGATCAAAAGAACAAGGTAAGATCAGAAAAGATCGAACTCCCCCTCAAACCAATCTATAGGGATAAATTACCCCTAACTCGCTTCTCAAGGTGGCAAACCTAGTTGGGTCTAAAGGCTTGGTGAGCATATCAGCCAGTTGAGCCTCGGACTCCACGAAGTGTAGCACAATATCACCTTTTTCGACATGGTCTCTAAGAAAGTGATAGCGAATGTCTATGTGCTTGGTCCTAGAGTGTTGCACAGGATTCTTAGCAATATTAATGGCAGAAGTGTTATCACGGAAAAGAGGAACACTACCAAAATTTAAGCCATAGTTCAGGTCGATCAAGGCGAACGCCTCGAGGGTAAGCTTGGCCGATTTTTTTCCTTTTTCTTTTTTTAAACAGGGTGTGCTTCGTGTATACCCTAATGCTATCCCAGGCGCTCGAGGGGATATCCGTCGCGGCTATGCTGAGATCCAAGAGCAGGTCAACTCAGAGCATGTGCGAAATGCGTTGCTTTGCTGTGAGCGCCTGGCTTTTGTTGAAAGGACAAAGGTGCTGGTGGCACGTGTTGCTGAGCTGGAGGGAGAGCGTCGTGGCCTTCACAAGGAGGTGTGGACGCTTCAGGGCGCTCGCAAGGACCTCGAGGCGGAGATTGAAGCAGAGGTGGGTAGGAGGGGATTGCTGTTTTTTGTAATGACTTCGGATTTTGTTTGAAATGAGTTACAAGCCTTATTGCACTGGAGTTTGTGGTTGCGTTGTGTTTATATTCTTGCTTGTTGGTTTGCTTAGGCCAGACCGGTTTTGTTTTGACGTGCCGCTCGACGGGGGCCTCGCCCTCCCGGAGGGCGAATGATGAAAGCCACCCCCCCCCCCGCGGTACGAAGGATAAGCAGACTCTTCTCTCCGTCTGGCCTCTGCAACTGTGCTATTGGGGGGGTCATGTATCATGACGTGAAGTGGCAACGATGGAAGCTGGCGAACCCGGAGGGGTCGATGGAGCATTTTCGGCTGTTCCGAAAGCGCAAGGCGGCGAAGTCGCGGGATGAGATTTGCGTTTTCTGGGAGCAACGAGGTGTTGCTTTCGTGACCGGGGCCTCAGTCGCCTCATCCACCGGTTCGACCACCTCGCCGCTGGAGGATATTACTGGGGTGTCCTCGGGATCCCTATGCGATGCGGAGAAGGAGTACCTGCGCCTTGTGGGCACTGGGGCATCCGACGAGGAGCTTCTCATGTGGGCTGTCAGGACGGAGGAATGGGACTTTGTGCCCTAGCGCTGTGGGACGACGGCGTGTACTGTTTGTGTGGAGCTGTAACGTGTGTTGTTGATCGATGATATTTTATTGTACTGGTTGAGAGGTTTTCGTGTAACGTGTGGGAATCGCCTTGTTGTTATCCTCCGGCGGTGGCTATGTATGTTTTATGTACTTCGGATTGGTTATCAATAAAGCTCGTGTCAATACTGCGGTTTGCTAGAGCGGGAGGCGAAGGGCTTCGGCGGGCCCTACCGATTATTTGTTGCGAGGGGGAGGCGAAACTGGCACCGTACCCCATATTTTTTAGATAGGGCTCCGGAGGCGCCCTACCTATTATTTGTTACGAGGGTTAGGCGAAGCCGGCGTCGTCCCCCGTACTTTTTTAGATAGGGCTCCGGGGGTCCTACTAGTTATTTGTTGCGAGGGGGAGGCGAAGCCAGCGCCGTCCCCCATACTTTCTTAGATAGGGCTCCGGGGGAGCCCTAGCTGTTATTTGTTGCGAGGGGGAGGCGAAGCCGGCGCCGTCCCCCATACTTTCTTAGATAGGGCTCCAGGGGAGCCCTACTTGTTATCTGTTACGAGGGGGAGGCGAAGCCGGCGCTGTCCCCAATACTTTCTTAGATAGGGCTCTGGGGAGCACTACCTGTTATCTGTTGCGAGGGGGAGGCGAAGTTTGAGTCGTCCCCCATATTTTTTAGATAGGGCTCTGGGGGAGCCCTATCGATTATCTGTTGCGAGGGCCATGTGCGGTGTTTTATACACTCGTACCTGCGGAGGGCTACGGTGCGCACCGGGGCGGAGGGCCATGCACGGTGTCTGTTTTATACACTCATACCTGCGGAGGTCTACAGTGTGCACCGAGGCCGAGGGCCATGCGCGGTGTCTGTTTTATACACTCGTGCTTGCGGAGGGCGACGGTATGCACCGGAGCCGAGGGTCATGCGCGGTATCTATTTTATACACTCGTACCTACGGAGGGCTACGGTGTGCACCGGGGCTGAGGGCCATGCACAGTGTCTGTTTTATGCACTCGTTCCTGCAGAGGGCGACGGTGTGCACGGGGCCGAGGGCCGTGCACAGTGTTTGTTTTATACACTCGTGCCTCCGGAGGGCGACGGTGTGCACCGGGTCGAGGGCCATGCGCGGTGTCTGTTTTATACACTCATGCCTGCGGAGGGATACGGTGTGCACCGGGGCCGAGGGCCATACGAGGTGTCTATTTTATACACTCGTGCCTGCGGAGGGCTACGGTGTGCGCCGAGGCCGGGGCCATGCGCGGTGTTTGTTTTATACACTCGTGTGTGCTCCTGTAATAGATGAGTACCAAAAAGTGTTACATCGTAAATATAGGCTCCCGTTGTGTAAAGCCGGCGGGTAGCACTTATCCGGGCACAACCAATGTTTTTACAGATCATCCACGAATATAATTTTCAGAGGCTCTTGATGTTCCACGTGTGGTCTAGCTACTACCCTTCGGGAGTTGCGATGTAGTAGGAGTCCGCTCTTGTGCTTCGAGTGATGATGTAGGGTCCTTCCCATTTGCACTCTAGCATTCCTAAAGCCGTGGTGTTTGCCGCTCGCTTGAGCACCATATCGCCTGGTGCTAGTGTGCGGATCCTGACCTTCATGTTGTACACCCTCGCGACTCCTTCGGCTATTTTGTCATGGTTGAAATGGCCTAGACGCAGTGCTCCTCCAGGAGGTCAAGTAACGTTTCGCGGTATGGGGGGTTTCCACTCTTCGTTGCCCGAAGGGATTTTGCCGCGAACTCGCCCGGGGTCATTGCTTCGTCCCCGAATAGGAGTTTGAACGGAGAGAACCCCGTTGCCCTTGTTGGTGATGTTCGGAGTGCCCATAGTGCCTTCTGGGGCTCGTTGGGCCAGAGCCCCTTTGGCAAAGCCTATGAGACGCTTTGTTAGTCCTACAGTAGGTTGCTGTTGGCTCGTTCGACTGCCCCATTCGACTCGGGGTTTCCGACAGATGCAAAACACACTATGGTCCCGATGTTTTGATAGAATGTTTGAAACGAAGCAAAATCAAACTAGGTGCTATTGTCGGTGACGATGTCGTGGGGTACTCCGTATTGACATACGATGTTCTTCCATGCAAAGTGCTACACCGCTGCGGTAGTGATTTTCGCGACTGGTTCAGCCTCCACCCATCTGGAGAAGTACTCGATGGCGACGAAGGAGAAGCGGAGGTTGCCCTTGGCTGCCGGGAACAGGCCGATGATGTCGAGCCCCCAGCGCGCAATGGGCCAGACCGAGCTGGGGTCGCAACGGATGCCAGTGCCTTGGGTGGTGGTCGCCCATCGCGCGTACTGGACCATGTCTTGTGAGCCTCGGAGCGTGGTAGGCCAATAAAAGCCTTGGCGGAAGGTCTTCGCGACGAGGCCACGAGGCGCTTGGTGTGCGCCGCAGAGGCCCTTGTGTATTTCTCTTATGAGGGACTAACCCTACTCGCGGGAAACACATCATGGGAGGGGGCGCACACGCCCCCTTTGTACAGTTACCCGTTGATGATGTGGTAGTTTCGGGCTCGCTGCTTTAGGCAGTTTTCTTCAACGGTGTCTTCAGGCTCTTCTCCTTGGAGGTACTTGTGGATGATGTCGCAAAAATCCACCTCGTCGACTAGGAGCACGAGGTGGGCGTTATGTTGTGCTTCGTGGGCAGCCCCTGGTGCTCCCGGGGTAGCCCTTAGTGCTCCCGAGGCAAGTGACGGGGCGTGCAGCACTTCGTAAAGCACCTCTGGCGGGGGGCGCTCGTCCGAGCTAGCTAATTTGGCTAGCTTGTTTGCCGCTTCATTGCTGCTTCGGGGGGTGTTTTGGACCGTGATGTCGTGGAAGTGTTTAGCTTCGGCCCGAACCGCCACCAAGTATTTGGACATCTCTGGATCCGTTGTCGTGAACGATTTGTTGAAGTAGCCTGTGGCAAGACAGGAGTCGCTTTTGATGATTATGCGCTTCGCGCCCAATGCTCTCGCCTTTCGCAAGCCTAGCAGCAGTGCCTCATATTTGGAATCACTGTTGGTTGTCGGAAAGTCAAGTCGTGTAGCGTGGGAGACACTTCAGCCATCCAGCGTGGCCAAAATGGCTGCGGCGCCGGCCCCTGCTGCGCACCATGACCCATCGGTGTATATTGTCCATGGTGCTTCGATGTGTTTGCGGGGTCCACTCGGCGACAAAATCGGCTTGGACCTGCGACTTGATGGTCGTGCGTGTAGCGAAGGTGATGTCGAAGGGCGCCAGGGTGCCAGCTCGGCGCCCACTTGCCTATGCGGTCCGAGGCGTCCTTGTTCCATAGCATTAGTGCTAGCGGATAGGTATGTGAGGTATTGCTTGAGTTCTAAAAATACGCTGGCACTCCTCTGTCCATCGGAATGGCTCACCCCCTCGGAGTGTCTTGAAGAACAGCAGGGCCTGCTCCGTCGAGCGGGACAAGAATCGGCTGAGGGCCGCTAGGCACCTCGTCAGCTTTTGGACCTCCTGGCTGGTGCAGGCGGGGTCATCTCCTGGATGGCTTTTATTTTCTCGGGGTTGGCTTTGATGCCTCTCTCGGACACGGGGAAACCCAGGAGTTTGCCCACCTTTACGCCAAAGGCTTACTTGTCCGGGTTGAGCTTGATCCCTTTTGTTCGCAGGTTGGTAAATGTTTCCTGTAAGTCCGTCATGTGTGTGGCCCCGAGTCTGCTCTTGACCACGATGTCGTCCACGTATGCTTCTACCTTGCGACCGAGCTGATCAGCCAGGACCTTCGTGATGAGCTGGGTAAAAGTGGAGCCCACGTTCTTTAAGTCGAAGGGCATGCGTGTGTAGCAATAAGTGTCGAGGGGGTGATGAAGGCCGTTTTGAGTTCGTCTTCCTTCAACATGAATATTTGATGATACCCGAAGTAGGCGTCGAGGAAGCTCATCTACTCGTAGCCTGAAGTGGTGTCCATGAGCTGGTCGATGCGAGGTAGAGGGAAATCGTCCTTTGGTGACGTCTTGTTGAGGTCGGTGAAGTCGACACACATTCGCCAGTTACCTGTGCTTTTCTGCATGAGGACCGAGTTGGCCAGCCACTCAGAGTGCTTGATTTCACGTATCACTCCTGCTTTCAAGAGCTTGGCAATTTCTTTCTTTGCTGCTTCGAGTCCCTCTGTCGACATGCGGCGTAACTTTTGCTTTTTGGGCGATGCATCGCTCCGCAGGGTGAGGCGATGTTCGATAGTTTCTCTTGCGATGTCGGGTATGTCCTATGGACCCCAGGTGAAGACATCCGCGTTGCGGCAAAGGACCTGGAGGATGGTGTCGCATGTCGTAGCCGGGAGGCCGGCTCCGAGGGCCACCGTCTTCTCTGGGGCAGCTTCCGCGAGGGGAACTCGAAGGAGCTGGCCTTCCTGCTTGGTCTTGGGTGCCCATTTTGTCGAGGCGCTGTCAACCCAGGAGTTGGAGTTCGCTTCCACTGCGTGAACATAGCGAGCCGGTGACAGTGCCTCGAGCTCTGTTTGCCTCGCTAGATCTTGACCCCCCGCACCGTGACTATGCCCTCGAGTGCGGGTGTCTTCGTGCACAGGTAATTGTGGTATGCTATAGCTCTGAAGGAGTTCAGCGTGGCTCGGCCAAGAATGGCATTGTATTGATAAGGCAGCTGAACGACATCAAGTTTGATGATTTCGGTCCGGAAAGCGAAGCCGTCGCTGAATGTGATGGCCAGGTTGATCTGACCTAGGGCAGTCGTCGGTCTACCCCCGAAGCCTACCAAGGGGATGCCTGGGGGTGACATGCGGTCCCTAGGGATCATCATCTTGTCAAAAGCCTCCGCGAACAACTAGTTCGCGGAGCTTCCTCCGTCCACGAGGACGCGTCGGGCGTCAAAATCCGCGATGTTGGCCGAGATGACGAGGGGGTCCTGATGTGGGAAGTAGACACCTCGGGCGTCCCCAGGGCCGAAGGTGATTTGTATTTCAGCGTAGCGAGGTGGGCTGGAAGTTGGGTATGTCGCGACATGGTGAATTTGTCGGGCGTAGGCACGTCGTTGTCTTTTTGATGATATGCCCGATGATGAGCCTCCGGCGATCATGTTTATGATCCTTTGATGGTGCTCCGGTGGGCTCCTTCTATGTAGGGTATTGGGGGTGGGGTGGGTAGCTGGTTGCCCCGGCCCCTCCTGTCTTCGCCTCCAACTGGTTGCTGACTGCGGCTCATGTAATCTTACATGACCACGATTGTGCGACACTGCTGGGCCGTGTGAGACCCCTCCCCGTGCAAGTCGCAAAAATAGCGGTGTACCCCCGACGCCGCCTCGGGCGGTGCGACACTCCTGGGTCGTGTGGGACCCTTCGCTGTGTATGTCGCAAAAGAGTGGGACACCTCCGGGACCGCCTTGGGCGTCCTATTGCCTTCCGTCATTCCATCCGCAGCCCCGGTCGTGGCCGCGACCTATTCGGCCTCCTCGCTTTGCCTCTTCCGGGAGCTGCCCTCCGTCCACGTGGTAGACGTTCCGCCCTTTCTGGCGGTAATCATTGGCTCTTGGCTTGGCTGGCGCTCCCGCCGTGGTCATCGCGGGTCCTTCTTTCGCGAGTGGCCCGCATGGTGTTGCTACCGGGGTAGCGGGGGTCGGAACCCCTGCCCGTCGGGCGCTATCTTCTTTTGCCCGGGCGTACTCCTCCATCTTGTCAAAGAGCTCTACTACCGAACCAATGGGCTTGCGGGCTAGTCTTTCTGATAGGGGGCCTTTTTGGAGTCCACAGGTGGATGCGTTTACGATGGTGGTCTCATTGACCCCTTTCACTTGACATTTTGTCTCTGCAAACTTTTTGAAGAAGCTGCAGAGGGACTCGCCCGGGGCCTGCTTTACTGCGAACAAGTGTCCCGTATGCTTCGGCTTCATATAGTTCTCCTGGAAGTTGTTGCGTACCAGGTCTCGCAATTGTTCACACGCGTACACGGAGCGGGTGGAATAGTGAAGAACCATGTTAGCGCTACGCCCTTAAGTGTCAGGGTGATGCTTTTTGCTTTCGTGGTGTCGTCTCCCCTAGCGGCCTTAATGGCCGTTTCGTACACGCGAACAAACTCCGAGGGGTCCGTGCACCCCTTGAAGGGCCTGGCCTCTAGCATTTTAAAGCCTTGAGGCCAGCGAGCTGCCTCTAGCCCAGCGCTTAAGGGGGAGTTGGGATCTCCCCGAAGCACTGGCACTGGACAAGTGGCGGCTAGTGCCCAGCGAGCGGCTCCCTTGGCCTCGAGTTGTGCGAGTCTGAGAAGAGCCGCGTGGTACGTACATACTAGCTATTCATTAATGTCGAGATCGTTCATGCGTTCGAGGTCAGCGTACGCCTGCACGATCTCAAGATCCTCCAGTTGATGTTGTTGCCGCTCTTTAGCCAATTCCCAGTCCTTGGTGCATGTGATTGCCTCCACCATCCTAGGCGTGAGTGATGATCTTCTTTCTTCAATTATTCTCCCTGCCATGCTGAACGTTGCTTCTTAAGAGACAGTGGACACCAGCACCAGCAGAACATCCCGTGCGAAATGTGACAACACAGGAAATATCCGCTTGTTGTTCTTCCACCACTCAAGCAAGTCTATCTTTCCACCGGAAAGATCAGAATCGATGTTTGAAAAATCATGCTCCAGGTAGTGGTTTAGCTCTGAGACAAAATTCTACAAGGGGGTTGCCTGAGATTGAGAGGACGAAGAACTGGACTTGCCCTTTAGTTTCTTCCACAAGTGGGATGTCAAGCTTTTCTTTCCTTGTTGCGTCTGCCGTGAGGCCTCCGATCTCACGCTGCTACTGAATTTATCATGATACATGTGGAAAACACGAAAAAGCTCCTCTTTGACATGTGCAAAAACTTCTGGGTAATCAAGACCGAGGCATTCACCTATTCCCTCCATACCGATTTGCAAACCTGACAACTTTTTCGTAGGATCGAAAATGATAGCAAAGCAATACACGTGTGAAATAGAACCGAAATATTTAATAAATTTTTCCTCCATTAGTGCGACAGCATGACCTAAAAGGGGATCCTTCCTAGATTTGGCAATCTTATTTGCAATTAACCAAATAAATTCTATAATTAAGGGAGAGGTAGGGTAATAAACACCAGATAACATCTTTGTTGCTTTATAAAAAAAGTTTTAAAAACTCTCGAAAATGACTAGCAATCTACCAATCTGAATTAGTAACTACCAATTCATTGTCTTGAGAGATAGCATTGACAAATACGGATATGACATGTTCATACCCTTGTAACTTCTTTAACATGATATCGGTCGAGTTGCACCTCACCTTCATGTTAAGGCCGAATTTTCTTGGCTCCTTCCCATTGGTCGCACAGTATTCCACAAACCTAGCTGCCACTTGTGGGGAATTTGTGAGGTAGCGAACGGCGTCGCGGACACTGTTCAAAAATTCGTCAATCGCTTGCATACCGTCTTGAACAACAAGGTTCAAGATATGGCATACACATATCTGGTGGAGAACATAACCACTAATATACGTCTGCAATCTTGGGGTGAGGATGTTCATAGCAGTAGTGTTCGTTGATGCGTTATCAAGAGTTATAGAAGCAATCTTATTATCTATCTTAAAATCATCAAGTACACATAATATACGCTCGGCAATAGCCTCTCCCGTGTGTGATTCGTTAATTACCTTAAACCCTATGACTCTCTTGTTTAGCTTGTAATTGTCGTCTAAATAATGGGCTACAACACTAAGGTATGCACTTCTCTGGTGTGATGATGTCCAGATGTTCGAAGTTACAACAAAGAGAACTGAACTTATAGGAATAGTTCTTTTAGCTCTGCTAGTTCCTTATGATATATCTGTAAAATATCAGATGTAATGGTTCTCCTACTAACATGTTGGTACTGTGGGCAAAAGCCATGTTGGATCATTCTTTCGAACGCGCGACTTTCACCCAGCCTAATCGGTTGATCTTCCGCAACAATATATCTAGCAATTTCTTGCGTAAGCGGGTTGTATACCCAAGGACTTACAGAGCCATCGGCCTCGAAGTTTAGCTGCGTTTGTACTTCTCTCCCTCGACTCTGTGCCCCGATCTTGCGTAAGCATGCTTTGTAGTGCCGGTTCAAGTGCCCTGTCCCTACAGCTATACGGGCAGATAAATTAGCTTAGCAATAATTACAAGTTGCGATATCTACCGTTTGGCCGTCTTTGATTTCCTGGCTCCAGGTCATGTGCTTCCAGCAATTCGCCCTTCGTCCAGATCCTCCAATGTTGCCGTCTGTGGACGCGGGAGAGAACTCTGGAGCCTCCATTGGCTCCGAACCACCCTGGTACTCCTCGTAGCCCTCTGTACCGTCCATTTGACGGTCATACATGCCGTAGTCTCCCATGCTTGGCGAGAACTAGCGAGGATCATTGGGAGTCGGAGCCGGAGGAGGACTAGGGGAGCGGCGGCGAGAGCTTACACTAAGTCGCCCTGCTGTCCTTTTTGTGCTCCGACTCCTCGGTAGCATACTGCTCGGGAGCTCCTTGGTGCTCCGAATCCTTGGTAGCATAATGGATGGATCGACGGTGAATAAATGGGGGAGAGTAGATGGATGTTGAAGAAATGAGGAGAGTAGATGGATGATGAATAAATGAAAGTTGATTTTTGTATGTTGAAGAAATGAGATCACTGAGTTATTTTTGTATGTGACACGGCGAATGCTTGGTCATTTTATAGGCACAGTGAGTTGCCGAACGTTGACCTTCCGAATCCGAACGTTGCCTGTCCTGTCTTCCTTTCTAATCCCCATTGTCTCTCGCGATTGAAACTGTGCTTGCCGGTTTACAACCAAAACCGATTGGAAAGAAAGTGAGATTCCCTACCCGTTGATTCCCTCTGCCCCCCGTCCCCTCTCTCTCTCCCACCTCCCCCGGTTTCTCTCTCTCCCTCTCTTTTTCCCCGCCCCCACAGCCCCACGCCACCACGCGCCCACGCGCCTTTGGCTCTCCCCGGTTTCTCTCTCCCCCTCTCTTTTTCCCCGCCCCCGCGGTCCCACACCCACGCCCACGCGCCTCCGGCTCTCCCCGGTTTCCCTCTCTCTCCCTCTCTTTTTCCCCGCCCCATGCCCCATCGTCTCCCACGCCACCTCGCCCCGGCCGCCCTCTCGTCTTCCTCTCCCCCCACGCTCGCTCCCCTCCCCCGGTCGGCCCCCTCGCGGCCTCGCCTCCCTCCCCGGCTCCCCTGGTCGCCCCCTCGCCTCGCCCCCTCGGCCGGTCACCCTCCTTGCCTCCCTCGCCTCCCCCCGTGGCCTCCTTCTCCCCCGTGGCCTCCATCGCCTCCCACCGTCGCCCCGTGGCCTCCCTCCTCGTGGCCTCCTCGCCTCCCCGTCACCCTCATCGTCCCTGCCCGGCGGCGTGGCCTTCCGCCGCCGCCCTTGCTTGCGCCACGACTTCTCTTCCCGATGGCTCGGCCCCACGGTCTTTGCGTCCGGCTTCATGGAGGCGGGCGGCGGAGGCGAGGCGGCGCGCGGAGGCGGAGCGACGGAGGCGCGAGGAGGCATGTCGACCGTGGGAGGCTCCCGTCCGAGGCCCGCGGCCGACGCCGCTGCCCCGGTGCTCGCGCCTCTCGCTCCCCATTCCCGACGCCGATGGCGTCTTTCTCCTCCATGACGCCGTCGGCCGTCTTAGTCAGCCAGCAGGCCTTGGCGGACGCGAGGATGCACGGCGAGCGGCGAGGCGGCCGGAGGCGCGAGGCGGTGAGGCGCGATCGCGCGAGGCGTGCTACCGTGCCCAACCATGCCGTCTTGGCCCGAGCACGACATGATTTGCCGTGCCATGCCGCCCGTCGGGCGGCTTGCTAGGCCCAGCCCGGTCCACCGTTCAGGCTGTGCCAGCCCGACCTGCCACGTGTTGGGCCGGGCCGGGCCGTGCTTTGGCCGTGCTGGGCCGGCCGGGCTTCGGGTTGACCCGGAAATACACAGCCCGACCCCCAGCTCTAACCATGATACCTGAAAAAAATTCACAGTTTGCGTAAGAAAACCTTATGAATTGTGAAAGAAGGCTGCAAGCAAGTACTTGTCACAAACTTAAGTAGCAAGTGATGGCATGCCAAGACAAATCTGATGGGCATTGCATACATTTTTAATCCTTATGAACTGATGCGAATATTGAAATAATGAAGCAAACTTTGTATAACTGTACCCCCCAGTTCAAGGTAGCGCATCTCATTAATAATGTTGAGTGTCTCGCTTCTAGCAACTGGGATATCAATACGACAACAACTATTAATCTCAATGAAAAACCTTTCCGTCACAAAACTAAACCTGTACAATCATCAGAGTCCTCGGTAATAGCAATTTAGACAAGGAGATCCCTCTCCCCCTGATCCATGGAAGTCAAGGTGTTAAGAACATACCTGATACGTGATAAAGCTCCTAGAAGTTGAGCAACAAGATCTAAGAGGAGACCTCGCAAATGTGAGAATCCGAGAAATTAAACTAATACAATTAACTTTAACCGGCAATTAGCAGTAAATAAAAATTCATTTAACAAGAAAAGACATGATTTCATATTAGTATCGGACACATCGTCAAACAATTCCGTACAAGAATTTATATCATCAAGAATTAATCAACACATCATGAATTATTGCAACAGGGATTAATCATCGATTAAACTCAAAGTCATTTACAAAGATTCATTACAATCAGAAATAAATCAATAATGCCATATCTGAATTAATTACAAGAATACATTACAAGCAGGAGTAAACCATTAACTTATTACAAGAATCATTTACAACAGACCACAATAATAAATCACAACTCTAATTAAATTACAAAAGGATAAAATAAAGTTCTTGCATTGCACTCTATTGAAGCCCTCCTTGAAATCTTGTCCATGTATCGCCAGTCGTCAAATCCTTCCTCGATCCACATTTCCAACATAATTAGAATAAGGAAGATTGCTGTCAGATTTTTGAAAGATCACCAAGGTTCCTAGACCAACATAAGTTAGTCGGCATCGTCTCACCTCCAGTGGGTTTCATCACTTGGCAATTCTATAAATCCGACACTCACCTAGACCGACTTACCTTAACCATTGAAAATCCGATAAATATTGACTTTTGGACCATTGGATAATACCCAAATAGTATCATGTGAGAGCAAATGGGATAAGGAATGAACAGAGTTAGGGGAGAGAAGTCAGACAATCACCTCTGCATCATAAAACTTCCCCCCCCCCCCACTCAGTCAAAGCAACCCACAAAGCCATCCATTCATTCACAGCTGAAATGTAATAGATCAAATTTTTATTTATAGCTGAAACTAAAATTTAATTATTTTTCTAGAAATTTTTGGTTTTTTAAGTTTTTCCCTAATTATTTTAAAGCCAAAATAATTCATTTGCAAAATTAATTACCAATGTTGAGTTGGAAATAATTTTATTAAGTTCAAAATAAGTTAGGAAATTTTTATGAATTTTTTCTTAATTTTTGAACCATATTTGCTATTTTCTAAAAACCTAAATGAATTAACTCTATTTCTATAATTTGAAAAATGTCTAAAATCCGGAAAAACCTTCGGGCCGAATTCTCGCTCGGCCCATCCCTATTTCCTTCCCGTGGCCCGTCTTACGCCCGCTTCGCCGCACCAGCCCAACTCTTCCCGCGCTCTCTCCGCCCACTCTCGCCCCCAGGTGGGCCCCACCCACCAACGCCTCCCCCTCCTGTTCTTCTTCCCCCTTTTTCTTCCCGTTGCTGCCCCATGTCGCCCCATACCGAGCCACCTCACCCGTCTCATCGACTTGCCGCTCGCCAGGCCGCCCCATCAACGCGCATTGAATGCCCTGTCCCGCCGCTGTCCATCCCCGCACCTGCCCTCCTCTCTCTTTTCCCCATCTCTCCCTCTCTATCTCACCTTCTTTCATCGGATTTTTGAGCTCGAAGTGCCCTGGCCGAAGCTACCACCACCGCCATTTCCATCGCCGGCAAAGGCCATCACTTTGGGGAGCACCAGTATTGTTTGTCAAAAAGAAGGACAACAGTATAAGGATGTGCGTGGATTACAGATCACTCAATGAGGTCACAATCAAGAACAAGTATCTGTTGCCCAGGATCGACGATCTCTTTGATCAGTTGAATGGAGCAAGTGTTTTCTGAAAGATTGATTTAAGATCCGGCTACTATCAGCTGAAGATCAGACCAGAAGACATACCAAAGACTACTTTCACCATAAGATATGGACTATACGAGTTTACAGTAATGTTATTTGGATTGACGAATGCACCAGCCTATTTCATGAATATGATGAATAAAGTATTCATGGAATTCTTAGATAAGTTTGTGGTTGTATTCATTGACAACATTCTCGTCTACTTAAAGGATGGAGAAGAGCATGAGAAGCATGTCATGACAGTAGCTTTTCTCAGACATATTATGTCAGCAGGAGAAGTTGTAGTAGATTCTGTCAAAGTTGAAGCCGTAATGGATTGGAAGCAACCCAAGTCCGTCATAGAAGTAAGGAGTTTCCTCGGTTTAGCTGGTTATTACCGAAGATTCATCGAAGGTTTCTCTAAAATTACTAAACCTATGACTCAGCTTTTGAAGAAAGAAAAAAAGTTTGAATGGACCGAAGCTTATGAGCAAAGTTTCCAAGAGTTGAATAAAAAGCTAGTATCTACACCCGTGTTGACTCTGCCTAACATCCATAAGGACTTTGAGGTTTTCTGTGACGCGTCTCGTCAGAGCCTTGGATGTGTGCTAATATAGGAAAGAAAAGTTGTGGCTTATGCATCCCGCCAATTGAAGCCTCGTGAAGGGAATTACCCGACGCATGACTTGGAATTAGCCCGCAATTGTGCATGCCTTGAAAATGCAGCGGCATTATCTCATTGGTAATCGTTGTTAGATTTTCACGGATTACAAAAGTTTGAAATACATCTGTACCCAATCAGAGCTCAATCTCAGGCAAAGAAGATTGTTGGAACTAATAAAACATTCTGACCTTGGAATCTATTATCATCTGGGCAAAGTAAACGTAGTGGCAGATGCCCTGAGTCGAAAAAGGTATTGCAACATTATATCGGTTCAAGAAAGTCAGTCAATTTTGTATGATGAATTGAAGCATCTGAACTTAGAGTCTTTCAACCAGGGCTGTGTAAACACCTTGGAAGTTCGACCAACTGTTCAGAGTCAGATCAAAGAAAATCAGAAAGAAAATGAAGATATTACAAAAATTGAGAAGATCATGAGAAGAGGCAAAGCCCCAGTATTTTTCTGAGGATGAGGAAGGTACTGTTTGGTTTGGGAACCGCATCTGTGTACCTAACTATCGGGAAACAAAGCAATTAATTCTGAAGGAAGCCCATGAATCACCTAACTCCATTCATCCAGGAAGTACCAAGATGTACCAGGATCTGAAAGAAAAATACTGGTGGGTCAGTATGAACTGAGAGATTGTAAAATTTATTGAACGCTGTGATGTATGCTGAAGAGTTAAGGCAAAACATCAAGACTCGTTGGATTGTTGCAGCCATTACCAATTCCCGAGTGTAAGTGGGAACAAATTGACATGGACTTTATCACCGAACTGCCTAGGACCCAATCGGGATATGATTCCATCTGGGTTGTAATTGACAGTTTGACTAAAGTGACACACTTCATACCAGTCAAGACCACTTAGAAAAGCAGTAAATTGGCAGAGTTGTACATGGATATGACCGTCTATCTACATGGAGTGCTCAAAAAGTGGGGATATCGTGGGGATATGTGCATGATATTAGGATGACGAGTCAATTGGCAATGACGTTGTTGGTTTGACGAATCTCGCATTTTCAGAAATGCTCTGTCTTTATTCGGACCTCGGTGGTCGATCCGGCGAGATTGGCGGTCAGACCGCCCGTGGATCGGTCCGACCGGTAGCACTGCCGGTCCGACCGGCCAGAACCTTTGGTGGAGTTTGGGGCTATGCCAAAAATAGAGTGTGTAGGCAAGAGAGGGGAATCTCCTGCACTTGGTCTCATATTTTTTGGAGCTTCCAGTCAAAAGTTCTATTCAATTGAAAATTTCAGAGAGTTTCGGATTTTCACGATGGAATTTTGGCTAAGTCATTTTGGGCGGTCTGACCGGCGTTATAAAATTGGCCAGGCCGGTTGGAAATCGGTCAGACCGGCCAGGTACGGTGGTCAGACCGGATTCCACTTGTTCGTCGGCCTTCTTGGCGACGTTGTGTTTCGATTGTGTCTAGTGCATGAGTTTCAATGCTTTAATATTGCATATTGCATGGTTGAGCTAACGTGGGTCAAGTTGTGAAGAACTTGTTCCCGGAGACGATTTCTTTGTCTATTGCTGTGCAGGTGGCTTGCAGGTCAACGGCGTCAACGACGAGGAGGATCGGGACTAAGCTTGGAGAGCTGAGGTCCAGAACGATCATGGATGCCGGGTGGAGTCGTGTGACTCAAGCATGGTGCAGAATGGACAAGATGGTTCGAACGGGCAGTTCGTTGCAACTGGTTGGATCAAGCAGCGCGGGGGTCGGTGCAAGTGCCTTGGAGGTTCCGATGGGATTCGGACAGGAGAGACTTGCCGACATGATGAGAGCCGCTGATCAATCTACACGTGGTGAAGCAGACTATTGCTTCAACTGAAATGTGTGTGTTTGTGTCCCATGTGTTTTGGGCCTTAACGGGAGCCCATTAAGTGAACTCTCTCTAAACCCTAGGCCACACTATAAATAGAAAGGGGGAGTTGGAAAACTCTTCCAAGCACTTCATTTGTAAAAACCCTAGTTAGGGTTAGGGTTTGGAGAGGAGAGACTAGATTCTAGAGAGAAAATTGGTGTGTGTGCTCTTGGATTGAGCTCTTGTCCTCCTTGAGGGAGTGGCTTTACAAGCAACATTTTGAATCAATCAATGGTTGTTTGTTCAAAGATGAAGTCTCATGTGTTTTCCTCTCTTTTGATGATTTTGGTGCTTCCTTGATCCGGTTGTTTTTGGTTGGTCTCTTGACCTCTTTTACCTTGCTATGATGTGTGGGAATACTTCTAGGACCATCTAAATCATCAATCCCCCACGAGCAAGATTTGGATCAAGTTTTTCATTTTGTTAGGTTTTGGACACTCCTTTGGTAAAACCTAAAAAGATCAATTCTTTGACGTGGATCTGGACGATCATAGCTAGGAATAGGTTCCAGATATCCTTAGGGAGGTGTGTTCCAAATTTGGTCCAGTTTTATCGGTTGAATCAAAAGTTGGACCAATTTTCGTTTTGGTTTCGGGTGGTCTGCAGTGGTTCTGGACTGAATCGGTCCGAGCGATTCCACAACGGCGATCAGACCGCCAACTATTCGGACCGCCAGTTAGCCGTCGGTCAGACCGGTCTACCTGAGATCAAATCTCTATTGTTGAGTCTTGTGGTTAAGGGGGTATAGGAGAAAAGTGCGTGCTGAATTTGATTAAAGTCAAAAATCAAAAAAGCGTCTATTCACCCCCTCTAGTCGTCTTTCCGGTCCTACAAAAAGATAGTGCCCGATAGAGGATCACAGTTCATATCTAGATTTTGGAAAAGCCTGAATGAAGCCTTGGGGATAAGACTTAACTTCTGCACAACATATCATCCCCAAACAGATGGACAAACAGAATGTGTAAACCATATTTTGGAAGACATGCTTCGAGCCTGTGCTATAGATAACGGGAAGAGTTGGGATCAGAATCTTCCTTATGCAAAATTCTCGTATAACAATAGCTATCAAGCCGGCTTACAAATATCACCATTTGAAGCATTGTACGTAGAAAGTGTAGAAGCCCTCTCCTTTGGGATTAATTAGGAGAACATCAGTTATTTGGACCTGAGTTATTATGGAGACTGAAAGTAAAGTTAGAGAACGATTGAGAGTGGCTCAATCCCGATAGAAAAGTTATGCCGATAATCGTTGGAGAGAACTGTCTTTTGAAACAATAGATTTTGTCTATCTCAGAGTAACTCCACTTAGAAGAGTAAGAAGATTCCAGACCAAAGGAAAGCTCACACCAGGATTTATTGGACCGTACAAGATTTTGGAAAGGAAAGGCGAAGTTGCCTATCAGTTAGAGCTACAACATCTTTATCTGTCGTTGTTTCCTTGTTGTGGCCCATCTTCTCGGCCCGTTTCATCGCGCTAGCCCAACTCCTCCCGTGCTTTGTCCACCCACTCTCGCCACCAGGTGGGCCCATCCACTAGAGCCTCCCCCTCCTATTCTTCTTCCCCCTTTTCTCCCTGTTGCCGCCCCATGCCGCCCCGTACTGAGCGGCCACACCTGTCCCGTCGACTCGCCGCTCGCTAGGCCGCCCCGTCAATGCGCATGGAATGCCCCGTCCCGCCGCTGTCTATCCCCGCACCTACCCTCCTCTCTTTTCGCGAATCCCGTTGGCCCGCGCCATGCCCTACGCCGGCCGGAGCTCGCCCGTGCGCCTAGCCATCGACCTCCTCCCTCTCTCCTCCTTGGTAGCTATAAATGGATCCCCAGGTGCCTCTCCCACTCTTTCTTTTCCCCCATCTCTCCCTCTCTATCTCGCCTTCTTTCGCTGGATTTTTGAGCTCGAAGTGCCCCGGCGGAAGCTACCGCCACCGCCGTTTCCGTCGCTGGCAAAGGTCCTCTGCCGACGTGGTCTTCACCGACGGCATCGCAAGACCGTGTTCTACACAGTGCTCGCTCTCTTCTCCTTGGAAGCTCGCTAGAGCCCTAGCGCCGCCTCGGACCGATCGTGACCGCCACCTTCTTCATCATCGCCGGCGAACCTCTCATGCCTCACCTTTGAAGCCTTGTGCACCAAATCCCCCTCGTCATTCTTGTTCTTTTGGTACCACTCACGTTCCTCGCCGTGGCATAGAGCGTTGGTGAGCCTATCTCCCGAGCACCGCTAGTGGTGGGCTGACGTGGCACCAACACCTCATCGCCTTATCACGACCACGTCACCTTTTTGCCCTTGTGTCTGCCTCCGTGGCAGCCTGCGTGTCAAGACCGCGTGGTAGTCAAGACTGGGTGAGCGCCTTAAGACACTGATGGAAAGTAATGGGTGGAGAATTAATCACGTAACCTGAAAAACGTTCTGTACTCTGAACTCGAACCCGCATAAAAGGAAATTCAAGGGACCCATCTCAGGGTAGCTATGGGTAAAGTGGTACAAAGCCTGCGCAGTGCTAAATAAAAATAATAAATTTATGTCTGTCTCCTGAATTGGAGGCTACGGTGACAACTGGGAGGTCTATCTTCTTACCAAGTGACAAGTAGTCTTTTTAGTATTAAAATCTACCACTTAAAGTTTTAACGAGTTGTTTATTTTCAGAAAAGAGATGATCTAGAACATGTGATAAAGAATAGAGATGGGTCATCTAGTGTATTTTTGCTATGAATACTTGCTGAGTATATTTGTACTCAATCTTGCTATTATTCTACTTTGTTAGATCCTAATCTGGCCGGGATCTATCCTGGGTGGGACGAAGGACACGTAGGTGCAGATGAGACCGCAGGAAACAAGGACTCTTACTACGAGGAGCAGGGCAAGGTGGACGCCCTATTTGGCACGTGGGACGAGTAGGCGACCAGTGGAGTAGGGCATGCAAGCGAGGGGACGTGGTCCCATTTTGCAGTTGTAAATTACTACTTCTAATAAGAACCATAGCCTTGCGTGACTAACTGCTGTAATAAAAAGTACAGTTCCTATCTTATTGTTTTGCTACGTTGACTCTAGTAAGGCTTACTATTCGTCGGAGAGGTATTTTACCGGACAGATAAATAGTAATTCGTATGCCTAAGTGTGATTACTCTGCAGGGTAATGACGCGGGGCGCTGCAGCAAATCAACCAATGAAGGATAATCTACTTGGCTCACAACCTTGCAGAAAGTAATGACTACAGTGTACACTTGTTGTATATGTAATATTCGATACGCTGTTTTGATGAAATGTGAATTCAGAGCTAAGCATATATAAGATCACACGATGTGGCATTGTTGTGTTCCTATTTACCATACGAGAACTATACTAAAGAAATGAAATCTCACCTGTCTGCATTAATTAGCCATTCAGATACGAAACTTTCCAGGCCAATCCAAAGTTTCTCTTGACAAAATAAGGCAAGAAGTTAGCTAGCTATTTAGAAAAGTAACTATACAAAGAACTCATAGAACAAAAAAAAAACATGTTATCCCCTTTTGTGGGCAATACTCGACAAATCAAATGCAGGCTGAACAAAATATGCACTTAACAGCAAGCTGAGTAAGGGCAAAAAGAAAGACATTAAGATTTTAGACAAGACGATGCAATCGAAAATATTGGTGAAGTAAAAGCTTAGATATATGGGATGAAAAAACTTGCTAGTGACTATTTGCAACTATGCGAAAATATACAGAATGCATGTCTCATGATGTTTATTGAGCACACAAACTATAGCAGAAAACAAAGTGGTTCCTTTTAAGGATAAGGACATGGTTGATCAGTAACAAACCTTATTTTGGTATGTCGAGGCATCATGGGCACCTTTTGGTGATTCACTGCGGAATAGTGAAGAACAACACTTCAGTAATAGGTGAAATAATGCAGAGAATTTCTAGGGCTGTTCAACAACAATTTTTAGGAAGTAGTAAGCAATAAATCTGAAAGATCAATGCGATATAATGGAAATCTAAGACTACCAGGGTGGAGTGCTCAGGACTCAAGGTCAATCAGCATACCTTTGTCTCTGCCGAAGAAGGGCTTCCAAAAGAGGCAAAGGCGTGTACCTAGCAACCATGGCAAGTGAATCCAATACTTGCTCATAGCTTGGATCAGATGGCCGGAAGTATTGCCCGTCCTGCCTATTGGTCAAAAAAAAAAAGACCTGGATATAGTTTACGTGATACCTATAGCATTTTCCCTAGTGAGTGTTGACATAGCTAGCATAATTTTGCGTCATGCTCGTCTGGATGGTACAAACACGCCTAAAGAAAACAAGACGATATCGAGCCAAGTTGTGCTTCTATGCTCTCCCAAAAAGTGAAAAGCACAAATTTTGAAGTTGTATTGTTAGCAGTGGTGTACATTGCGACAACCTAAAGTATCGAAAACTACACAGTAATGAGGTGGGGTGGGCACGGGTCCTTGGCGCGGTGGAGACGGGGGAGGCCAGGAAGAGGGAGGACGCACCGAGGAAGAGGGCACCGGGGGAGGGAGGAGGGTGTGGCGTGGGAGGAAAGCGAGGAGGAGGAAGGGAGAGAGGGTACCGACGGTATGCGCACGCGAAGGGGTTGACCCTGTGGCCGTGGAGCTCACAGTGGCGCACTTGGAGATGACGTAGACGGGGCTCCGCCTGGAACGCGGCCGCGGCTGCAGGGGATGGCTGCCGGAGGCGTAGGGACGGCCGAGTCGGGCAAGGGGAGGAGGGGGTGGGGTGGGCGCGGGTCATTGGCACGGTGGAGATGGGGGAGGCCAGGAAGAGGGAGGACGCACCGAGTAGGAGGGCGCCGGGGGAGGGAGGAGGGTGTGGCGTGGGAGGAAAGCGAGGAGGAAGGGAGAGAGGGTACCGACGGTATGCGCACGCGAAGGGGCTGACCCTGTGGCCGTGGAGCTCACGGTGGCGCGCTTGGAGATGACGTAGACGGGGCTACGCCTGGAACGCGCCTGCAACTGCAGGGGATGGCTGCCAGAGGCATAGGGACGGCCGAGCCGGGCAAGGGGAGGAGGGGGTGGGGTGGCGCGGGTCATTGGCGCGGTGGAGATGGGGGAGGCCAGGAAGAGGGAGGAGGGAGAGGAAGAGGATTGGACACGGAGGGGAAAAGGGGCGAGGGGAGACGGCGGTCGAGGACGAAGTTCGAGGGGTGGGCGGGGGAGGAAGAGGGAGGGAGCGGCGGTGCTGGCGAGAGGGGCAGTGAAGGGGAAAAGGAGAGTGGGTGGACGGGAGAGGAGGCATCGAGGTAGTGGCTGGGGAGAGAGATCGAGATGGCGGCGGGGGAGGAAGAGGGAGGGAGTGGCGGCGCTGGTGGAGGAGGGCCGCGAAGGAGGGAGAGGAAGAGTACTAGAGACGGAGGGGAAAAGGGGTGAGGGAAGGCGCCGAGGAGGCGGCTGAGGCCGGAGATCGAGGGGTAGGCGAGGGAGGAAAAGGGAGGGAGCGGCGGTGTCGGCGGGAGATGGAGAGAAAGGAGATTGGAAGCAAAGGGGAAACGAAGAGAGGCGAGGAGCAGCGCTGCGGGACGGAGCTAGCGAGGAGATGGGCTGAGAGAAAGAATAGTGGGCGCGCAGAATCGGACGTGCAAAAAGAATCGTGGCGACGTGGCCACCCTGCCCTCGCCCCAAACATGCGGCGATTTACCCGGTAGGATGGGTGCCCAGGAATATACTACTTTTTTTCAACCACAAAACAATATCAAATGCTTTTTTTTCTATCTAATGATTTCTTAATATGATCGCAACCTGAGCACTTTCTTGTGTCTGGCAATTTTAAAAAGGGAAAACTGATAATTTAGTCACACCTTACATACACATTTATTTATTTGAGACTAAGTACAAAGTAATAGCTTAAATGCCACACCTTTCACGAGCCGCTTGATCATTTGCTCTTTTGGACAAATTTGCCCATGTATTCTTCTTCCCCTTCTTCCTTGCTCTGCCCATGGCCGACCCAACACCTCCGCCACCTCCGCGCGTCTCTCCTCTCTGCACACTCTTCTTCCTCCCGCTTCCTTCTTCCTCCACCAACCATCGCTGGCTCCCCTGCCGGATTTGGTTGCCATGGCTGGCGCCCTCACCCCCGCCCACTACAGCAGTCATCGCTGCCGTTGCCGCAGCGTTGCCATTCTGAGGATGACACCACCACCAGCGTGGCCGGATCTGGCGAGGAGGCCGCCACCACTCGAGCTCTTGCAAGGCCGCATCAGGCTCGCCTTCGGCATATCCGGTGAGAAAAATATCGTATCAAGCCGCATGCGCTTCGGCTTCGCCAGATTAGTGAGGACGTCACTGTCGCCGTGAGCGCCGCCCAACACGGCTATATTCGGCTAGGAGGCCGCCTCCGCTCGAGCACCTACAAGCGGCCGACACGGTTGGATCCAGACGGCGGCTGGGGTGGGGAGAGGCGGAGCGAGGTGCTCCTCGGGGACGACAACATTGATGGTGACGGCCGCTGACGTGAGTGGGGAGAGTAAGGAGACCCCTGGCTTTCTCCTGGAGTTCGCCACACTCCTACCCCACCGCTGTCGTTGAAGAAGACCGTGGTGAGTCGGCCATGGTCGGAGCAAGTAAAAAGAATGAGAAGGAGACATGCAAAATTGGTATTTCTTTTCCCTCCAAAAGGGTAATTATCGATTGACTCACGAAGCGTGCGGCAAATAACCTGTTACCGAGAAGGTAATCCCAAATGATCAAAACCACGTGTAATATATGGCAAATGATCCAAAAAACACAGCAAAGAACTACCTTCAGTTCTTCACACCCTGCGGCTGCAATTTGGGAGAAAAACACAGCCCCAAAAAGGGACTCGTCGCTCTCGCTCCCCTACACTGATCTGTTGGTTTGACTCGACAATAGTTCACCAAGTCAAACCTTTCGAAGATCACTGTGTGTTTTACTCTCGGCCCCACCGTGCAGACTTAGAGGAACGTGGTGTCCACCTGTCAGTGATAGCTCAGCAGCGAACCATCGAAGTACAAATCTACAGTTGGGCGAGAAGTGTCGTCCTGAAAATAAGCAACGCATGGGAAGCAGGAGATAAACATGATCACACGGGATACGGGGTTGCGGTTTGTTAGGAATAGGATTTTAGGGGATTCAATCAGCTCGGGCACTGAGCTGCTGCCATCACCAAGAAAGAAGAAGAAAACTCGGGCGGTTGCAGTTGCACTGAGCATTCAGAGTTCAGATACGTACGGCTAGGTCATACATACCTGATTGTTCATACGGTCATGCTACAAGATTCGTGCAGGTTCCGATCGGACGGCGGAGTCGGTCTCCAGTCCAGAGGAAAAGCCACACGTCGCTTTCTGTCTCCGCCTCTTCTACCCTCCTTTTTCCCATTTGTTCCGGCGCAGCAGCCGCTTCCAGAAATTCCCCAATCCCCAAACCCTAAATAAATCCTCCTCCCTCGGAGAAATTCCACACCCGAATCCATCTGCTGAATCCAATCCAATCCAATCCAATCCAATCCCCGTTACGGAGGCGAGAGGCGGGACTCCTTTGGATGGGAAGGTGGCTGGCGCTTTCGATTCCGTAGTGGATTGAAGGCGCTCGTGGTCGTGGGGGTGGGCTTAATCGCAGGACCTGTTCTCAAGGTGAGATTTTTATCGCCGCTTCTTCGCTGTTCGATAGAATCCCCGCAGAGGAGGTGGGATTTTTTTGCGATGGTCTCCTTGTGGTGATTTCTTTTCCTCGGGCTTGGGAATGCTTGATTGCTTCCTTCCGTGGATTGGGATTCTTCTCCTGGTGTTTCAATCGGAGTTCTGGTCGGATTCGTCAGAAAGCTTGGGTGTTTTAGTGCCTCCTAGTGCTTTTTCTTGATGCTCGCGGAACTTGGTCCTGGAGTTGCCTTCAACGTGGGACTTTTTATTAGTGGTTTTTTGACTGTGTAACGAGATAATTCATTGAAAAAAACTTGGAATTAGAGAGATTTCTCATGTTTTATAGGCCGTGCTTCTGTTAAAGGTGTTTCTTTTAATCCAGTCCTTGTATAGCTCCTTCAGATTTCTCCGTAATCTTATGTTTAGGCTTTGCGTGGAAAGGAAGACAAGGAGGAAGGAAGCAGATTGTGACTAAGGCAAGCGCTGCAGCAATGGCTCCGTCTCCAGCTGCAGCGGCTGGCCCCACTTTCGAGGACCTTGAGCGTGACCTGCAGGCAGTATTGATGGACCAGAACCACGCTGCATCTGCTGATGAGCTCAGCATGTTCCGCAGTGGCAGCGCTCCCCCCACAGTTCAGGGCGCACGAACTGCCCTCTTCTCTGCTGCACCACCTCATGTCGACAGCCTTGGTGGTGGTGACATGCTCTCCGAGGAGGAGATACGGTCTCACCCAGCGTACCTGTCACACTACTATTCCAATGAGAACCTCAATCCAAGGCTGCCACCACCGATGGTGTCCAAGGAGGATTGGCGTGCGGCGCAGCGATTTCAGGCTGTGTCTGGAGGTATTGGGGATAGGAGGAGGACGCCCTCAGAGGTGGGGATTGGAAGCTCACTATTCTCGATGCAGCCAGGAGCACGTGAAAGTAGTGGAGAGGAGTTTCTGGTGAATGATAGCCATAGGATGGGCAGAGGTGAAAAGAATGGGCTCGCACGTCAGCAATCATCGGAGTGGCTTGGGAGAGGCACTGATGGGCTCATTGGGTTGCCGGATGTCAGTGGGCTTGGGTCCCGTCGCAAGAGCTTTGCTGATGCCTTGCAGGTTGGGGAAATCTTTCCTTATTGGTTTTGATTTTGCTTTGTTAAATATATTTGAACCTTGAGTAGAAGTAGATGCTCTATACGAATGGATATAAATTACCATGATGTGTCATTGCCTGTGTATAAAGCTATCACTAGATTGATCTATGTGGGATGGTATGCATAGTATATGTTGTGTTCTTTGGATCGCCCACAGGTCACATTTTTATGTTTAGTAACCAGGGGATCCACCAGAGATATGTTCATCCCTGAATTTGATGCATGAAAGAATTATTGTATTTGTGTACTCGATAGTAGGATGTGAAACTTCTTGCCCGGATACTGATAGACCACTACTATAACGCATCACCTTTATGTCTATTGCAGCATGTAGGTGTCTGTTTCCTTGTTTGTTTTCTCATTTGGAATGGTTTCCATGACAGGAAAATATTAGCTGTCCTGCTGCTACTGCCGGTCATCTTTCACGCTCTAATAGCCGTAATGCTTTTGAGAGCCCAAATCCAATTAGATCCACTGGTTCATCAAAAGCACAACTGCAGAGTAGATCGGAATCCATGAATGGCTTGCGATCTGGATCCACTTCACCCAGTCTTGTCAGAGTTCAAAGTTTAGGTTCTTCAATCTCTCATACCTTTGCTTCTGCAGTAGGCTCCTCTATCTCAAGAAGCACCACCCCTGACCCCCAGTTGATTCGGAGGACTCCAAGCCCTTGCCTTCCTCCGGTTGGAGTTAGGATGGGAAGCACTGATAAAAAGGTTGAAGGTGCAGCCATTGCTTCACATAATCATGATGGTGCTGACATTGCGGCAGCTCTATCTGCTATGTCCAACTTAAGCCTTTCTGGGAACAAGATGACCGATTTAGAAACTGAAGTGCAAAATCATGTTTACCAGAACTTTGGTGATCAAATGGATGTGCTCTTTCATGTTCCAAAGGAGCGTAGACAAATTTCTCAGCAAAAGTTAGCTCAACATGCCTACGAGGAGTCGATAAATGCCCTGGAATATGCTTTTTTTCCAAATGGTAGCAGTAACTTCAATAATTCAAATATGAGTAAGCTGGCAGCTGATAGCAAGAGCAAGTTTCCTATACAATCATTGCATGGTAATGCCCACAAGAAAGGATCTTTGCTGAGCCCGACTGGATCTGTATGTCTCCACCAGAACCTGAATGGTGATAGCTCCAATATTGATGTATCTGGACGGCAAACAAAGACTCATGCAAGCAGTTTTGGTTCATCCATGCTGAACAATCAACTGAATGCTGGTACTCTCTCTCTCTCTCCCTCCCTCCCTCCCTGCGCGCTTGCATTCTCTACTCTCTTGTATTTTGACCTGTGTTTTCATGTCCAGATGGTGGATATGTCAACCTTCTTTCGAATCAAGGGGGGTCTGGTTTTCAGGGCCAACCAATGGAAACAATGTATGCACCATACTTGCAGGCAAACTCTGACTCTCCCCTTGGTGCAGGTGCAAGCATGAATCCTTTCCAAGGAAGTAACTTTTCAGGTTCAGGGCACCTGGATAGTCCTGGATATCAAAAAGCTTATCTTGGATCATTACTTGCTCAGCAAAAGCTACAGTATGGAATGCCATACCCGGGCAAGTCTGGTGGTCTTAGCCCAGATCTTTATGGCAGTGACCAAGCATTTGGCATGGGAATGACATATCTATCAAGTCCAACATCTAGCCCTTTTATCTCTTGTCCTCAGGGCCATGTCAGGCAAGGAGATAGGCTAACTCGTATTCCATCCATGGCAAGGGGCACTACTGGAGGATCTATGGTATCATGGAATTCGGAGAATGGCCTAATGGATAATGGTTACGGTTCTTCTCTGCTGGAGGAATTCAAGACCAACAAAACCAGATCTTTTGAGCTGTTAGATATTGTAGGTCATGTGGTCGAGTTCAGGTAATGCTCCTTAGATTTTCAACAAGTTAAAATTGCTGTGTTCAGATGTGATGCTAATATGGTTCTCTCTTCTCCAGCTCGGACCAGTATGGAAGTCGCTTTATACAGCAGAAACTAGAAACAGCTTCTACTGAAGAGAAGAACACGATCTTTCCAGAGATCCTTCCCCAATCACGAACTTTAATGACTGATGTATTTGGAAATTACGTTATACAGAAGGTGCTCAACGCTCTTATGCATCAGTATTTAACAAATTTGATGTTATTATAACGATTGGTGAATTTATGTTATCATTTAAGACTTCCTAGTTCTCTAATTACTTGAGCTTGGCAGTTCTTTGAATACGGGACCGAAACACAAAAAAAGCAACTGGCAAGCCTACTCAAGGGTTATGTGTTGCAGCTGAGTCTTCAAATGTATGGTTGCCGGGTGATTCAGAAGGTATGTGTATTGTTACAAGCCCAGTGTTCCCTCCAAATTAGTTTAAAGATTAGTTGTTATCAATAACTTTTCTCTCTGGAGGCTTATGAGCATACTATTCTGCTGTAGGCTTTAGAAGTGGTTGATGTGGAACAACAAACGCAAATGGCTTTGGAGCTTGATGGAACTATCATGAAATGTGTTCGTGATCAGAATGGCAACCATGTAATCCAAAAGTGCATAGAATGCATCCCTCAAGAAAGGATACAGTTTATTATTTCTGCTTTTTATGGACATGTGGTTGAACTTTCCACCCATCCATATGGATGCCGTGTTATTCAGGTGCTGTATCAACTTATATCTGGTTCTAATGGCAGTATTCCTTTTATAATTTGCTAAATGTACCTAACTGTAATTGGATACCACCAGAGAGTTTTGGAGCACTGTGATGATGAAAGCACTCAGAACACTATGATGGAAGAGATCATGCAATCTGTGGTTCCTTTGACAACAGACCAGTATGGCAATTATGTTATCCAGGTAACTGCATATTCATTTGCCTGCTAATTTTCTGTTGTACTTAGTTGAAACTTCAATTTCACCTATGTCCATTAAAGCAATGTGAGGGATGCCCTGTGTTGGACTTTATCTTCTACCAAGCTGGCAGCTACCCTCCATTTGAATGTGCTCTCTTGTGCCTATTTATCTCATTGGAAATAGTTTTACTTTTCACCTATACCTATTATTCTGTTACTGTTTTATTCATACTTTAGTTCACCACCAACTTTTTGGATTTGGCGTTGGTGTGATCTTTGTTTTATCATGCTCATATATGATATTTGCTTTTTACAGTGTTTTTCTGGTTTCTACTTGTCTCATATTTTGATATGATGTGCTGTATGACTTGCCATTAGCTTCCACTTCAAGTTTTTGTATCCCATTTACGCAAAGAGCTTCCTGTTTCTTATTCTGTAGCATGTCTTGCAACACGGGAAACCAGAAGAACGTTCTGCTATAATTAAGCAACTCGCTGGACAGATCGTGAAGATGAGCCAACAGAAATTTGCTTCCAATGTTGTTGAGAAGTGTCTTTCTTATGGTAGTCCTGAGGAACGCCAGATCCTAATTAATAAAATGCTTGGCACAACTGATGAGAATGAGCCATTACAGGTGTGTTTTCAACCAGCTATCGAAGGATCCTAGTTATTTATTGCAGAACATGTTCTGTTAATATGAAAGGAAAATAGTATTTATTGAATACATGAATGTTGATGTGATATCTGCTGAATTTTGGAAACATGTTATTGGCACAATTTATTGCTTATTTTGGTTGAGGAAATCAAGGTTTGTTTGGCATGATATATGTATATGGTGAAATGGTTTTTCATTACTGTATCCACTGTTTCGACATGCAAAGAGTGGATACCATAGGTCAGTTACTGAAAGGTTGAATTTCAGGCATTCTCACATTCTTCTAATGTGAATGTTTTCCAGGCAATGATGAAAGACCAGTTTGCTAACTATGTAGTGCAGAAGGTTTTGGAGACTTGTGATGACCAGAACCGTGAATTGATTCTTTCGCGTATCAAGGTCCACCTGAATGCACTAAAGAGATACACCTATGGGAAACATATTGTCGCCCGGGTTGAGAAGCTTATTGCTGCAGGAGGTAAATTCCATGCCTTCGGTCATGCTGATAGCAATCCCCAATTTTTTTAAATGTTTCCTGGTACTGATGTGTTTGCCACTTGCTTCAATTTTTATTATATTCCAGAAAGGCGTCTTGGCGTCTCGTCCTTGTCTTCCTGAGATGAGATTGCGACGGTTAGTTTGACAGAATAACACCTGTACAGACAGATAGCGAGGCTAGCCTTACCAATAGTCTGGTTCAGTACAATCGGAGAAGTTAAGCTTGCAAAGCCTTTGATGTAAATAAAGGAGGGCCTCTGGAAATAAAAGAAGAGATTTTGCTTGTTCTTAAGGAAAGAAGTTGTATATTTGTACTGTTTTTCCCTCTTCAAGTAAGATAAAAGAAAGGCAAAGTATGGAAGCAATTAGGGGAAAGATTCAGGATAGATGATGGGAAGCAAGAACACCTAGATCCTTTTGCCTTGGGTTTCATCAGTGTATAAGGTTCCATCTCTGTATTCATAAGGTTCCATCTCTGTAAAGGTTCTTTATTTTACTGACATTTTGCAGAAATCAGATGCATGTTTCTGTTTATCAAATGCCTGCATGCATATCTAAAGATGCCAAACTTTTCTTTGTTTTTTCTGTGTTCAATCTCTTATCATTTCACCTCTTCTCTCTTGCAAATTAGACTTTGTTAATGGAATCAATTCTACATGTTAATACTATAAATAGGGTTCAACCTCACATTCCTACAGGATTATTTTCTGATTACACGCATCCTAAGAAAGGTAGCAAACTTGCAGAGGATATTGCGCTTGTGAATTCAAAAGTGCACATTCGCCGATCAACCTTTGACGTCGCACGAGAATCCTAACTCCCATATGCTACGTGTTCGAACCTCCTCTGAAGAATGGTTGCTGCATTCCACAGTTTTCCTAATAATTATTATTCTTTTCCGTGATTGACCATCTCTTTCCATCGTTCGTCACTCGTTATGGAGACAGATGGCATTTTTTTTCTTTAATAATTTGCTTCTGTTGTTTAAGTTTTAGAACAGAAAAGGAAACATTCATGATCATTTCATACATGACTAGAAAGTTGCATATATTTTTGCCGACTATACCCTCTTGCTGTTCTTTCACAAGCTCTGATTACTATACAGAGATGTTGGTTGGAACAGAGAGGTCATGCACAAGCTTGTACTGTCACTTTTTTTGATAGGGAAACAATGAGAGAAACTCATACGGAGAAGAGGAAGAAAATACCGGGATCCAACACGAAACCCGTCCTGTTTCTAATGCCTGATGAGATGCTGCGGCAATTTGTTAGAAATCGACAGCCAAATAACAAAGTAGATCAAGAACAGGGAGACACCGATTTTTACGTGGAAAACCCTTTCGGGAAAAAACAACAGGCGCACGACGACGATCTTCACTATATCAGAAAAAGTGTTTACAAAACGCATAAATTTTCATGAGTCATCAACTCTTCTCGTGCGACTTACAAGGGATATATATGGTGGTATAAAACTGACTCGAGTCGAAGATGGAAACAAATTCGAAAAGTAGAAAAATCCATACCGCGTTTCCAGACCTTAGCCTCTTTAGAATTCGGATCACATATCAACAATCTCCACCTTGAGACGACTTCCCTCCTTATAGCATATGAAAAACTTCTCCAACAAATAAATAACCACAGTACGTCGAAAGTCTCTTGGATTAAACTTTAACACCAACTAATCTAGAGCAAAGCTCAAATTTAGTAACTGGAACCTGGCTTTGTAATCGTACCAGCAGGATTATCATAAGCACTTATCTTGCATACCTTAACATTACCTTAAGCAATGACATCTTGAATATAATGATATCTGACATTAATGTGCTTTGTTCTTTCATGAAACATCTGATCCTTTGTAAGGCATATAACACTTTTACTATCGCAAAATATAGTAATGTAAGAAGTATCTCTACAAAGCTTAATGTATAAACCTGTCAACCATGTAGCTTCTTTGCATGCTTCAGAAATAGCCATATACTCTGCTTCAGGGGTAGATAAAGCTACAGTGGCCTATAAACTTGCTTTCCAACTCACAACACAACCACCAATGGTGAACACATAACCTGTAAGTGACCCCCTCTTGTCCAAATCACTAGCATAATCAGAAATTCACATAACCAATAAGTCCATTTCTAGATTTTTCCTAATTGTAAATAAGCATTAGATGTACCACGCAAGTATCTGAAAATCAACTGAACTGTTTTCCAATGCTCTTTACCAGGATTAGCCATGAATCTACTAACAACACTTAGTACATGCGATAAATCAGGACGAGAACATACCATGGCATACATAAGAAAATCAACTGCACTAGAATATGAAACCCCAAATATGTACTCAACATCATCATCTGACTGTGGGCATAAAGCTGAAGGCAATCTGAAATGTGCAGCTAATGGAGTACTCACTTGTTTAGCCTTATGCATATTAAAGCGACGAAGGACCTTATCAATATACCATTTCTGACTTAAGTATAATTTTTCATAGGATCTGTCTCTGGATATCTCCATGCTAAGAATTGTCTTTACTGCACTTAAGTCCTTCATCTTAAATTTACCACTCAATTATGCCTTTAACTTTGCTATCTCTCTTTTATCTTTTGTTGTAATCAACATGTCCTCAACATATAATAGCAAATATATAGCTGAACCATTGATAATTTTTAAATAAACACAACTATCATAATCAGACCTCTTAAAACCTTAAGAAAGTGTGAATATGTCAAATCTTGTATACTACTGCCTAGGAGATTGTTTTAATCCATAAAGAGACTTCTTTAACTTACAAACAAGGTTCTCTTTTCCAGGAACAATGAAACCTTCAGGTTGATCCATATAGATATCTTCTTCGAACTTCGCGCCTTCAGACCTTAACCTCTTTAGAATTCGGATCACATATCAACACAATTAACTACTCACCTCCAAAAGTTGGACAAAAAGAATGACTCAATGCAAGCAAAACAGCCAAAATCACAATCAGTTGCTGTAAACGAGGAAAGTAACGATATCTTTGATTGTTAAAATCAGAGAACATAAGTTACACATATATAGATTACAACTATCATGTGAACGCGTACAACTATTATGTGAACACGTACAACTATCATGTGAATGCGTACAGCTAGTATGTGAACGCGTGATCCCTCGAAAGAGAAAGCATCATGCATGTAGGAAGCCGATGCACTATCCTGTCTAACACGCCCCCGCAGTCGGAATGTCGCCAAGGCGAACATTCAGACTGGACCTAAATTCGGTGAAGACGGAAGTCTTGTGGACGATGGTCCCGCGATGATGATCCGGCGTGATGACAACAGTAGACGGGGCGCTCGGAAGGCTGTGGAGGGAGGGCCGTGTCGACGAGCGCGTCGCGTCACGTCACGACGTCATCGGAAGAGAGGAGGAGCCGGAGAGGTCGAAGCTGAGGCGGTGAAGTCCTGAGCCGAGGAACGTCGACGGGTCGGCAGGGCGACGCAAATCGATCTATGATCGGGAAAAAAATAGAGAAAACCCGATTTGAAGATGACCAGGGAAAACTCTAATTGGTAGCCAATTGGATGATCGGTGACACGACTTAAACTCTAGGTTGCGCAGCCCCCGGGAGATATCATGGAGATGAGATCATCTCCCAGGGGCGGCGCGGCAGAAGCTGTGGAGGGGGCAGCTCAGGAGCGGCACCGCTCTAATACCATGTAAGCGAGGAAAGTGACGCCACCTTTGATTATTAAAATCAAAGTACATGATTTATACATATATAGATTATAACTATCATGTGAACGCGTACAGTTATCATGTGAACGCGTACAACTATTATGTGAACACGTACAACTATCATGTGAACGTGTGATCCCTCGGAAGAGAAGACATCATGCGTGTAGGAAGCCGAGGCACCATCCTGTCTAACACGCCCTCGCAGTCGGAATGTCGCAAAGGCGGACATTCAGACTGAACCTAAATTCGGTGAAGACGGAAGTCTCGCGGACGACGGTCCGGCGTGATGACGATGGTAGACGGGGAGCTCGGAAGGCTGTGGATGGAGGGCCGTGTCGACGAGCATGCCGCGTCACGCCACGACGTCATCAGAAGAGAGGAGGCACCGGAGAGGTTGAAGCCGAGGCGGTGAAGTCCGGAGCCGAGGAACGTTGACAGGTCAGCAGGGCGACGCAAACCGATCTATGATCGGAAAAAATAGAGAAAACCCGATTTGAAGATGACCGGGGAAAACTCTAATTGGTAGCCGATCGGATGATCGGTGACACGACTTAAAGTATGGGTTGCGCAGCCTCCGGGAGAGATCATGGAGATGAGATCATCTCCCAGGGGCGGCGCGGCGGAAGCTGTGGAGGCGGCGGCTCAGGAGCGGCACCGCTCTGATACCATGTAAGCGAGGAAAGTAACGCTATCTTTGATTGTAAAAATCAGAGTACATGAGTTACACACACACACACATATATATATATATATATATATATATATATATATATATATATATATATATATATATATTACAGCTATCATATGAACGCGTACAGCTATCATGTGAATGTGTAATTCCTCGGAAGAGAAAGCGTCATACATGTCGGAAACCGAGACATCATCCTGTTGCAAATTGGCAAAGCAATGGGTGTAAACAAGGCAAGGCAAACCATGTGACTGCACAGGTTCGATCGGCAGATTTCTTTCTAGGTCGGAAACATGAGCACTTCTTGTTTCCTAACATGTGTTTGTTTTGTTTATATATAATAATAAAAACATGTGTTTGTTTGATTCTCTGAATACAAGAGAGAGAAAACGGTCTGGGCTACGCTTAGACGAGGAGGTTTGGTTCCCGCAAGATACTGATACTCTCCATCTTTTTGCCACAAAAGCTAAGCTGCAGTCAATTTGATCCAGAAATTGTGGAATCTTGGATGCTGTAAAAATAGTGACAGATCGCAAGGCGATAGACTTGATAGCTAAACAAGAAGCAGCCTCACGGACACCATGTGCGTCTTTCTGAAGATGATACGGCAGGCAGAGATATATACAGGGGCGGATCCAAGTATAGTGGCCGAGGTTATGTGATCCATAACTCTATGTACAATTTATGGTAGCATATTATGTATGCAAGGGTATTAATTTATAAACTTAAGTGATGTTAGTGTGTGATAAATCCAACAACTCTAATGACTTATTTTCCCACCAACTAAACTTGCCAAAATCCTGCTCAGCACATGTATCATATCACAGAAGGCGATGTTTGATGGAATGGAAAGTGTGCAGAATTCCTTGCTACCAGTCACAGTGTTTTCTACATAGGATGATGGAATGTGGTATTGAGTGTGCTCGAGCCAACCCTCCGGCGCCACTAACCTTCACGCACACCAGCTAGTCCTTGTAGTCTTAATTTCAATCTTATATAGGATGTCATATTTTGTTAGAGAGAATTGAGTATATTTTGTTAGAGAGAATGAGCGAGAGAGTTATTCGTTAATTCGAGAGAATAACATTGTAAAATTTTATTTGTTACTTTTCATAGTGAAATGGTATCTCTATATACTAAATTTGATTATTTGAGGATGAATGTCCTAATAAGAGACTATCTGACTAAGAAACGAATTGAGATAATGGATTTGCTTCTTTCTCTGTCTAATTTTAAGATTGACTTTAGTCTAAAACTATTGTGACGGTGAACTTCTCATGCATGACGCATAAATCGATTTTTATGCGACAAATTACCCATATTTATGCTTGTCCTGGAAATTTTGTCCTGCGTTCGTCACTACCGGCAGACAGGTACGGACCGTAAGCTTGTGTGCGAGGCCGACAATGCTAGCGCAATCCGTGACGGTATCGATCATGCGTGTGTCGATCTATGGCATCAACACGGACAGCTAGAGAAGCTTTGGCCTACGAGCTCCTCTGTTTTCATCCTGACTTCGTTAGGACCACAACCGCTGTAAAGCTTTCAGAAAACTTTACCACTGGTATAACCACCACACAATGCGTCCCACAGAATCCACACCGGAAAATCCGATCATCTTGGAGAACAAACGATCATGCAGGCCATCCGATCGAAAAAATAATTGACCTAGATTTAGTTTGCTATGAGCCATTCCCTCCTTCACTTTTCCCAATTGGACAAAGAGTCTTTCGATCTGAGCAGCTGTCTTATCTGATCAAAAGAATGGCTGGCATGTACCACCGGCCATAGGTTGTCGCCACTATCAGATCATTCTGAAATTGAGCTTGAGATAAGGCGTATTTTCAGATTGGCCGGCGGCAATCCATTCGTTCAGGTCACATCTTGCTTGAATTTGAATCATTCCCTGCTACCCTTCTACAATATAAACTGCAGTTTTCGAGCTTTGCACAAACAATATTAGTAGTACTCCACCGGAAAGTAGTTCATAAGAAGAAGGGGGAGGCCAGAAATTGTACTGAAAACACAAGGGACCTATTGATCACCACCTTGTAGCTCGGTTTGTATTACGAAGAAACAGATGAATTACACAGAACACTACAAGATTAAGAGTTGGAACACTGCAACTCAACTGTGCACCTAGTATGAACTCACATCACCCTAATTACAAGAAGCATACAGGGGAAGAACCTTATCCCTATGAACAGCTATACTTACAGGCAGTAGATACCGTCTTCTCAGCAGGTCTTTATGATCTCAGGTCTCCAGCCCCGCCATACAATCTGCCGGCAACCGAATTTGAATTCATGGAACCTTCTCTTCAGTGATTCTTTCTTTGTCCGCCTCGCACCTGGTTCAGAAACTGAGCCATGGTAGTGCAGAGGAGGCTGTGGCGTGCCGGTCTCAATGCTGTCGACAATCTTCTGAACCATCTCATACACCTCGCTCATCTTTGGGCGTGACTTCGGTAGCCGGACGAGGCAGCGGTTCGCCACGCCGGCCAACTTTTTCATGGACTTGAGGTTGTAGTGTCCCTCGAGCCGCGGGTCTATGATGATGGGGAACCGTTTGACATCTGAGATGTATGGTTTCACCCACTCCAGGAGCTTCTGCTCGCCCTTTGGACGGTTCCTGTCAATGGGACGGCGGCCGGTGATGAGCTCGTAGAGGAGCACGCCGTAGCTCCATATATCACTCTTCGCAGTGAGGCGTCCAGTCTGCACGTACTCCGGCGCTGCATATCCTAGAGTTCCAACGACCTATAGAACCGTAATAATTTGATATGTTAGTTTAGATGGATGTATTAAGTTGTTCTACGAACTAATGGAATTGGCAGGAAGGAAAAATTAAATCTATAAAACTAGTACAGGCAGAATTTTTATGATAGCTGGGATGAACGCTTTAAAACTAAACTCTTGTTACTTGTAGTTGGCTTTCTCAGAAAAAGAGATGAGCCCTTTTTTGGTTCTTTTATTTTTCACTCAATTATATGTACATGCTGCATTCTGAAGCTGCTAGAGAAATTAATACAGAACTCGTTTATGTGCTTTATTCAAGTATAAGCACTCACGCCTTTCTAGGACTTCAGTTGCCATTCTCAAAAAAGTTCTGATTCTGTTCTTCTTGACTGCTTGAGAAACTAAACAATGTATATCTAATAGATCAATAGCATACCCCAAAACAATTATATCATTTGAGGCGGAGCAACTGGGTACCATTATCCAACTTCATTGCTATCAAAAGTGAACTGTGTTACAGAAGTCAAACAGAAACAGCTTTACTAGTTGCCTACTTGGCGACATGGTTGTCTTTTATCTTTTGGTCATCATACATTTTACCAGCTCAATACTTAAAAGATTATGGAACAGAATGGAGTCAGAACACATTAATGTAAAATTGTTCTTGGCTTGTGATGTGCGTACCGCTGTGGAGACATGGGTCAGACCTTCCGGTGGTCCATGTCTAGCCAATCCAAAGTCTGACAATTTTGCATTCCAGTTCTCATCCAATAGAATGTTAGATATTTTCAGGTCTCGGAAAATAACCTGCATGCATATAGATACAGCTAAAAACACAACTTTTCGTGTCCCTTTTTGCTGAATGTAGATATGCAGTGATGCTAATATTACACAAACATTTCAGATACAATTGGCTTTAGTATTGGTCATCAGAAAGCAAATAGCTTAATCCAAAAAAATCTGTATGCTTAATCGAAAATCAGAAAGCAAATTGGATGACCTGAAAATCCATCTCTTCATGCAGGTACTTCAGCCCCCGAGCAGCATCAAGAGCTACTTTTAGTCTCATTGGCCATGATAGAGTTGAAGTTGACCTACTCGACAAGTGATCATCGACGCTCCCGTTAGGCATGTATTCGTACACTAGAAGCCTCTGTATTCCTCGCTCGTCATCTTCAGCACAATAGCCTATTAGTTTGACGAGGTTCGGATGCTCAACAATTCCCAGCACATTCATTTCTGTTAACCACTCCTTCTGCCCCTGAAGGAAGATCATATTCTGTTAGGAACCAAAAGGAGTAGCTAGAGCTAGATTCCAGCGCAAGTGACTTAAACAGGACTCAGCAAACAAGTGGAATTGAAAGGATTTCATGGTATGCTTGACTTACAATTTTAGTTTATTAGTGTTTTCTATGTGTTGGCACTTGGCACTCGTTGACTCATCATACATACCCTAGAACAACATCTGGGTATAGACAGACTATAGACGCAAGGAAATTTAAGGAGTATAAATTATTGTGCATTTCCTGAGGCAAGTGGACCTACTGAATGGTTTCTTCTCTGAAGAAGTGATGAGTCAGAGATCCTGGACTCCTGGTTTATTTTCACTATGCCGAGTTTGAAGGTTCAGAACCAAGTCCAAATCACATTGTTAGGACTCCTTTTCACAATGTGGAAAAGTTGATTGTAAGATTTGTATGTACTTACTATCTAACAACCTTAGAGCAATCCCTAACAACAATTCTAGCCCGCTATGGCGAAGGATGAAGCCGTCATGAGCTGTGAATTCTTACAATCAGTACAAGATGGTGAAAGAACTTGCCTGAACTCCTTTGCGATTCAGCTGCTTCACAGCGATCTCAATCCGCTCATTCGGTTCATCGGAGTTCTTGATGACGCCCCTATACACACACCCAAACCCACCCTCTCCAACCATGAGCGACCGGCTGAAATTGCGGGTAGCATTCTTCAGTTCAGAGAAGGTGAACACCCTGAGGTTACAAGGCCGGTCAGTGAAGCTGGGATACTGCGTCCTCCGTATCGACTCGGCGCTCATGTCGGAGACGTTCATCGAGTTGAGGTCGGAGCCGGATCGGGCATCGCGCTCCGTCGACGCTGTGCTGAAGGACCGCACGGGGGTCGACTTGGTGATGGGATCCTCCTCTTTGATCTCTCCATGCAAGAAAGGAAGGCACCTCATTTCTGCAATGCAGACAGTGAGAATTAATTAGGGGAACATCTAGGAATGAGTTCACGTGTAACACCCCATTTCGGCCGAATTCAAAAAAAATTTCAAAATTTCCTAATTTGCAAAACCAAAGTTTAAAAGTGGGTCTTCTCTTACCTCTTCCGCCAACCCCCACTCGGCCCGGTCTTCCACGACCCGCCCCTCGGTCATCATGCGCCAAGCGTCCATGCCTGCGCGCGCTGGCTGCGCCCGGCTCACAGCAGCCTCGGTCGCCGCACCTCGCCTCACTCCGGCCGCCCGCCGTGTGCCCACCTCGCCACGCGCCCATGCCTTGTCGCCCGCCCATCCCCTGTAGCCTCGCCCGACTCCTTCCTCCTCCGCTCATCTCTCTCCGCCGCTATTTAAGCCGCCCGCCCCTTCAGCTTCTTCGCCCCGCCTCTTCATCTTCCCCCACCGAACCGCCGCCTCCTTCTTCGCCTCCGGCCGCCGTCGCCTTTCCTCCTCCGCTTGTCCCCGTCGTCGCCGCCTCGGCTCCTTCCTCGCCTCCGGCCCGAGCCGCCGCTCCCTTCCCCCTCTCGCTCCGCCGCCGCCGTGCGCTCCCGCTCCCGCTCCCTCTTTCTCCCCCGCTCTCGCTCTTTCTCCCCTCTCTTTTTCTCCGCCGCCCCCTCTCCTTCTCCGCGCGACGGAGAAGACGAGGCGACGCGTTCAGAAGAAACGCGTCGCCTCGCCTTATCTCCACGCTGCTGGCTGAGGCGGGGCCCCACGTGGGCCCGCCGCACGCCTCGCGGTGACAAATGGGGCCCACCGGCCATCGTTTAGCGGACCACGCGCCGCGTCGTGGACCGGTCCACGACCGCATCTTGTGGACCGGAGGCCACATGTCGGCGCGGGAATTTTCTGGATTTTCTCTTTAATTGAAAAATCGTTTTAAAGTTTCAAAAATTCATATCTTTTTCATTATAACTCCGAAAAATATGGAACTTGTGCCCAAAAATTTGAAATTTCAAAACCTATATTATGGTACTAGTTTGATTTATGTTTGAATTCATTTGCTATGGATGTTGTATTTATTTACCTTGTTGCTTGTCTTTTTATTTCCGGTGCGATCGTCCGAGTAGAGTACGAAGCAGCCGGTGACCCCAACTTCAACCACGCTCAAGGATACCTAGATTCTTCAACCTTTGATCCAGGCGAGTCAACACTTTGATCATGTCGAACCTACATTTTATGCAAATTATGTTCTTTTAAAATAGCAAACTGCATGCTTTAATTTTTATGCAAATGTATATTAAATGGTCATAAGGTAGCTAAATGCCAACTTGATTGTTAAGTAATTACTATACCTTGTCCGTGATAATTGAATTCCCTGATCCTTGTCACCCTAGTAATTATATGGTAACTTATTAGTTATAGTCTGTACTCAAGTGCCATACTAGCCTTACTTGAGTACCGGGGTGCTAATCACCCCAAATCATCATCCTTTAAGCATAAAGATTATTTTAGGCAGTCATTGGGGTAGATGACTGAAGTGGTTAAGTTAATTTGTTTTACACTTCTCCAAAACCCTGAAACTTGCTAATACCACATCTGGGCGGATGGTAAGAGTGGTGGGTGCCGTCGTGCACGAGAGTGGTTGGTATGTGGTATGAATCGTCCGGGTGGATTAAGAACTTAATCTTGTCATGACCTCCCGTGTAAAACTAGTACAACCACAAGTCTGCAAAGTGCAACTTGGCTTAGTAAAATTATCAAACTCTGAATGTCGTCTCGCATGGTGGGAGAGAGGGAATGTGCAAGTGGCAGGATGCGTTCCGGCTTGAAAGGGACACCGAGGAAAGGTGAAGTTTGCCAGTCGCTGAGGGGTAGGTTGACTCCGCGTTCAACTACTCCAGTCGCTGAGGTGAACATCCCACACAACGTATGAGCGTAACCCCATATGGGTGAGATGACGGAAGGGGCAAGATAGTTCGAAAAGTTATTGTGACGATCGCTCAACTACATGACTACAGAATCATGTGGGGAAACGAGTATGATTGTCTCTTGTGGGTACAGTGTACAAACTCTGCAGAGTCAAAAACTGTTTAAACAGCCGCGCCTACGGTCATAGGCGGACATGGGAACTTAACTTGAGGTAGTTCTATTTCAAAAAAAAAATCTTGGTGGGTGGAATGAAAAACCAGGTCGGCTCATCTAGCCTGAGGTTTGGTATTTTCCCTGGATTGTCGTATCCAGTGTGGTTAATGTTTGGAGGTAGCTCCAATTAAAGTAAGCATTTGTAGAGTCTCCGATTGAGGGAATCTCTACTGTTATTTAATATTATAATTATCTTTCCTAATAAAATGCAATTCGTTTAACATGCTAAGTCATAGGAATTTGTAATTATGATATTTACAAATACCGTTGTGCCCAAATAAAAGAACTTGAGCCATCCTTGTTTAACCTTGCATGTATATTATTGCATCTGTTGTGTTGGCTCGCGAGCACGGTTGTTGTGCTCACTCTCGCTCTTTCCCCAAACCCCAGAAGCCTCTGAGCAGGACGATTACGCCTACTACGAGGAGCAAGGACTCGATAGTCAAGACCAGGGCGAGGAGTAGTTAGTTGTGTAGGCTAAGGCTCGCTACAGTCTAGATGGCTCCGCTGGCACATGTGTATAGCCAATATTCCCCAAGTTCTTGGATAATATCGGTGGTACACAAGGTGCCGCAGTCGCTTGCCTGCGGGGAGTCGTGTTGCCCATTTTGCTTCCGTGCTTGTTTATTTAAGTTATGTAATGAACTTATTTGGCCTGGTCGGTCCACTTTTGTAAACTCGACCCGACATGGTCTATTTAACTCTGAGGTTGTAATATTAAGACTGGTTTGGTCTGCGATGTATGAAATGAATCAGTAATGTGTACTGTGAGCGCTACCTACTGATCCAGGGAGTAGCGCGATGATTTCACGGAGAATTCTGGATTAGAAAATCCGAGTCCGACATCATGCTTCCTCCAAACAACACAAACACAAATGGAAGATTGGACTGAGAAGAGCCAGTGGGAGTTCTGAATTCATGTTTGGGGAAAGAATGTTTTGGCAACGAACTGATGTGAGCTAAAAACAGATGCCAACTTCTCAGTTTTCTGACGGCAAAATGCATCTTCCTCCTTAAAGCAATATTTTAGTATGGACTATGGAGAAGAATTCGCATAACAAGCACTCTATAATCGAATGAAACTGAAGTAAGAACTAATGCTGATTCTGAACGCCAATTGTAACAAAGGTAATTAATTCTCACGATTGTCACTGTGACACATCTTGATGAATAGAAGCGCCTTTTATTACTCCAGAGGCCAAGTAGACCAAGAATCAGCCGAAACTAGGCTAAAAATCGAACCGTTGCACTCAAGGAACCAAAATTTGGGTGGAAGAATTCTGAAACTGTAGCATGTCTAAATCCTCAACTACATACCAGAAGTGCAAGACAGGAACGAAACATAAGAGAAGCAAAATAGCGTCAGGCCTAAAAGTACATAAACAACAAACCATCCTGAGCAGAAACTGAAAGTCTGAAAATGCAACAAGACTCAATTCAATCAAACATGTGCTTAATCTTGATAGAATTCTGGGAGGAGAAAGAGGGGAACATGAACAAAGCCTAGGATGCAAGCAATCCTGGACAGAAATACATCAAGAAACCATTTTTTTTAAAAAAAGACCTGCAGTTACAGGGAATTACAGGAACAAACCTTGCCTATCTTGCGAGTGCCAAGATGATCCGAGAAGGGGAAAGGCCGAGCAATAATCCTGAGAGTGAGCTTTGATCCAGCCAGGAAGCGACGGGGAAAGAGGGAGGCAGGGAGACTTTGGACTGGGGCTAAGCTAAGCAGCAGTCAAACTTCGGAGCTTGCCTGATATTTTCTTCTCCATTCTCCACTCAGGCTCTCTCACCTACTGAGAAACTGCAGAGCAAAGACCGCTTCTTTCATTTATACTCGCAGTTTTTTTATTCTTCTCTCTCTTGAGGAATATGAATGAGTGAGAAGAAGAGGAATTCCTCGCCGTCTTCTTTCACTTGTGAACGAGATTTGGAGACTGATGGGCTGACGGAAAGCAGCACGAGGATTGAAATGGATCATCGGAACGTGATTATTTTATTTATTTATATTATTTGTTTGATGCAGGCTCTCCTCACGTCACACTCACACAGTAGTATTACGACTATAGTTGTCATTCTTTTTTCCTTTTCTCTATTTAGTTTTTTGGCGGGTTCCTCTTTCTCGTGATTGGTGGGAAGGGAAAAAGGTTGGCTCGCCGATCAGATCAACCACCCAAGCTAACTGCCTGCGTTAAGTACCCTGGCTGCTTCCTTCGTTTCAACGGATCCATATCCTCACCGTATGTGTAAGCAGTAATTTCAGAACGACCGAACGATGCACGTCAGTACGTAAGCACGATAGCAAGTACAGTAGAAACAGTAAATTTTCTACTGTAATCTCAAGTGATATATCGCTGGATCTCATTTTGGATCAGACGTTGGAGAGAAGAAAGTAATATATGTAACTGTGATTCTCTGTATTTTTTTAAAAAAAACAAAATTAAGCCGTCCGATTACATGTAGCAAAGGCAAAAGCAAAGGAAACAGATGTCAAATGGAAGTGAATTAGCATGTGGCGAGCCAGGTGATTACGAGAGTGACTTATGATCCCTCGTGGAGCGTGGCCGTGGGCATGGCATGGGTACCCGCAAGATGTCACAAGCTTGATTCACTTTGTGGTTGCATCATTTTTAGTCACGTGATGGAGTAGCAGTGCCTAGAGAACTCTTGAGCGCATCTAAACGAATCACACGCGTGGTCGCAATCAGCATTTCTACCGCTGCGTTTTTCTTGTAATAATCATGGCCTGCTATTGATTTTTTTTATAAAATAAAAATTAAAAAAATGAGAGTGTATTTCTTCTTAGCCTCCACTGTCTAGGTTTAAATCGTCTTGGACTTAGATTTAGATTTCTATTTTTTTAAAATAAAATAAAATAAAATAAATCGACACCTCTGGATCTAGATATTAAGGGTAAGATGATATGAAAAATATAGCACTAGCTAATATCTTGATCCGAGACGTTCATGGCAACCAAGATAAAAGATAGCTATGCATGCGCGTGATGGGCATCCAAAGCTACGGTGGGTTGCGCACGCGAGTGCTAGATGCAGATGGTGTGGCGACCACTCTTACCAGCCAGGTGGTCGATTGAAGATCGATCTCTCCTCCGACGAAATGCATCTGGCTAATCATAAAAGCGTGTGGAGACCACCTGCTATGTTCCTAATCTTTTGTTCAGGTGTTTGGAGTTCAAATATTTGGTTTAGCAAATTGTTAGATTTACTGTCAAGGTAACGGCGGTTTGATCGGCCAAGAGGGGGCGATCGGATCGGCCGTGGTCGGTGATGTGGGTTTTTTGAGGTTTGCGCACTAAACACTTGTGTGAGAGTATTTGAGTGTGTGTTTGCACCAGGTGCCAATAAAAATAGAGACTGGACGCGAAACTAGATAAAGTTTTACCGAAAAACTTGTGGATTTGGCCAAAGTCATAGGATTCAGTGCATATGTGTTGCATAATACATGTTTTGGCTAATGTGGGTCAAGTTACGAGGAACTTGTGTCCAAAATCGATTTCTTGGTCTATTGTTGTGCGCAAACGTTTGAAGTCAACTACAGTCAACGATGAGGATGATTACGATTAGGCTAGGAAAACTAAGGTCCAGAACGATCGAGAATACTGAGTGAAGTGGTTGGACTTAGACCTGTTCACGGGCGACCCGACCCGGCGGCCCGGCCTGAGCCTGGTCTGTTTCGAGCAAGGCTTGGGACTCAATTCCCAGCCCGAAAGCACGGTAAATGTAATAAAAAAATAAAAATCTATTTTTAAAATTCTAGAAATGAATTAAATATTACTTTTCTAGAAAAGGGATTAAAATAATATATTAAATCGGAAAATCAATTTTTGGGCTGGGCTCGGGCCTGCCCGTTTGAGATCGGGCTTTTCAAACCTAGTTTAACCCGATGTTTGAACAGGTCTAGTTGGACTCAAGCATGGTGCAAGATGGACAAGAATGACTGAACGAGAATTTCGATACAACACTACAATGGGTTGCATCAAGTGGCTTTGGGGTCGGTGCAAATGTCATAGTGGTTCCGGTGGAAACCGAATGGAGAGACTTCCTGATATAAAGAGAGTTATTGATGAACCAACGAGTGGCGAAGCACGATGTTGCTTCACGATGATTGGACTTGATTAAGGAGAAGGATCGAGAAGATTTATTTTGGTATCTTCGCTAAAATACCAAGATGGTGGCCTTGGAGAAACCGTGGCGCATGATGACGCAAATGAAATGTGATTTAGGTCAAGAGAAGATGAAAATCATGAAGAGGCAGACTCGGGAGACCCGGATCGTCATCCACTTTGAGAAACATGTGCGAGTGTAGACCCATTTGTGTGTGGGCTTAACGAGTGTCTGTTATGGTTTTTTTCTTCTCTATACCTAGCCTCTACTATATAAAGGTTGGTGCAGAATTTGCACAACTAAGGCTTGGAAATCATAATTTGCGATTTAGGGAAAAGTAGAGAAAATAGAGAAGACTAGGGTTTAAGATAGACGAGTTGTGAAATTAAGTGCTCATGAGTGGATTTTTTGTCCTCCGTGGTGGAGTGACTGTAAACCTACAATCACTATAATCAATCCAATCAAGTTTGCCTTAAGATGAGTTATATCTTGTTCTTGTTCTCTCTTTGGTTATTTTGGGGTTTTGTGTTCCAAGGGTTTTAGCTTGGTTTGTTGTTGTGATCTAGCTTGCTAGGTCTTATGAGATCTGATCTAAAGTCATATTGATCATCTTCCACCCTCGAGTAAGCTTTTGGCTCAAGTCTAAGTTTCTCTCCGATTTTGAACTTTCTTGACCTCAATCTCAAAATTTGTGAAACCTCGGTTTCAATCTTCTTGATTGTCAATTGGACTGAGTTTCCAGCCTTCTTGTCGAGCTATATCTGAAATCTCAAGGGATGTGGATCACATGATCAAAAGTTATGTTGATTTGTAGATCATTCGAACTGTTGTTTTTCAGCCATTGGTTAGACCGACCTCACCAGCGGCCAGACTGACCGAGAGGTTTTGAGTTTGAGGGTTTTCGGTGACTTCTGTTGCGACCTTGTGTCTTTGATTTTTTTTTTATATTTTATAGCTATTGGAATGAGAAAAAAAAAAGAAGTTAAAATCATTCCCGAAGTTATTTCGGTCCAAAAAAAAAAAGAAAGAGAAAATAGCATGCAAACGAAAGCTACTCGTCCTCGATGGCAACGTGATGAGGCAAGCCCATCGCCGGGAGCCCCATAGTGGCCGGGCCATGAACGAGCTCACGGCCTCCTTCGCCAAGGCCATTGGCCGCCGGCTCGACTACTGCATCAATTTGCAGCCCCCCATAGTTTCTTATTTCGATTTGCTAGCGCGTTTATTTAATATAATTTGCAGGGACAAGGAGTGGGATGCTGCCTTCAATTTCCGCAAGGGCACGACCTTCCTCACCAACTTGCATCGAGCAGACCAATGGTAATGCTATATATTATGCTACAACGATGATGATGGAATTACTACCACATTTTGTCATTGTGTTTTGACTTTGCTCGTCTTTGCTACGCTGATCGTTTTTTTTCTTTTTTGTTATCTACGGGTAGATTAATGGAGCCTTACTTTCTGATATGTTCACTCGTAAAATAATTCAATGCTATTTCAAACTCGCATGTACGTCAAGGAAAACAAGACAGTTCTCCTTTGAAAACCAATTTTGTGGCACCCGGCCTAACTTGTTATCCTTTCTATCCCCTGCTTATGCCGCCAGCTGGTATGGATATTAGTTTATTTACCTTCCTCTCCTGACAATGGATTACTGGTAAGTGTGGGAAATGCAATGCAACACAGTTAATTTTGTTGTACAAATAGACATTGTATTGTATCTCAGTATGGTTGGAATTTATCTGATAATTGTAATATAATTTAAATATTGTCATTGTATATTTGTGCAGTGGCATTTTGTATAATTGGACATATGTGAGTACTACATTATTTCGTATGAATTTTTTATGTGTAAGAATTTTTTTTATTGGTTTGTTTAATTACTTAATGAGTGATAATTAGCCACTGGATTGCTACTTAAGATGTGCTTAAAAAACTTACCGCGCAACCAAGAAACCACCGCTAGTAATAGATCACGAGATTACCGCTAGACGCGTCGACTCGTAGCGTAAGTAGAGTCGTTTGTAGCGAGTTGATGCAGTCGTAGTCGTACTCACGACGCGCCTCCTCCTTCGAGCAGTCGTACTCGCCGCGCGTCTGCTCCTCTGAGTGGTCGTACTCACCACGCGACTTCTCGTCCGACACCGGTGATCGTCACAAGTTACGAATCGTTGTAGTGCTGATGCTTCGCAACAACACCTCCGAGGTATCCACACGTACGGGGCAGGATCACCACGTGTTGGAGTGCTAGCACCGGTAGCGTGGTTGAGAAGGCGTGGCTATTAGGATTTCGGGAGTTCTTCCAAAGATCATCCTCATCGCTCACCCCATGCCACTGCCTCTCTTTATATAGGCATCCAAGATGGGTCTCGACCTGGAGGTCCACTAGGAACTCGTGGCCTATACGAATTCGGATCACCATCCAAAAAAGATCCTAGGCCTTTAAATGTGCGACCCTACAGGTTCATATGTAATTGGTTATGATTCGGAAACTCTTTTCCGACCATCAGTCGATAGCGGTACCTAGCAGCACATAACGATTCCCGAACACACATAGAATATCAGACGAACCTTAATGTAATATGATCTATGACCAGGTCCTCATCACTTACGACCAGTTCGTATCTCTATACGACCAGGTTGTATTTGGTCACGACCAGTTCGTAACTCCTTACGACTAGGTTCTTACCATTCTGTGATTACGTCCGACTAGTCTACGACCAGCTCGTATCTTCATCCGACTAGTCCGTAACTGATCGAACTAAGCGACCTACTCATGCATTCTCCCTTCACCACACGATGTCTGGTTGAACTCCAGGTGAGATGAAGTGTCATCCATTGACTGTTCAATACTTTCTCGATCGAGTGTCGGATAACTCCATGTGGTCGACACTTCGACTACTAGTGGTATGGCCATGCACTTTCTTTATCCAATCACTACGAGGGGTCCAGAGATATCTCTCCTGTTATGTTAGAAGGGGTAAATCCCATCTCGACCAGTCACATCCCTCCGCATATTTCATAGCATACCCGAAAGCTACCTTTATAACTACTCAGTTACGAGTAGCGTTTGACAACCCCTAAGAGTGACCAACTAATGACACATAGATTCATAGCAATCTCAACAGTGTCTCAATGATGGGTCTATCCAACCCCATGTTCTCTAACATGTGCTCACATTGTTGAATCGATATCCCCATATCCATGACCGGTGAAACATGGTCATCAATCAATACATGTGCTGATCGTAGAGTCACTGGTGTTCCGACCAGTGACATCCGACTAGGGATACATTTAGAATGATATCATATAAGTTAAAGAGTTCCACGAACAAATCACATACTTATTGATCTATAACTGATGATTCATTCAAAAAACACGATAAGTTATTATCAAAATTATGAATATAACGAAATATCATCATCTCTATAATTATCTCTAGAGTATATTTCTAACATGGAGCCGTTACTGGTATAAAAGATGCGTTTAGAGTCGAGGGCGGTATACGCACGGAAAAGTCTGGCAGCCGGTGTTTGGCATTGACGCGGCTGCACGGGGAGACACAAAAAAAAATTGCTGGCGATCGGCTGGACGTGCGGTCGGTGTGCAGGTGCTGGCCGGCCGGCTGCAGTAGAGGTTTGCGTCTTATCTTGATGTGATGAGACTGGCGGCGGTTTGAAGGATCGGCTGGCCGTGCGATGCTTTTGGGGAAGCAGTACCAGGCAGCTGCTTTGGTGGTGTTATTGCTTTCTGTGATTCATTCAATCAAGACAAGATAGCATTTATTGCATCTGTACTTTTCACTAATTGTTGTTGGTAATCAGGACATTAGGCTCAATGATTACTGGATACATATATACAGTTTCTTGTTTGATTGTAGCATCATCCACTGAAAGTGATTGTCTCCCTAGTTTTTTTAATTGCTACAGTATCCAATTTTCAGTTTGCTATAGTACTCGATTTTTAAATTGCTATAGCACCTGTTTTTAATTTGCTACAGTACCAAAATACTATTTTTTTCATCTTGTCTTTTGCTTTTTGTGTTCTTATTGTGTTGACACGTTGAACAAACAGAAGAAGGAAAATTTAAGGAAAAAGCTTCTACTGTGGATTACAATCATTCACCCCTCTCTGATTGTCATTATCGATCCTACAAGTGGTATCAGAGCAAGGTTGCTATGGCGTCAGAGAGGTATGTAAATCGTCCCTCTATGCTAGATGGTACTGATTTTGCCATTTGGAAGTGTCATATGCAAGCATATATTGAGGCTCAAGGTAGTGATGTGTAGAATAAGGTTTCTAGCCCTTATGAGGTCCTGGTTACTGTTACTAATTTAAATAAAACTTATATTGATTTAAATGCTCAAACTCGTAACTTGTTGTTTCAAGCTATCTCTCGCAAAAAATTTGATCGTGTAGCCCTTATGGAAAACTCTTTGCGATTATCATGAAGAACTACTAAAATTAAGAAAGTGCGTAAAAATCTTTATAAAAAAGAATAGTCTGATTTTGCTATGAAGCCTGGTTAAGCTATTGATGATCTTTTTGCACGTTTTGAAAAAATATTGAGTAATTTGCGTGGTGTTAATGTTATTCTTTCTGATGAAGATAATGCAACTAAAATTTTGAGGTCTTTAGGTTCTGAGTGGTTGATGGTTGTCACAACTATTAATCAAACTGTTGATCTAGATACTTTAACCATGGATGATCTTTTCTCTATATTGAAAACATATGAGATGGAAGCTTTGCCATCTAAAACTGATAAATCTTCATTTTTGGCACTTGTGACTAACCCCATGTAGGCTGCTTCGTCGAATTCTTTTCTTGTATCTGCTTTGACTTCTTTTTCGGAGGAACGGTTCGGACAGATCCCTGAAGAGGATTTGGTGTTGATCTCCTCACGGGTATACAAGACACTCAACAACATAAGGATGAGGAAGCGAGGTGGCATGTCAAGTTCGATCAAATGTTATGAGTGTGGCGAGCCAGACCACATTAAGGTGGACTGTCCCAAGCTCAACGGAAAGGTGATCAACGAAGACAAGAATTACCATCGTCGGCCATCCAAGAAGAATAACATCAAGGGTGGCAATTTTCGTTGAAAATTTACAGAAAATGTTCTTTCAGCTATCGAACATCTGGATTTGAGTGATGTGGAATATGAGAGTTGTGAGACCCCGGTTTATCCGACTTGTAATGCTTAACCAACCGCTTGGCCCTAGCATCACAAAACAGATAATCCGAGACTCGAGACATGTATACTTCCCAGAAATGCAGTATACACACCTCTTTACAAAGTTCATGCATCAATTCCATTCATTCACATAGAACCGAAGCAAAAACAACAACCAGAAGATGAAATACAAAAAGGATAGTTATTACAAAAGAGAGGCCAACCGGCCCAAAGACATAATACATAAAGAAATTTAACAGCGGAAGCAAAAGTGCCATAAGATGGCCATAAACCAAAAGAGCCAATCAGTGTGCCTTTAACCCACAAGGCAACCGACCGGACCGCCAAGCTAGTCGTCGAAACCACAGCACAACTCACAGAAGTGAGGCCCTTGGGGCTCACCTTCTTCCTCTGCAAACAAAAGCAAACCAAATAAAATCCGGGTGAGTACTTTGAATGTACTGCAAGATATATAAAATGATAATGACACGAACAATAACTACATGCAAGCTTATTTAAGTGGAGCAGGTTAGGACTCAAATTTTTAAGCGTAAAGCAAGTTTTATTTGCAATAATGTAATAGATGGAAAGCAATTTAACAAATCTGATTTTATTTGATAAAAACAGAGTAATCAAGTATCAACAACAAGAAATAGCCTCCGAAGTGACTAAACCATTAGTCACCACAATAGCATGAATTACCCATTCATGCCAACCATGTCAAGTTTTAAATTTTGAAAACAAAAACAGTTGTTGAAGTCTAGATCTTGCGGGAAATCACCAAGCGTGTCCATAACCTAGGACGAGGCTATTCGAATAGTTTTATCCTGCGCAGGTGTACCATTTTACCCACATGTCAGACCGCCTTTTTGCCAAGCTATTAAGCACACTTCCTTAGGTATGCCGGCACGGCTAAGTCCTACGAGACGTTTCCAATATTATGTATTACCTTCGAGTCGCCCGTATGGATAGAAACCCATACGTTGTGTGGGGTCGTGGCCCACCTCGGACAACTACCCGTCACGGTAAAGCCTTGGACAATCACGACGCCTCGAGGTGGAGAGCCTACCCGAATCTCCACCACCGCACACCCAACACAAGAACACCGAGAACACATATCATGTTTCACACAACACACACAACGCCTCCTCCCGCGACTCGGAGATAACACACTCCAAAGTACTAGGTCAAGAGGGGTCCCATATAACCCTCATGTGGTTAGTACGCAAAAGTACTTGGATCGATGGCGCAAGCAACATTTTCGGTCCTTAGGGACACAGGCACCTTTCCTTGTCACACCCAACAATCACACCAACATGCCATTGTGTTTGTCAAATCATTTTGTTTCATTTTCGGTTTTACAAAACAAAAGCATAAGTTGCTGAACCAAAATAAACAAAATGATTTGTGTGATCAAGGTCATCGACTAAGTCGATAACCGCCAATTCTACCGTAGCTAAGCATTTCTAAGCATGACATCGCAAAGACAAGAAAAGAGCATAATTAAATCACCGGCTCTAATCCACCAAATGATATTAATAACTTATGGTTGTGGCGGGGATGACATCTTAATGGCAACAATGCATTAGGAGTAGCTACCTCTAAACAGGACAAAAATACTTGGACACAAAAGCAATGCATACATATAATTTGTAAACAAGATATTAGACTTTGAAAGTAATGGGACATTTATGATCAAATATCTTGCCTTGTCAAGCTCATTGCTTTGTCAGCAGAGGATCACTCTTGATATTATCAATATTGTCGCAACCTATCGAAAGAACCAACAAGAACCAATAAGGCGAGAAAGAAACCGAAAAGATCCAACGGTCAACTCCAACAAAAAGCTCTCAAATTTTTACCGTAGAAAGAGCATGATTTTTATGAACTAATGCAACAAGAACCAACTGATTTGGATTCTCAATGCAAAAGTTATGGCCAAAACAATTTTGCTCACTTTTATAAATCAAAATGCTACTATGCATTAGCAAAAATTTCTGAACTATACTGGGGTTGGAAACATTTTAGATTAAATTTCAGTTGAAACATAACCCACAAAATTTGAATCTCCAAAAAAGGATTTAAAATGAATTAGTTATGCATTTTACAAGTTATCCCCTTTTTCAGTTGATAACTAAATCCTTTCGGGAAAGTCAGAATTTTGAAAAGACGTGGCCGAACGAGGAGCGTCGATCTTGATCCGACGGTCGCGTCCCAGCGCTTAACGCGCACACGGGATTTACAAACCCTAAACGCCACCGTTGGATCCGGATCCAACGGTTCACGGGATCGGACGTTGGACGGTCCGAACGTTCATTCCGACCGCACCGCTGATCTTGGATCCAACGGTCCACACGGATCGAACCTTTCGGACGGTCCGAACGCTTGCTCAAATCGGGACCGTTGATCTTGGATCCAACGGTCCACAATGACCTACGCCAAACGTTCGCCTGTTCGTCCGACAAAATGGCCGGAAAAACGGCTCGCCGGCGGCTCGCCACGCACGGTGCGAGCAGCAAAGGCCCAAAATGGGTTGCTAACAAACTCGCGCACCCAAAGGAACCAACAATTTCATTGCGGCGTTCTAGAACGCCGCAAGCCGGAGACGACAGAGATGACCGAAACGGTCAAAACGAAACGGCAAATGAGCTCACTGCGGTCCAAACAAGCGGGTGCCAAGCAACTAGGGGCTAAAGAGGGTTCACCGAGCGAAGAAAGTACAGAGAGGATCGGAGCTGCTCGACGAAGAAAAATAGGGCTTCCGCCGAAAAGGGAAAATCCAAAACAAGTCGCTCCTCGCGCCAAAACCCAAATTGAGTGAGGGTTAATGATCACCGAGGTGAGGGAATCGGAGGAGCAAGACGAAAGAAATGGAACCCAGTGGTACCGCCTTCACCAAGAGCTTGAAGCTCTAAGAATGGCGGCAATGAAGGTTTCAAACTTTTGAGCTCAAGCAAACCCAAGAGAGGTTGCCGGAGCTTGCGAGGGTTTGAAAGGCTTCAATGGAAGGACCAAAGGAGCTTATATAGCGGAAATGGCAAATGGCAGCGGCAATACCCTCTCGGTCAAACTCGCCATGAGAGCCTTTGAGAGCGACGGAGCAGTTGAACAAGGGACGCCCGAGGAGGAGCACGACGGCATTTAATGCGCCGAGAGAGCCGCTTAAAGGCGACCACGGAGGTGACTCCACACTGCGCTTCTCCTTCTCACGCCATTGCTTGACTCGGACGCGCCGCACGGAGGAAGGAGATGACTCATCCACCGCGGATTGAAATCGGATGGTTCAAATCGAACGGGTGATAATAACGATCCGAACGCCACTTAATCTCGACCGTTGATTTAGATCTCACGGTTCACGTTGCGCGAGGCGCTCGGACGGTCCGAACGCTCACGCAATCGTGGGCCGTTGATTTAGAATCCAACGGCTTAAATGGACCAACAGCGCTCGGATGGTCCGAACGCTCACGCGATCGTGAACCGCTCGATGCCGATCCAACGACGCTGCAACGCCGCGGCCGATCGATCCGCGCGGTGCGCTTAGTTGATCGACCGAAGTCAATTTGCTTGAGCCCGAGTCCGACTCGAACCCAAGGAACAAAGTGAAAACCAACTAGGGTTTGAATTAAAGGCTGATTTTTGAGGAATTTGTTTAAAGTATCAAACCAGCTCCAAAAATTATGAAATTGTAATCGAGCTTGTCGACAGAGGAGGAACCTTATATAAAATTTTCAGAGACTTTTATGCACCGCATTTTCTCTAAAAATTCCGAAGGCTATTTTAGGAGTTTGACTAATGTTTGACTTGTCTCAAAATTATCAAATAATTCCTGAAAATTATGAAATAATTCGAGGTGTTAAACATCAACCCTAGACCCCGAAAAATTATTTCCAAAGGTTGGGCCCAAGATTTTCGTGAAGGAGATTTGGGTTGGTGTCCAAACGGCAATTTGATTTTTGATTTCACATAATTCCTTTACACAAATTATGGAACTGATTACAAAAATCAAGATCAGAGAAAAAGTTTTAATTTCTCCTCATTTTTATTACATTTGAAACACAAACCAAGTTTGGGATGTTACAAAACCTCCCCCCCTTACAAAAATCTCGTCCCGAGATTTGGCTCACTCGGTAAAGAAAGATGGATAGTCCGCACGAGACGATCTTCCCTTTCCCAAGTAGCCTCATCCTCGAATGGTTCACCACCGAACTTTGAGGAATTTGATGGTTTTATTCCTCGCTCTTCGCTCACCTCATCGAGTATGCGAACAGATGCTCGCGGTAGGTCAAATCTTCCTGGACATCGAGAGTTTCCAACGGAGCTTCCTCAGTTGGCACACGGAGGCACTTCTTTAATTGGGACACATGGAAAACATCATGTACCCCTTCAAGTGCAGCTGGCAATTCCAACTTATAGGCAATAAATTTCTTTCTTCTCGATAACACGGTAAGGACCGACATATCGAGGAGCTAACTTGCCCTTGACAATCAAACGCCGATGACCCTTCAAAGGAGAGACTTTGAGATACACAAAGTCATCGGGCTCAAAGCTCAACTCACGACGACGGCGATCCGCATAGCTCTTCTCGCTCGGATTGAGCGGTGCGCAAACGATCACGAATAAGTCGGACTTGACTTCGGCCTCATTGATCGAGTCCGCCAAAGAAAGGTCTTTCGCCTGCCTCCGACCAATTCAACGGGTTCTCGCACTTTCTCCGTGATAAGGCCTCGAAGGTGCCATGCCGAGGCGGCTCGAAACCGTTGTTGTAGGAAAACTCGCAAATGGCAAGCATTTCTCCCAATTCTTTCCATAGGAGAGGACACAAGCACGAGCATGTCTTCCAACACTTGGTTGACCCTTTCGGTCCGACCATCGCTTTGGGGTGATATGCGGTGCTAAATGTGAGACGGTTCCCATAGCCTCTTGCAAACACTTCCAAAACTCCGGCGGTGAAAAGCGCATCATGATCCAAACGATCGCCTTCGTACACCATGCAAGCACGATACGGAAATATAGAGGTCCGCGAGTAGACTCACACTAAGGTTTGTCCGAATCGCGAAAATGGGCTACCTTCACAATCGATCGATGACAACCCGGATGGAATCCTTGCCCTTGATGTTCGGGCGCACGGTGATAAAATCCATCCCGATCGAATCCCACTTCCATTCAGGAATAGGCAAAGGCTGAAGCAGTCCTGCTGGACGCTGATGCTCGGCCTTGACACGACGACACACGTCGCACTTGGCAACGAACTTCGCAATCTCCCTCTTCATTCGGGTCCACCAAAATCTCTGACGGAGATCTTGATACATCTTTGTGGCCCCGGGATGAATAGACAAAGGCGAATCATGGGCTTCATGGAGAATCAAATTCGCAATTCCATGTCCTTTGGAACCACAAGGCGCTGTTCGAACCTTACAACACCATGCTCATCCTTAGAGAAGCACTTGGCTGTTCCGTCCTTGACATTTTCCTTGATGCGACTTATTCCAGCATCCGATTGCTGAGCGACCTTAATCCGATCTACCAAGGTTGGTTGCACAACCAAGGCAGCGAGGGAACCACGCTCAACCAAACCTAAGTTGAGACGCTGAAACTCCTCCAGAAGGGTGGGTTGACATCCCTGGAGCAACAAGGCATTGCAATGCGCTTTATGATCGAGCGCATCGGCAACGACATTAGCCTTGCTCGGATGGTAGTGAATACCCATGTCATAATCTTTGACCAACTCCAACCATCTCTTTGCCCGAGGTTCAGATCCGTTGGGTGAACAAATACTTTAGGCTTTTGTGATCCGAATACACTTCACAACGACACCGATTAGGTAATGTCGCCAAATCTTAAGTGCATGAATCACAAAGACCAATTCCAAGTCATGGGTAGGATAGTTGAGTTCATGAGTCCTTAATTGCCTTGATGCATAGGCCACTACCTTGCCTTCTTGCATAAGGACACAACCGAGTCCTCGCCGAGAAGCATCGCAAAAGATATCGCCTCGATGGATATCGGAAGGACGAGGACGGAGCGGTGGTCAAACGCTTCTTAAGTACTTGGAAACTTTCCTCACAAGCATCGGACCACAAGAACTTCTTGTCCTTCTTGAGCAACTCCGTCATCGGCCGCGATCTTGGAGAAATTCTCGATAAACGGCGATAATATCCCGCTAAACCGAGAAAACTCCGCACTTCTGCCATCAAGTAGGTCAACCCATGAAAGAACATCGCGACCTTGCTAGGGTCAACGGCTACGCCTCCGCCGAAAGAATATGACCCAAGAAGGCCACTTCCTTCAACCGTAACGCCACTTGTTTAACTTTGCATACAATGATGCTCACGGCTTGCCTAACACAAGCCGGATGCTCATCGTGTTCCTCATCGTCCTTGGAATAGATGAGAATATCATCGATGAAGACCACGACAAACTTATCCAAATACTCCATGAATACCGAATTCATGAGGTTCATGAACAAGGCGGAGCATTGGTTAAGCCAAATGACATGACGGTATACTCATACAAGCCGAAAGAAAGCGAAAAGCTAGCGACTAGGGAATGGAATATCACCCTAACCGAAAGCCAAAAACAAAGAAATATATAAACTTTGAAAAGGCTTATGAAAAGACTCCAAAACAAAGAAGGAATCATAAAACTAAAGCTCAACTCCCAATTCAACTAGCCCGTATTGAATGAACGAGTAATTGATTGAGAAGATAAAAACCGTAAGATTAAGGTAAGATCTAATACCACTTAAGATCAAGGCTAAATCAAATAAAATAGTGTTAGATACATAGCTAACTAGTATCACATCTTACCCTTCTTTAACCCCACAAGTTTTAGTTGATTAAACTCTCATTTTCTACCCCATTAGAAACCATCGAGCTTGCTGTCCGGAAATTGAGGTTGTCAGAGCGATTTCAATCCAAGCTTCCACCAAGTCTTCCATTCTAGAAACTTCAAAATCGCACACTTCAATTTGCCAAGCTCAACGGTCCCATCGAAACCATTGAGCTCATTGTCTGAAATTGAAGCGTGTGGTCCAGATTCCGCATCCAAGCCTCTAGCCAAACCTTCACCCGTAAACTTCAAAACCCTAAGCACTTCAATTTGCCAAACTCGGTGGTTCCCAAAACCCATTTAATCGATAACATTATCTTTGAAAAGGAGATGAGAGGAAAACGACTCTTAAAACTCAAATTAGAGTAAGATGAGAGGAGAAAGCTAAGATAGGTAAGGAATAAAATCGATAATTCCTTAAGCTTTCAAAATCATTTGATACTTTTGAAAATAAGATTTTCCAAAATATCCTAAAGACGACCAACTTGGGTTACTACGGTCAGTATGGCTCTGATACCAAACCTTGTGAGACCCCGGTTTATCCGACTTGTAATGCTTAACCAACCGCTTGGCCCTAGCATCACAAAACAGATAATCCGAGACTCGAGACATGTATACTTCCTTAAATGCAGATACACACCTCTTTACAAAGTTCATGCATCAATTCCATTCATTCACATAGAACCAAGCAAAACAACAACTGTAAGATGAAATACAAAAGGATAGTTATTACAAAAGAGAGGCCAACCGCCCAAAGACATAATACATAAAGAAATTTAACAATGAAGCAAAAGTGCCATAAGATGGCCATAAACCAAAAGAGCCAATCAAGGTGCCTTTAACCCACAAGGCAACCGACCGGACCGCCAAGCTAGTCGTCGAAACCACAAAGACAACTCACGTAAGTGAGGCCCTTGGGCTCACCTTCTTCCTCTCAGAACAAAAGCAAATTTCAAATAAAATCGGTGAGTACTTTGAATGTACTCGCAAGATATATAAAAATGATAATGACACGAACAATAACTACATGCAAGCTTATTTAAGTGGAGCAAGTTAGGACTCAAATTTTAAGCGTAAAGCAAGTTTTATTTGCAATAATGTAATAGATGGAAAGCAATTTAACAAATCTGATTTTATTTGATAAAAACAGAGTAATCAAGTATCAACAACAAGAAATAGTCCCGAAGTGACTAAACCATTAGTCACCACAATAGCATGAATTACCCATTCATGCCAACCATGTCAAGTTTTAAATTTTGAAAACAAAAACAGCTTGTTGAAGTCTAGATCTTGCGGAAATCACCAAGCGTGTCCATAACCTAGGACGAGGCTATTCAATAGTTTTATCCTGCGCAGGTGTACCATTTTACCCACATGTCGATCGCCTTTTGCCAAGCTATTAAGCACACTTCCTTAGGTATGCCAAGACGGCTAAGTCCTACGAGACGCTTCCAATATTATGTATTACCTTCGAGTCGCCTGTATGGATAGAAACCCATACGCTGTGTCGGGTCGTGGCCCACCTCGGACAACTACCCGTCACGGTAAAGCCTTGACAATCAAGGACGCCTCGAGGTGGAGAGCCTACCCTAATCTCCACCACCGCACACCCAACACAAGAACACCGAGAACACATATCATGTTTCACACAACACACACAACGCCCTCCGCGACTGGAGATAACACACTCCAAAGTACTAGGTCAAGAGGGTCCCATATAACCCTCATGTGGTTAGTACGCAAAAGTACTTGGATCGATGGCGCAAGCAACATTTTCGGTCCTTAGGGACTCGGGCACCTTTCCTTGTCACACCCAACAATCACACCAACATGCCATTGTGTTTAAGTCAAATCATTTTGTTTCATTTTCGGTTTTACAAAACAAAAGCATAAGTTGCTGAACCAAAATAAACAAAATGATTTAGGTGATCAAGGTCATCGACTAAGTCGATAACCGCCAATTCTACCTAGCTAAGCATTTCTAAGCATGACATCGCAAAGACAAGAAAAGAGCATAATTAAATCACGGGCTCTAATCCACCAAATGATATTAATAACTTATGGTTGTGGCAGGGGATGACATCTTAATGGCAACAATGCATTAGGAGTAGCTACCTCTAAACAGGACAAAAATACTTGGACACAAAAGCAATGCATACATATAATTTGTAAACAAGATATTAGACTTTGAAAGTAATGGGACATTTATGATCAAATATCTTGCCTTGTCAAGCTCATTGCTTTGTCTTTGAGAGGATCACTCTTGATATTATCAATATTGTCGCAACCTATCGAAAGAACCAACAAGAACCAATAAGGCGAGAAAGAAACCGAAAAGATCCAACGGTCAACTCCAACAAAAAGCTCTCAAATTTTTACCGTAGAAAGAGCATGATTTTTATGAACTAATGCAACAAGAACCAACTGATTTGGATTCTCAATGCAAAAGTTATGGCCAAAACAATTTTGCTCACTTTTATAAATCAAAATGCTACTATGCATTAGCAAAAATTTCTGAACTATACTGGGGTTGGAAACATTTTTAGATTAAATTTCAGTTGAAACATAACCCACAAAATTTGAATCTCCAAAAAGGATTTAAAATGAATTAGTTATGCATTTTACAAGTTATCCCTTTTCGCTTGATAACTAAATCCTTTCGGAAAGTCGTAATTTTGAAAAGACGTGGTCGAACGAGGAGCGTCGATCTTGATCCGACGGTTCGCCCCAGCTTAACGCCGCACACGGGATTTACAAACCCTAAACGCCACCGCTGGATCTCGATCCAACGGTTCACGGATCAGACGTTCGGACGGTCCGAACGCTCATTCCGACCGCACCGCTGATCTTGGATCCAACGGTCCACACGGATCGAACCTTTCGGACGGTCCGAACGCTTGCTCAAATCGGGACCGTTGATCTTGGATCCAACGGTCCACAATGACCTACGCCAAACGTTCGCCTCGCTCTCGTCCGACAAAATGGCCGGAAAGAACGGCCGCCACGGGCGGCTCGCCACGGCGGCGCGAGCAAAGGCCCAAAATGGGTTGCTAACAAACTCGCGCACCCAAAGGAACTAACACTTCACAAGCGGCGTTTAGAACGCCGCAAGCCGGAGATTTACAGAGATGACCGAAAACGGTCAAAAACGAAACGGCAAATGAGCTCACTGCGTCCAAACAAGCGGGTGCCAAGCAACTAGGGGCTAAAGAGGGTTCACCGAGCGCCAAGAAAGTACAGAGAGGATCGAGTCGCCCGACGAAGAAAAATAGGGCTTCCTACCAAAAGGGAAAATCCAAAACAAGCCGCTCCTCGCGCCAAAACCCAAATTGAGTGAGGGTTAATGATCACCGAGGTGAGGGGAATCGGAGGAGCAAGACTGAAAGAAATGGAACCCAGGTACCGCTTTCACCAAGAGCTTGAAGCTCTAAGAATGGCGCAATGAAGGTTTCAAACTTTTGAGCTCAAGCAAACCCAAGAGAGGTTGCCGGAGCTTGCGAGGGGTTTGAAAGGCTTCAATGGAAGGACCAAAGGAGCTTATATAGCGGAAATGGCAGCTGGCAGCGGCAATACCCTCTCGGTCAAACTCGCCATGAGAGCCTTTGAGAGCGACGGAGCAGCTTGAACAAGGGACGCCCGAGGAGGAGCACGACGGCATTTAATGCGCCGAGAGAGCCGCTTAAAGGCGACCACGGAGGTGACTCCACACCGCGCTTCTCCTCGCCACGCCATTGCTTGACTTCGGACGCGCCGCACTCGAGGAAGGAGATGACTCATCCACCGTCGGATTGAAATCGGATGGTTCAAATCGAACGGGTGATAATAACGATCCGAACGCCACTTAATCTCGACCGCTGATTTAGATCTCACGGTTCACGTTGCGCGAGGCGCTCGGACGGTCCGAACGCTCACGCAATCGTGGGCCGTTGATTTAGAATCCAACGGCTTAAATGGACCAAGCCGGATGGTCCGAACGCTCACGCGATCGTGAACCGCTCGATGCCGATCCAACGACGCGACAACGCCGCGCCGATCGATCGCGCGGTGCGCTTAGTTGATCGGACCGAAGTCAATTTGCTTGAGCCCGAGTCCGACTCAACCCAAGGAACAGTGAAAAACCCAACTAGGGTTTGAATTAAAGGCTGATTTTTGAGGAATTTGTTTAAAGTATCAAACCAGCTCCAAAAATTATGAAATTGTAACTGGAGCTTGCTGACAGAGGGAGGAACCTTATATAAAATTTTCAGAGACTTTTATGCACTGCATTTTTCTCTAAAAATTCCAGAAGGCTATTTTAGGAGTTTGACTAATGTTTGACTTGTCTCAAAAATTATCAAATAATTCCTGAAAATTATGAAATAATTCTGAGGTGTTAAACATCAACCCTAGACCCCAGAAAAATTATTTCCAAAGGTTGGGCCCAAGATTTTCAGGAAGGAGATTTGGGTTGGTGTCCAAACGGCAATTTGATTTTTGATTTCACATAATTCCTTTACACAAATTATGGAACTGATTACAAAAATCAAGATCAGAGAAAAAGTTTTAATTTCTCCTCATTTTTATTACATTTGAAACACAAACCAAGTTTGGGATGTTACAAGAGTTGCGATGATGACAACCACGACGATGATGATGCTAAAGGTAATAAGAAGAACAATGACAACTTCACGGGCATGTGCTTCATGGCAAGAAACAACAACGACGACGGCGACAGTGATCCCGATGAGGTAAGACCATCATATGATGAGCTTGAAGATGGTTTGATTAAACTTGCTATTGAATTAAAAAAGACAAAAAAACTAAAAGAAAATAATTGTCTTGTTGAAAGTTTAACTTCTGAAATTGATAGACTTAGAGTTGTTACTCCTAATAAAAAAATCATGTGACTCTTGTCAAGTTTTACATTCTGAGTTGGAAACTGCTAGGTCAATGAATACATCAAACTTGATTCAACTTAAGAATGTAAATACTAAATTTGATGATTTAAGGTTGGTTCATGACTCATGTGATGAAAAGTTAAAACTGGCATATGATGAAATTAAAAAGCTCAAGTTTAGTTCTCCTACATGTTTAGAGTCAAGTATTTAAAATGTATGACCCCATAATGGCACTATGTTATGTAAATCACAGCACTGTTATTAGGTGCCCACTCCCTCAAGCAAACATTTTCATGTCTTATGGTTTAATAATTCATTCATATACTCTACATTTGTCCCATTTCCAGGTTGTTCAATTATCATGTATATTGTCATGTAACATAAGTAGATACTCTGAATAATCTCAAAATATTGCGAAAATCAGTTTGGCATTTCAGGCTGAAACACAGTTGTGTTTGTGTAAGACAAAGGTGTAATGACTACAAATCTATGAAAAGGATCAGGTTGATAGCCAGCCTTTCTCTCTCTGCCAATTGCTTTAACTCTTCATAAGAAGACAGCAAGGAGATAATAGTTCATATCAGTATTTGTTAACAAAAACAACATTGAGTTTCTAGTTACAATTTTCATAATTGCACATTACACAGGGTAAAGGTGTGTTTCTCTATAATGGATTTGTACCTCAGTAGGAGCACTCTGATCTAAGCAACCATGCTCATTCATGGTCATGTATTGCCGGATGATCTATGAAAAGGATCAGGTTGATTATATTTGAATAGTAACATTGACTTGATGATTGATCAAATTCTATCATTAACCGTATGTAAAGATGCTATTGGATACCACCAATGCAATTGATTTTTTTTATTTAATCCTTTTTATTGTGAGGAACCGCAGTTTGTATTTTCTTTTTATTTGTTGAACTTGATTAGTTGTCTTGTTGAACTTGATGTGTGATTGTGTGAATTGTGATTTGTGATAAACTTTATTAGTTGTTGAATGTGTGATGCACTATTGATGTGAATTGAAATAAACTTGATATGTGCATTGTTTGTGTCATTGTGTGTGATGAGTATGCCCGCTGGCGACGGGTACCCGTGGGCGATGGGTACCCACGGGCGGCGGTGCATTGTTCGCGGGTAAACGGACATACCCGCGGGCGACAAGTACCCGCGGGCGACAAGTACCCGCGGGCATGCCCGTGGGGGAAAATCGGGCGCCCGATTGCCATTCCTAATGTCAAGTCTTTGAGATGTGTGGCTGCATATGTTTCATACTTTTATTCATTCATCAATCATTCATAGTTTCATACATTCTTTCTCGCACAACACAGTAGTAAAATAACTCATCATTGATTAAATATGCAGGTTTACATCATTATTTGATTACAATACATACATGTTTACATCAAACACTTGGAGTCTTGGAGGGGAGACATTATACATAACAACATCAAATTGCACATGTCTTGCTTCTTCAGGTAATTTTTCTTCTATCTTGCTCAATTTGATGCTTGATGCTTGCTCAATTCATCAAATTATTCCTATTGTGGGCTTATCTGCACTGTAGCCAAGCCGGCCGCCTGGGCACTGCCTAGTCACTGCCTAGGCGCCGCCTAGTCCGCCTAGGAGCTAGGCCCCAGGCCATCGCTCGCCTAGCGCCTAGCGCTTTCTTGAACCTTGCTCTCATATTTAATGAAAAGAAAATCACTTTGTTGCCCATGTCTCCTGAAGCTATTTTTAAGGATGAATTAGAGAGAGCTAATAGAGAAAGGGACAGTAGCAAAAGTGAAAATCAGATTGTAGCTAAAGAACTTGTGCACCCGAAGAAGAAAGAACATAGTGCTAGGAAAGGTGAAATTAAATTGAAATGTTCTGTTTTCCTTGCTACTAAATCTGATATTTGTGAGATGGAAGATAGAAAATCTAATAGCTATGCTTTAGTGTGCAAAGAAGCCTTGTTTTTCTTTCATGATATATCTCCTTTGCCTCTTGCTGTTGCTAACATTTTGCAGGAGTTTGCTTATGTGTTTCTAAGTGACATACCCTCATGACTGTCTCCAATTAGGGGGATTGAGCATCAAATTGATTTAATTTCAGGAGCCTCGCTTCCCAACCGTGCGCCATATAGAACCAATCCCGAAGAGACTAAAGAAATTCAACATCAAGTGCAATACTTACTTGACAAACGGTACGTACGTGAAAGCCTTAGTCCTTGTGTTGTCCCTGTGATTTTGGTACCAAAGAAAGATGGATCATGGTGTATGTGTGTTGACTGTAGAGCTATCAATAATATTACTATTAGATATCGTCATCCTATTCTTAGGCTAGATGATATGCTTGATGAATTAAGTGACTTACTGTGTTTTCTAAAGTTGATTTGCGTAGTGGGTATCACCAAATTCACATGCAGTTAGGCGATGAATGAAAAACAACATTCAAAACTAAGTTTGGATTATATGAGTGGTTGGTGATACCTTTTGGGTTAGCTAATGCACCCAATACTTTCATGAGATTAATGAATGAAGTTTTATATGCTTTCATAGGACAATTTGTGGTGGTATATTTTGATGACATATTGATCTATAACAAAGCATTAGAGAAACATGTTGAACACTTACATGTTGTTTTTAATGCTCTACGTGATGCACGTTTGTTTGATAACCTTGAGAAGTGTGTCTTTTGCACCGATCAAGTACCGTTTCTTGGCTATGTTGTTACTCCATAGGGCATTGAGATTGATCAAGCCAAAGATCGAAGCTGTACAGAGTTGGCCAACTCCTGACACGGTCGCACAAGTGCGGAGTTTTCTCGGACTTGCTGGATTTTATCGACGCTTTGTCAAAGATTTCAGTGCCATTGCCGCACCGATGAATGAGCTTACGAAGAAAGGTGTTCCATTTATCTGGGGCCCTAAACAAGAACAATCGTTTCAGATTTTGAAAGATAAGCTTACACATACACCACTTCTCTAACTTTCTGATTTTGGTAAGACTTTTGAGCTTGAATATGATGCTAGTGGAATTGGACTTATGGGTGTGCTTATTCAAGAAGGTAAACCTGTTACGTATTTTAGTGAGAAATTAAGTGGGTCTAGTCGGAAGTATTATACTTATGATAAGGAACTATATGCTTTAGTTCGAACATTAGAGATATGGCAACATTATTTATGGTCCAAAGAATTTGTTATACATTCTGATCATGAATCATTAAAGCACATTCGTAGTCAATCAAATCTGAACCGTAGACATGCTAAATGGGTTGAGTTCATTGAATAGTTTACATATATCATTAAACACAAGAAAGGAAATGATAATGTTATTGCTGATGTTTTATCTCGTCGTTATACCATGTTGTCTCAACTTGATTTCAGAATTTTTGGTTTAGAGACAATTAAAGAGCAATATGTGCATGATGATGATTTTAAAGATATCTTTCAGAATTGTAAAGAAGGCAAAAGCTGGAATAAATTTATTATGAATGATGAATTTTTTGTTAGTGCTAACAAGCTATGCATTCCAGCTAGCTCTGTTCGTCTTTTGTGGTTACATGTGGCGCATGGAGGACTCATGGGACATTTTGGTGTCAAGAAGACAGGGGATGTTTTGACCAATCACTTCTATTGGCCTAAGTTGAGGCACGACGTTGAGCGCTATGTGTCTCACTGCACTACATGCCACAAAGCTAAGTCACGTCTTAATCCATATGGTTTATATATGTCTCTTCTTGTTCCTAGTGTACCTTAGAAAGATATTTCCATGGATTTTATTTTAGGACTGCCTAGAACAAAGAGGGGGATAGTATTTTTGTTGTTGTGGATAGATTTTCGAAGATGACGTATTTCATACCTTATCATAAGAGCGATGATGCTACAAATGTTGCTAAATTATTTTTCAGAGAAATTGTTCGACTACATGGAGTACCCAATACAATTATGTTTGATCGTGATACGAAGTTTCTTAGTCACTTTTGGAGGACACTATGGGCTAAATTGGGGATAAAGTTGCTGTTTTCTACTATATGTCATCCCCAAACAGACGGACAAACTGAAATTGTCAACCGAACATTATCCACTATTTTGAGGGCTATTTTGAATAAGAACTTGAAGATGTGGGAAGAATGCTTGCCTCATGTGCAATTTGCTTACAACCGTTCGCATCATTCAACCACAAAAATGTGCCATTTTCAGGTAGTTTATGGATTTATTCCTTGCGCTCCTATTGATTTATTACCTCTACCATCTTCGAAAAAGGTAAACATTGATGCTACACAACGTGCTGAATTGATTCTGAAGATGCATGAGACAACTAAAGAGAATATAGAGCGAACGAATACACAATATAAACTTGAGGGCAGTCAGGGTAGAAAATAAATAACATTCGAACCTGGAGATCTTGTTTGGTTGTATTTGCGTAAAGATAGGTTTCCTGACTTGAGAAAGTCAAAATTGATGCCTAGAGCTGATGGTCCTTTTAAAGTGTTAGAAAAGATTAATGATAATGCATATAAGCTTGATCTGCCGGCAGATTTGAGGTTAGTCTCATATCTAACATTGCAGATTTGAAGTCATACTTGAGAGCAAAAGATGACCTTGAATCGAGGACGACTCCAATTCAAGAAGGGGGTAATGAGGACATCTCTTCCACTGATACAACCATCCCTACTATTTCTGATGTATAAGGACCAATTACTAGAGCATGTACTCGCCAACTAAATTATCAGGTGACTTCGTTTCTCGGAGTGCATCTATATTCTATGAACTCTATGATGCTGCCTAAAGCACGTGATATTATTTTACTTAGGAATCAAGGATCGGGAGGCAAGCTAAATGGAGATGATGGCAGCACCAAGTATGGAAGTGGTCATATGAGGAATGAATATATATATATATACTGAGGCTCAGCAGAATTTAGCATGAAGACTATATATCAAGTTGTTTAGGCCAACACTTAGCAATATTTGAGTAAAGTAACTTGGTGCTACGCCACCTATGCTAACGGGCTATGGGCCTTGTAATTCGGGCTGAACATCTATGGTTTGGCACTGTTCATATAGTACTATTCACATATGAACAGTACCCGCGGCCGCCGCCCCCCTCTCTTCCTCTTTTACATAGTGACCGCCACTATTAGGGTTTGGCGGGTTTTATTGATTGAAGTTTAGCTTTACTACTTTATACTTTGTCCTCTTGTTCGGCGAGATCAACAGCGATATTGTTCTTCGGAACTCAACTTATCAATACAATTTCAATTCCTAATCGTAATTTTAGATTGCCTATTTATCTTGTTCTTGCGTGCTTCTTCGATGTATGCATGAATTGATCTTCGTGATCAAGTCATCCAGGTATTCGTGCACGGTTGATAACAACTTATCGAGCAGTTCAGCGATTGCGTGGTTTCGAGCCTTACGAGTTCGTAGCCAGGATCGCGAGAGTTGAGCGACTACTACCGAACTTACCTTCTCACCGAAAGATCGCGCCAAAACAGGACCCTTGTAGTTCATCACTTCACTTTCAATTGGTGCAGGCGACGACCGACGAGGAGGAGAAGCTCACATAGGGGAGAAGGACTGGAAAGTAATTTGAAAAGATTTGAAGGGGTGACAAATGAGAACAAAAGGGTTAAGGGAGAGGCGACAGAGTTAAATAAAGCGGATACCAGATAAGTGATGGGTGTGGTATTTTACGAAACAGAGCGAATATACGGTGATATTAAACTGAATCTGAAGACTGCGACAGTATTAAAGTGAACCGCAACTTTCGTGATGTTACTAACCCAATTAACCCTTTTAATTTTAACGGACAGAAGTTTTTGTTGCAAGGAAAGGAGGTACAAATTCTTCGTACCAATCAAGTCCACTCTGATCGCTTTTGACAGAACCTATTCCGATGCGTTTTAGAAAAGAACATCCCATCGAATATTAGACAGATGGGAGTTTATGTGCCATAATCTTTATGGTAAACTCTGATATATCATCCGGTCGAGGCGGGTGTTCCTTTTTCCTCTCTGAATCATCTTGACTTTCGAGAACAAAAACACGCACTTCGAATATAACCTTCACCAGAATCTCGATGCCGGATATTCAGATCAACACAGTAAAAAAAGTCTCCAAAAATGATATGAAGAAAAAAAACGCACCAAATTCAGAAGAAAAAATCGCAGGTAATGGTGTTCCATGTTATGATACTATCCTAGCACCGTTGCTCACTGGGAGGAAATTTGGTCCAACAAGAGCATTCAGGCTCTAGCTATTTTATTAGCGCTTGTCTGTCTGAATTTTCAGATTTTAGGGGCGAAAGGAAGAACAGTCTTGATTCACATCCTCTCATGTGATTGAGATCCGCATGGTAAAACCAATAATACATTACAAGAGTGTTAATCCAACATCAACGATGTACAGTTCCATCAACAGGAGAGTTGTACACATCTGCGTTCTTGTTTTCAGGCCCGAGGTATAGGCGGAAATGCCAGTTAGTCGCAGCCGCTGAAGGTATGCACCAGCAGATCAGATCACAGCTTGCTCACCATGCCATCGTCACCATCCTATCATTGGCTAATCAAAGAGGGGAAATGAAGGTTAGTTGCATTTGGACATTGACGCCATCAAACTATCATATATCATGAAGGTACTCAGTGATGATTCATGACTCTGAATGACCCCCCCCCCCCCCCCTTTTTTTTTGTGCAACCAGTCTTCATTTCCAGATTAATTTCTCAAACTATTATGTCCAAATAGTTAGCTTTCCTTTTCCAATTAGCATGATATTAAGTTAATCTAGTGGAGGCCCAGAGCTAGATCCCCATGGCAAGCTGTGCCAAGGATATTTCTTGTTCTATCGTGAAAACCCAACATATATGGAGGGGCTCATTCAAGCATATAGCCATACACAGACTAATATTTTCCTTAGAATTCTGTATATCTGATCTAGCATCAGGAAATTTGACCTGCCCTTAACCTAACCATCAGTCCTATCTTTGTTCTGATACTGGCACACCCACACCCACTTAGTGAGAAAGAAAACATTATAGGTCAAAGGCAATAGAGTATAACGTCAAATATGGGTTAAAGTCACGCAAGGTCAGTGTCTAACACCAACTATGGCCTCAATGATTATGACATGCATTGCCATGGCACAAAGCTAAATACGAAATCTGGTAGGGGAAAAATTGAATTCTGCCAGAAGGTATTCTAAAGCAATTTGATGGATTATGCACTTCATCACGTATTTTTCACATGACCAAAAACAATAGTGTCACAGCAGAATGGTGTATGGATGAATTTCATCCGTAAAAGATAAGAAATAAATATAATTAGTAAGGCATAGCATTCCCACGGCAAGATAATAACAAGGGTGTTGCAGTCTGTCTGTCAATAAAGTAGGTAGCTTGCAGCTAACTTGAACGTGCCATTAAGCATTAAAGTCTTAGTATGAGAAATCAAGAAGTATTTAAGCGCATAAAAATATCAGAAATAAGTGTTCAAAGATTTGTAGACTAAACCTTAGCAATTCAATGATACAATCACATACACTGAAAGAAAGAACATTTATCAAGTGTAGCTGGAGTTCTGGAGAAAGGTTTGGTGGTTGGGGAAGTGCTAATCATATAGTATTGAAAATGGGTACAAAATTTTGTAGAGAATGTCAGAATGGCATCATTAGCATATCATGATATCTGTTCAAATCGTTTTGCTGAATTCAGCAGCACATTCAGCAGAGGGCAAGTATCAACATTTTTATTGGAAGGGAAACAGTAGGGAAGCACCCTGCCGTATATATGTATAGGGCAAATATCAATTGTCCCCGTGTTACTTATGCATACCTTTAAGCCAGATTTGGTATTAGTTGAACCACCCAAAATTTTCCTCGCAGGTTTCAGTATTTGGAAGGAGCACATCAGTGTCTCATCTACACTCATCATGGCACCAGCATTATCAAATTCTCCACAGTAATTAGGGGCCGAGAATATTGTTACAAGTTGGCGGTCAGCAAAGAACTCATATCCATCTTCAACAACCTGAATTCCGACAAGGAGAAAATAATTAATCAATAACTTCATTTGACCAGGAAATAAATAGGATGGGTGTTTTATGAGCATAGCACACCTGATGGGCTCGGCAGATAAGGTCTAAATCATGCTTCTCAAGAAACTCAGCCACTTTATCAGGCCCAAATGTAAATGAAACACCTCGATCATTCATAGCCCACCCTTGTGTTTCACTGGAAGGATCGGACCAAAGAAGATCACAAAGTAACCCAGTATCAGGCACATCTGTTGGGCGATGGAGGTTGAGTATTTGATCCAGCTTGTTCAACTCCGGAGAAAGACCTCCATGCATACAGAGAATCTTTTCATCTATCAATGCTGCCACTGGTAAACAGTTAAAACAGTCTGTAAAAGTTTTCCAGAGTTTTACACTGAATCTGCGCTTGCACTCATCGTAAAACCCATAGATGCGGTTTACTGATGCACATTCATGGTTGCCTCTTAGAAGAAAGAAGTTCTCAGGGTACTTGATCTTATAAGCCAAAAGAAGGCATATTGTTTCAAGGCTTTGCTTTCCCCGGTCCACATAATCACCCAAGAAAAGATAGTTGGACTGAGGTGGATATCCACCATAATCAAACAGCCTCAGGAGATCAGAATACTGACCGTGGACATCACCTGATCAGAAGAAATTATGCAAAATTAACAACTTCTAAGGAGCTTTATTATAGCCGCTCAAGATTTTCTCTAAACTAATATTCAGATTCAGAAGGAAAAAAAACATAAATAAGTTGTTGAAATATTTTTTATTTAACAATGTGCTAACTGAAAGATTCTACTCGGATATGAAACATAGTAATATATCACTGTGTAAAGCTGACTAGGACCATTGCTAGCAAGACCTATAGACCTGCATTATGCAACTGTTGCTCATCAAATATAACAATGAGAGTATGAAAAAACATGAAGGGAACTAAAAATGTTGTGCTCTATCAGCAAAAATATGCTAATTATCAGTTGTTCATCTCAAACTGCACTCTTTGGCAATAATATAGGTGAACAACTACCCACTCAATATTCTTCCATACAATATGAGGGCTGCCAAATTCTCCAGACTACAATTAATTACCAATGTGAACTTTTGTTTCATCTCACTGATTTCATTTTCCAGATAATGTTGTTAGCAACTTTGCACGATGATAAACATCCATGATCTGTGATTTCTCCACAAGTGAATTCACAACATGAAGTCTTGGTTAGAATCATCGCCTACGCACCTTTCTATAAACAACAGGGCCCTCCAAAAAACCTGACGAATGCCAGATTGCTAAGCACCTAAAATACGACAGCAGCAGATATGATCAATTTTATCATAAACCACACTGATGCAATTGACCTAAAGCCACTCAGTACACATTTAATACCTTGCATGTAATTACCTTTTTATCAACAAATACGACCAAAATCTATAATACAACCATCGCCTTGAGAACTAGTAGCTATCAGCAAATAAAATCAAAGAGGGTTTCCAATCTCAGTATACCTAATCACTAGAAACCGCTACCTGCGTACAATAAACCTCTATTCCCGTCCACAGTCGGCTGATCAAGCGATGAAATACCTCAAAAAACAGGACAATGGATGGCTACCAATCGAAAGATCGGATCTACTACATCAAGAACAACACCCAAAAAAGCACAAACCAAATCACCTGCTACCCGTTGACCAACCAAACCAATCCCCAAGATGACATTTCAAGGGCGGCCGACATCAACAAACGGCACAGGCGTCACAAGAAACAGGAAAATTACCACAAATTTTGATGGGGGCCTCGAGCTCGAGGAGGTTAGGCTGCTGAAGGAAGATCTCCTTGGAGGCGGCGCAGAGCTGCTTAATCTCCGACTCCGACAGTTGCGCGTTCTTCCCCGGCTTCAGATTCTTCACCTCAAGCAGCCTCCGGATGATATCGTCCAGCAACGCCGGATCCATCCCCGTGTCCGAGTTATTGAACCCTCCCACTCTTCTTGAAACTTCTCAAGAACACAAGAGCAGTAACAGTTAAAGAAAGAAAGAAAAGAACTTCACAACCAAAAACTCAAGCAGAGATCGAAGAAGTCTTGTCTGCTTTGTTTGCTCTTGCGAGGGATTGGAGGAGGAGGCAGCTCTTGGTCTGTGATCAGTGTATTGGAGGGTTCAAAGGTAGTACCTTTTTCTTGGTCTTTTTGGGCTCCTTTATTCCCTTGTGCTCTAGGATGCTTTCTTGTTCTTGTTCTTGGAGATGGGGGAGGTTGTTTGGTGGGTTTTTGGAGGGGATTCAGATTGGATTTTTGCCTGCCCTCTCTGATCTCTTGTGCTTGGCATTGGTACGGGAGGTCTCTCCCTTTCTCTCCCCTGCCTGTGCCGATCCACCGAAGACTTGTACTGGACTATCCTTTTTACGGTTAAGCCCTCTGGATATTGGCTGTATTCTGATTGGGTCCTTGGTTGGAGGTTATGAAAACGGATCAAATACGAATCGAATATTTTCAAATACGAATTTATATTTTTTAAAACAAATACGAATACGAATTTAAACATTCTCAAATACGAATACGAATACGAATTCGAATCGAATATGTACTCAATTCGGTCGAATGTGAATATCCTACAACTTTTACGACAAATCTTGATATAACAAATTTATGTAACATGACTACACGTCTACAGTCTACACGAGTCGTAACATAACAACACCCAATAGACACAAATTCGACACCGAATCAAGATCCCGTCGAAACATAAACGCTCCGGGGAAAAAAAACCAGATAGTATTCGTATCCATGGAAAAAAAATAGATAGTATTCGTATCCGGGGAAAAAAAACGGATAGTATTCATATTCGTATTTGGGTAAAAAAACGGATAGTATTCGTATTTGTTTTTCGGATATATTTGTTTTTCCAGATACTATCCATTTTTTTTTCCCAGATACGAATAACATCGAATATAGATACTATCTATTTTTTTCGAATAGTATTCATTTTTCATTCGAACATGGATTTTACTTGCCACATTTATATTTTCTGGGATACAAATAGATTATCCTATATCATTTTCCATCCCTAGTTACAACTTACCAGAACATTAATGGGTTATTTCTGCTTTTGTTTTTCTCACTCCCATCTCGTTTTTCATTTGACATTTTGTTGCTTTTGGCAGTCTGAGATTTTGTTGGTTTGCGTATGAGTGATGTTTTGGATGGATGGAAGATGCTCAAGAGTCAATGTGCACTGTGCAATACTGATGTTTGTAGAAAAATGGTTGTCGGTATTTATGAGTTGGGGAGACCTTTTGCCTCTTTTTTTTTTTATGGCATTTCATTGGTAATTGCAAAGATACTCCCGACAATCAAACTTGCAAGATACTTATCGTGTCAGCTCTTTGATGAGGCAGAAGAGACGGAGAGGAAGATGAGAGAAAGTTTGATAACCATGTAAGTATCAAACTATTTTAGAGGACCAATAAATTAGTGTGTGCCATCTCTCTCCCACCTAATCTTTCTCTCTTCTTTGCTAATAAGTTTTAGTAACAAACTAAAAATACACACTATTGGAGTGCTTGATACTAAGGGTCTGTTTGGGACGACGACTTTGGCTTTGTCTTTTCTCAAGGAAAAGTTAGAAGTCCTCCCAAACGAGCGGCTTTCAGCAGCTGGACGTGGAGAAGCTGGCCTGAGGCAGCTTATCACGGATTCGACAGGTTAAAGTTTCGACTTTACCTCTAGAGTTGGAAAAAATTACCCCCTCATACCACGTATAAAATCCTAAACCCACCCCTCTCACCCACATTCCCCACGCGAACAGCCTCGACTCCTCCCTCGATGCAGCGAGCGACGTTGTCCACGTCGCTCCCTCCGCCCTCCTCGTCACCGACGTCGCCTCCGTCCTCCTCCCCCGACCGCCTGCCCCTACATCCGACCGACACCGCCCCCACCCCCGCCCCCGCCCGGCTTCCCTCCTCACTCGACGCCTCAGCCCCGACTTCCTCTAGACGCCGTCATTAATTGTTGTTAATTATAATTAATTGCAGTCAATTTTTGTTAAGATTTACTTGAGTGCAAATTGTCGTTAGTTGCCGTCATTTGCCTTAGGGGGTATTTCATACATTTATCAACTCGAAAGCTTTAGCCAACCGACCTAAAAGCCAGACTGTCAAACACGAAACGTCTTCAGCTCAACCATTCAACTTAGCCGGAAGTTTGCTTTTCAGAAAAGTTACAGCCATACCAAACAAGACCTAAAATCTTCTGTAGTTGTTCTCTCTCCAATAGTAGCAAGGTTTAGTATCAAGCTATTAAGAGTACCCTAACAGTTATGCCATGAGCAGCATACCTAGTTAATTATTTTTGCCAAAAGGAATAAGGCGTTTTTAAGTTATTCACGGTCACATGTTGTAGGTTATTTTTTTTTCCATTTTAATGAAAAAGATGACAGAGCACATCAGATCTATGATGTATCCAAGGTGACAATTCTCCAAGCACGGCCACTAGGCGACCATCAAAATCTAGTCTTGAACTAGGACAACCATCTTGCAACCACTACACCAGCACCACTAACTACAGTGATGCAAGATTGTATGTAGGTTTCCTAATAGTATTTTGGAGTTAATTTGGACACTTCTCTCTTCATTCTTCCAGGGAGTAGGTGTGGTGTCATGTGTGAGAGAGCATGCAGATGGATAGAAAATGGGTGGTGATGACGGATGAGTCGTTTCCTCTCGGGTGAAAACGGTTGGACATAGACGGATAATGATTTTTGTTTTTATAAAAAAATTTCCAGATACAGATATAAATATGAATACTTTGGATACAAATACATATATAGATACAAATACGGATACTCCGAATACAAATACGAATAATATCGAATACAAATACGGAGTTAATACGAATCAAAACGAATACGATCACGGATGTTTTTCAGAACATGAAACCCCCTTAAATTATATACCAGAAATTAACGAAAACATATAACTAGTTTATTTGATACAAACATTCATAGATTATTCATATTTTTAGTAACCACACATAACATTGTGTCAGGACCCCGGATCACTGAATCCGAGCCCTCTGTGTATTCTTATGATTAGTAACTAGTTCACACAGTTGCAACAACCATGAAATCATATACATACAACAAGATAGCTAAGAAGCAGACAACATAATATTACTTAGTAGCAACGAACCTAAGCATAGCTAAGCATAATATGATAGCCATGTTGGAAATAAAATATGTCCAACTAAAATTAACCAACCTGTGGTGCTCAAGGATACATATCGATAGCAATTATTCAATGTGGCATAATGTCGAATAGGACTTTAACTATTCCTGAAAGAAATTATTATAGATTTAGCGATGCATGTTGATATAAAACAATATATTTTTTATAAAATAGGTAAGACATGATCAAATATTTACGACTTACCTTCGTTGAAGGTTTGAGTTGCTTCGGCGGACGGGTCCAAGAATTCTTCGGAAACACCGGAATCTATACGCGTGGAAAGAGACAAATAAATACAATAATTCCAAATAAAATTCAAAAATTATCAAATTAGAACCACAAGAAAGGTACTGAATTTAGAAACAATTATCAACGGAATTGGAGTTCATATGAGGGAGAGAACGAACGTCCGGAAGGTTGCCTGTTGGGCTGGTATTCCGGATATCTGGCCTTCGTATTATCCGGATAATCCGTATTTGATGGATACCAGGGCTACTGTATTCGTATTTATTTCCGACAAAAAAAATCCGTATTTGTTTCTGATCCGAGTATTATCCAAGAAAAATCCGATCAGAGACAATTTGAATCTATTTCTATCCGGATCGATCGGAAACTATCCGATCCGTTTTCACCCCTAGTTTCCTCTTTGCCTACCTACCTTTAGTTGAATCTTTGAACACCAGGACGTGACATGAACAGTTCTATCGGGAATGCCCTACTAACCAAGAAGGAAATTTGGTGGAGAGACTCTCCCCCACCGGTCTTTGATTCTCCCTCTTTCAACCGAATCAACAGTTGATGGGGTAAGGTCTCAGGTGAGGCTCTCCTCCATCGCATTTTCTTTCGCACTAATCATTGGTGGGTGCATTGATAAAAATGGGCTCTGTCTCTCTGCTTTGATATTCGCGAGATCTCCGTAGGAAAGGTAGTCGCAGGTTGGAAGAGTGGCTTAGGGCTAGAGGTGGGCATTGGGTCATGCGTCGCAAGACGCCCAGTCCACCGTGCTTCGGTCGCGTCGTCTGCGTGCCTACCGCCCGGCCATTCTATCGCGTCGCGTCGCGTCGGCCAGACGCTTCTAGTCGTGCCCAAGCACGGCCCAAAGCCCGCCGTGTCGGATCGCGGCGCTTGCGCCAGTGCCCGCCCTAAGTAACTATAGACGCTGAGAAGACGATAACCGCCGCCATTGCTCAGAAGACAAAGACACCGTGATTCGGTCGTGGCGAAGGGGATGATTGGTTGGGCTAAGCCGGTGTGGGGAGTGATTGGACTAGGTTAAGGGAGGATTGGGCTAGAACGGAGGGCTAGGCGGTGTGGGAGTGATTGGACTAGGCCGAGGGGATTGGGCTAGAACGGAAGGTTGGGCCTATTTCGGTCAGTGTCGGCCAAGCACGCCTAACCGATCGTCTTGCGCCGTGCCGCCTAACGTCGCGCATTTCGAGCCCGCCCGCCCGTTGTTCGTCGTGCGTGCCCGCCCACCACGTGTCGTGCCGTGCCGTGCTTAGACCGTGCCGTGCCGACCGTGCTTCGGGCTGGCCCAAAAAAGCACGACCCAAGTCCCAGCTCTACTTAGGGCAGACACAGCCTGCAAGCTGGGATCCACTGGTGGTCTTCAAGCTTTGCATAATTTCTTGTAATGTTTAGCACATTCAATTGGCTCTAAGGTAGGACCGTAAATGAATAAAATTAAAACAAAAATAAAATAATTTCTCTCTCATCTTTGTTCCCTAACATTTCTCTCTAACAAGTGAACCCAACAAGCTAAGAGGCTGCTTCTAGCCTGTAGCTCGGAGGCTGCTGTCATTTCACCTGCAACGTTTGGAGGCAGCCTCCAACGGCCTCTCTCTCTCTCTCTCTCTCTCTCTCCCCTCTTAGAGACTAAAAATAAGCAGATTGTGGAAGCTCTTAAACCGGACACGGAAAAATCAGAGATTACCTGTCTTTGCTTGGAATGAACGATTGGTGGTATCTACAAGATGTATATAATTTAGCTAGCATATCCCTAGTTCTTCGCAAGATATTGTAGCCGAGACATGCATTCACATTTCACACGCATGATACGCATACTTTTCATGCCGCCACCATGTATGCTATTCATTGAAGTTGTCCTCGTGCATGCAGAATAATGGAACAACATGAACATCTTGTGAACTGTAAAAAAAACCAGGTGGCAGGCAGTTACTGAACAATGCAAAAGGGAATGGATTTCTGTTACCACTATGTATTAGCATTGCTTAGTTTCTCTAATTTTCAAGAAGTTGGCGCAACTCAAAATTGCTTCTTGTGTTACTATTTCTTGTTCACAGGAATCGATTCTCTCGTGCAGTTTTGGCTGGGCTGGCAGCCGCAGGCTGACTACGCCCTTGTGAACAAGCCTGCAGGGTCGATCTTGTTGTGCTGTTTTGCATTTTGCTGCAGGATCTGCATGCATGCTTCCCAGATGCGCAATTTTCATATGCTGCTTTGACATGACAAACAGGATACATAGCAGCATTTAACTAGTAATAAGCATTTTGTTGTTGGCCACCACCAACGACCTGCATTATGTATGATTCATCTTGAAGTGCTCTTAAGATTTTATTTTGTTTTTTTGTTTGGTGAGAGAGTGCTCTTCAGATTCTTAGTCCCACCTACTCTTTTCTCGTTTCCCCCCTCGCATAATCGTGGCAGGAAGTAATCACCCGAATAGATTAATTGGCGCATGAATGGGCAGAACAAAACTATACTACTTCTTGCTTGAAAAAGAAGAAATTGCAATACATTAGTTTAAGCAAAGTGAGACACACCATTTCCCCAGTCCGACGAAAAATATTGATGTGCTCAGCATCCAACGTCGGATCCAAAAAAAAACGAATCAACGAAACTATAGCTAGCTTTCTTTGCAGAATATGAAATATGTATAAGTAATCAGCATCTGGCACTAAGAATTCTCATACTAATAATATTTTGCTTGCAATACCATCAAGCCGGCCAAATATATATATATATATATATATATATAAAGTCAACATGTTAGCATAGTCTCCATATCACGACAAATGGATCTTTCCGAGTTGTACTCAAAATCCCTGAATCCAAAGATGCTTCTGTTCATCGTTGTACATAAACTGCAGAGACAGAGAAGCATCGATGCACACTTGAAGCAAGTAAGCAAGAAAGAAAGACCAAGAGATGGCAGATCCTCTCTCCAATGGCACTGCCTACCAATCAGTACCTGAATCTTACATATTCCCAGTGGACAAGAGGCCAGGGAGCTCGCCGTCTTCTTCAGTGCAATGCAAGGCGGTGGCGGCACCGCCTGTAGTTGACCTCAGTGGAGACGACGATGGCAAGATTGCCAAGCAAATCGTCGATGCAGGGAGGGAGTTCGGTTTCTTTCAGGTGCCTGCCTGTACATATGATTTTCAGTAGCTTGTTAGTGTTACACCATCTGATCTGAAGCAAACTATATGCAATCTTTACCGAAGTGAATCGTCTTCAATGTCTGAATCGAACCATTGGCTACTCATTCATATATCCCTTTTCGACAGAAAATCTCAATATCTTTTCAAGGATGCAGATTACCTGTCTGAAGGCATCACCCATACGTTCTTTGTCTGAATCTTGACCATTTGTATTAACAAGTTATCAACCATGGTGTGCCGGATGAGGTGATGAACGATATGATGAGCACCGCAGAGGAGTTCTTCAGCCTTCCAACGGAGGAGAAGATGGTGCACTACTCGACCGACAGTAAGAAGCTTCCACGATTCCACACGAGCATCGGGAACGACCAAGAGAAGGTTCTGTTCTGGAGAGACTGCCTGAAGCTCGGTTAATACCCATTCGAGCAATTCAGGCACCAATGGCCTGAAAAGCCACGCAGGCTCGGGTAATCTACAATTGGTCAGAATCGATAGGTCTTGAGTTCAAGTCCTAGCTATATCATATACACTTACACACTGAGAACTGCGAAAATGTTTGCACAGGGAGGTGTTGGAGGCGTACACGGTGGCGCTGAGGACAGATAGCGGATATGGCTCACGCTACAGTTCTATTGACAGAGACCGTGAGTACATATAGGCACCAGACTTTCCATATCTCTCTCAACCGATTCATAGCATCAATATCGGGAGAGGATTAGGAGTCCGGCCAGGATTACAGGAGGAATAATAGGAGATGGTTAACACCCCCCCGCAGTTTAAACGCCGGTAGAACGGACGTTTAGACTGGAGCAAAACTCGGAAAAGACAGAAGTAGGCAGCCCCTTCGTGAAGATATCGGCGAACTGGGAGGATGTGGGTACATGAAGAACACGTACAGCTCCCATGGCAACCTGATCGCGAACGAAGTGAAGGTCAATCTCCACATGCTTCGTGCGTTGGTGTTGAACTGGGTTGGTGGAGAGATACACCGCGCTGACATTGTCACAATAAACAACAGTCGCCCGAGTAGGTGGAGCATGGAGTTCCTGCAGGAGCTGTCGAATCCAACATGACTCGGCGACGGCGTTGGCGACAGCGCGATATTCCGCCTCGGCGCTGGAGCGAGAAACAGTGGGCTGCCGCTTGGAGGACCAAGAGACAAGGTTGTCACCAAGGAACACGGCGTAGCCAGAGGTGGACTTGCGCGTGTCGGGACAGCCGGCCCAGTCAGCATCAGAGTACGCAATCAAATCTGAGGAGGAAGAGCGCCGAAGAAGTAGGCCATAGTCCAAAGAACCACGAAGATAGCGAAGAATCCGCTTAAGAGCTGTCAAATGTGGTTCCCTGGGGTCATGCATATGGAGACAAACCTGTTGTACTGCATAAGCAATGTCAGGCCGAGTGAAGGTGAGGTACTAAAGGGCACCAGCTAGACTCCGATAATCAGTAGCATCCGGTACTGGAGGGCCCTCGGTCGAGGAGAGCTTGGCGCATGTGTCAACAGGTGTGCTACAAGGTTTGCAATCAGTCATACCGGCGCGCTCCAGAATCTCCAAGCAATATTGGCGCTGGCACAAGAAAAGTCCAGTGGGCTGGCGGGTGACACTGACGCCAAGGAAGTGGTGGAGAGAACCCAAATCCTTCATGGAGAACTCGGACTGAAGTGCAGCAATGGTCCAGTTGAGTAGTGCAGTAGAAGAAGCAGTAAGCACAATGTCATCCACATACAGCAGTAGGTGCACAAGCTCGGTGCCGCAGCGATAGATAAAAAGAGATGTGTCGGACTTTGCCTCCGTGAATCCAATGGAGAGGAGGAAAGTAGCAAATCGACTGTACCAGGCTCGGGGTGCTTGCTTGAGGCCGTAGAGAGACTTGTTGAGGCGACACACCATGTTAGGACGGGCGGGATCAGCAAACCCGGTAGGCTGAATACAATATACCGTTTCCTGTAGAGTACCATGAAGGAAGGCATTCTTCACATCCAGCTGGTGAATAGGCGGTTCGGATACAACAGATCGAGAATCTGTATGCGGATGTGGCGGTGCTTGACAACAGGACTGAAAGTCTCATCAAAGTCAACTCAGTACCGAGTGAAACCACGAAGAACCCACCGAGCTTTGTATCCGCCCGAGAGCCGCTCGCTTTGAACTTGTGTCTGAAAATCCACTTTCCGGTGACCACATTGGCGCCAGGTGGTTTGGGAACTAAATCCCATGTGTGATTCTGCTGCAAAGCCGAGAATTCTTCTTCCATAGCTGCTCGCCAAAGCGGATCGCCGAGAGCAACGCGGTACGTCCGGGGCACGGGCGAGAGCGCCGTGGCATGGAGGCACGGCTTGTGGCGAGGAAGATGAATGTCGTTCTTGGCGCGAGTTGTCATGCCGTGGGAATTGATGACCGGAGAGATGCCGAACCCCACAGTCGGCCAGCCCGGCGCCGCAGCCGCCGCGAAGCGCGTCGGCATATAGCCGGGCCGAGCGAGCGGCGCGCCCAGTGGCGCTCTGGTCTCGGCAATGGCCGGCCAAAGAACACCGGCCGGTTCAGGGGAGACTGGCCCATCAGCAGAGGCCGACCCGGCAGAGGCCAACCGAGCGCCCGGCCTGGCTGGAGAGGCCACAGTGGTGTCCATAGGAGCCGCAGGAGACGGGCCCATGCGCACAGGAGCATGCACTGCACTATTGTGAGTCCGCCCAGATGCAATAGGCAGTGGTGTAGATTCTGAAAAATCCTCCAAAAAATCAAAGTCAGTAGCACAAGTAGTGTTGGATGACTCGGCAAAGGGAAAAGAGTGCTCATCAAACACCACATGACGAGAGATAATAACCCGGTTAGAAACCAGATCAAAACACCGGTACCCTTTATGGTTGGATGGATATCCTAAGAAGACACACATGGTTGATCTAGGAGAGAGTTTATGTGGGGCTGTGGATGAAAGGTTTGGGTAGCACTTGCAACCGAAAACGCGAAGGTGGTCATAGGTAGGATGAGAGCCATAGAGGGCAAAGAACGGTGTGTGAAATTGGAGGGTTTTGGTAGGGTGACGGTTAATGAGGTATGTGGCTGTGTTAAGAGCTTCTACCCAGAAGGAGCTAGGGAGATGGGCTTGGAAAAGGAGAGAGCGAACGATATTATTGATGGAGCGAATCATACGTTCAGCTTTGCCATTTTGAGGTGATGTGTAGGGACAAGACATACGGAGATGAACGCCATGAGTAAGGAAGAAAGTGCGGGAGGTGGAGTTATCAAACTCGCGGCCATTATCACATTGAACACTACGAATGGTGGTGGAGAATTGTGTTTTGACAAGAGCAAAGAAATGGGATAGAGTGCTAAATGTGTCTGACTTAAAACGAAGAGGAAAGGTCCAAAGATAATGAGAGCAATCATCGAGAATAACAAGATAATATTTATAGCCAGAGACGCTAGTAATGGGTGATGTCCACAAATCACAATGAATTAAATCAAAGTTTGTAGAAGCTCTAGATGAAGAAGAAGTGAAAGGAAGACGACTATGACGACCGAGTTGACATGCATGACATAAAGAAACATCGGTGCTGGCTGGTATAACGGAGGAGCGAGCGAGTCGGTGGAGGGCTTCATGTCCAAGATGGCCAAGACGACGATGCCAAAGGGTGGAAGAGTCACGGGCATGAAGGGCGTAGTGGAGATCGACTGGACGAAAGGGGTAGAGATCACCGGAGCTACTGCACCTGGCGATCACGTTCTTGGACTGAAGATCCTTCACGGAAAAACCAAAGGGGTCAAACTCCAGGGAACAATTATTGTCAGCAGTAAAACGGTGAACGGAAATAAGGTTTTTGATGATACTAGGAGACAGAAGAATATCATTAAGGGAAAAAGAATGGTTATTATGTTGTAAAGTGGTAGAACCAAAAGAGGTAATCGGAAGAAGAGAGCCGTCGCCGACAATGATATGTGAAGGAGTAGAGGGATTGGGGGCATGTGAGAGGGTGAGGGTACCGGCATCTGACGTCATATGAGAAGTGGCACCCGTATCCATATACCAGTCATTAGATGGTGGCTGCTGCAGAGTGACGGTGTTAAAGGCGTTGACGAGAGCTTGCTGATCCCAGTGCGGCGTGCTACTGTTGGTGCTCCAGGATGTTGGCGTGGATGGGAGTTGAGCCGACGTGCTACTGTAGAGTGATTGTGGTGGGCCACCTGGGTAGGCACCGGTCCAGGAAGCCGCCGAGCCGCCCAAAGAAAGGAAGCAATGGGCGAGAGCCTAGCAGGCCCGGCGCAGGGGGACGCCCGAGTGGGCCGGGCCACATGTGAATTGTGCCGGCCCACGGATTGTGTGGGGACGGCCAATTCTGAAAGCCACCCGGGCCACGCGGTTGTTGATGGCCGCCGCCAGAAGCGCCGTTTTGGCCGCCAGAACCGCGACGACGCCGATTGCGGTTGTTGTTGGAGTTGTTGCCGCCACCGTAGCCCGTAGTGTGTGCAGGGTTAGCGCCCGTCGTGCCGACAGGGCCACCGGACTGACCAACTGGACGGGCACCGCCGCCACCACCCGTGGCGAGGAGGACTGTGGGCGCGGTTGGAGCACGCCCACCCTTGGTGATCTCCTCCAGGAGCAGTTGAGAGCGCGCCTCCACGAACGTTGGGAAGGGTTTCTGCATGGGGAGGATGGTCTGAAGATGATTGTATTTGTCGTTCAAACCTTTGAGCATGGCGAGAACGAGGGTTCGGTCGGTGACGGGTTCTCCGAGATCGGCGAGGCCATCCGCCATGCTTTTGAGACGACGGCAGTAGTCGGAGACGGGAAGGTCGCCCTGAACAAAGACATGGAACTCGGCGGAGAGGTTGAGGGCGCGGCGCTCACGGTTCCCCAAGAACTGGTGTTCCAACCTGCGCCAGACGATGCGAGCCGTCGTGTTGGGCGACATGACGATCTCCAAGAGCTCGGCGGAGATGGACCCGTAGAGCCACGCAAGGACTACACAGTCTATGCGCGCCCAATCAGCATTGTCCGGCTGGAAGACGTCAGTGAGGACGTGGTCGGAGAGAGCATATTTGCCGAGCGTGACGAGGAAGAGGCCACGCCACTTGGTGTAGTTCGACGCGGCGAGATCCAGTGTGACCGGCACGAGGGACTTGATGTTGAGGACGCTGGTCGCCTGCGAGTGGAGAGCGGCGAGGTCAGCAGGCGTCGTAGGCGCGCCAGGTGGAGCCGTGGACGGGGGAGCCGTGGACGGGGGAGCGGCGGCAGAGAGAGCCGCGCGAACAGCAGTGGCCACCGTCTGGGCCAGAGACTCAGCGAGAGTCACGGCGGCGGCGGGCGTCGTCGCCGGAGGCCGACGAAGTCGGGCCGAGGGCGCCGCGAATGGCGAGGCGCGGCATCGGCGACGGCGTCAGGAGAGAGCGCGCCGAGGGAGGAGGAGATCGCCGCAGCGGAGGTCGACATGGGCGCCGCCGCGAGGAGAGCGGGCGTCGAGGGGAGCGGCGTGGGTTATGCGGAAGCGATTAGATCGAGAAAAATCTGATACCAAGATAGCGGATATGGCTCACGCTACAGTTCTATTGACAGAGACCGTGAGTACATATAGGCACCAGACTTTCCATATCTCTCTCAACCGATTCATAGCATCAATATCGGGAGAGGATTAGGAGTCCGGCCAGGATTACAGGAGGAATAATAGGAGATGGTTAACAAGGACGGTGGCGCTGCGCGTGCTGCGGCTCACCGCGGCCGGTTTGGGGCTCGGCGAGGGCTACCTGGAGGGGAAGCTCAGCGCCGGACCGGTGATCATGAGCGTGAACCACTACGTGCCGTGCCCAGACCCGAGCCTCACTCTCGGCCTCCCGCCGCACCGCGACCCCAACCTCGTCACTGTGCTCATGGAGAATGGTATCAGTGGCCTGCAGATGCTGCACGATGGCGGCTGGATCAACGTCGAGCCTACGCCGGGAGCATTCGTCGTCAACTTTGGCCATCAGATAGAGGTGATCATGATCAGTACATTGATGAAAAATGTTGCCTGAAAGAAGTACAAATTCAGGTTTCAGAGAGGAAACTAGTCCTAGCTAGTCAGGATTGAGTGTATACTTTGGTTTCGATCGTCTGTACGTGCAGGTGATCAGCAATGGAGGCATGAGGAGCGGCGAGCACCGTGTCGTGACGAACACCCGCGTCGTGCGGACATCGCTGGCAACGTTCGTCATGCCTGAGATGGGCTGCACTGTCTCGCCGGCGCCGGAGTTGGTCGGTGACGGCAAGCCTGAACCTCTGTATAGGCCCTACTCTTACGACGAATTCCTCAGCGTGTATACCTCTGCGACTGGAGACAGAGATGCCATCTTGGGACATTTCAAGATGATAAAGCAGTGACTGATATCACAGCTTCTTTTTCTCCGTGCGAGCAAATTTGTTGCTTCATGGATGCATTGTTTCCTTTGTGGTGTTAAAATTATCATATTATGAATATTGTGTGTATATTGAAAAGTTTTAATAGGCAATATATATAGGAGTACAAGAGGTGTATGCCAAATAGAGATAAGAAAATACAGAAGAGCCCCTATTCTAACTCCTATTCTAACACCCTCCTCGAATGCAAGACGTATACAATTGCATTGCATTTGGAAAGGATTAACACTAAAATATAAAAAATTCAAAGTCCGAGTCTTGATAATGTCGTCATAGCATGTAGCTCTTGAAAAATATGTCGAATGTCAAAATATCTCCTCCCATCCGAGGTCGTGTAACGGCCCATAAATCACAAGGTGCAGGGGCTGAAAAAATCGATCATGGCAACACGACGAAGAAGATGATGAAACCGACATGAATAGAGAGAGTTATCAAATCAATCCAAATAGGAATAGGTGAAAGCATGACAGCACAGATCGAATCCCAAAACGGCAGCGGTGCGAAAGAAGCACGGCGGCCTTAGAAGCTCGGGGCGGCGACTAAGAAAGCGACGGTATCATAACGACTTCTACGATCTGCACGCGGCTCAGAAAGAAGAGCGGAAGCGGCGACTGCTACCATGCATAAGGCAATTCCTATACTTCTATGACTGACAATAAATTTATGGACTCGCGTGGCTTAAACAAACTCAAAGATTGAGTGGTACGGACTTAGATGGACACAGCGGAAGAAACGACACTAAGAAAGAAAAAACTATGGATAACTAGGATAGCTAGTAGCGGAGTAGCAGCAGTAGTTTTTTTCTCTCTCTCCTGGTATCCACCAACTCGTCTCCACCAGATCAAGTTCGAACCTAACCCAAATACAATCCCCCTTCCCCTACCAGCGTCGGCTCAATCTGGAGGGGTCGGCCTCCGGTGCGGAGGAGGCCGGATCTAAGGCCTCCCACACGAGAAGGAGCTCTGGTGGCGCAGTGGCCCACGGGGCGGTGGCGCGGATTCTAAGCAGCGGTGAGCACGAGGTCGGAGCGGCCGGGGGCAGCGTTGGCGGTGATGGGAAGCTGGACGAGGTCGTCGGTGGACATGTCAAGGAGCGCATCGAGGTCCACGCCGCGGTAGCTGTACTTGCGGAACTTCCTCTTCTTCGGCTAGGCACCGGTGGCCACCTCCGTATCGACATCCACATCTGCCATGAGCCGGAGAACGAGTGCTTCATGCCGGGCAGCGGACCATGGGAGGAGAACGGCAGGTTGACGCCGGGCGAAACCTGCGCGGAGTACGACCAATTGATGCTTGACGGCGGCATGTTGTCAGGAAACAACCAATTGATGCACGGCGGCAGCTTCCTCAACTCCGACATGCAGGACTGGTTGAACCATATCAACGTCACCGACTTTATCATGGACACCGAATCGTTGGGGATGAACCAACAGGCTGTCGACTTCATCAACTCGTTGGGGATGAACCAAGCAGACGCCGACTTGCCGGGGATGAACCAACCAGTCGTCGACTTCATCAACTCGTTGGCGATGAACCAAGAGGACGCTTGGAGGCCCAAATACGAACGCAGCGACAACCTTCGCCGGCGGGTGCGGAAGACGGCGGCAGGCGAGCGACGCAAGGAGACAGTGGAAGCCGAAGGCGGTGACCTTTTCGCTTTCGTCCCGCCGTCCCTGTCCTGGCCGTCGCCTTTCTCCCCATTCCGCTGCCCCAATTCCTCGGATCAGAAGGGCTGCATGTGTTGCTCTCCTCCGCCCCGATCTATCCCAATCCGCCTCCGACGCCGACTCGGACTGCACACTCGACGGGAAACCCGAGTGACTTGGTGAAAGGCACGGGCGAGCTTAGGCGTTGCGGATCCAGACAATCGAGAGAAGAGGAATCCAAAAAAACCTTACGAGGACGCCGTGGCCGGAGTTGGTGGAACCGGAGGAGACGGGAGCACGCCGCCTTGAAGGTGAAACAACAAAGAATCCACCCGCGCCGAGCGCCTAACGGGATGGGAGTCCATGACCGTCGTGTCATACGGGTGGGCGACGCCCACAAGCAGCTGCACGTACCCCACCGGCATCTCGACTGCATTCTACGAGAAGAAGGCCATTGAAGATGACGCCAACGAAGACGCCGAAGAGGCCGCCCCCAGGAGCGGAGATTGCTCCTCCCGGGGGCAGCGGCGACGGCGGTGGCGGTAAGAAACCCTAATCCTAACCCTTGCTCTGATACCATGTTATGAATATATTATGTGTATACAAAAGAGTCCTTATTCCAACTCCTATTCTAACATGTGGAACATGCATGCCATACAATGTATTTCCGTCCATGTTAATATAATCAGATAGCGTATCACCTGTTCCAGAAATTATAATTCAGTCGGTCGATCGGGGTTGCAGGCCTGAATTGTAAACGGACGAGGTCGATCATGTCGCGTTGCAAGGGTACGTTGATGTGATATGCTAATACACTATGCTAGTGATGAATTGATTGGACGACAGCAACATCTCAACAAAGACTAACCACTTACTGCACCATCTGGATCTGATGAATGCCCACCTCCTCCCCTGACTGTGTTAGCAAACTGCAGCATACGCATGTACAGACAGACAATAGCTGACATTTGCATTCTGCAAGCAACCATTGCTACTACTTTCGCTCCATCTGTTGCTCCCTCTTTTATACTTGGAAGAAGCTGCAAACTTTTATTCCTATCCTTGTTTCTTCCACCACCAGATTCCAACGCTGCTCTTCCCGCCGCCATTGGCACCTTATTCTTCTTCACTTCTTCTACCACATCTCACTGCCCATCCATCACGAGCGTGCGGACTTGAGGAGTCGGCCATCCAGGCGCTGCCAGCGTTCAGGCACAGGAAGGCCATCAAGAGCACTGTCGATTCAAGTGAGTGCGCAGTGTGCCTCGGAGGAGAGTGCCAGGCTCCTGCACATCTGCCTCCATGTCTTCCATGTGGACTGCATAGACACTTGGCTCCAGGGCAACGCCAACTGCCCACTCTGCAGGGCAGCCATCACCACCACCAGCAGCAACAGCTGCCATTGCCAGCTTCCATTAATGGATCAGCTCCTGAGACCAGAGGAGGTAGTCATCTAGGTGGTCGCAGGCACTGAAGAAGAAGGCATTCAGACACATCCAATGAGGAGGTCCTTCTCCATGGACTTGCTGGGTGGTGGGGACATTCACCTGCAGGTTCAGAACATTTTGCAAAAAAAATGACTCATTTTCATGGGGATGACAGTGCCGACAGCAGCCGTAGTAGCAATAGCGCATTGTAGGTGTTGAGATATGCGATCTGAATTTCTAATATGATTGTATTCAAATATATCATATTTAAGTTTCTTACTTGGACTATAAGTTCTTTTACCCCTTTATATACCTCTTGTAAGCCGCACGGGGAGAGTTGACGTATCATTGTAATCCCCTGCGATTTGTAAACACTCCTCGTATAGTGATCATCGCCGGTTGATGCCCATAATTTTTTTCCGTGAGGGTTTTTCACGTAAAAATTTGTGTCTCCTTTTTGTCTCTATTTTTTTCTAACAAGTGGTATCAGAGCACATGAGATTGGGGTTTTGAGAGAGATACGAGAGAGAGAAAATAGAAGGTCTATTTCTGAGCGCCGCCGTCACAAGCGTCGCGCCTTCGCTCGATCGGATCTCCAAGTCTCGCGCATTCGCCTCGTCCGGCGCCGCCATCTCGCGTCGGCTTCAGCATCGTCCTTTCATAGCCCCGGTCTGTGCGCGCTTTCTGCCATCGCGTGCGTGCGGAAGCTCTCTGTCCAAGCGGGCAGCGGCGCTAGCAACGTCGTTCGGTCCAACGCGCGAGCGAACGAAGAGAGATTCGCCATCCAGTGTGTACGCATCGGCTTCGGTCCTACAGCGTCAACTCTTCCCGAAAGTTGCCATCAGCCACCGAGACATGCGTTCGTGAGTGCAGGCAAAACAAAGCAGACAAGGAAGTTGAAAAGCGGCACGAAGCCCGAGAAGACCAAAGGTGCTGTTGGCTTGGTGATTTTCTGGAAAATCTTTTGCTACATTCAAAGTGGTAACCTTTCTTTAATAATTCACAAATCAAACCTTCTGTTGAATCACAAGTGGTATCAACTTCACGTGAGCACTTAGTTTTGGAGTTTTTTTTGCTACGTCCACCCGACCAGAGATTCGAAGATCTTTGTTTCACATACACAGAAGGTGCACCAAAGATGTCGTGATTTTTGCTAGGTTTACACAGATCAGCACCAGCAAATTATATTTTTTTCCTCATAGCGACTTTAAAGTATGATCTTCTACTTCTAGGTCGAGACACAAGATTTTTACTATAGCAAGTCAAGATGAGTGTTGTATTGGCACATATGGATTTGGATGATGCATTGGAAGGATTTGAGAAACAACCTATCACATGGACCGCAGATGAGAAGCGCAAAGACCGTAAATCTTTATCTCAGATTCACCTTCATTTATCAAATGATATTTTGCAAGAGGTTTTGAAGCAGCAGATATCTGTTGTATTATGGCTGAAGCTGGAACAAATTTGCATGACAAAGGATCTCACCAGTAAGATGCATCTCAAGTAGAAGTTGTACTCTCACAAATTGCAAGAATGAGGATCTGTGCTTGATCATCTTTCGGTTTTTAAGCATATCGTTGTCGATCTAGAGTCGATGGAGATAAAATATGATGATTAGGATTTGAGTCTTATTCTTTTGTGCTCTTTGCCTAGTTCTTTTTCAAATTTCAGAGATATCATATTATACAGTAGAGATACTCCCACTCTTAATTAAGTTTATGAAGTTTGCATGATAAGGAGAAGATGAAACAGATGGTACCTTCTGAAAATTCAAGCTCGCAAGGAGAAAACTTATTTATTCATGGTAGGCAAAAGGAGAAGAACTTAAACAATGGATCTCGAGGCAAGAGTTCGAACGGCTACAAGAATCGGTCGAAATCAAGAGGCAAGTACAAGTCGTGCAAATATTATTAAAAAAAATGAACACGACATCTCTGAATGCTAGAAGCTGCATAAAAAAAGAGAACTGGCTATTATAAGCCAAAAAGTAAACCAGATGGTGAAGGTAAAACATCTCTTGTTACTGATGAAAGTTATGATGGAGAAATTCTTGTTGCCTCTGCTGGATGTGCTAAGACCAATGATAAATGAATTCTTGATTCTACTTGTACCTTTCATATGTGTCCTAATAGGGACCGGTTTGCCACCTATGAACCTGTTGAAGGTGGTACTGTGTTGATGGGTGATAACTCATCTTGTAAAGTTACAGGAATTGGTTCAATTCAGATCAGGATGTTTGATGCCATTGTTAAAATTTTGATAGATATGAGGCACATTCCAGATTTGAAAATAAACCTCATCTTTTTTAGTACTCTTGATGCTAAAGGGTACAAGTATTCTAGTGAAGGTGGAGTTTTAAAGGTATCAAAAGGCTCTCTTGTTGTGATAAAAGCTGATATTAAATATGTTAATCTGTATCATCTGTGAGGTACTACAATATCAGGTAATATTGATGTAATTTCAAGTTCATTATCTGATTCTGATGCTACTAATCTTTGGCATATGCGTCTTGGGTATATGAGTGAAATTAGTTTGGCGGAATTGAGCAAGAGAGAACTTCTTGATGGACATAGCATTGGCAAGCTGAAATTTTGTGAGCATTATGTGTTTGACAAACACAAGAGGGTGAGATTCAATACTTCAGTTCATACTACAAAACGTATTTTGGATTATATGCATTCTGCTTTATGGGGGCCATCTCGCAAGACATCGCTAGGAGGTGCTAGCTATATGTTAACAATTATTGATGATTACTTTAGAAGAGTGTGACCTTATTTCTTGAAGCATAAGTCACAAGCATTTTCAGTATCTAAAGAGTGGAAGACTATGGTTGAAAGGCAAACTGAAAAAGAAGGTAAATAAACTTCGCACTAATAATGGGATGAAATTCTATTCTAATGAATTTGAATTATATTGCAAGACTGAAGGCATTGTCAGGTACTATACCGTTCCCCATACTCCTCAACAAAACAGTGTAGCTGAGCGTATAAACAGAACCATCATTTCCAAGGCCGTTACATTTTGTCTAATGCAGGTTTGCATAGGCGTTTGTGGGCTGAAGCCGCTTCCACTGCTTGCTATCTTATTAATCAGTCACCCTCTATTGTAATTGAAAAGAAGACTCCAATTGAGGTATGGTCTGGTTCTCCAGCAAATTATTCAGAATTGAATTTTTTTTTGTACTGCTTATGCCGGTTGTTATTGCTCAAGGTGATGTCAAGGTGTGCAAGATAAGTACTCATGATAATCCAGCTGATATGATGACAAAGCCAGTTCCTGTTACTAAGTTTGAGCTTTGCTCAAGTTTAGTTGGTATCACAGTTTAGTCCTAGAGACTAATTAGCGCACGGTGATTTTTTATCTTATTGTGTGGTTATTTGGTGATTGATTATTCTTCATTTTGCTACAAGAGGAAATTCGCCTCAAGGTGGAGATTGTTGAGATATGTGATCCGAATTCCTAATATAGTTGTATTCAAATATGTCATATTAGTGGATATGTTTTCTACTTAGGCTCTTAGTCCTTTTACCCGTTTATATACCTCTTGTAAGCCGCACGGGGAGAGTTGACGCCTCATTGTAATCTCCTGCGATTTGTAAACACTCATCATATAGTGATCATCGCCGGTTGGCACCCGTGGAAAATTAGAGCCTATAGCTGTTAAGTGCATTTTTCTTGATTATAAATCTGGTGTAAAAGTATAGAAGTTGTGCAATCCTGAAACAAATAAGGTTGTGATTAGCAGAAATGTTATGTTTAATGAATCTATTATGCTTCATGATAAACTGCCCACTAATGTTCCTATTGAGAGTGGGCAGAATTCAAGTGTTCAGGTGGATCACTTTGTTGGTTCAAATAACACATCAGATAAGGAAAATATTATTGTTCATGATGCACCTATTCTTGAGAATCCTCCTATTGTTGAGCAGCAACCATAACGGTCCATTGCAGTTGACAGACCTAGGAGGGAAATTAATCCATCCAAGATGTTGATTGAAGAAGCTAATATTGTTGCTTATGTTTTGAGTGTAGCAGAAGAAATTGCAGGTAATACAGAACCTTCATCATACTCTGAAGCTATTGATTTCACTGATTGTAATAAGTGGATAATTGCTATGCATGATGAGGTGGAGTCACTTGAAAAGAATGACACTTTGGAACTAGCGAAATTGCCAAAGGAGAAGAAGCATGTTCATTGCAAGTGGATTTTTAAAAGAAAGGACTGTATTTCTCCCACTGAACCAGTAAGGTTGGTTGTTAAAGGTTATAGTCAGATTTCAGGTATTGACTTTAATGATGTCTTTTCCCCAGTTGTGAAGTATAGTTCTATTCGCACTTTACTTAGTATTGTTGCTATGCATGATTGTGAACTTGAGCAATTAGATGTTAGAACTGCATTCTTAGATGGGGAGTTAGAGGATGACATTTATATGGACCAACTTGATGGTTTTGTTATTCCTGGAAAAGAACACCTTGTTTGTAGATGAAAGAAATCTCTTTATGGTTTGAAGCAATCTCCTAGGCAATGGTACAATAGATTTGGCTCTTTTATGCCCTCTCTCATGATTCTAAGCGGTCTGATTATGATAGTTGTGTTTATTTAAAGACCGCTAATGGTTCAGTTATTTATTCGCTTCTCTATGTTGATGATATGTTGATCGCTGCAAAAGATAAGTTAGAAATAGCAAAATCGAAAGCATAATTGAGTAATGAATTTGAGATGAAAGACATAGGTGCAGCAAAGAAAATTCTTGGTATGGAGATTATTAGAGAGAGAAAATCAGCAAGTTATACCTTAGTCAACAAGGTTATATTCAGAAGGTCATTTGTTGTTTTAATATGCATGATGCAAAACCAGTGAATACTCCATTAGCTTCATATTTCATATTATCTTCAGCTTTATGTCCTGAGTCAGATTATGATATTGAGTACATGTCTAGTGTTCCATATTCCAGTGCAGTTGGTTCTCTTATGTATGACATGGTTTGTTCTCGTCCTGATTTATCTCATGCATTGAGTGTTGTTAGTAGATATATGGCTAATCTTGGAAAAGAGTATTGGAAAGCAGTTCAGTGGATTTTCAGATATTTGTGTGGTACTTCTAATGCTCGTTTGCAGTTTGGGAATTCTAGAGATGAACTTGTTGGTTATGTTGACTCTGATTATGCTAGTGATTTAGACAAGAGGAGGTCTCTCACAGGTTATGTTTTCACTATTGATGGTTGTGCTGTTAGCTGGACTGTACCCTTATCTACCATTGAAGCAGAATATATGACTATTTCTGAAGCTTGTAAAGAAGCTATTTGGTTAAGAAGTTTGTACACTGAGCTTTATAGAGATAATTCTTGCACTACTATAATTTGTGATAGTCAGAGTGTTATATGTCTTACAAAGAATCAGATGTTCCATGAGAGAACAAAGCACATTGATGTGAGATATCACTTTATTCGAGGTGTTATTACTCAAGGTGATGTCAAGGTGTGCAAGATAAGTACTCATGATAATCCAGTTGATATGATGACAAGTCAGTTCCTGTTACGAAGTGTGAGCTTTGCTCAAGCTTAGTTGGTATCACAATTTAGTCCTAAAGACTAATTGGCGCACGGTGATTTTTATCTTATTGTGGGGTTATTTGGTGATTGATGATTCTTCATTTTACTACAAGAGAAAATTTGTCTCAAGGTGAAGATTGTTAAGATATGTGATCCGAATGCTTAATGTAGCTGTATTCAAATATGTCATATTAGCGGATAAGTTTTCCACTTGGGCTCTAAGTCCTTTTACTCCTTTAAATATCTCTTGTAAGCCGCACGGGGAGAGTTGACGCCTCATTTTAATTTTCTGCGATTTGTAATCACTAATCGTATAGTGATAATCGCCGGTTGACGCCCGTTGGTTTTTTTTTCCGCAAATGGTTTTCCACATAAAAAATTGTGTCTCCTTTGTCCCTTTTTTTCTAATAGTAGAGACTTTAGTTTGATCGCTTTCCACATAAAACATTGATTTCTGGTCTCCAAAGATCTGTATACTACTCCATGTAGCATGAAAAACCACAATTAATAGTTCCACCAAGTTCCGATTCTTTACCATGTTGAAAAGGTATAATTTTGATTGCTTTAAATAGACCGTTAGTTCTTCTAGATGGTACTGGCTGGATCTTCAGATGATAGGAACGCGAGAGCTTTTTTCTTGATCTGCTCGTAGAGACGAATAGCTTCCTTGAGCTCATCCCTAGCACTGGGACCTGCACACCCTATATATATTACCTATTGAGCCTCTTAATACATACACACAGTATACATTATTCATAACATGGTATCAGAGCCAAGGTTAGGATTAAGTTAACTGTTGCCACCACTGCTGTCTCCTAGCCTCTGCTAGTCTTCCGCTACTCACTGCCCTCGGAAGGAGCAATCTTCACTCCCGGGGGTGGTCAGATCCGGATCCATCCAGTGTAGGCGGTGTTGGCCCGCCACGCTAGCCAGAGGGGAATTAGGGGCTCCGGGTGGGAGAGATTTTGGCAGATCGTCATGAAGTTGACGATCCCAACAGGCTCATCCCGTTGCGCAACATCTTCTTCCCCATCGATTCTTCCTCAACTCCTCAGTAGGCTCCTCCTGTATTTCTTGGTTCTGCTTGAGGCGACGCTGGAGAAGGAGGAGCATCTTCAGCCTCGTCCTCGTGTCGACGCGCTGCATCCGCTGCACCCCGCCCCGACGTCCTCTGCTCTGCGCTGCCCGAGTTTCCCGTCGCCCGCTCACTCGCGTCGGAGAGGAGCATCTCCGCTCCCAGGGCGGCCAGATCCGGCCCGATGTCGCACGACGCGCAGCCTTCTCTTCGCTCGGCTCCTGTCATCTCCGCCTGGATCCGGCGTCGATGGACTCCCCTGCTCCGCCTACTCTGCCCGAGCGACTCCCGCCCGGATCCGTCGCCTCAGGCCTCCTTTGCTCTGGCACCAATGGACTCCTCTGCTCCACATCACCCTTGGGGCTGTCGACAGCCGTTGTCCTCCCGGTTTCCCCGACTAGCTCTAGCCTGGCTGCCTGTGCATGTGCGCATTGCTTGTTGCTACTCCTTTCGTGGAACGATACTGCCTCCGCCCTCCTTTATTGGAGCGTCGATGAGGCCATCTTTTTTCTTCTTGGAGCACTGCTGTATCTTTGGCTTGGTGCGTGTCTTCGTATATGGCTACTGGTCTAGTCTAGCTTGGCCGCTGCTTTGTTCGGTTGTGAGGAATAGGGCGTGGGCAATAGACGATGGGAGGAGGAAGGAGTCTGCGTCTGCGTCTATTGGCCCGATTGGGATGGCTATTGTGATGTCTGGCTATGCTTGACATCTTGACTGCATCTACATCACGAGGAAGATGCGCATCTTCTTATTGGGATGGCTTGGTTGTGCTTGCTATCTAGGCTATGCGATGAGCGATATGGTTGCTGGTCTGGTCTAGTTTGCTGCTGTTGGAGGATAGTGTGATTGCTTTGTCGCTGCTAGTATCTGCTGCTAAATTACCCTTGAGTCTGCTAGTTTTCTTCATGACGTTTCTTCTGTTGCGTCCATCCAAGTCCGAACTACTCTATCTTTGAGTTCGTCTAAATCATGCGAGTCCACAAATTTATTGTCAGTCATAGAAGAATATGAATTCCCTCTTGCATGGCTGTCGCCGTTGCAAATCGTAGAAGTCGTTATAATGCTGCCGCCCCAAGCTTCTAAGCCCGCCGCACTTCTTCTGCACTGCGCCTCTGTTGCGCTGCCGCCGTCTTGGGCTTCGATTTGCGCCGCCATACTTCTATCTATTCCTATTCGATTTGATTTAACAGCTTTCTCTATTTCTGTCAGTTTCATCTTCTTCTTCGTCGCGTTGCCACAGTTGACTTTGCTCCTGCTTGTCTCTATTTTCTCAGCCCCTGCACCTTGTATTTTATGGGTTGACGCACGACCCCCGATGGGAGGAGATCTTTTGATACTTGACATATTTTATAAGAGCTGCATACTACGACGACATTATGAAGACTCGGAATTTGGATTTTTCATATTTTAGTGTCAACCCTTTTCAAATACAGTGCTATTGCATATGCCTTTCATTTGAGGGAGGTGTTAGAGATAGGAACTCTTTTATATTTCCTTATCTATCTTTTGTATTGTCTTATATGTATATAGCATACACATCTTATACACTATATATATATATATATATATATATATATTGCCCATTGAGCTTTTGAATATCTACAAACAATACACAATATTCATAACAGATAGAAGAGGATATTACTGATCAATTAAAAGTTCAACAATTTAAAATCCAAGACAAAACAGTTTATTGTCGTTAAAGTAAAGCATTATTGCTCAATTAGTCTCACAGGTCTAGCTAAAGAGGAAACAACACTTCGCATATCACAGCAATGAGGGGGAAAGAGGTATGTTAGTTTCCTTAATTGTTATCATTTGAAATTAAGGATCTAGTCAATTTTAGAAGAAAAGGAGAGAGCAAGTTTGAGCGATTATAATATCATCCAGCCGCTATGCTGCTTAAGTGGTTCATACATATGAAACAAAGGTATCAATGACTCCCATCTAATCCAACTATACAATTATATAACACCCAAAACACTTGAACACTCTGTACTTTCTACAGCATACATCTGTATAACGACCACCTTTATCTTGCCTTCCATCCAAACCAGCTTAACAAGGAATACAGCAACAATGAAGTCACTAGCAGGAGTAATAGGCAAATTATCTTAGCGTGTGACTGGTTCTGATAACTCGTATTAAAGTTGAAACTAAAATAAATTATGCCCCGGATTGTTTCATCAGAAACAAATGCCTGTTAAGTAATTTCTAAAACATTCTTTGTTTGTCTTTGTAGTAAAAAAAATGAGTCTTTGAATGGAATGATGTTCTGAAGCGGCACCTTCCCGTCACGCTGTATGCGTTGGCGAGGCTCTGGCAGACCTCAATGGTATCTGAATGGTGCAGCCAGGGGTGAATCCGTCGGGTGGGCTTCGTCAGGCTGAAGTCCACCCTCCACCAGCGGCAACTTCGGCTCCCCTGACTGGCCGACTGCCATGGCTTCGGCCTTTGGGCCTGCGTCAAACGAGAAGAAGAAAGATGCAATCAACAGAGGCACAGAGCAACAAATGAACAAAGCAAATGTGTGTGGGCCTTACCCTTACCCAAGCAACGAAGCCCAGGACCAACTCACAGTCTCACATCCACCGGTCAGCAGTTCCCTGTTGTTCCCGTTCCAAAATTCCCTGTCTCCGTTCAATCAAGCAATTCCCCAATCATCCATTCGAGCGTGTCAGCGAGGCACACCTGAGGTCCGCGATGCCAAATGGTCGCCGGTAACCCGTAGCCAGACTGTCAGAGGAGGCCGAGGATGAGGAGGGAGGCCGTCGGGGCGTCGGGCTGAGGTAGGGAGCCGGCGGCTGGGTGGCAGAGGGGGAGCCGAAGGCGGATCTGGGCGGCCGGGCCGAGGCAAGGAGCCGACGGCCAGGTGGGGGAGGGGGAGCTGGAGGCGGATCTGGCACGGCCGAGGCAAGGAGCCGGGCAACGGGTGGGAGGGGGAGCCGAGGCGAGGATGATCTGGTCCAGCTGGCAACCAGGTGGGGGAGGCCGGGAGGGGGGGCGCCGGAGCGGGGAGGCCGGGTGGGAGAGCGCCGGAGCAGCTGAGCAGGGAGGCTGGGTGGGGGAGGCTAGGACTGAGGAGCGCCGGTGGATTCGTCGCCCGTGAGGGGGATTTTAAGCGGACTGCGGTGCGGGCCGGTGGGTATTGGGAACAACTGAACAGGGGAAGAGAAGCGGACGGCAGCAGCAGTGCACTTAGTGCAGTGCTGATATAGTGTGTTTGCTTTTTTGCTGGTAATCTGGTATATACTCATTGCTCAATTATCAATTTGTTAGTAAGTTTGATATAATATGGTATATACTTAATTAGCCATTAACAAAAAAAGATAGAACTTTTTCATTGCTATATCGCCTCATCGAGCTGATATTGATCCTTCCAGTGGCAACGGCATCTGTTGAGAGAATATTTTCGGCAATGAATATTATCAAATCAGATTTGCGCAACAAGATATCGGATGAGTGGCTGAATGATTTGATGATGTGCTACACCAAGCGAGACATATTTAGATCCATTGATGATGCCAGAATCATAATATCCTTCCAAGGCATGAAATCTCGTAGAATGAATTTACCTTGTGAAAGTCATGATTCAAGCTAACGTTTTAGTGGTATAATTCTTTTATTTCGAATGTTCATGATCATTTAAGTATAATTTGCTATTGTATCACTAATTTGTCTAATTTTATTGTATAAATTGTTACCTACTGGAACCATATTTATATGTTTTGATATATACTTTCCATTAGCAAGGTACATTCATTGTATTTCTCCTTTTTGCTCTACTTTTATTCATGTATGAATTTGATTGCGCAAGAATACAAGACTATGTTTGTTGTAAATTAGTTTAGTCATTTAAGACTTTGAACCCACTCTCATTTTACATTCTGGATTCGCCACTGGGTGCAGCCCTAAGGAAACATCCATGACTTCCTTTGCGAGCGCAGACATCTCTGCATCAGACTGTGGTTGGTCCAACTCCATATACGCATAATGCTTTGGCCCAAAGCTAACCTTCATCCTCTCCACCGCATCCTCCAGATATGGGACAGCTTCAGACACCTTTCCCGTCAGAAGCAATAGCCACCCAAGCAATAGCCGCGACATTCCCCTCCATGTGCTGCGCCTGAGGGATCCTCTCGAGCATCCCCAATGCGATCTTGATGTCTGCAGCGTGCAGGAGCTCAGCGCCAGCCGCGCCCCAGCTCCTCATCACCTTCTGTGACATCTCATTCTGCTGGAGCGCCTGCTCGTGCTGCTCCAGCCCGGTGTATATCAACCCCGAGCAGCCGCCTGTCGTGCGCAACCTCCGCTGAGTTCTTGCCAAGCGTCGACTCGTGCAGTTCCAGCGCTTTCTCGCACAACGGCAGAGCCTGCTTGAAGTCGAGCACGGCGGCATGCGCCTCCGCGAGGTTTGCGGCGGCCGGCGGCGAGGGCGCAGTGCAGAGTAGACTCACCGGAGGAAATGCTGAGGTGGGCTGGGCTCTTTTTTTGCTTGGACTTCATGTACTAAAGATTTCTTGAATCGGGAGAAGATCTTTCACCAAAACTGGTCAGATGTTAGGGGTGCTAATGGCTATCACATTGTTCTATTCAGTTTTGCAGTTATAGCGTGGACGCTCTGGAAAGTTAGAAACAAAATGCGCGATTGAGAAGACTTTCTCTAAAGAACCCATTGAAGATATTTTCAAATCCGTGTCTTTTTGTAGAGGTTCAAGAAGTTTAAAGTCTTTTAGACTGTGTCATAAATCTGGTTGAAGAATGGACCAAGTATTTTTGCGCGGTTCATGAAGTTTATAGTCTGTTTTAGCTTATTGTGGTCTGTTGTTTGATGTTTTGGCGTCTGGTGTCAGTTGTTTGATGTTTTTGCTTGTATCCTTCCAGACGTTTTCTGTAGTTACTTTGCTGGTAACCCCAGTCTGAAGTGTGTATGGGTTACGTTTGTAAGACCTTCCATACCTGCACAACTGAACTAGGTCCGCGCACGAGGCGTATTTTTGTTTAAATTTTCTAGTCTAGTTTTGTTCCTATCTGGCAAGTTATTAATCGGATTTATTTACCTACCGAATCAACTGGACGACAAAAGACAACGGCTACGTTTGGAAATTGACGCCGGGTCAGGCCAAGAAGAGTGCAAATAAATCACCACTAATTATAATTACCTTCCGCCGAATAACACCTCTACCGAGGGAGGTGGAGGTGTAGATCCTACTTATCAACAGAGATCTCTGTCGGCAATCAAGACATGCTGCAAGAATGATAGCTTAGCTGGGCTGCACCGTTAAAAGATCAAGCGATGATATGCATATACGAAAGGGAAAGGCTGAACTAATGGACCAGACAAACAAACAAACTCTGAAACCTGAACTGATCCAAGGCCAATGCCGATGAACACGCGACAGCGAGGCCTTCCATTCGTCAAAGAGATTTCGTTAAAACAGTGGACATTTCTCACCAGACCATCGTTTTCGTCGTGGCTCCATCACAATCGGTGAGTTCGTCAAGCCAATCGGTATTTGAAGCAAAACGCAGATTCGGATGCTTCGGAAATACAGAAGAGCTACTCCATAAAATATCTGCTTAAATTCAGATGATTCAGTTGTTTGCTCCTACTGTGCACATCATCTACTCCTTTGTTAACGATCGATCCACTGCTAATTTATTCTCTTATTATCATACTCCATTAACGAGGTCCCACACGCGAGCATACAACTCCATTAACATGTGTTTATCCATCTCTGAAATATACACTCTCAAACTTGTTAACCTCACCCCCAAAAAAAAATCTCAATCTTGTATAGTAAACAGCTAACAACTTATGTGATCAGCGGTTGCGATTTGCGAGATGAGCAACTGTTGCAGTAATCACCTCTGCGAGCTCTCATGGCTGCTTCAATCCTTCGGAAAAGCGTGAGCTGAATTGCGCCATCTCGGCCTCCGGCAGCACCACCCCGATCTCGATCCCGCCCTGCCCGTTGCGGCCCTCCGCCAGCGACACCGTGCCGGGCGTCTTGTCGATAGACACCAGCTCCACCTTCTTCGGCCGGCCCAGGCCGAAGTCGGTGTCATAAACGCCGTACCGCGGCGAGCCGCCCACTGACATTGGCCGCTCCGGCACCAGCGACAGGATCCTGTGGAACCATCCGTCGGCGCCGTTCAGCACGCCTTCGTCGAGCACTTTGATGGCCGCGCCTATCGCCGTGGCCGCCGTCGCGACGCCGTCGGCGCCAAGCAGGTCGCCCATGTCGACCTCGACGAAGCAAGGCCGGAGGCAGTTGCCGAGGTACTCTTGGGGGATCGGCGGGGTGAGCCGGCGACGGCATTCCACAGAGAACAGCAGGTGCGCGCGCTTCTTGCCGGTGCAGCTGCCGTCAACTTTCACCAGGCATGCCCACGCGAACGCGCACGCCACCGTGAACGCCGAGCAGTGGACGCGCCCACCGCCGTTGCCAGTCGCCGTGCCCTTGGCAACAACGCGCTGCTTGAGCTTATCAATGCAGTCGAGGGTGAGCGCGAACGACGCGATGACCAGCTTCGGTGGTGGCCCGGGCGGCGGCGGCGGAGGTGGCCCTTTGGCCGTCAGTTGCCGCATTTCATCGAGCGTCCTCGCGGCAAGGCCGTCAGGATCGGCGACCACCTCACGGTCCAATAACGGTGGCGGTGGCACCGCGGCGGCGTCCTCGCCAGCAGCCACCCGGCAATGGCCGGCCCAGGTCTTCACGAAATGCATGTAACTGGAGTCGTCACAGGCCACATGGTGGATGGACACGCCGACGGCGAGCCCCTGGCCGGCGAACACCGTCACCTGCACCGCCGCGAGAGGGAAGCTCCCGTCCTCCGTTCTTGGGAGCTGCGGCATCAGCGAGAACAGCCGGGCAACATCCCTTGGGCGGCCGCTGGAGAGCTCCTCGAAGTCGTCGGAGCTCTCGGCGACGGTGAACTCGACGCCGTCCCCATCCCCACCCGCAGAGCAGAACTCGTACCCGCCACCGCCGCCCGGGCACGGCCGGACGCGGCCAAGAAGAGGGTAGAAGCTGTGCAACGCGGCGGAGAGGGAGGAGACGAGGGAAGGCAGGAGACGGGCGGTGAAGTGGTCGACCGGCTGGGGGTAGGAGTAGAAGAAGACGCGCTCCACCGGGCCAGTGAAGAGCCAGGGCACGTCGAAGAAGGTCAGGGGGAGCACATCTCCGGCCGCCGGAGGCGAGGCCGCCACCGTGAGCCTGTCAAGAACCTTGGTGGCCATGAGAATTTCGAGATCCCTGCTTCTTCTTCTTGCTGCTGTTGCTGTATTAGTACTAGTACTCTTAGCCTGCAGCTGCAACAGGGAGAGAAGACATGGGGAAGAAGTGGAGACCAGATCAGAGTTCAGAATTCAGATGGGGATGATGATTCAGATCCACCAAACACAAGCACTACAACAAATTTTAGTTGCTGGTGGTTGGAAATGTGACCAAACGCTCTCCCTTCTCTCTGTCTGTTCCTATTCTTTAATGCCGTCATGGCTGATGGCTTCGCACTTCTCTTTTCCCACTGCTTTCTGAAAGGAAGACCGAAGATGTCGGTGTGTGAGGTGGTTCCTATCCAAGAGCACAAAAAACATTGCCAGCAAGTAACACTAAAAAAAAATACCAATAACATTTTTTTTAATCGGCCCCTCTTCACCACGGCCTTCTTCTCGCTGCACCCAGCGCTGTCACACCACCTCCTCCTCTGTCGGGGCTGATCGCTGCCGCGCCACCTCTATTGCCGTGTCGGTCATGTCGTGACCCATGTCGTGCCGCATTCGGCACTGTGCGGGCCGGCCCAACCTAGCTACAGTTTGGATCATATCGTGCCTGGGGCGAGCCAATAGTTCTATGCTTTGGGTCGGTTTTGGCGGCACGACCCATTTGGCTATCTCTAGATAGGACGAGATGGAGTACCTACGGCGGAAGGCTTGAATTGACGAATTTGGAAGCGGTGGGGTCGAGGGTGGCTAGATCCACCGCCTATGATGAGGGATAAGGCTAGATCCGATGGTGAAGTTGTCGGGGACGACCGGATCCGAAGGCAGTGGGGTCAGGTACGGGCAGATCCACCGTCGTCGTCCTCCTCTCTGGTGGAGATGCGCCACGCCCAATAAGGCAGCCGAAGGGGATAATCGGATCTAGAGTCTGACGGAGACGGTCGAATCCACCACCGTCGGTGAGGAGGGAGACGGATCATATCCATTTTTGCATGTCTATGTAGTAATAGCACGTCACATCAATCTGGTATTTACACACTCGGGTAATGTCATATCAGATAACTGCCATCAGATGAGTATTCAATTGGCATCTAGCAATCGATGACAGCATCGTCATATACTCACTTTGATGCGCCGGTACACCTGACCAATAGTGTACCAATGTTCTAATACGTATCAGATACAAGTACGATCTCGATACAGCGACGATACATATCAAGAAGTATCGAAAACATTTCTGTTTAAAAAAAGGAAACAAAACTCTGATACTTCTCGATACCTCGATACAACACATAATTCAAGCCCAGACCACTTATTCTAACCATAGCCCAAAAACTTAGCAAGGACCGAAGGGGTCCCTGCTCCCTGTGCATCCCTCTTTGTTGTCCCCGTGCGCTTCCAACCCTGTCTCTGCCCCTCCCATGAGCCTCCATCTTCCCCAAGCAACTGGCGACCAGCAGCCGGTGGCGCTCCACCCTCTCCATTGTCCAGCGGCCAGTGACACCCACTCCAACTCCAGCGTCCAGTGGAGCTCCGACCGCTCCAGCCATGTGCTTCCTCTTATGTCCTTCTTACTTATTTGATGGATTCCGTCTCAGATAGTTTGCATTGGATTATCTCATCTTCACCTTACTCTGTTCAGCTACCAATGCTTATACTTTTGTGGAGTTCTTTTTCTTATCCAATAAAGCATAGGTCATTATGTTGCAATGGCAGCTGTTGACATGTAGCAGTGCAATATTTTTTGAACTCCTTTTAGGTTATGTCTGATGAAAAAAGTTGTGGATGGCATAGAGATGTGTCCTTGTCTGTTCAAATATGAGTAAATTGGTAAGAGGGAAACATAAATTGATATATCCACTATAACTCTTGAACTACTGCTGTTGGTTATAGTACAGGATAAACTAATAAATTCTATGTTATGTTCAATGAAATTAACCCTCGTGTATATGTTTCCTAGGACATTTATGACCTATCAATCTATGTTCTATGCATTGCTGGACAACTGAAGTAAAGGTAGATCCTTGATTGAAACCTATAAAGCATCATTTATTATTTATTATTATTATTAATATATATAAACATCCGTATTGTTTGGAATAATACCTCATGTATATTCCAATGGGCCAAAGGTCAATATATAACATATACAAGGTTGAACAATAGCAAATAACACCTACACAATATACATATCTAACACCCCCCCCCTCAAACTCATGATGGATCAACAACACTGAGTTTGGAGAGGTGGAAGCTATGCTGAGCTTGAGTCTGTGCCTTCATGAAGAAATCTGCTAACTAAATCTCCGAAGGTACATACTGAAGAGCAATAACTTGGTTTTGCACCTGCGATCGCACGTACGAAGCATCCACCCCAACGTGTTTGGTAAGCTCATGCTTCACGGGATCTCGAGCAATGCTGATCGCACCAGTACTATCTAATAAGAGCAGAGTCGTTGCAGAAATAGAAACATCAAAATCCGCAAGAAGCCACCGAAACCAAGGCGAGGGAGGAGGAGGAGGCGAGGAAGACTGCTGAGAAGCAAGAGCCAGACGAGCAGAACCCAAGGAGTCTGAGGACGAACCGACACCGAGGCACTGAAGCAGTGAGATGAGCTGTTGTGTGGTGTCACCAGAGGAGCCCTAGCGAGAGGCACCAGCTCCTGAGTGAGAGGAACCTCCAAAGCCTTCGGGGGACGTCCACCCCGACGACCCTGGTCCCGCCTCCGCTTGTAGCAATCCTAATACTTGTGGTTGTCACGCTGATAGTAGGTACAGTTGAGACCCGCAGTAGAAACAGTAACCACCGAAGGAGCTGGGGGAGGGATCACAGTCGGTGCTGAAGGAGCAGGTGGTGCTAAGGCATACAAGGCAGACTGCATCTGAGCCACACCACAGTGACGAGTTTTCTCAGCACGCACACCCGTGAGGGCCTCCACCAAGCTCGGGCGCGGGTGACGAGTCAGGAGCTGAGCACGCATAGTCTCAAACTCAGGCTGGAGACGCGTCAGAAAGTCGTAGAGACGGTGTGTCTCTTTGTGAGCGCGAAGCCGCACACAGCAGGGACAGGTCCAGCAGACATCCGGCTCCAGAGAGTCAAGCTGATGCCACACCTCCGACAGCTTCTGGTAGAAGTCATCCAAGGTGGCATCGAGCTGCTGAAGAGAATGTGTCTGGTGCACAACTAAGAGATACATAGCATCACTCGCCGACTGGTAGTGAGCTCGAATAGGGCTGCTCGCCAGTGAGATGACCCCAGAGACGCTGGCTGTTGAGGTGGATCCTCAGGTGAACGACTCCTCAGGATCTAGACCCGCCATTATGAGTTAATGGAGTGTTTTGGTGATTAATAATAAATCTAATTGTGAGGCTAATAATTCTATTGATATATCTAGTGTGTAGTCTCATTTGGATATAAAGGTGAAATTCAACGAGGTATGCATTCGACTTATACTCTTACATAATGTTGCATTCCTCGAATCCAAAATATAGGTTGAACTCCACCATAAGTATAACTTGAATATGTGCATATGTTTTATTTATACATATGTGTATGCACACATTTAGGGGGGGACTCATTCTATATTTTGTGGTTTCACTAGTATTGATCCATATTCCCTTTACCACATATAATTGGGATCTTTACTTTGAAACATATCCGTTTGAGTATACAAAACTTGTGTAGTTTTTGTATACTTATGTTTTGATAGAACTTGTGTAGTTCGTGTATACTCATGTTTCGAATATATAAAACTTGCGTAGTTTTGTATATTCATGTTTTGAGTATATAGAACTTGTGTTGTTCGTGTATACTCATGTTTCGAATATATAAAATTTGTGTAGTTTTGTATATTCATGATTTGAGTATATAGAACTTATGTAGTTCTCATATACTCAGGTTTTGAGTATGTAGAACTTGTGTAGTTCTCGTATACTTATGTTGTGTGTACATATATGTCTTGTGTAGTATATATATACTCATAACGTGTTACTTTTATCCAAATCAATTTATGTGTAATTGAAATGGTTATCATCAATTACCAAAGAGGGAAAGATAGAGGTATCTTGTCCCACCATTATGAGTTAATGGTATGGTGTGGTAATTAATGATAATCATATTGTGGAACTAACATTTTCCATGAGTTTGATGTATAGGTTATGTTCCAGAGTGATGAAGACTTGGGATGATCATGAGTTGATCATCAAGTCAAGATTCAAGTAAAGAATGCATCATGTGTTGATGCATATGAAGAGCTTGAAGAAAAAGAAAATCATCGTGTGTCGATGATGTTCTAGAAGAGGAGATGATCATAAGTTGATCATCAAGATAAGAGAAGACCCATCATGTGTTGATAGAGGTCTAATAAAAAAATGCATCACGTGTTGATGCATGTCAAGACTCGGGATGAAGAAATCATCATGTGTTGATGATGTTCAAGACAAGATCCCGAAGTGAAGAGATCATCATGTGTTAATGATTGTCAAGTCAATGACCCGGACTTGAAGTGTTGATGTGTGTCATCAAGCTTCAAGAAGATGCAAGGCAAAGGTATGACTAGCTAGGGCTAAGGATGTGTTTATAGTCTTTTACCGGTCTTGGTGTTTGGTTGGAAGACCGGATTGCTAGTATAGGATTGGTGTACTATTAAGAGGGGTCTTGACTAGTAGCATGAGTTAGTCATGTGTTGATAGCTCATTGTGTTTGCTCTAGCTCATCTATGCATGGAGCTATTATTTGCGAATGTGTTTTACAAATGATTGATGCTCACGCATTTAATCTTTGTAGCATGGGACTATAGTTTGCAAATGTGTTTTGCAAATGGTTGAAGTCCGTGCACCTTAGCCTTGTGGCATGATGCTGTTATTTGCGAATGTGTTTTGCAAATAGTTGAAGCTCATGTTTGATTTCTTGTAGCATGTGACTTAAGTTTACAAATGTGTTTTGCAAATGGTGTAAGTCTATGTACCTCATTCCTTGTGATGAGTATTCTAAAGGTTGGCAAATGTATTTTGCAACTTGTTGAGAATATCATCTTTGAAACCTTGGTTGGAATTGCACTCAAATGTGCGAATGTGTTTTGCCATTTGAGCGAAAGCAAATGTGTTTTGCTTCTGTGGTCTAGCGGTCAGACTGCCTGTGTGGACCGGTCTGACCGGTGGCAAATAGGTCCGACCGGCCATCTGTTGGCAGTCCGACCGATTTCCTCTTCTGTTGATCCTCTGTCCGGAAGTTCCGCCTTTGTGAAAATGGAACTTCCGGTGTACGGAAGTTCCGGGGTTCGTGCGGAACGTTTATTCCAGAGAGCTCCCGTTTTGGGACTTAGCCGATTTTGCCTCGGGCGGTCGGAACGACCAGCCTTGGCAGTCTGACCGATTTGGCGACGGTTAGACCGGCCATTAGTTGGCGGTCTGACCGGCCGAAGGCCCAACGGCTAGTTTTATAGCCGTTGAAGGCTCGGGCGGTCTGACCGGCCATTGGTTGGCGGTCAGACCGGCCCTGTGCAGATTCGAGGGAATCTTCCCCCAACGGCTAGTTTTTGTGTGTGGGCTATAAATAGCCATCTTGGCTGGTTGGGGGAGGTTGCTGAAGTTATTGTTGAGTTCCATACTCATTCTTTGAGCTAAGAGCAAGCCTCTATTCTCTTTTTTGCATGTGTTGCACTTGGTGAGATTAGAGAACAAACCCTAAGTGCATGTGTTTCCTTAGGTAGTGGATTGTGTATCCACTTGAGCGTTGACACTTGATTAGTTCAAGTGAAGGTTGAGACTTGTTTCTCTTGGTGCTTGCCGACACCTAAACGGCGTGGAGGCGTCGTGCCCGGTGATCTTCTCAAAGAAGCTTGTGAGAAGGCCCGGTGTGGTTGTGAGTGATTTGGTGCTCGCCATCTCTGGAGTGGAGGAAGGGCAACCCTAGTGGAGCGAGGTGTTGGTTCGGTTTGGAATCGGTCCAAGTGGTTGGACTTACCTCAGAGGTGTTGGCTTAATTAGTGGAGCCGGTCCAACGTGGTTGGGCTTACCTCAACGTGGATTAGGGGAGACCGGCAAGTCTCCGAACACCACGGTAAAACATAATCGTGTCATCTTGTTTTTTACTTGTGCTTTACTTTGAGCAATTTACATTCTTGCTTTAATTGCTTATATATCATTGTATGATTGCTCATATTGTTTTGTAGTCATATTGTTGGTGCACTTAGTTGAACCTAGTTGATTTATATTTTAATTGTGCAAAACCAATTTGTTATTAGCTTCCGCATTGTATATTGATTTTAGCGCGAAAGATTTTTAAAACCGCCTATTCACCCCCTCTAGTCGGCCACCTAGATCTTACAGGCGGTCGGGTGGAGGCGGCGCTCGGGTGGAGGCGCCGCACGGTAGAGAATCTCAAGAAGACGGCGGCTGCGGGCACCAAGCGCAAGCTCCGTCCAAGGCAAGCTCGTCTCGGATGGAGGCCCACTCGGACGGAGGCAGCCTTCGACCGGATCCGAGGGAGAGGAGCAGTGGGAAGAAGAAGAGGCTTGGAGCGGGGATGGCGGCGGCGGCGGCGACTGTTACAGTGGCGGCGGCAGCGGCTGGTCAAGGTAGGGTTTTGATGGCTAGAGTTTCCATGGCTCTAATACCATATTTGGAATCATACCTCATGTATATTTCAATGGGCCAAAGGCCAATATATAACATATACAAGGTTGGACAATAGCAAATAACACCCTACACAATATACATATTTAATACGTATCACCATATCAGTTTTTCTTTTTGGGAAATAGGGTATCGCCATATCCGTACCGATATAACGTATCGATACCGATACAACGTATCGATGCATCATAGGATACTCATATACTCTGGTTTGTGATAATAACCTGCAAGTCTTTTCTGGGCTCCACTTGATCATATTAAGCACTGAAGATCCATGCTCCAGTTAGGCCCGGAATCTACAAAAGGGGAGGAAAATTCAGGAAGAGTTAGGTCCGTGCTTGAAAAAACATAAGTAGACAATGTGTGTCGGCGCATGTGCTAGTTACCATCAAGGAAGCTGTCCTTGGCTTTCAGGTCTCTTAATTTGATTCTCTCATCTGGATCATGCACTTCATCTCATTTGTTTTCAAAGAAACATAGGGCCCTCGAAAGTGCAACATCCTACTAATCACATAATTTAGCAGAAGGTTAGACCCATGGAAATAGTGCTTAACCTCGACTGCACACAGAAACCATGTACTTGCCAAACCTTAAGAAATTCCGGACCACCACTGTGACTGAAGCAATTGCAGTTGCTAACTTGCTATGGCCTGCTGACGATGGTTAGTACCAGTCTGTGTTATTAGTACTAGGCTACTAGTAGCCAGAAACGAAGGATGTTGCTTTGATGGAAAGGGATGAACAACCAGTTAGATGTGCACCAACCAAACTGAATGTTTAGTTAGTAATCGCGGAACTAAAAATTATTCAGACACTAACCATGGAAGCAAAGTAATAGCATCGGAATGACAGAACTGACAGTAGATATAATGAGCTGATGATATCAAAAGACTAATATTTCATCCTGCATTTCTTGACCCGAACATACTAACCATAGGATCATCAGCTACATGTCCACATGTGCAAACACAAATAGACAACTATAGCACTACTGCATCAGATCAAAGCTAGCTAAGCTTTACAAAGATAAAAAAAAGTTTGCCTTCTTTCTAGTGTTTGCCCTCACTTGTGACTGAAAATTAAACGCAAGTACAAGCACATAAACTAGAAAAGGTTAGCTTCTAGATCGAAATTGACCTGACATTAGCTCGTATTGTCTACACACTATTAAACCATAGCAAATACCCCCCTACATCTAACTCAAAACATCGGAATATTCAGAACTACAGGATCAGACATAAAAATTCAGATATCAGTAAACCCTACCCACAGAGCACCAAGCTCATGCTGAGCTTCGTTCATGCTCATATCAAACACAGCAAACAGCAAAAGATGCTAATTTTGTAGCTTGCATCATATGACATTACGAAATTGCACAGTTTGGATCACGGAACCGAACCAGAGCTCACAGATCACCGAAACTAAACCTCTCCAGATCACGGAACCTACTTATCAAGAGTTCAACAAATCAAAGCAAGCAGGGATTCACTCCAGCTTCATCTGAGTACTACTAGCCTCCACTCGCATCAAGCCAAAAGGAGACCTCACCACCCGAAGGGCACCAAATCGAGCCGCGTGAGCTCCACGTAGAAGGTGACTGATTGCGTGGGGACGCTCACTAGCGCCGTGTTGAGAGCAGGAAGAGCGCGGGACCGAGGAGGGCCCTCCCGGCGCCGGAGAGGAACCCCCGTGTCTCGCCGCCGGCGACAGCGTCGTAGCTCTCGGGTCGGTGTGGCTGCAGAGTTGGGCCTCCATTTGGGCCCTTTTTTCCTTTTCAGTTTTTAGCCCACGGCCCATTACATGTTGCGCCTACACAACTACAAGGCCTTCGCCTTTAAACGTAGTATACTTAGTTCCAACGACCAAGCAATAAAATTCACTTCCTCTAAAAAAGGTAGTAAAGTTCGCTAATGAAGGAGTAATATGATAAGAAGCAGCCTTTACTATAAAAACAAAAAGAAAAAAGAAAGAAACAATCTCTTGAACTGAAATGATGGAGTTCACAATTTCCGAGGCATCTGTTCATCAAATTCCATCTCCCTTGTCTTCTTTTCTTCTCCCAACTTTTTCTGTTTGGAGCAACTATTATCATGATCACAATGGGCTTGGAGATAGATAGGGCCAACCAAAGCTTGCACATTTTGACTCCTTCAATTACAAACCATCTTCTTTTGATCCAAGACTGCACCAAAGCGACTGCACACTAGCAGAAAAGCACTAGTTTTCCTTTCCATTTGATTCTTAATTTATGGTTTGGGATTAGTGCTAAAGTTGTTTGATTAGTGGGGTCTAATAACTCTCAAGTGCCATAATAAGCATGGCTTTCGTGCTTAGCTTTGTTTGACCGATGACCAGCTTCTTGACCACTCGAATCCAAACATATACTGCTGGTACTCCTTATTTGATAAGTACTTACAAAACACAAAAGGCCAGAGCAAAGAAAAATAATGAAATTGCCTTCAAATTTAAGAGAATCCCTTGTATACTTCATTGTTTGTTTCTCAGGCCGTTGACCAATTAAACATTGCAAAAACTGAGCTTGCTGTGAACTGCAGTGATCTCTTTACCTCCATAAACCACTAGGAATAAGAACAAAGCTGGAGCCAATGTTAGGGCCACCTAATCACTGATGACTGCCATCCTAGGCTGCCTAACCATGTGTAGATCATCTTATACTAACCCACATTAATCACGCGTTAAATCTACGGCTTTGCTCCAATCGATAAAGAGGACGGATCACAAAAGTCACTGGCCTATACCAATTGTTAAATAAACTATGCTTGCTTGCATTCGTGGTGTTCAAGCAGATACATATACTCCAGATTGTAGCAACCTCTCCCCTAAATTAACTAAACAATGAGCTTATGTGCATGTTCTTGCTTGCTTGCTTCCAGCAGTATACTAGATAACCTGAACAGTTAGCTGCTCATTGGCTAGCTACATATTGCTCTTAGCTTTTAGCCTCTGACCTTAACTTTTAGCCTTTTGTAATGGATTCAGTGAACATGTCTGAATGAAATAGTAGAGTCCCAAGATGCTAGTCCTGCAAACCTATAGCAGTAGAACTGTTCTTATCTGATGACTAAACTAAAGAAACACTGCATTAGTAGTAGATTTGGTTTATCTATCTCAATTATTGCAATGGGATGGCCATTAGACATTCCAATGGAGTTGAACTACTATAGTATTTCTTTAGCGTGTTCAATATGGCAGCATGATTCTATTTGAAGTTCTAAAGTTTCTCTTTTCTCTGGGATAAAAACAAGAATGTTTTGGCTCGAGTAATTTACTAGTACCGATTAACTTGGTCAATCATCCAATTACATTCAATCCTAGCAAGGAATCAGCCATTTGGATCAGTGACCTTCACCGTGTGTCTGTTTGTGTGCATGCGTGCTTAAGGTCAACATTTATGTAGAACATACTCCTACAGTTAATTGAGCCAAAAGTAAACGTTGCTGCGGCTGAGGAGTGCATACCTGTCCTTAATCGAGGGGACAATCTCTGTGAATGACATTAAAAACTAGGATTATCAGCAGCAGTCTATGAATATATACAAGTGCTTTTAGGGTCTCTAGAGAGGAAAAACTTGGTGGCAACTCAAAGTTGTGTAATAACTCTTCCTTCAACTTTTGGAATGCATTATCAAACTTCTTCTTTTTATATATGTAAAAAAACAAAACTATTTTCAAACTTATACCATAACAATATTACCAACAAAAAAAAACAGTTGCGGTTAGTAGTGTTTTATCCTGTTAGCTTGGAAGGGACATCATCACTTTTTGAAGATCAATCAGAAAAAAACTTTTCGAATCTCATGAAGACCTACTTGCACAGAACTTGAAGCAGAATGAATATCTATTTGCAAGACCAGCTGAGCAAGTACAGAAGTTTCTAGTGCAGTTTTACACTTTTATCATCTGATCTGACGCATGACATACTGAACTTTGTTGCATGTGTCTTGCTGTAAGCTAGTCACTCAATTTGGGCCACATCAAGATTGAGTTCAGTAGGTCAGCAAGGTTATTATACTCTTGCACATAGCCAGTGATTTCATTATCAAGACTCGCAAGAAGTGCTATTATTTAGTACTAATCATCAACGCAGACTTGTCCACTATAACTTCTAGGATCAGAACACTGAAAATGTTCAGTACAAGTTAATTTCCTCTTTCCATTCTAGCTCTCGCACCTCCATCAGTTGAGATCGAAGCAAAATGGATTCATTCTACAGAGAGCAGTTTGAGCTTCTCATCATAGCCTGCGCCAGGTACTGGAGCTCCCCGGGATCCGCCTTGCTGCAATGCTGCATTGACACGTCATCCTTGAAGCCCATGATCTCCGGCAGAAGCGCGCCGCCGGCGAAGCAGTCGGCGCGGTCGTCGAGGGGCCTTCTTGCGTTGCACGGCGTCATGTCCTGCCGGAGAAGGGTGTTGTCCGGCCACTGGTGGTGGCTCACCGGCGAGTGCGAGCTGCTCTGGATGCCGCACGCAAGCTGCGCCTTGGCCTGCATCAGCTGCGCTTGCAGGATCGCAACCTGTATAACCATCCAAGAACCAGAAAGACAAATTAACTCAAAGCAAATACATTGCTTCAGACCTTAAGTACTCCAAACATCATATAAACATCAGAGCCAAAGAACTCATATACTTATAAGGTAGTATGTGTTTGACAAATCACAGAAGGTAACTGTTGATATGTGATCCGAATTCGACTTGAGATAGTTTTGTACCATCATATATATACCCCGCATAAGAAGAGTTGATAAGTCATTAAAATCTCTGCGTTTTGTAAATACTTTTTCTGATACAGAGAAAATCGTCATCGTGCGCCCGTAGTTTTTCTCGCAAAGGTTTTCCACGTAAAAATCGGTATCTCTCTGTTCTTGATTTATTTGGCTGTCGATTTTTAACCGTAACCGATACTGGTATGATGTTACTGTACCATATCTGAAACATGAGTAAGGTGCAGGAAGAGCGTGCATGCAAGGAAGAAACGCTTGATATTAATTGTTGGCTGACCTGCTGCTGCAGCGCGAAGATCTGCGCGACGCATCCGTAGACGGGGTCGCGGATCCTGGCCTGCGCCTCGTAGGTGATGGTGACGACGGCCTCGCAGCGGTCGGCGACGGGGAGGTGGGAGAGCAGCTTGGAGGCGTTGCTGGCGCCGAACACCTTGTGGATGGCCGCGAACCGCGCCGCGCCCTGGTCGGAGCTGAAGTAGGGCGCGAACACGCACTCGGGCACGCACCGCCGCCGCAGGAACTTGCACGCACCGCACGGCGACCCCGCGCCTGTCCCGGCGGCGGCAGCACCAGCGGCAGTACCAGCCATGTCGTCTTGACCACCAGGCCGGAGTCGACAAGAAGAAGAAATTAAGATACTACTACTCCAACTAGGTACGTATAACTAGTAGTCAACTATACTAGTTAGCTAGTACCGGCCGGTGCAACTTGGGATGATATGTATTTATAGATAGCTCAGGTGGTGAAGAAGATGAAGAAGAAGAAGAAGAGTAGGAGGAGGTACTGGTGCAGACACAAGTAGGGCAGTGTGTCTGGTTCGAAGGGAGCAAACGTGTTAATGCTGTGTTGAATAAAAGGATCCGGCCTGCTTAATTAGCTTAGGTTATGGCACCACACCCGCAGCTTAAAATATATACTGCCATCTGGCGTACTAGCTAGTTCATGGGATGGCCATGTGATTTGTATCATTTGCCAAGATTCAATGCAAAATTCATATTCGACTGATGGGCACTATAAAATCGTGCATATTTTGCCAATTAAAATAATGTTCCTCCGGAAGAAGGATGGTGAACCGTCGAACATGCTCTCCCTCTCTTTCCAAAACGATTCAGCAAATATTTCTCAAAACGGTTTGAATAGAAATAATTTGAGGGCTATTTATAGCGGGCTGGGGATGTTGCCGAAGTTTACGCGGTGGTAGGCCGTCGCCACCTCCTTCGTACCTCTCTACGACACATGGACCTTACATGTCACGACTAGGAAGAAAGGCGGCAAAGATCTAATAATTCTTAATTAATTAAATTATTTATCTATAATATTTACTATAGATAATAATATCTCTTATACAACCTTCGATGGTAGCCCTTGATACCAACAATAAGAGAGATTATAAACACCTATTAGTCGTAAGTTTTTCTACGACCACCATATATGGTCATAAGTCATCCTACTAACACTTCATGGTCGTAAAGTCTTCTACGACCACCTATTGATCGTAAGTCCTACTACGATCACCTCATAGTCGTAAACTTTACTACGACCAAGTCATTTACGATCACCTTATAGTTGATAAGAACCACAGACAGGTGGACCCAACCGACTAGTGATATTTATACGATGTGTCTAATACACACAATAGTAAATATGTGTCGTTATTCCCTGAGATAACTGCACATATTAAACATCTGCCTCTAACGTAAATGCAAGGCGACGCGGGGGAATATATCTCTGACAATAACCATCATTAAATGTGTGTATTAAATCAAACGTTAAGGCGCCTCTTGACATGGAGAACTACCACCCCTTCATAAGCTATATAAGGAGTAAAGTCGGTAGCAGATGAGATATTCGATTGGTACAACGAAAGACAGAAGTCGTCAAGCCCTAGTTTTGGTGACTCCATCCATGTTGTAAACACAATCAATACAGCAATACAGGAGTAGAGTTATTATTATCTTAGGAGAAGACCTACACCTGTATAAAATTCTCGTGTCATTTTCTGTGGTTTCGCTCTAGGTGAGCCCCCTGTATTCATTCATAAAATCGATACTAAACCATCGACAAAGGCATGGTGTCCATGATACATGGTCCCACCATCTTAGAGTAGAGTAGGGGTAGCTCGAAAATTTTGAATTTTCTCTCTCCAAATCCCTCAAAAATCATATAAGTATGTTGTAGCAAATGCATGCGATTTTGCGATGTCCATCAGCCAAAAATAACTTTTGCAACGTGTTTTGGCAAACGAAATAAACAAACAGTGTCCATGAACCCATTTTGCCTTTGTATAATATTTTATCTTTTGACATGGAGTAGAAGGATATACACTAGGCACTAGCTAGCTAGCTAGTTTGCAATTGCACAGGAATGCTAGCAGAAACAAAGAAAAGAGGTAGTGAGGTATTGTCAATGAGTTACTATCGATATTTGTGAGTAAATGTGGAGAATACGACTCTTGAGATCAAGTATGAAGTGGTAGAGTGTGTTCAGATTTTCTCTGGGAAGAATAACAATCATACTCTTGTGTTTTGTATTGAATGGGATTAATTACAATGCACAATGTGCCACCAAAACTATGAATGTTCTCAATGGCTTCTTAATCATCTCTTCTCTCCATCTGTCGGCACCACCCCTTATAAAGTGTCGAAGGGGTGACAATTGCTATCAATCAGAAGACGTCTTAAACAATTGTTGGAATCCGTATGCTGACGACTAGGGATGGTAATTGTGCCCGATTACCCGCGTGCTCGCGGGCGAATACCCTAATGGAAGCGGGTATGGGCGTCTTTCTTTGCCCACGGGTATGAAAACGGGCACAATTTCTTACCCATCGGGTAAACGGGTATGGGCATGGGTAAGCTCCACCCATACCCGCTTCGCCCGATTACCCGTAATCTACCCACATGTGTAAGAAACTATGTCAATTTATATTTGTATTTTATTTTGTTAAACTTGATTAGTTGTCTTGTCGAATATGATATGTGAATTGTGATGAACTTTATTAGTTGTTGAATGTATGATGCACCATTGATGTGTGAATTATGATGAACTTGATGTATGCATTGCTCGTGGGTAACGAGCATGTACGCGGACGATGGGTACCCACGGGCGACGATGCATTATTCGCGGGTAAACGGGTACGCCCGCGGGCGACGGGTATGGACGAGGTTTTTCGCCCGTCGTCCTTCGCGGGTATACCCGTGGGGGGAATTCGGGGTCGCGGGGTACGGGTATGGGCGAGCACTACCCGTACCCGCCGCGCCCGATTGCCATCCCTACTGACGACGGATATTGTTATTGATACGTTCTCCTTACACGTTCGTCAGACGATTATTGACAGAGACAGAGATATGTGTGCAGTTATGTCAAAGACACAAATGTGTGTGTGTTGTATTTACTACCGCACATAGTTGAGCATGTTGTACAGGGTGCCTAATTGACAAGATAGGACCATATATTGGTCTATGATATTTATCGACCAGAGAATGATCGTGATTTCATCTGGTCGTAGCAGACTTTCCGACCAGGAGTGGTCGTAACCTGAATCGGTCGTGGTAAGCATCTCCGATCAAGAGTGCATTGAAGGGCTATTAAAATACTATTATCAACCATAAAATATTGTAAATAAATAACTTTATTAAATAAAGATTATTCAATCCTCGTGAGGTATCAATCAATCTTACTAAATTGATTGAAAAATTCAGGTGAGTTGTGCACGTACTACGTACTGGTAGCATAAAGAAAGCATTTCGCGCCGAACAGCCGCACTCTGCATGGTCGACGACTGGTCTCTCTCCACCACCTGCCGCTGGATTTATCCGGCCCTTGTAGTATTATAATCTAGCAATCTATTGCGTGCTGATGACGAGGCCGATTAACTCATGAGTAATCAGACTCATCTGTTCGTTTCCTTCCCCTCTCTCTCGCTCTCTGTGGTTCTCCCGGTTCAGTTGGTCTCGTTTTCTGCTTCATCTTTGAGTGGTTTTTTTTTGGCTAAGCAGTTACTGCTTCATTTCCTCGCCGGGTCTTCTCTGAGATTCTGACAAGATGAACATTTATAAAGAATGGAGGATTTTGTTCACTGTTTGCTGCCTAGAATTATAACCAGGGGCAGAGATGAAAGGGTCACTTGGCTACTTGCAGTGACAGTCTGGTCTCGTACTTACATTTCCGTTAGACCTGTGCCGGTCCATGAGGGTGCAAAACAGTCAGAGAAGCAGTGAAACTATTGTCCAACTTGCAGTTACGAGGAGGGGACGACGAAAAGGAATCCGCACCGCACCGCACCGCGCGCACGTATACAACAGCACGCACACGTGCACATGGCATGCACGAGCTGCGAAATTCACGGAGGCGCGTCCATCCAGATGGGAGGTTCTACGTCCAGTGACAAGATTACAACCCAGGTGAGGTCATAAGAATGGAGACGGCAACCACTCGTACAGGAATACCAAAGTATAAATCGCATGCTTGTCATTGAGGCAAGGAACGAATTGCATCATCCGCGTTACTCACGCACTACACAGAAGTCCATGGATGAACGCCGTCGTTGTGGAATCACTCGCACCTTGCAGTTTTTTTTCTTTTTCTTTTTCCAGGCGAACGACCGCACATCATCAGACTACACCGGGGAGAGCCGGATTACGCAGCAGCAGCTTGCCGACTTAACCGAGCCATTGTGTCGCACGCCGGTCGCCCCCACCGCCTACGGCGTGCCGAATGCTGATCTTCTCGTGGGAGTACTTCTCCTGGAGATACTCGAAAGCGTTCACGTCAAGCTTCCCACTCACCGACTTCCCCTGCTTCCGTCGGATCTGCTGCTCTTTGATCGAACTCCACAGCTTCTCGATGGCGTCCCTCTGCTGCTTCGTGAAGCGGTTCACGTTGTCGTAAGCATGCTTGGCAAAGATGTCAATGGCGGTCTGCGTCCTGACAAGCGAAAGATAATTTACTTTAGCGCAACAACCCGTAGCATATGGTTGCTAACACCATACCACGTGATGCTTTATCAGATAACTCACCATGGTATCCTATAGCGCCGAGCAGCTATTTCTAGACATTTCAGAAGGGCTTCTCGCTGTGACTTCAGAAATCTCTTTGATTCCTCCAAATCTGTTTTTCTGTTCAGAGCTGCCACCGCTTTCTCTCGAGCCCTTTCAGATTTCTTCGATTTGTGCTCAAGGAGATCATCCAAACCAAAAGGATCAGAGGACTCTTCTCTTGAGTTGGAGGCTTGCACATTATCATCTGCTTTATTCTCTGTTGTGCCATATTTGCTTTCAGCAACTGCAAGCGCTGCTTCATCATTGTTATCATCATCCACTGTCGCTACTGGCAGGGCTGAGATGGCATCTTTGATCTTCCCTACAGCCTTTGAGAACTACAAAATAAAAACAAGTACATTAGTCAAAACACACAGGCCTTGCGTTAATGCCACGAGAGATTTAGACAATGATATTTCGTGAGTAGACTGATAACAGCAGCCGTAGCATACAAGTATAATACAAATTTCATACTTGGATTGAGAAAACAAGCAACATAGTTGTTTCACCACAATACACTCACCACAAAACTGTCATCAGTAAAAAGATCATTAGCCACCACCGCATGCAGCACCCATATATCAAACTGATTTTTCTGCTGTTGGTTGAAACACTGCACATCAACCACAAGTCGTAAGTACATGTTACAATGGCTGAGACCTTTTGAACTATTTGTTTCAAAAACAGAAGAAACTTCACCTCTGTTACACCCTGAGCGGCATTAAACAATGCCTGGTAATCTGCACGTACAGAAGGCTCATTACAAGCTCCTGGTGAAGACATTGCAGCCTCTAATATAGCACAGAAGTGACCGATTGTCCCTGGATTGACACTTCCAGCCTCAATAAGCTGCAGAGCTAGTTTTGATGCCTTGCTGAATTTTGAAGGATTCCCTATGTGTGAAGTTATCTTCTGCATAGCTTCAATGATTTGCATTTCTGATGCATCAACAGTGGTTCTGAACCGAAGGCGCTTCTCAGAAACTGCAAGAAAATATTGATCTTAGGACATGACCATGTGGCAGGTAAAAGAATTCTGTTATCGCTGGCAGCATTTGGCGAGAGGAGAACATAATAGAAAGGTTACTTGCAAACTATCAGGAAAACATGTGGAAAAATAGCTGGATGAACCAGAACCTTAAGGCAAATGGAGATGTAGTTTCATTGTTCATTCACCCATATATTTTGCCATAGGCACAAAGCTAGACATTCAGTGCTAGCACAAACTGACAGAACTATTATATACTTCAAGATAGTCACTTATAGTTTCATCTTTGAGGGTTAGGAGTAATCTAATACGAGGCTGCCAGCCATACTAGTCACTGGTCAACAATGTCATCAAATTTTGCGAATACATCCAGCACTAAATAACCTAGTGAAAAATGGATCTTTAATAGATACCTTCTTGCAAATAATGTCCATAAAGTTCCAGTGAACAAAGTTGGTACTTGGTACCTGACAATATTTACCGGGATCCACTATAGTACCAGTTGCGTTACTTCAAGGTGGTAGCAAACCCTGGCACTCTGGCAGTAAGCTAAAAAAATGCTGAATCAAGCTTAAAAAATCCAGACATGAACCTCTACAACTCATCTAAACCAGGTTCAAATTCATATATTTGTTACGACTAAGCTAATTTAGCATCTTTTAGAGCCAGCTTCTGCTGTATTTCAAGTTTGCCTCAACTGTTAAACCTACAGCATATAAAAGAGGGGGTTATTATCATGGAGAAGACTAAGAGGAGACTACTACTGTTTGAGTTTTCCATAAGCCTAGGGTTAAGAGTTGCATCTGTTTTTGTCTAGTTCCACAACAGGTTCAAGTAATTTGCTCAACTAAGCTATTCTGGCTGGTGCAGACACTAATCTGAAGCCATACGATCCAAATCTTCACAACTGAAACACTTTTTTTCTGCTCTCATTGAGCTCATTCTGGGATATGGGAAACGGGAAACCCTAATCTCGACCTAGAAATCACCTCCTAGTAACAAAATTTACATCTCGATCTCCGCTCCAAATTCTGCAATAAAGCCACGACAATCTATCTCCTATCCGTTCGATTGCTCCTAGATGGTACCAAACCGACTACAGATCGGCACTAAAATCTACATCAACACGGCCTAATGTACTAGTTCAATTGAGTAGGGGTTCCAAGCAGCAGCAGCAGCAACCAATTGGAAAGGCTTAGGAAGTGGTGGATTAGAGAGCTCACCACGTCCTTCGGCTGCGGCCTCCGCGGGGGCGACGGCGGGTGAGGAGGAGGTTGCAGAGGAGGAGGAGGGCTTGTCCCGCTTGAGGGCGCTCTTCAGCGCGGACGGCCTCGGTGGCTGCGGCGCCGGCGGGGGCGGCGAGGGCGAGGCCGCACGGTCTCCGCCGCCGGCCGGGGCGGCGGCGGTGGGCGGAGGCAAGCCTTCGAAGAGGTCGTTGGAAGCCATGGACGACGGCGATGGTCTACGGCTGTGTCCTGTGTTTGGACGCTCGGAAAAGTAAAAAATTGTCCAAAATATAACGTTTTTTTTTCTGAAATCAGAAATATAGCTAGCTTTCCGCGGACGTCATTCTAACTTCATCCCTCAAATTCACAAGTTATTAACCGCTTTTACCATCTAATAAAAACCCAGATCCCCCCCAAACCCTAGCGTCGCCTCCTGAGTCCTACCTCCCACACCTCCTTCCTCCTCTCTCCCATGCTCCTCTCTCTCGTGCCGCCCCATCCCCCCCCCCCCGAGCAGCGTTGCCCCGCTCCCCTTCTCCTTCCTCCCCCGAGCGGCGCCTCCCCGCTCCCCTTCTCCTCCTCCTCCCTAGCGACGCCCACCCCAAGTCCTCCTCCTCCTCTTCCTCCCTCTGTTTGCCGCCTCTCATCCTCCCTCTGGGTCATCTTTGCAATCCTCTCTCTACCACTGGTGAATCTTCTTGACATGTTCCGAGACGTTCGTTTGCATCTAAATTGACGCGCTCCTGCAGCGGTAAAGGCAAAAGATCTATGGGAGCGATCCACCATATGCAAGTTCAAATGGACAAACTTTAGTGGTCGAATGTCTACTGTTGTATGCAAATTCCACATGAGGTAGACACTCTTCCCACATCTTCAAATTTTTCTTGAGCACTCGAAGCAACATGGACAATGTTCGGTTCCTTGATTTGTCCATCCGTTTGAGGATGGCATGTTATAGAGAACAACGACTTGGTCCCAAGCTTTCCCCACAAGGTCTTCCAAAAATAGCTCAAAAACTTAGTGTCTCGCTCTGATACCAAATGATGCGTACACGCTAGGGGTGGCCCGATCTTCACGGCGTAGGTTGAAGAACAAAGCGAATCTTCTTGTGGACAATGGGGATAACTAGTTGTGAGTAGCGGAAAAGGGTAACTAGCTTTAACTTTGCCAAGGTTGGATGCGACTAAAGCGTTGGGAGAGCGATCCAAACCTTCCGGATTCCGACCAGCTATCCGAACAATCGCAGAACCACAATCCGGAACTAACCCACACAAAACGCCTGGAAGCGTAGAGCACGAATTAGGGGATCCCAGAGGAATCTTCTTGCAAATCCAAGAGAACTCACAAGAGCAAAAGGAGCAAGGAACTCAGCAGTCTTGCCGCAATTTCATATATCGGTTTGTTGAAATATCAAAAGTACCTCCATGGATGGGAGTAGGGGGTATATATACTAGGAACAACCCTCCTAGCTGGGCATGAACATAAGTCACCACGTTTGGAAGGTGGAAGGCCAACCGGTTGAAGCATTCAAGGAGTCTTCTCGGTTTCTCGCGCCGTCGCTCAACCCTCTGCGGTCTTTAGTAAAATAGCAATAACTCTCTCCTCGGAAGTCCAAATGACGAACCGTTTGTTGGAGGTGAAAATAGACTTGATTATCTTTCCATCCATATAGGATAGGCATAGTGAAACGTTCCAGGTTGGTGTGCAAGCACTTAAGAAGACTTCAGTTTTCGCGCGGCATTTATCAACATGTGCAATTGTTACTAAAATGATCATAACTTTCCTTACACAACTCCAAATAATGCACGGTTTGAAGCGTAGGAAAATAGACTTGACAAACTATCCAATGCTCGGTGTATGCTGGCTGGAAACATTATAATTCATGCAGATAATGATTGCAAAACTCATTGGTTTTCTGGACCTCCTTGTTCCTCTCCAATGCACCTGAGTTCAATCAAAGAAGAGGACATTGGAAGCACTACTACGTTATTGAGATCTGGAATAAGTTCTAAGTTAGCGTTCACCTGGTCAAGTATTTTTTTAGCACGTCTTCTCGTGATTGGTCCTTGATATTGTTTGTCCTTGAGAATATCTTGGTCGCGGAGATGATCTTCTGTAGCATGGTCATTGAAGGTTGGGATGTCCTCATCATCATCCCCAAGTCATCTCCTGGCGCCACTCAAGTCCTCTCCCGGCATCGGCTCTCTCCTCCTCCGCCGCCCAAGTCCTTTCCCAGTGTCGGCGGCGGCGGCGACGGTGGCTCTGTTTTCTTCTTATTATTATTAATTTTTTTCGTTTGTAAATTTAGTGTTCTTTAATAATTAATTATTGTATTGTATTAATTATTAACTAGAATACTTATTTTAAATAATTAATTACTATAATAATTATTTAACTTAATAATTATTTATTGTAATAATAGTTTTTAACAATTGGTTGTAATAAATGTTTATTGTAATAATTATTGTTAAATACGTTAATTGCGGTTTATTGTGTTTTTTGCGGTATATTGTCGTTAATCGTTGTTAATTGCGGCATATTGCGATCAATTGCGGTAATCATCGTTCATTGTAGTCAATTGTGTTAATCGTCCTTAATTGCAGGTAATTATTGTCAATTGCGGTAGATGTCGTTAATTGTGTTAGTCATCGTTAATAATCATCAATTGTCGTTAGTTGTCGTTAAATGTTGTTAATTGTGTTAAACAACATCAAAGATGTCATTACTGTCCTTATGGACATTTCAGACATTTCTCATCCCAGAAGCTGCAACCAGCCTACCTAAAAGCCAGACAATCAAATACCAAATCTCTTCAACCCAACTGGAAGCCACTTTTTAGAAAAACCACAGCCGTTCTAAAAGGTGATACTTTATTAGGGATACATAAAAAAGATTTTTTAAAAAATAATTTTTTATTTTGGAATACAGTAATATATCTCCCCCCCCCCTTTTTACATAAATAATCATATGTCGCTCCACCGTTGGTCGACTTAGATCTAGTCGCTCAACCATTGGGCGACTAGTCGCCCAACGGTGGACCGGTTGTCCCTTCAGCTACTAGTCGTTGAACCGTTGAGTGACTGATGTCCCTATGAGCGACTGATGTCCGTAGTCGCTCAACCGTTGGGTGATTAGGGGCTTATATACCCGCGCACACGCGCCGGTCGTCGCCATTCCAGTTCATTTGCTTGCTCGCAGTCGTGAAAGAAAAGGAGAAGAGGCGGAGAAGGAGAGGGAGAGGGAGAGGGAGAGGGAGGGAAAGAGAAGAGGAGAAGTCCACTTTCTACAAAGCAGGACGTGATTTTGTTCTACAAAGCACTGCCGCAATTTTCCTCCACGAAGGGCGTGGTGCACGAACACGAAACACATCCGTGCTCATCGCAATGGAGCCGCTACAACTATAAATACAATGCTACTCGGCCAAGAACTCCACACCAACAACACTACCTACATAACATGGATAAGGAGAAGGAATGGGAGTGCATTCGCGAGCTTTTGAAGAACTCGAAGGCTCTGCAGCATACCATCGCTCGCTGTAGTGCGTTTAGTCAACGGCCTTACACACACCATCCGGAGCTCGTCGATCTAAGGAAGGGCCCCCGACGGCGGTGGCACCACCCCTTTGCTGGTGTCGGGGACGCCTACAAGTGCATCAAATCAACTGACGAGTAGATCGTTAGGCAGTGATATTGGTGCTGCCCAAACTACTGCGTGGACTACTCTGACCACAGGTTTGACACACCGAGCCACAGACAGCTGGTAATGAAATCGTATTTTTAGTGCACACCACTATTTTGCTTGTTGTTACGCCGCAACCACCTCTCTCTTCCCACCGCAGTCTTCGCCACGCCTATGCGACTTCAGCCAGTGGATCGACGACAAGATCCACCCCTACGACATGTGGATGCTGCTCACACGGAAGAGCTGGGCCAGGGAGGACTGCGAGTGCCGTGAAAGGTGCCTCGAAGAGTTGCAGACTGAGATGGAGGAGAAGAAGAGGCGGGAGAGGTTGCACGAGGAGCAGGCGACGTGAGGCCGAGATGGCGCAGAAGAAAGCCATCGCGGTGGAAGCTAAGAAGCAAGGCAAGAAGTACAATGCCGAGCTGGGCCGTAAGGGTAAATGGTCACGTTTCACGTAGTAGTTCGACCCTCTTCGTCCATATGTGCCATGTATTTTTAATTCCCTAAAGGCATGTGTGTATTGTTCTTGGTTAGTTCTACGGTGTGTCATGTAACCCTCTTATCGGATCAACTATCGTGTTGTTATCATTGCACCATTTCTCTGAAGTTCTCCACCGTGTATGAATTCCCTAGCGCATTGCAATTACCTTCCTACTTACGAACCATTGCTACCTCAATCATCGTCACAAAATTCTTCAGAAATTTACCGCGCTATAACAACATACGACGATCACAAAAAATTATTGTGAGTTTGATAGATTTCATACCTTTGAGATTCTACGAAAATCACAAACAGATCAACCAACCTTGTCACTGCCCTATTATTTCCAAAAAATTAACAACTTACAAACAAGATTTGCTAAATGTATTACCTACAAAAATTACCATTTATTCCCCCACAATTATTTCCATTAGATTAATAAAATAATAATATTATTATTTATAATTGCCCATCTCAACCACCGAGCGACTTATCCACGTGTCGCATTACCGTTGGGTGACTTGGTTAAATCGCCCCGTGGTTGACCGACTAGTATCAAGTCGCCTAGTGGTTGACCAACTAGTACCAAGTCGTCTAATGGTGGAGCGACAGATGATTATTTGTATAAAAAGGGAGGTATATTACTGTATTTCATAATAAAAAATGATAATTTTAAAAAAATTCTTTTAAAAAATGCTATAAGCCTATGAGGCTATGACAAGGTGAGTTATCATTGTTGATCCCTTTACTTGTTCACAGCAGAAACATAACCATAGTTGGAACAAGATTTGCAACACTACAAGCGGTAGGAACATCATATCCATTTTTGTTCTTGTCAGGCCAATCTTGTGGACCTCCATGCTTTTACGGTACCGTATGCAACAGAGCCAATTGCCTACCTTCAATGTGCTGGTTGTAGCATTCACATCAGATACCATTACTCGTATTGGGCATGAACAGAAATTAGCTATCTACAATGTGTCAGCAGTACAGTTCAGTATGCTATGCTGTCAGCCTTTCACGTTATGTGTGATAAAGTTTGTTTATAATCTACTGCTGCAACCCAATAGTGTTTTACCTTGTTGGTCATGAAACTAGTCAGCAGACCTAGATGTGCGAAGACAACTTGGCAAGACAGATGCCAGAGTCTCTTTTCGATTCTCACCTTGTTATCATTTGGTTACTCATGTTTTACTTGTAGTAGAAGGAACAGTAGAAGGAACAAAGCCATTTTGTTGTTCATAATTGCTACAGATAGGGGCATAGTCGAAACATGGATTACATGAGACCAGAACATGCTATATTACTACTAGTCTACTACTCGGATAAGAAACTTGAAAAAGGTATAATCACCTAACCTTTTATTTTTCCCATATAACTGAACTTGAAGGTTTGCAGCATAGTTGTAGTTTAAAAGATTTGGTCCAAAGCATCGAAAGGCACTGAAGTAACAGGTTGTCATGAGCATCAAAATTGTGCTTAAGAGGCCCAAATGTGGTGTGCATACAGCCGCCATTGTTAGAATCTTTGCTTGTGATGAGCAAATTGTTTGTCCCTTCAGTTCTGCTTGTCCATTTGAGCTGCTGCTTACTGTAGTTCTTTGAGAGAGCTACTCACTCCGGTTTGGATTTCAGGCAAGTAGCTTAGTAGTTTGGATTTTCTTTGTGCACTGTAACAATATCCATTCTGCATCTGTTTTCTTTGCTAGCTAAGTTACCTGGTAACATAACAACTTTTTTGTCAGTGAAGCCCTTGCATTATTGGGTAACCTTGCTGCATCACTGATTACGGTAAGTAGTTAGTAAATTGGAAAAAATGTGACCTTGATACTTTATCTCAGTTGAAAGATTGATAAATCTTGTTGAGGGATGAAATTCAAAACCGGTAGGCTTCCTCTAGTGGGGAAGAATGAAGAAAGATTCATTAAGACTAAAGAGGCTCAAAATATTGTGTTTCTTCGTTGTTCGTCTTATTTAGCGACTTCGAAGGACACCATTGTAAGTGATTTAGATGGTAATGCACAGTTCAAGGCTTCTCTATGGCAAGCATGTTCTCCAACAACCAACAAAAAAACAAATACTAAGCGATTTGCTGCGACATACCGAGCCCTGTTCAAACTGTTTGATTAAACTCTGTGCATTGACTAATTTTTTCCAAGTGATGTGGTCCAACTAGTAGCTTCTGAATATGCTACGGAGGGCGTCTTTTTCTATGAAGTCCGGCGTATATAGCTTCGGCGCGTTGCTCCTGGAGATTGCAATTGGTGTCAGGATAAAGCTCTGCTGGTCTCATCATTGACTTCCCAAATCTTATAATCTATGTAGGTATTCTATAGTATGAGATTGCAACGCTTTCTTGATCTACATACAGCACAGCATGAGCATAATAATCTTAGGGAACTCTGAAATATATATGCATGGACTGGAGATAGTCAATGGCATTCTGACAAAATCCTCTGGTATTAGTTAGTCACCTGCGTTGCAATTGAACCAAGGGCATCTGCAGCTTCATGCCTGACCCATTGGGTGCTCGCCAACATTCTTCAGGACAGCTGAAAGTGCATCTGATCTGAAGCAGCTTTGTTTTGCAGCGGACCTAACACACCAGCAGCCTGGAGAGCAGCACAAGAAAAAACAAACGACTGCATCCCAGCCTCAGACCCAGTAGTACAACACCAACCAAACCAGGGAATGGGAATGGGATTAAAACCACCTCATTCCCCAACCCCAAACCCACGTCATATCCCGTTCCCAAGCCCAAGGCCTATCCAAACGCCGTCTCGAGTCTCGACGCCACATCACTACTCCCGCGCAATCGCAGCCGTCCGATCGCAATAAGCCACGTCGGCCCTCGTCTCGAGAGGCTGCCATGCCACCTATACGAACCAACGATAGCGACATGTGCCTCGGAGACATGTCACTGCCGTTGGGACCCTCCGAGAACCTGGGCCCACGTGCCAGTCACCGGCTACTTGTAGTAGTCTCCCCGTCGGCGGAGCACTCCTCCCTCCCTCGCATCGCAACATTCTCCCCCTTGGGCCTTGGCTGCTTCCCCCTTCTCGCAGACGCTTCCGCGAATCCCAAACCAGACCAACGCAAACCCCAAGCCCCATCGAGAGGTAAAAGCTCGCTGGATTCCCTCTCAGATCTGCCTATTTTTCGTCGGGTTTTTTCTCTCGTGGTTTCCGAGTGGCGGCTTGGTTCTGATCCGGTCGGTGTTGGATGCTAGCAGGGCAGTGGATTTGAGTCGCGACGAGCGCCATGAACGCGAGGGGGTAAGCTTCTGTGAACAGCTTGTTCCATCTCTAGAGTTTTCGATCTGAATGCTAATTAGGGGAGATAGGGTTGACGAGGGCGAGCGATTTGTTATTAGGGCTCTGACTAACTGGAGCGATCACTCGGTGTTCTTATCGTCGTAATACAGCGCTGCAAGATAGAATTGGCGTGCGATTGGTGCAACTGATGCATACTGTTTGCTAGGATTAAGGTGGCTGATTGGTGCAGTTGAGCCTTGCGTTATGGTTAGTGGTTTGGATTTTGGTAGATTTGGCTGGATCGCTGGGCACAGCAGTACACCATGGTGAATCCGATGGGGTTGCTTGCCAAGTTGCGATACTCCTGTCGAGTCACTAGTTACCACCTGCAGCTAAATACACTAGTTATGCCTGTATGTGTTTTACTGTGGAAGCGCGTATGCAGTTAACAACCTGTGTTGGATCATTGGAACCAAATGCGTGCGTTTTTGCTGACCAGCTTAGGTTCGTGTCTTTAGATAACTTGTTTGTACATAGATATGCTGAACGTAGCTTTGTGAAAGGGGCTTCCACCGAAGATTGATGAAACTGTTTCTTTTTTAATGAGAAGATTATTGACGTCTTTCACAGGACGGTTTCGATTTTTCGATCCTACCAAATTAGTAAACTGCTCCACTCTGTTGTTGCCATCATCTCATGATTTATTTGTCTAGTTGGGCTGTTGGAGGGAGATGCATTTAGGCTCAGCGGACATGGTCACACGGCTATTATTTTTCACATGATTGGGTCTACTCTGCTCATATATCCCATCATATCAATGAACTTAGAACCTGGACCCTTGAGAGCTACTATTATAACATTATTGCATTTCTCCATTCTGCCATCTGAGTAAATGATGCATATAGGCTATAGCAACATGGAACATATTGCCTAATTGGTGGGAAGTATTGCATTGTGAATATCACAAACTGTTATGGTAGTGTACGAAGATAACATGTTGTTAGTCCTATTAGAGAGAAAAAGAAGAAGGAAATCTTAAATGATATCTTCTTGTGTAAATGAATATAAGGAGAGCAAAAGACGTGGTGGACTCTCAGTCTAACCACCTCATGATGGCATGATCTATTGTTCTTGCCTCTCTCAGGCTCTCCAGCTTCTTAGTCGTCTCAGACACTGGATATGTACAAGGAACCCGAGAAACACAAAGGGGACAAAAAGACCTTTGGAATGGGATAGCTTAGTTCCTTTTAATGTTGACATTAGGTTTTGTAGATGAAGTGTACGACCACCAGCAAGCCTTGCTTGATTGCTTCTAAAGTTTTTATGTTTCTGTGGTGAAGAGATTTTTACTCGGTCAAAAGTTTCCAGTAACTTTTAGGGATGATCTGTGGCCAACTGACTGATTGCATGTTAGTAACTTTTAGGGATGATCTGTGGCCAACTGACTAATTGCATGTTGCTACATGGGGCTAACAAGTAACAACACTGCTAACACAACTTATGTCATCGCCAATTGTTTATAGCACTTCTTTTTCTCTGGTGTCATGTTTCGCATTCTATCACTGGTTTCCAGTAGCTGCATACTTGCATGTTGTACAGCAACATCTCTGGAGGCAATGATGTTTTGACTTGTCTCATATTTGGGTCTAATAGGTAGAGAAACAGTTGTTTATTGGTCCCATATGGCCATATCAGAGCATGCAACTGCCTTTTGTCAGTTTTATGAGTCCAATATATTTTATAACTAGGAATTAGTAGCCCGTTGTGATATAGATGTCTGTAGAGCTTAGTTGACCATTATCAAGTTAGAGATATTAACGGTCTAATTGGTGGTATGTCCCCGTTAGTACAGCAATTGATAGTTTGTGATCTAATACAAAATTGCCCTCTTTCCCTCTCCGCCCCTTTGATACATGTATTGTAGGTGATGAGGTATTCATAAATATTGGTTTGTAAACTTGGAAGTACAGAAACATTAGTTATGCAAAGTACTTTCCTTTAGTGTGCATGTGCATGTTCCGTGCCTTTATTTTGCATCTTATGCTTTGTTATGCACTTATCAAATTCTGTATGGACTCTTATATGGCTATTTTCTGCACTTTTAGCAGCTACCGAAGCACCAGAACTTCTCTCTTTGATGGCATTGAAGAGGGTGGAATCCGAGCACCATCCTATTCTTCACATGAGATAGATGAACATGAAAATGATCAAGCTATCGATGGATTGCAAGATCGAGTCAGCACTCTCAAGCGGGTAAGTGCCATTTAATGATTGAATTTCAGAATGTTCTGTGTTTGTTTTTTTCGGTTGTGTAAAGAATTAGTGCATTCTCATATGTTGATTGCACTTGCTTACCTTTAAGCTGTGTTGCATAGACAAGGTCATACGATGGTATTCTGTAGTTGTATGCTTTTTTTCTAAAGAACACCTTTGGGGACTGCAACTCTATTCACAGTATTAGTATAGATATGGGTTGGGATCCATGTCAACCATGTGCTTTCCTGGACCATTATATTTTGAAATATCGTGAAGTAGTTAAACACAGATTTCGGGCATGAGTTTTCCCCTTAAATGTGGCGAGAAGGAATCTGACTAATCTAATGGGCCTTGTGAATTGTGATGACATGCTGGTGGCAGCATTGATGCCATTTGATTGGCCTTCTCTTGTGATATGGATTGGATAAACTTCCTTTTGGAGTGGGGATACATTTGGCTCTAAAGGTTTTTGTACAAGATAGTGAATAAATGAGCTGTTGAAGGATCCTTTAGTATTTCGGCGGGCCCAAAAGGCACTTGAGGTAGCCAGCAAAATAGAAGGTGTGAGGAACATTTGGACCCAGAACATGAATTTTGCTTTCTGGTCTCACTGTAGACATCCCCTGCTTTAAATAATAGAGTTGCTGGAGGTTTGGGCCTCAAATGACAAATGAGATGAGTAGCAGTCACTCCCATAGTTTGCGGTGTTTTGCTCAAATTTATGCATCTGCTGGCTGCAGGCAGCCCTTCCAGTGATTTTGTTGTGCCTGTTCTAAATTTTATAGCTGTGAATCTTTCCCACTGTTTATCAATATATATGGAGAGATCTGCAGACAGCTATATATTGATGATTACTGAAGTTGTTTTACCGGCTTGTAGTTGTCAGGTGATATCCATGAAGAGGTGGAGACTCATAACCGTATGCTGGACCGAATGGTATTTTATATTTAGAGTACTCTTATGTTTATCTTGTTAACCTTCTCTGTCTTCAAAGACTTGAATCTACTATTCTACTATCTTACCATCATGCCTGATTTAGGGGAATGATATGGATACATCCAGGGGTTTTCTCTCTGGAACAGTGGACAAATTCAAGATGGTAAGCGAGAGTAACAGTTCGCTGTTCATCCGCTCGTTTAACATTCTTCTGAGACAATTCATGTCTGCATGACATAGGTGTTCGAAACCAAATCAAGCAGGAGGATGGGGACCCTTGTAGCATCATTCGTCGCGCTTTTTCTGCTGGTGTACTACTTGACCAGGTAGAAGGGTCCTTGGGTTGGATACTGTTGTCAAGCTACGTGTGGAGTGGGGTGCTCAAGAACATGCTGAGCATGGTTGTGCCGATCTATTACGATGTCGTACATACCTCGATCTCACAGTCGTAAAGCCAAGTATGTTGATCTGAGTGTTGCTGATTCTGCACTGTGTAAGGATTACAACCCTTCCGTCTTTTTGCTCTGTTGATGTAATTACAGAATATGGAGTCAACTTTGTTGTCTGTTTCGTTGCCGTGCTATATGTACGAGACGTATGACTACTACCAGCTAAAACATGTCTCCAGTTGAGGGTTGTTGTGAGGTCGACACCTGTCGTGCGGCATCAGGGGACGAATCCAAATCTAAGGAAATAAATGAATAATGCAGGTGCATCGTGAGCAATTGGTGTGATGCTTTTTTTAAGTTAAAAAGTCTTATGGTCAGCGAGTGATTAATCACACGAATCAAAACTAACGCAATTATCAATGGGAGCAATTATTGAGGCGAAGATTCCCTAATCGTGCGGGAACAAGAACCAAACACCAGTAACTACCAATCTTAATCACATGTACCTCTATGCAATACAAATGGCTCGTAGTTCTGTACAACCTTAATTTTTCTCTAAAAATCTAAACCGCCATAGGGTTGCTCGTATGTCTATACAATCTTACATTTTCTCAATAAATCTATACGGCATTAGGGTATGTACGTACAATAGTTTGTTTCTTAGAGTTATCTCTAAATGTTCTAACTCATCTATAGACAACCTAGGAGACAATATCTCTAATAATTTATCTATAAAATCATTCATCGGCCCCCATCACAACTTCTTCCTTTTCACACTCATTATTTGCGATGGTTTATGCTCTAAGTTTGTCTCTTATACAAAAGATAATATATTCTCTCTCTTCACATCATATCTCCTTTGACTAGAATTTTAAGTAACATAGCAGGTAAAAGAAAACTAAGGTGACCACAGCAAGAGATGTAGCACTAGATACATACACCCTTCCGTTCCAAATGATATTTGATATGATTCCCAAGATGACAGACCACTAATTTCTATATCATAATAAGCTGTTTCGATTTTTTTTTAAAAAAAAATACATATAGCGATTTACAATATAAATCCAGTGGTGCCATTTCATATGGCAAATCTAGATACATTTGACCAGTACATTTTTTAGGAAGGCATATATTTGCTACCGGGGAGAGTAGGGGCTATTTTTCGTCACAAGATGCTCTCGGCCGGAATTGAGTGATGATGATAACGCAATACTTCCTACTCCAGAGAACCTCTGCAAAATCCCTTCAAGTTATCTGTTAAAACAGATGTGAAAAACAATGGCTCTGTTCTTATGAACAGCAGCCCTTGTACCTGTACTCCCTGACATCCCTGTGTAGTTTAGTGTATATTGTTTTGTTTGAGCTGTGTTAGATTATGTCATGCACACCACCCCATCAATGTTTGACAAAGCTTAGGTTATCCATCTCTGGGAGATGTGCCACTAGTTTAATTAGTGGGCAATGCTTTATTTTAAAAAGAAAGCTTAGGGAGTTCGTATACTTAATTGGTTGCAGTTAACTTTTGTTTTGTTCTTTTCTTTTTTAGATTGGAGTGGACGCCTGAGCATGACAGGATCTTTATTGGGTGCCTTCGATGTACTTTGCAAAGCTATATATGTTGTGATGCCATGGACCACAACAGTTAGGTATCTGTAGGTTTTCAATCTCTAAATTTCAGGCTGCTTCGGCATGGCCCTGTAGATTCGTGTACACACTAGATGTTCATGTAAGTGTAGCTGCCATTGTTGTGATTTTTGCATCAAGGATACAAAGGGAAGGCATGTGATTGATGATCAAGATACTGCTATATAAAAAGTTTGCTTATGTTGTGAAATATGGCTAAAATGACTTCATTGCGAATTGCGGGGAAGGATATTTTAGAAATGGATGTTAGTATACGTACATTTTTTTTTGTACAGTTAAGGTTGCCAAATGTGGGGGCTATTAAGGCCGGATTACTTAATCTAATGAAAGATATGCTATTAATGGGAATCTTCTTTCAGAAAGTTTCTTAATCCTATAGCACATAAACAAAGCATACTTCGGGTCGCAAGGCATCATCATCCGTTTGTTGTGATATACGTGCAGAGATCTGACATAAAAAGCATACATGTTTTTTTATACGATGCCTCGGTTAGTTAAAGCAATGCATGCCTACTTGCAGCTTCAAAATCTCATTATTCTCTTTGACATAATCTTAAATCCATCTCTGCCTCAACTCTCAAGTACACTCAGTCTTGCCTAACTGATTAATTGGTGTTGAAAAACGATTGAAAAGTCAGTTAGCTCTAGGCCTGAAGATAGATAACAAATCCCATGTCATGTTTTATTTTAAGCAGCCATTTGGAAATAAATGACTAGTAGCCGAAGGCCTTGTTAACTGTTCATGCATATAGAATACTTCGTGATTTTAGTTGCGACCGTGAAATTAAAATCGCAACTATATAGTAATAGACTGGATATCCAAGTGTCTTTTTCTCTCTGAAGTATATCCCCTTCTTAAAAAAAATAAATAATAATCACGAACTGGCTATTGTTTGTATATGTTTGTACAATTGGCAAAGTAGATACAATATCTTACAATAAAAGCCAAAACCGTACGAATTTTAAATAACAGATCACAATCAGGGCAGAGCTAAGATAGAAAGAGACTATGCATGCATGTGTTCTTTGTTTGTGGTCAGCTGACAACCCACTGCAATTTGCAAGTGACAACAGCAAACTTAACGAAATTAACAATGTTAATTCGTAGTATATACGGGTAGAAACATGAGTGTTTAAATCAATTAAGGAAGTCCAGTTATATATATACATGTCCGTGAGAACCCGTACGTTCTTCCTCCTCTCCCTTTCTTCCTCTTCATCGGTGCTGTGTTGAGCCCACCTCGATTCTGAGCCTCCCCCAAGCTTCAGCCTCCTCTGCTCCACGTGTGTGTGACTCCGCCTGCAACCGTTGGCCAAACTCTCCATGGATGCCGCCAAATATGCCGAGATCGAGAGGCGGCAGGACCACCGCCGATGCCGTGCTGCACGCCAGCTCTGTCTTCTGCTTCGGCCAAAAGCACGTTCCTTCCTGCTCGATGCCAATGCTCGACGTCCATCAACTGGGCATACACGCACATAAATTCATTCATTCATGCATGCATACTAGTAAGACAATTTGTGGATTTTTGCTTGGATTTTGGGGGACTTTTGCTGTTCTACCCTTTCGATTTTTACCAAAATATTACATATTGTGTTTGTTTTGTTGGTTCGATTTGTTGATATTTGTGTTAGAATTGAGTTTATATGCGTAAAGTCTATTCATTCCTGAAATTCCATATGAATCTTTGTCACTTGGTATGAGGTGATATGAGGAGGATTATAACTAAAATCACACACGCACGCGCACGTACGCTGTATATTCGCGTGGCTTGTGGCTTGTGACTTGTGACGCACGACAGTGAACCTAATCCACCTTTCTTTTGCTAACCGTGTATTTCTCTCTGGTTGAAACAATGTGGTTGAAGCCATATCCAGTATGGTCGTAACACAGTGGGCGAAATAATATGATCGAAGCCATAGACCAGTCTGGTTGGAACACAGTGGTTGAAATAAAGTGGTCGGAACACAATGCTTGAAATAAAGTGGTCGGAACACAGTGGTCAAAATAAAGTGATCAAAACACAGTGGTCGGATCCATAGACCAGTGTATGATCAGGATCTGATAAACACTGCTTAATTACCATTAATTGGTTTTGAATTAACAGTTACCAGTGGTTTAATATGTGCTTTATTATACTGTTACTAGAGAGTAATTGTCTCAACCTTTAAAAGATCTAGAGACATCCATTTTCCCTCTTTGTTCTACTACGCTAGAGGGTTGTGCTGTCGAATCAAGTCGTCCATTCTCTTCAGCGTGCATCGGGAAGGAGGGTGAGCAGATATCTCTGAACCATTATCGCAGAATTCACTTGCACGGGGCGACAATAAGGTTTCTGGGCAGCGCATCTGCGCGACCTCTCGCTGCACTGCTACATATACGTTCTGCACTGCTTCTAGTCTGCGCTGCTTCTTGTTTTTCATTATGCTCGACTGTAAGTTAGTTGTGAAATCAATCTATTAAGTAATAAACCTATTATTGTGTACGTTTAGAAGAACAATGTGTTGCCTACTGTTAGTATTGTTTTTTTGCATCTCTAGTTTTATGTGATCTTTGCCTCATAATAAAATCTAGAATTAAATTATTGTCCATATTTTCAATAATTTATTGGAACTTTATGGGTTTTGGTTGCCTCATTTCGGATTTGTCCCCTTCGTCGAGATCTTCCGCTGCCGCTCCTCTCCTCGCAAGCCTCTTTACCCACCGTTAGTGACCATCGCCACCGCAACCCACACCCACCTCAGTTGTTGATGCCCGCGCAGAGCCACGGTTAAGGGCTTACAGCTGCTCACGCACTAGCGGCCCACCACATCCCCGCCACTGCATTTTCGATCTGGACATCATGGATGGTGCGGCTTGTCGTATAGCATCCAACCAGAAGGGAGGGGGAGAGAGAGGAATGGCCATGGTTACGGTGATGGATGGCTTGGGTGGACCCGTGGAGGAGGACAAAGAGAGATTTTTTTTGAAATAATATTATTTTAAAAGAAATTTTTTAAAAACTAAATAGTCGATTTTTTTTTACAAAACTAGGCTACTCGCCATTTGAAATGACGAAATTGTCATGTCGTCGTTACAAATGGCGACAATAGCCTAAAACCATGCAGAGAGGTCCTTGTCGCTAGTTGAAATGACAACTGAGCCCTATCACCACTCCAATTGACTCTATCGCCATTATTCACGATCTCACCGTATATGATGCTCGCGATGAAGCCTGATGATAAGTTCTTATGGGACCGCATTGACTCAGGGACGACACATGTGTGAGGGACCACTATAGAGCATTTCTAGTAGGTGTCTCAATTAGACTGAAATGCGTGCACTCGCTAAAGGCATCCCTCTATGTTGCACTTCACATCGTAGCATCTTGGGTTAGACTTGACGATTGTGAATATATGCCGCACCGACAAGGCACAGAATTTGACCGCCTCCTCCACGACCTCCTTGCATTTGTACATAGCGCCTTGCCCGACCTCGCTCTGGTCGTACTCCCACAACACACGTGAGCCTTCATTAACAACGAGGTTATCGAACTGGTATGTGTTCTACTTGGATAGAACCGCCTACTGTTTCACAACATCCTCGCCGTTGGATCTTTCATATTCTAACAGATGCCATATAGTCCTGGTCTTCGAGATACATCCTTTGGACCAGGGCTTCCAGCTCCTCACCGTCGTCAGCAAGCCTACTAGCTTGCATGACTGAAGGAGCTCCTTCCACAAGGTCATCATCGACAACATCAACAACTCTCAGACCTTTGGCTATTGTGTGTGCCGCGCTATGGCTGGAGTCCCCAACTTCTTCTTCGGCATCACAACCCCCTTCTTGTTCATGCGTCGATGCACAAGTAGGCTTGGCATATGCTTGAGCCAGAAGGACCAAATCTCACTGTTCCTCCCTCGCCCTGCATACATATGGCTGTCATGATCTTGTTCCCTTGTGCTAAACTAACTCCTAATATGTGCCATGTGGTGCTCGGTTTGTAAGGCAACTCAATATAAGATCATACGCAGTATGGTCCAAATCGAATGTGCAGAACAACTACTGCATCACAGCGCCCCATGTACGTTGCTATGGTCTTGTTAGGGTCACGGTCACCGATTGGAAATAATGTAAATCAATCCCCTTAGGACCCTCAAGAATAGTCCCCTGACTGTAGTAAATTTTAAAATTGGTGGTGTCTGACATATTTAACGTACTGCACCGTAAATAAGATTTTCACGATTAGCTACATATCTGAAACTAAACTATCCACTGAAAAGGATTATGTACAACATACTACACTACATAGCCGTACATCTAAAACTATGTAATTCATCCTGTTAAAAAAAATTACATAAAAGGTGGACGACCGGACGGGCAGTGCTTCGCTAGCTTCTCTCCTCCTCTTTGCTCCTCTCTCTTCCCTCCCATCTTTCTCTTTTTTGAATAAAAGTGAGTTATGCTAGAATTTTTGGGACTTTTATAAGGTAGATTGTACTGTCATTTGGAATGGTGACAACGGCTTGCGGGATCCCTGTCAATATTTGAAATGGTGATTTTCTTATATTTTAATATTAAAAATTTTAGGGACTTGCGGGATCCCTGTCGCCAGTTGGAGTCGCGACAGGGTCCTATCGCCATCCTGTCGCCATTTCAACTGGCGACAGGGATCTCTCTGCACTGTTTCAGGCTCTGTCGCCATTCTCTACGCTATTGTCGCCATTTGGAAAGTCGACAAGACAATTTTGCCATTTCAAATTACAACAATAGCCTACACTACTACAGAAAAGGTTTTAACAAACGGTTCAAAAACGTCACCACACACAGTTTCGTGAGCCATCTAAGTTTATGGGTCAGTAATGACATGAGGTCATCACAGATGGTTTTCGAACCGTCTGTAATGCAGACTATCATATACGATTATTAACTCAAAACCGTCTATGATAGTTGACTATCACAGATAGTTCGTAGCTGAAATCGTATGTAATAGCTGATGTATCATAGATGGCTTGTAGATGAAACCGTCTGTGAGAACTGATGTATCACAGACGATTTGTAGATGAAACCATCTGTGAGAACTGATGTATCACAGACGACATATCCTAAGGAACCGTCTATGATATTCTTTTATATTGCTAAATCTATTTATGTTTATTGGCTAGCCTCAGGAAATGCTAGACATGCCCTCTGAAACAAGCTGAAACATAACAATAATATGTATACATCTAATTCACATTCATTTCAGAAACAAGCACATCCAATCCACATTCATTTCACAAACAACACATCCAATTCTCAAATCAATTAACTAAAATTAACCATTCATGTACATTTACACATATATACCATTAAGTTCAATCTTATCCCAATCAAGTTCAATCCACATTGTGGAACTTCCCATCGGGATTTCTGACCCCACGGTTCAAGAATGCCGCAAACTGTCCTCGAATGTTTATGAGCTGGCCATGTTCCAACACAGTTGTATCGTTGCTCGAAACTTATCGCTAGGAAGATTAAATTCGTATATATATAAATTGATAAGTATGAAATAACTACTGCAAGTTGACAAACCTGAGAATCATTGGTCATCGCGGAACCGACAAGTAGTTCCATGTTGTGGCAAATATAGTATCTACAGATGTTGCGGGCGGTAGTTGCTGGTGGCATTACAAAAATAGAATTAGTTAGTTTGAGAGGCATTACTACAAAGTGTTATATATGATTAATGTGTTCTAGCGAATATCAAAAATTTAGACCGTGTCGCATAATCCTTTCCTTGCATTTCCCTCTAGCAAAGTACAAGACGAACAACCTACATGATTCCAAGAAGTTAGCCTTAGCCACTTCAAAGTAAGGAAAAACTACAATAGAGTTATCTATAAAGGAAATGTGTTTACCCATCGATTAATTATCGGACAATTGTGAAGTCATGTGCGGCCCTCTTTAGGGAATCTAGTTATATTACCCTGTTATGTTTTGGTATGATTACAATTAGAATCCAGTGGAACCTACACAGGTATGTCGCTATGATCACTAAACCTAAGTTTGTGTTGCTTATAAAATATAAATCAACAAGTATAGCCATTAGTGCAGCACTTACTCCTGGTTGTAGGGCAAAAGTATGAATTCCTTATCGTGATGAGTTAGCAATGACTCTGTCATGTAATCATCGACGAATTTTGTATTCTCCTTGATGGTTTGCAAGGAGACCAAGTGTGGGTCGAGGAAATCTGCCGTTGAATTCCTTAATTCGGCTTCAGAAATCATGTATCTATATCTTAACTACTATATTTTTCAGTTTACCCTGCCTTTTTCAGTTTACCCCGCCCCCACGCCCGTCCCCCGCCTGCCTCGTCTGAGCTTCCATCTTCTCCCATTGAAACCGCCACCCCACCTCTCTCTCGTGCACAACTCCCGACCCCCTCTGCTCCCTCCCTCAACGACGTCGTCCCATCCTCTACCTCTTCGCGATCGCCAGAATCGCACTCTGCAGTGAAGCGCCGCGAGGGCACGCAGAATCGCCTCAGCAAGACCCGCCACAACGCCCTCGACCGCTGGCGACCCGCCCTCGCCCCTCGCCTACATCCGTCATCCCTCGCCCATCTCCCCCGAGCCTCCCTCGAACCTCCGCACTACGCCCCTCGCCCATCTCCCATCTTCCTCGAGTCGAGTTGCCCTCGAATCTCCACACCGGCTACTCCTCTTCCTCGGCAATGGTAGCTGCGGACCTGCAACAACGTTTCCAGGCAGTGGCTGGAGCTAGACGGAGTGCTTGTGTCAGATCGCACAGGAGACAGATCTATTGCTCGGCTGAGTTGAGCAGCAATGGAGGGGGCGGTGAAGGAGTGGGTGGGTGGAAAGCCCGCGTATAGCATCATCGTGCCCACCTACAACGAGCGCCTCAACGTCTCCCTCATCATCTTCCTCATCTTCAAGCACCTCCGGTATCCCTCTCTCTCTCTCTCTCCCCCCTATTGCCGATATGTTCTTCCCTATGTTCTCTCGAGATTACCTTCGGTGGAGAGCAACGTCAGATGCACATTCGCAATTTAGTTAGATTCGATTCGCTTCTATCTAGCTAGACCTGGGGCGGGATGCATCGACAGTAATTGATCTACTCTGGATGTTTTGGTGGAAGCTTTTATTCACATGTTGCTAATTGCACCGAGATTCACAGGCACATGTCATTTTCAAGCAGAAAAGATGATGGTCTATTAGTCCATTGTTCGCTCACATAGAAGAACACCCTTTCAATCCCTATTCCATGCAATTTTAGACGATGAAATATGGCCACTGCCTATATCAAGCACCGCTTACTCATCTTTCGATATGTAGTTGCTAAATGCTAGCGTTGCTGAGTTTGGTTGAAATGAGTCGATGTTGTCCACCCGCTCTTCTAGAAAGTAAGAAAAGAAGACATAAGATTAAGCTGACCATGTCATGTCACTGTATTCAAACTAGAATTCACTTCATGTTGTTTGTCAAAGTTATGCACAATTGTGGATGGTGGTAAAGCGTAATGCGGTCTTTGTCCTTTGTCAGAGTCGGTTCTGATTAGTGCTTTCTTTGCTATTTACATATTTGTGGTGTTCATGTAATATACACCCTTCATTATATCACTGGTGTGGCTAATTTGCTCGATTGTATGAACAGAGAGTTGTGAAACATGTTATTAATTAACCAGCTATGTCAAATGGGTGGCGAGAAACCATCTTATTTGGAGATTGGAGGCACTAATCTTCTCTAAGTCTTGGAAGTGTTGTATCTTTTTGTATCCAGCTTGTCTGGAATGGTTATTTTATAATGCCATCGTACACCACATTTATTTTGAACTTACAACATGTTTTCCATTGCTGCTGCATACTCCTATTGTTTCATGAGCATCAGTTAACCGCCCTCTTGTTATCCGGAACCTTAGTGTATTTCAATGGCAAAGTTATTGCCTTTATTTTGCTAAACTTTTATCATATTATGAAAACTGAACCTGTAACTTTCCACCTTAGGGATGTCAACTTCGAAATCATTATTGTGGATGATGGAAGCCTTGATGGAACTCAAGACATCGAAAAGCAGTTGCAGCAAGTATATGGTGAAGATCGTGTTGTAAGTGACTTCACAAACATGCTTTCAGCTAGGAGTTCATGTATATATGTGATGTGGTTTATGTTATTTATGGCTTCTTGCAATGACTTTGACCCGACATAATGCCAGCTACTGCGAGCTAGACCAAGGAAGCTAGGACTTGGTGAGCTTAGCTCTCCCATTTAAGTTTAGGGTGAATTTTAGGCTTGTTGCTTGTGTTAACTAAACAACTGGAAGCATCCAGGTATTGCATATTTACTTGGATTAAAGCATGCCTCAGGGGACTTCATTGTTATCATAGATGCTGATCTGTCTCATCATGTATTATTATTCACCTTTTCTTCCCTCCGTGATTTGGCATACTTAGGCTATTCGAAATATTTTCTTCCTATTTAGTTGACTATTTTCCCCTCTCACTCTGAACAGCCGAAGTACTTGCCAAGCTTCATTAGGTGAGAATTGTATCTATGAAGATGCATTTTAATTTATCCAGCAAGGATTATTGGATATCTTCTACATATTGTTTTGCAGATATTTAGTGCGCATTCTTAATCTAATTGTCTATGTCCTATGTGTACCATTAAGTCTACTAATCTGAAAATTTCTTGGCAAAATAGTTGTTTGCAATAGCTAATAGCTCACTTTTCATCGGTTTGCTTTTGTCAACTCTATAAACGGAATCTTGGCTAACCATGGAGCAACAACTTAGTATTGGTTTCTTTTTATTGTTTTGCAGGTCCCATCTAGTGCCACTGTAGAAGACAGGGTTGACAGAACTGAGGCATTCTTTTCTACTACTTTTCTTGTTTTTAAGGATCATATTTTATCTCTTTCCTAACATTGAAGTCTTCTATCTGATCATCCGCATTTGACCGACTTTCTCTGGTGGCATGAAAGCAAATCCCCCTTTAGTATTACAGTCACAGCGGTTTAGGAAATAGAAACACATGACCTGTTGCCACCAGTAACTGTCACTCTGTCAGTATAATTTTTTCACAGTTTGTTTTTTTTGTAAAAAAATGTCTGTTACAAGTAAGAACATGTGGGGATTAGCATCAATACAATAGTCCTTGGTAGTATTGTGATTATGAGTATGCTTCAAATCCATGCATTGTCATTATATATGTATATGTTTCTTGTATTGGTTTCCCGTACAAAAAGAGCCATAGCTCGCTGTTGTATCTGTCCTCCCAGAGATTGGTCAAGTTAGCAAAGTCTAAATCTCATTGGTCATGGTCACAAAAAAAATCACAACACAAAAGAATGTATTTTTCCTTACCGTTCTGCCGCTGCATACTTGTGTGGACATGTGTGGATAAATTGGCATAAAATATTTGACAATGCAACGTATGAACATAAACTCATGTTATGCTGCTAAAAGATGTTTTTTTAAAGACTGCTTACAACTAGCTAATGGCTACAGTGGTAAGACAATGCCTGTTATGGACATTTTATTAAGGGGGCAAAGTTGCTTTAATTCTCTTGTATTATCAAGCCTCAACAGTGCATGAAGACAGTGCAGTGCTACTTTAGGGTTCAGGTTTTTTTAGAAGAGGTTTTATTATTTCTGCGCTCCACCATCAACGACAGATGCGATGAGTTGCTTTTTGCAACCTCTGTATTTTTTGTGTCTATCTATCATCAACTAGCATTGGCTGGCTGGCTCTGGTTTGTGCTTCTGGAAGCGTTGAACCAATGAGAATGTGGTACTTATTTTATATGTATTTAGGGACATTATTTCCCACCAGTTTTTATCAGTTCTATTCAAAGTTGACTGCCTACTTCAAATGATACACACGTATATTTGGATTAGTTTTATGGTGTATTTAAGACATTTGTTCCTATTTCATGTTACCTGGACTAAAGAGATTAATTAATGTTGCTTCTGAGTTGACGTAAAATGTTATGTTGACTGAGTTTGAAAGCATGGCATCACCTATGGTTAATGCGACGCATCCTTTTAGTAAGCATACTCTTTCAATGTGGACAATATTTTTATATGTAGGCTAGCCTCCATGATATTCTCTTTGCATGCACTCCCTGATGTAGTTATGGAGATATATCGTAAATTTTGCTTACTGAGATTGTTCTCATGTCTTTTCGTATGAGCAAGCAAAACGTGAGTTTGAACTATTATCTTTGTATAGATTTAGCTGTTTACATTGTCATATCGATGTTGGATTTGGTTGATATTAGATTAATTAATGTTGGTTCATGTTCCAGACTATTCTTCATACGTTGTGTAGGACTCTTATCTTCTTCTCTTTGCCTATTTTGTTTCTGTTGGCCTGCAACACATCAACAAATCGTTCCATTTGCCACTTGCCTTCACGTATGCTGTTCACATGTACTCCTTCAAGATGGTTTCATGGTACATTTTTTGGGTGCTCACTACTTTAAATTAAAAGTGAGTTATGTTAGATTTTTAAGGATTGAGACTAGGAGTTTCCTTATTTACTTTCTGTGTATTTTTATACACTCCCCTTTTTACGCAGCCGAGTACGTATGTCTCTAAACACATCTACTGATTTACCATTACCACAGGGACCAAACGATAGTATATCCACGGTTGTTTAGACCTTACACTAATATTGTAGGTACTAGCTGTCTATATTTTGCTGTTTATGACAGAGATGGGTCCTTGATTTCCAAACATGAGTGTAGGGCAAACTATGGTTAGTAGATAATGATAGCAGGATTGAAAAATCTAATATCAGATCAGCATATATATACATCTGTGAAATATATGAATGTGTTTTTTATATACATTTGTGAAATGTTAGCATATATATACAGTCGTGAAATATTCTCTCTTTCTTGCATGTTGATCCCACTATTAGTTAATTAGTTTGCTGATCATCATTTCAAACTATGCTCTCAATTGTTTGTAGTGGACGTAGTCAATCAGCATTAAACTTCCATTCCTTTGAGCAAGAATGTATAACTGCAACATAATATTTAGTTCTAAATTTGTTTTTTCGTTGCAATGCACGGACACCTAACTAGTATATACAAAAGCAAAGAGTTATATATAACATTTATCGGTATTATACAAATGTTGACCGTGATTGTACACACTTACAGTGTCCAACATCGCATGAGTGAGGCGTCGAGGTTGAAGAGAAAGAACAAGTCATTGAAGGTCACCGTGAAGACATAATCTTAAACCACGTGGTTAGGATGATCCTTCTTGGATTTGATGTTGACACCCGAGCACCGTTGTTCATTTGTCTTGTTGGCCTTTTTCATGTACCATGTATGCAATCTCGTGCAAGAGAATCCTAGGGTACAATCGGGCTCTACCATCTCGACCAACGGCTCATCTAGCACGAATTTCTGGACCAACAACAAGAAGGGGATATCAGAAAAGGAGTCAATCGTCTTCGATTTGCCCTTGCTACCTCACTTTTTAGAGGTTGACTTCACGAGAGTTGACCGAGCACGAGGTGATGCATCTGATGCACTAGGCCCTTGCCGCTTCGGTGTAGGTAACTCCTGTGGACTTGACACCGTTGCAGGACATTCCGTGAAGTTGACACCGGAGCAAGTAGTTGCAGGCAGATGTCCCTCTTGGGCCACTAGATGAATTTTCCAATGGCTTGCCCTAGAGTTATGACCTCGTTGTTTGGGGAAATCTGCAACAGGACGACCGTGAAATTGGCATAAACACTGTCCATATTCACATTTGCCAAATCCGGCGCTAGATTTACACTGTGCACCAATGCCCCGACACTAGATGGATACGCCTGACCCCAAGCAGCATCGAGGGCAACAAATGCATATCTCACTTGGAGCTTGCACTTCATAGCCACGTACATAACGATACAAAATTAGCTACTCCAACTGGCCTATCAATGGATCGAGTATTCCAAAGATAATAATTATTACCAGGATGTCATCGATAAGAAATCTGTCGTCACCTTTTGGGGTAGGGTTAGGGTTGGACGCCCAGCTACTCCGAAGTTTGGGGGGCTGGCTAGCACAGTAGGGGCAGGGGCTTGCAACTGATTTTCTCTAAGCCTTTCCTCAAGGCTCTCCATCTGTCGTCGTGTCTCATCTCTGACGTGATCATTGATCTCATCTATGAGGGATTCAGTGATCTCATCTTTGAGGGATTCACGAATCTCCCCCCGTAGCCGTGCATCGCTCTCGGCTTTGGCTCTCTTCCTACTCCGGTATACTTCGAAGTCCTCTGGGAATCCATGTTTCCATGGAACATAAATACCAAGTCCTCTTGTGCGATCCGGTGCTCATTATTTCCCAGGCGCAGAGAGTATATCTCCCCCCCTGACTGCCTGAAATGAGCCTTGGAAAGATTGTGCACTCGTCGTTTCCTGCAATAGTTCGACATGTCATTTCACTTCCTATGAAGTTATGGAGTAATTACAAACTAGGTAGTTCAATATCTTACCAGGCGCTGGGACACTTCCTCGTCTGCGGGGTTTGGAAAGGAGATAGCCCCCGAAGATAGGGTAGATGATCTCGCTCTTAGCCAGTTTCGGGCACACTCATTAAGGATCCCAACAAATAGCGGGGAGACATTCAAACGGTTTGCCTGTTGGTCCCGATTCCTCCACTGAGGGATTTTACCCTCATACCTAGCGGTGCGAGTCTGTGGGGTGCGTGTTTTTTGCCTAGAGGGCTCTGTGCGCCGCACTTTCACTCCTAAAATCATGTCGTCTTCTTCGCCACAAAGTCTTGCCAGTACTCTTCCAAGAACGGATACTTGTGGAAGGGCGTCGATCTTTCTCCACGTATTTCTTGACAAGCATGCTCTTGAAGTTCTTGCACACTTTGCACGCTTGTATCAACGCGTGTCATCGCACGGAGTCCTGATGTTGTTTTGGGATCTCGAACGATCGGAAAATATCCGTCACCAACTCACCTTTCTGAACTTTGGTCAACTCCTTCCACGAATCGTAGGTGATGTTGACCCATTCCCGTGCAACTATTCCGACCGTTCTCCGAATGCGGACGCTTCTCGACGAGGATTGATAGGGGTCCTAGACTCATCGACCTCCGTGATGGTAAATCGGCCCCAGGCCTTTTTGATATTCCTCTTCTTCTACCGCGCTTGGATATTCCAAAGGGCGGTGCATCAGACGCATGAGGCGACGATGACGAAGAATGAGCGGAAGACATCTTCACAAGAAAGAGAAGTTCTAACACGCATGAACAAATTATCATAAGATTTGATCTCTATATGTATGGGTATACACACCAATTAATAAATAATTCTGATATGTAAGGAAGAAATTAGGACCAATACAATGACATAATTGGCATATATATAAACACGTAAATCCTCTAAGTCATTTAAAAGGAATAATATGCTTAACACAAACATCATATTAACAAATGAAATCAGCATAAAGCTAAGATTTAACATTTTAATATTGCTCTCAGATGTAGAGTTGTACCAGATTTAATCTTGGCCTTCTCGCTACTTTAGTCTATACTCTTCATTAATTAAATGTGATAATATTAATTCAAACTTTGAGCTCTAAAATAGCGCTTTACTTATCTGCCGATATGATCTTTAAACAAAAGACAACAGATAATACTTTCGGCCAACAGGAGATCAAAGCAAAATGATCACCAAGACAACACTCGAGTCAGCCAACAAAACTTGATCTACTGATAGTATAAAATATCACAGTTTAACATGTTCAACAATAAGCCCAATTGACTGATAGAATAGCATGTATTATGAATTGCAAAGGATCACAGAACCTGAAGGTTGAACCAATTAACCAACCAAAAGTAACAGACCAAATGCTAAAGATCAATCAACATTAGTAAGCATTCTAATTAGAGCTTAAGTTCAAACCCGATTATCAAAACAATTTCAGTACAAGACTATTATCATCACAAAGCATTCATCTCAAGCCAACCACACAACATTGCAATATATTCCAGTAGCAGTATCAAAACAAATACCTTTGGGCGTTGAGGAGAAGGACAAGTAGGGAGCAGTACCGGAGCAGCAGGGCGGCGTCGAAGGGAAGGCGCATCGGGCTCAGGGGAGGAGGAGGCGACGCGTGCTCGGGGGAGGGGAGGAGGCGGCGGGCTCAGGGGAGGAGGAGGCGACGCGTGCACGTGCTCGGGGAGGAGGCGGCAGGCTCGGGGTAGGAGGTGCGCCAGGTTCGAGGAGGAAATGGCGTCGAGGACGGCGATGACGGGCTCGGGGGAGGAGTTACACTAGGATGGAGGAGGAGGCGGCAGCAACGGGCTTGGGGGAGGAGTTTCGCCAGGCTGGAGGAGGAGGGAGAGTTGAGAAACTTGATCGTTTGAGTGGTGACACGGGCAAATCCTAGAGTTCGAATAAAAATAGGGTTGGACATCGCAGATGGTTCTAAAGTAGAACCATCTGTGATAAATAATATCATAGACGGTTCCAATAAATAACCATATGTAATAGATTGTGTATCACAAACAGTTTGTAGATGAATCTGTCTATGATATCTTATGTATCATTGACGGCTTTTTCCTAAGGAATCGTCTATGATATCTGATGTGTCACAGACGACTTCTCATAAGGAAACGTCTGTGATAGATTATGTATCACAAATGATTCTTAGATGAAATCATCTGTAATAGATTATCATAGACGATTTGTAGATGAAACCTCGTTTATTAGCCATGCCCTCTGAAATAAGCATAAACACAACAAGTACATGCATACATATAATTCACATTCATTTCAGAAACAAGCACATCCATTTCACAGTGCAAATCAATTAACTCAAATTAACTAAAATTAACTATTCAGAACATATACATACATGCACCATTAAGTTCAATCTTATCCCAATCAAGTTCAATCTACATTATGGAACACTCCCCATATGACACATTCTCGACCCTTATGCAATACACATATTATTTAATCTTTTAAAAATAGCCCTTCATGATGATCGATGCATATGTAGCTAGTTTCGTCTCGTTGTTCCTCCTCGACCCTTATGCTGTTTCCGAAAGGAGGAAACTCGTCAATTTGATTGTATTCTTCCCCGTCCACTACATTCTCAACTCCAACAATCCTCATTTTTCCATAAAAAACTATGTGGCGCTTCTTATTTGCCTGGTCGGATATATAGAAGACTTGAACAACTTGGTTAGCGAGTACGAATAGTTCGTCTTTGTATCCGACACGTTTGAGGTCCACGGTAGTGATGCCATACTTGTTGACCTTCACCAGTGGGAGATGGACCAAACGGCACCGAAACAAGGGGATCTTGAAAAACACGTAGTCGAGCTCCAAAATCTCCTCTATGAGCGCATAGTAGGAGCTCCTCAGCCCATCGATACTGAACGCATCTATGCGGACACCGCTGTTCTGTTTAGTGCTAATTATATCATGAGTCTGCGTATAGAATGTGTACCCATTTATGTTGTATCCTTACCATATCACAACTGTAAATGTTGGCCCTTTTGCCAACCATGTCAGTATATCACTTGAAACTCCTAGCGAGTCGCTCCTTCAACCATTGGTTGAACCGACTGTTGTGCTGTCTCGTGATCCAAACATCCAGTCGCTCCAGATTCTGTTGCCGAAGCATGTCCTTGTGTTGGTCGATATACAGTGACACTTCAATCTTATGTTGCAAGACTATGAAATGAGCTTGAGTATATGCATCCATATCTGGAGTGATTGCTTTCCTTCTGATGGTCTCGATACCCTCGAGCCTTACCTCATGGCGAGATCGAGGCACTCCTATCGGTTCAACCTGGGCCATGTAATCGACGTAGAACTCAATGACCTCTTCAGTGGCATAATCTTCGACGATGCTGCCCTCCGACCGAGGTTAATTCCGTACATAGGACTTGAGAATTCCCATGAACTTCTCGAACGGGTACATGCGACGTAGAAACACAGGCCTGCGCATCTTTATCTCCCTGATAATGTGATCAATGAGATGGACCATGATATCAAAAATGACATAGGAAAATACATCTCAAGATCACATAGAGTCGTCACCACCTCGTCCTACAGAGCATCTAGTCCTTCGAGATCAATGACCTTCTGAGCAATTGTGTTAAAGAAATAACACAACCTCATGATTGTCTCTCGGACCTTGATCGACAAAATACTTCTAATTACAACAGGGAGCATCTGTGTCATTAGCACATGACAATCATGGGACAATTCAGTTCAAATCTTCCATCGAAACAAGTTTTTTCATGTTGGCGGAGTAATCGAACAAAACTTTCACACCATGCGAGCACTAGCATAGTTCAGTTCTCTTGACCTTGGACAGAGTGTAACAAGCAGGGGGAGGTACGTTCGTCATTTATCGGTCTTTGTCAGTGCTAACTCAGGTCTGATGTCCATATCAACCAAGTCAAGTTGTGCGTTCACACCATCCTTTGTTTTGTTACGAATGTTCCATAAGAGACCAATCAAGCTGTCACATACATTCTTCTCTACGTGCATTACGTCGATGCAGTGGTGAACTTCTAGGTGCTCCCAATAAGGTAAGTCTCAAAATATTGATCTCTTCTTCCAGATATTCTTCTCACGAGTCCTCGATTTACGTCCCTTTCTGAGCACAACATGTAACTTTTTAACCATATCATAGACCTCTTTTCCGCTTAAATACCTTAGAGCTAAACTGTCCTCCTCTCCGTCGAATTGTTTCTTCATCCCGCGGTATGGGTGAGCCCCCGAAGGAACCTACGGTGACGCATGTACACGATTTTGCGTGAGTGCTTCAGCCACACGCTTTCGGTATTATCTAAGCAGTGAGTACAGGCTTTTGCCCCTTTTGTACTCTAACCCGGCAGGTTAGTAAGGGCAGGATAATTATTTATGGTGCAGAACAACAAGGAGCATAAAATGAAGTTATCTCGTTTGTACGCATCCCATATTTGTACCCCTTCAATCAACAGTATTTTTAGATCTTCCATCAATGGTACTAGATACACATCAATATTATTCCCAGGTTGCTTCGGCCCATGGATAAGTATCGACAGAAAAATATACTTTCGCTTCATACACAACCAAGGAGGAAGGTTGTAGATACAGAGAGTCATGTGCCAAGTGCTATGTCGGCTGCTCATGTTACAAAAGGATTCATTCCATCTGTACTCAATCCAAACCTTATATTCCTCGGTTTCGCATCGAAGTCTCCAAACCTCCTACGATATTTCTCCACTGGGTATAATCAACAGGGTGTCTTAGCTTTTCATCATTCTTATGCTCCTCTGAGTGTCAATGCAGCAGTTTTGCATCCTTTGGGTTTGCAAGAAACCACTTCAAACAGGGAATTGCAGGAAGATACCACGCCGCCATAGCAGGAGGTCCTTTCTTCAACTCAATTCCCTCTCTATCATATGATTGATTCTTACACTTGTATGGGGATGCGTTACACACCGGACATACTTGCATGTTTGCATACTCGTTACAGTAGAGGATACATTCATTCGAATATACATATATTATTTCTACTTCCATTCCCAATGAACAAAGAACTTTCTTGGCTTTGTAGGTGGCTTTGAGCAACTCGTTTTCCTCTGGAAGCATGTCCTCTAAGAGACCTAATAGCTCCTGAAACTCTTGTCGGACCCACCGTTGCTTGCCTTCAATTTCAGTAATTCAAGCACGGATGACAACCTTGTGTATTCTGGCTTGCAACCCGGGAACAAAGGTTTTTCCGAGTCCTCCATCAAGCCCCGGAATTTAACATACTCCCTCTCATCACAGTTCTCTTCTGCATCACGAAGCATCTGATCCAGATTATCACCGTGCTGCCTATCCGAATCGGAACCACAATCGACATCATCTGGCGGCACATCGTTGACTTTATCGGCGATGTCATTATTACCACCTTCCTGTATAATTTGATCTTCACCGTGACTAGTCCAATTTGTATAACCCTTTTTGAAACCACTTCGAATCAAGTGTGCTTCGATCTACGCTCGGTTCTTAAACATCTTCATTTTCTCACAATCAATGTATGAACAGTACATATATTCCACCTCTTAATCAATATATCCTCCTCGGCAGCTCTTGTAAAAGTAGACACGCCATTAATGTGCTCTTCACTCACACGGTTGTCAGTACATCTAGCTTCGGTCCATCTACGCGACATATAACAATTTGGTGTTAAATATTGAATTAATTAATTAGATACTATAGATGCAACTTTTGATATGTCATTTGAAATATGTATTTCTAATGAACTAAAAAAATAGCAATGCACCCTAGGGTCAGGTTGTTCATCACGAGCACATTATAGATAGCCTATGCTCAATTTCAGATGGCAAGAAGCCAACACTCGTAAAACAATACAAAAAGCTATATCTAAATCATCTTCAATTCTCTCTTTACCTATCTAAACCATCTTCAATTCTCTCTTTACCAAGCTAGATCTAGAATATAATGCAAGGAACGAGTTACTAACCATCGATAGTCAGGAACAAATTACCAAGCTAGATCTACAATCTCACTTCCTAAATCCACGGTCTCATTTCACCAAATCGCCTCAAAGCCCCACTTCCAGCAATAGTATCGAGAACATGGCTGGAATTTAAGACATATCGATCTGTGAGGGTTGGGTCTGCAATAAATAAGATTATCACAGACGGTTTATGTTGAAAACCATCTGTGAAGTATCACAGACGGTTCTGATATTTAGTAATATCATAGACGGTTCTTGTTCAGATCCGTCTGTGATACTTCACAGACGGTTTTCAACACGAACTGTCTGTGATATTACCTCTTCACATACGGTTTTTAGCGCAGCTAGTAACACAGACAATCGCTAAACTAAAACCGTATGTGATTGCATTGAATACAGACGGTTTTGGTCAACCTCTGTAATGAGGCGTCTAGTATTAGCCTTTTTGTAGTAGTACTAATTTTGTAAAAAAATTGACTATTTATTTTTATAATTTTCTTTTAATATAATATTATTTAAAAAAATCGATAAAGAGAGGGGAAGCTGAAGAACCCAAGAAGAGGGGAAGAAGAATGCTATTACTCACTGACAAGTGGGCTAAAATGTAAGAGGAATTTTTTTATACGATTTGATTAGTTGACTAATCACCACGCAAACGTCCACCGCGACAAAACCGTCTTTAGAAGCACCTTAGGGGGTTATTTGCACCAGTTTTAGAAATGCACTTGACGGAGACACATTGTAAAAAGCACTTGACAATCCTTTTTTCTTCTTTCTCTGGAAAAAGAGAGTAAAGCTCCACTTAAGACGGAGACTCATTAATTCATGTGGAAAACACTTCACTTAAGGGACAGGAAAGTAAGGTTATGCACAATGTACCGGTGCTAACTAGCTTTTTCCCTCTAGCACCAGTGCTAGCCCATTGTAGCGAGGGAAGGTGAGGGGTGCCAGCGAAAAGATTCCTGACACCGGTGCATGTAGATGCACCAGGTGCTAACTCAAAAAAAATTACGGGCCCACCTGTAAGTGAAATAAGAGAGGAAGAGAGAGTGTGTGGTGGGAGAAAAAGAAGTGATATTTTATTTAATTATGGGTCCTAAAATTGAGAGAGAGAAGTAGGTGTTAAACACTGTAGGAGAAAGATAAATTTAGCACCAGTGTAATATGACAGCAAGGTAACAAATTTGGCACCTGTAACATATTATGCATGACCTAAGAGGGTGAGTACTTTCCAGTTGGCTGCAAGTGTTGAGAAAGATAGCAACAGGAAACGAAAGCTAGCTAGGGCTGGTTTTGTTTAGCTGGGATATCGATCGGAGTTTTGAGAAGAGAAGATGCACCCCACCTGCCATCCGCATGCACATGTACACTCCCGCCCACAAAAACCCTAATCCTCCACTACAGACACATTCCCATCCAGCTTCCAGCCTAGCTAATCCTAATTACCATCCACAACAAAACTACGTCCACCCAACCTTATCACCATCCTAATTCATAATTGAGGACTACAATTTCATAATATATGGGATCATGGGTAAATTAAAATTGTCACTTTGAATAAGATCACTGCTATATATAGATCGACCTGTTGGATCCTTACCCGTCGCCTTTTATAAATATTATCCATGTGTGGGTACCAATTCTCAGCCACAACCAAAGACAGACAGAGTTTTTAGCGTTTATTTTTTACGCATGTCATCAACCTACCAAACAGCGCACCACCAGCTTAACGGGACCGGTATGAAAGTATGATTTTAAAGGGGAGAGAAAACTTCATCGAAGGAAAATGCTAACATGCATTGCACTTCATAAAATATACAGTGTCATTTGAATTCACATGGCAAACGGGGACCAATGAGCAGTCAAAATAATAAATTAAAAACCAAATAACCCCAGGGGAGGAACATGCATGGGCTGGGAATGGGAATTAAGTAAGAAAAGAAGAGTGTGCTCCTTGGAGAAAAGGCCACCTGCTAATTAAATTGCATACTTTATAGTGGCACCCAAAGTCTCTCCCCTCCCCCTCTATCAAGTCTTCCCACTGACATGTCCATCTTTCTCCTTCCTCTCCTCCTTTCTTATACCCACTTGCCTCTTCTCTTCTACACAGTTCAGAAGCTACTCTTCTTCTTGAGCTCTCCAAGCTCTCTCTCTCTCTCAACACATACCGAACTTCCACTTCAACCCAAGCTTGACAGAGAAACCTACAGAGACTTTCGTATACGTGGTCTATATGCTTCTCTAGCTAGCTCCGTATCACGTACTCTACAACAAGTTCAGCGCTACATCAAGGTATGAAAATATATGTTCATACTTGTACATTCAGATCTGCTCAAATAATATATATAGACATACAACAACAACAACAAAAAAAATCTTTTTGAGAAGGCATAGACAATCGATCTCTCTTGCTAGCTTACCTTTCTTGTGTTCTACTGCTATATCTATCGATCTTGCATATACTATAAGAGAGCCCAGCAGCCAAGAATTTAAAGTGTATATACATATACATAGCATGTATGTATATGAAATCTCACAAGCTCTGAATTTTGCTTGTTGGTTGCATGTGATGTGCTAACCAAAGACTAGAGCCGTCAAGCTGGCCAACCGGTGGTGGACTGGCGGCCATTTGGGCCTACCCGGCGGGCCGGAGCAGCCGTCCGACTCGTCGGGCCCCAATACCGAGCTCCCGGCCGTCAAAGACCCTGAACCCAGCCCGACCGGAGGCGCGCTGGACGACCACGCCGACGAGAACAATGAATCCGGTGGCGGCGAGCCACGCGAGGGCGCGATGGTCGTAGCCCCCAGCCGGCGCCCCCGCGGCCGCCCGCCGGGCTCCAAGAACAAGCCGAAGCCCCCCATCTTCGTGACGCGCGACAGCCCCAACGCACTGCACAGCCACGTCATGGAGGTGGCCGGCGGCGCCGACGTGGCCGACGCCATCGCGCAGTTCTCGCGCCGCCGCCAGCGTGGCGTCTGCGTGCTCAGTGGTGCCGGGACCGTCGCCAACGTCGCGCTGCGCCAGCCGTCCGCCCCCGGCGCTGTCGTCGCCCTCCACGGCCGCTTCGAGATCCTCTCGCTCACCGGCACCTTCCTCCCCGGGCCCGCGCCTCCGGGGTCTACGGGGCTCACCGTGTACCTGGCCGGCGGCCAGGGGCAGGTGGTCGGCGGCAGCGTGGTATGCTCCCTCATCGCCGCCGGGCCGGTCATAGTGATCGCGTCCACATTCGCCAACGCCACCTACGAGCGCCTGCCGCTGGAGGACGAGGACGAGGGCTCAGGCCCGCCGATGGCCGGCGGGGCCGAGCCGATTACGGCCGGCGGCCACGGGATCGCCGACTCATTGGCGCTGCCGATGTTCAACTTGCAGCCGAGCAACGGGCAGCTCGGCGGGGGCGACGGGTTCCCGTGGGCGCACGCTCGTCCTCCGTACTGAAGGCAATGGCCATGGCAACGCGCGAGTAGTGGCAATTAATGGCATGCATGGTTACTGTTCCATTGGAGATGCATGGAGTGGCGCCATTAGCAAGGTTAGTACATATGATGAAGTGGTGATTAATTAGAGACGTACTACTACTACTTGTGGTGAAATAATTAAATTAAATGTTGGTGTGTTTATTAATTGTCTACTTAATTGAGCTATCTAGCTATAGCTCGGATGCATGCGATGTTTGGTTCCTGAATCCTGATCGATCAATGCTTTTCAGTTAGTTAGAGGTCATTTCTCTTTAGCATTGTGCAGCTTGTGTTCTCTTTTCTTCCTTGTCTGAATTCGTTTTGTGCAACTTGTGCTTTTGATTGTTACTAAGTTCCAAGGAAACAAACGTTCCTATATCATAATTAATTAACAAAAACTAGCTAGTTGCTTTTAGTGGAATTCGTTCATTTCTCCCATCCTTAAGTATTTTAACGTAGTGTCAGTTGGGCCCAAATCAGGCACTGCCTCGAGCAAATGCTCTCTCTTTTTTTTTGTCCCCATGTTTCTAAATCTGATGGAAATCAATGTATCAACAGTCCATCATATATCTGAACTTTGTTTTGCATGTATCAGTTTAATTAAGCATGCATGCATATGTGTAGTAACGCTAGCTTTCGTGGATATCACAGAAGAGAGCCGAATTAAGAAAAGTAGCTATGCAGCGCTTAATTGTACTGTGCTCATCTGAACAATGCTAATTTAGATCTACTATAATTAAGTTGGGGCGAAACTACGAATTTACAGTAAACTGCACTGTGTGCACTCTTTATATCAACCATTAGTTTCAACATTGCCTGCATGCTTGATTTAGTACTAGATATCAACCAAATGTCTTTAGTCAAAAACAAAGTTTAATTTCTCCTCAAGCTAGGATCTCGTGGTAGGAAAAGAACTAGCTAGTACGTACAGTTGAATATGTGTACTGGATTTGGGAGTTTGTACATGCATAGTATTCATTATGCATTTTGTTCTTGTATTGCTCCTTTGACGGCCGGAAATTAAACATACATGCTCTCTGCACTTGATTAATTCTGAACTTGCATGGAATATGAATGGCAGGAGTTCCTCGGTTTTGATCAAAACCGAATTTCTGCGTGTAATTCAACCACTTTTCGCTAGCTTTTGTTCCAAGCTAGCTTTTACCGTTTGCTTCTAGTAATTAAAATTGGAGTACTGATAATCAATATTAAGTTGTTGGCGTGCATGGTTTAATTAACATGTGTAATATTCACATAATTTTGTTCTCCAACGTGCAGATTAAGAAGTGTTTCAACTTTTGAGCCCATATATGCATGGTGTACCGCATGCTTACCTGAATGGTTTTTTGGCTAATTATCTACGAAAACCTAAGGTGCAAATTAAGCATGTCTGTTCGCGGTAATTAACTCTACGTACAGTCATAGCGGAAATAGATTTTTTGAATTACGTACATTGAATAGAGAAATTGATTGGGGACTGCAGATTAATTCAAAGCTCTTAATTTTCTCCTAACAAGAATGTATCGAGACATAAATTAGGGATTTACACACACACACCTTTGTTATTATGCACCAATTTTCCTTAGCAAATTGTGCCTCAGTTGCGTGGTTATAAACATATGCATGCGTCAATGTACGTTAATTTTGCGCATGTGATACGTTGATCTCGTTGTACTCTTGGTTTTGATCTTTAGCTAGTGTCGAGATTAATCTTAGTTTGTCTGTCGACTATTCATCCGATAAGACGCCTAGTTGTGCTTGCGCGCCTTGTCTAATTAATTGTCGAGCCAAGATTGATTGCGAATTTGACTGCTGAGAAAGAGAGTGGAATGCTAATTTGGAGATACTCGCTAGCTAGCTTTCTACTCCCAGACGACCATCATATTCCAACCATGAATGTTGGTGCTGCAATGGCCGCTGCTGGCGGCGAGAGAGGATCCACTCCCCTCTCTCTCTCTCTCTCCAAGCCCCCTCTCCCTTCTCTCTCTCTCTAGGCGTCGGCGACAGAGAAGAGAAGAGAAGCAGGAGCTAGAGATCGACGAGCATAGGCTGCTCACCCTAGATCTGAGCCCGCCACCGCTGGGAAATGCACGGACTCGTTGTCCCGCGTGATTCGCAGCCCAGGTGCGCTGGAGTCCACTGCTGTGCCCTCCTCATACGAGCTCATCTGATCGTCGGGTTCCATCATTTTCGGTTTTTTTTTTTGCAGGTATTTTCGCTATTTGTTGCAGACTATTTCTAATGTTGTTGTACAACATGTTTCAATTTGACCTCTCAAAAAAGTTATATTGGGCTGTTTTTGTTGCAGTGGGTTATGTGATTTGTTGCACGCGGGTATTTTTTTTTACAAGTGGGGTTACGATTTGATACAAATTTGTTGATGTGGTTTGTTCCCACAAAATGGGGTTTTGTTGCGCACTTAGCAATCATTGTTAGATGTTGCATCGTTGTTACAAAAATATTATAATAATTATATATTTCCGAATATTATCGTTGTTAGTTTCAAATGTTGCATCTTTGTAACATCGTATATTTGTTTTGATTGAGATATTCGAACAAGATTTGTCTCGGTTGTTGTATCTTTGTTGCAAAAATATTACAACATCATATATTTGTTTTTTTTATTGAAACATTTGAACTAATTATAAAACGTATATAAGTTCAGCATTAATGTGTTCATCTATATATTTTTCAGATGAGAAGATGATATCCCCTTTTTCTGAACATTGTACTGTTATTTGTATTTTTGTTGCACATGTTGATTGTTGATGTTGCACCGGAGCGTACGATGAAAAGTTCGTCTGGGTGCTAGTCGTATCCTAATTACCATAGGTATATAAGATGATTAATACTCCAGTAAATTAGTGTACGATGAAAAGTTCGCCCGGGTGCTAGTCGTATCCTAATTACCATAGGTATATAAGATGATTAATACTCCAGTAAATTAGTGTACGATGAAAAGTTCGTCCGGGTGTTAGTCGTATCCTAATTACTATAGGTATATAATTAAGATGATTAATACTCCAGTCAAATGAATTAATTTTGCATCGTGTCCTCAAAGATAGCTAGGGTGTGCGCACGCGCGCGTCGAGAGAGAGAGAGAGAGAGAGAGAGAGAGAGAGAGAGAGAGAGAGAGAGAGGGGGGCTAAAACAATTGATGTTATGGAGACATTCGTATATAGATACAGATGGATCTCATTGGCAACAGGTATAACGTGGACGTGGCTTTCTCTTAATTAACTTGCTTGTGTATATGCATTCACATGCAAGAGTACAGTGCTTAAGTAGAAAGATACTAGCAAGTGACTCGAAGCAAGTAACAAATCAAATCAAACAAAGGATTATATTCGATCAATAAAGCAGCGGCTACGTACCCATTAACTGTGCCTTAGCTCAGCCATGAAAATACTATTTCTCAGTTCTTAATATATACAGGAAGTCAGGCTTGTTGATAGATATCTGAGACTGTGTACACAGTGCATGCATGTCAAACTGCTGCTAGTTAATTGTGCTCTAACTCGATCGATCAATTAAGCCGGTCGGTGACTCATACATACATACTTAAATGTACAAATCTGCATGCATGCATGCATTACCAGATGCATAGCCAGGCGGTCCATAACAATATTAATTAACTGCATATATACTGGCCGGGCTGGCTAGAGACGACACACGCACACACGCATACGTACGTTGATCGATACCATCTCCCACCCACACGTTACTGCACCCCACAACCTCAAACTGGTCCATAGTCACACACACTTCGGCCTTTGCCCTTTGGGCATTGGACCATTTGGCATAGTCACAACAAGGTCCTTCCCTCCCGTCTCTCGTCTATCTCTCTCTCTAACCCAAACAATTAATAGCCATCGGCTCTCACATCTCTCCCTCACTCGACATGGCGGCGCGGCCATGATGAAGCCAAACACAACGGTGGTGCACAGTGGCAGAGCGGAGTCGGAGGAGAAATGTCGGGCGTCGGCCATCGGGCGGGCCGTTGTCATTGAGGCACCGAGTGGCGGAGTGGGACAGGGCGACCGTCAAGCAGGGAGGGCGATTGGGCCGGCGGCGGCGACCCGACGCCTCATGTGGCTCCCGACAAGAAGGCAGCCACGCCAGTGCGCGACCGCAGTACCCAAATTCCCAACAACGAAGAGGTGAGTTCAATCTGAATTACCATATCCTCAATTCCCACATCAGCAATTTTGTTTATGTTAGTTTGAATTGTAATCGGTAAATCTTGTCTTTTTGTGAAATATAGATCTCAGAGTTTCAAAAAAAAAAAAGTGTTGATTTGAAAGGCATAAAGGAACACTGAGACAAATTGTAATTTTGCTGATTATTTTGTAATTTTACTAAGTTATTGGAGATGTTATCATTAGTACAACTAATTTGTACTTTGTTTTTTTTGCTATTGTGCACCTTTATATTTTATATTGAACAATATTTATGTAACTTGGAACACTCGTTCTTAAAATCTTTGGTCCATCACTGCATTGGTCTATGTGCAAAACAAAATACATCGTATATTTTTTGGACCGAGGGAGTAAGTCATTAGTGTGTTAGTATAAATAATCTTTCTATATAAAGTAGGCTGAAATTCTCGCTCCCCGCCAGATTTTGCTTTTGTCCGTTGTACGCCGTTCGATTGGTCTCTGCGTTGAGCTCTGACGCTTGGTTCCATACGTTTGCGTCGTTCGATCCTGCGCTCGGGTCACCCGCGGTTCAATCGCACCGGTTGTTGCCCTCGTGAACTTGCTCGTGTTTTCAGTCCACCTCGGGTTCTATTCGATAGTCTTTAATTCGCATGCCTTCTTGCTCCTTGGGTTTCTGTGCGCTTTGGACACCCTCTATTTCCCACCCTTCTCTATTGCTCCCGTTTCCTCGCTTCTGTCGGGTTCTCTAAGAGTGCCTGGTACTTCTTCAGCTAGCTCTCGTCGCCTCTGTTTCGCCCCTTCGCTCCAAACGCTAGTATTTTCGTTCGGTCTCGGCTGCTCTTCTTGAAATCATGTCTTCTTTTCTTCTCGCCGGTTTCTCTCTTCTTTGTGGTTCGTTTTCTTTGTAGCTTCGCTGTTTGCAGCCAAGGATATGATAGATTTTGGCTATCTTTGGATTTTTCTGGGTTTTCCCTGTCCTCGTCAGTCTCTTCCTGGTGTCTCCATTGGCGTTTCGCCTTGAGTGTCGTTCTTCGCCTCCCATCTTCTTTTCTTCGTGCCGGTTTCTCCGTTCTTTGGGTGGGGTTCTTTTTCTTTCTTGTTTCTCTGTTGCGGCCGAGAATCTTTAATTTGGGTTTTCCCTGATCTTAGTCCTATTCCCGCCGCCCTTTCCTCATTTGTGCTCCTCTCAGTCGTGCTTCTTCTTTGGGATGCTTCTCTGTGGTTTGAAGTTTAGTTTCTTTTGTTGTTTGTTTGCTGCGTTGCCCAGCCTAATATTGGTTTAGCTTCTCTTTCTTTTTCTACCTCTTCGCTTGCGTCGCAGTTGCCTACTTCGCTTCGGTTGCTCCCGCTCATCGTCCGCCTTCTCCTTTCCCACTGTTTTCCCCGTCGGTTGTGCATACTATTGGGGATGATTATACAACGAGCTTTGCTTCACTACTGCAGAAAAGTTTATTATAGATGGTTGTAAACTGTCATCACATACGATTTTAGAATTGTCTGAATTTATATGTATGTGATAGCAGGCGCTCATCACATATGGTTTTTGAACCGTATGTGAAAAAACTTTCACAGACGGTTCTTCTGTGATAATTTTTTGTATTATAAAAAATAGATTTGGTGTCAAACCAATCAATTGTTGAACAATAGTTTCCATAGGCAACCTCTAGCAAAAACAACTAAAATTCAATTAAAATTCTAATGACAAACACATTATAGAAAATGGAAACTAAAAGGTTTCACAACGTCCCATCCGAATGGGAAAAAAAGAAAAAAAAAATTAAAAAGTTAAACTAGCTAGAAACCATATGTGCCTCCAAGCTCCTGAAGAACTCATCGGCTTCTTGGATTGGTCTTGTGAGCTCCTCTCTGTATCGCACCAGCATATCACAAGCTGTTCTTACATGTCGCCCGAGTTCGACTCAAGCTCGTTGGCAAGGAAGGCGAGACGACTGAAAACCTCTAACAGTGCTCCAACCTTAGGTAACACAAAATTAAGTTTATTTTTTTTTACAACAAACAGCAAACAAATTGTGTATATTTTAGGGATGTATACGTGCCTTTCGGCAGTCTACCTCCTGCGGTAGACAAGGAGCTCCTCCGCATCCCTCCTCCTCGTCGTCGTTAGCTGTGTCTCCTTACCGAACCGCGATGGGGAATCAAGGGTTATCGCCGAAGCTCCGCGTGGGGTGGGGTGAGGGAGAGACTGATGGAAGACAAGGCTGGGGGTTATGAACCACAGACGGTTTCATACAAGAGTCGTCTGTAATGAGGTAATATCACAGACGGTTGTTAATACGAACCGTCTGTGACGTTTGCGATTTTCACATACAGTTATAATTAAGAACCTCTGTAATAATTCACAGATGGTTCCAAAGGAATTGTCTGTGATGAAGCGTTCAGAATAGTCTATTTTGTACTAGTGCTTGTTTCATGCATTGTTTCTTTTGTGTGACCAAGGGTTCATCCTCCATGGATCTGTGTGGATTTGACCTATACTCGGTTCTTGCATGTGCGATTTCCTTGTTTTTCGTTGTGTTCTTTCATGTGTGATTTCCTTGTTTTTCGTTGTTACGATGTTCTTCAATTATTCCCTTCCCTTTCTTTTCCTATGGGGAAACCGAAGCACATCATCGCCACCGCTGCTCATGGAGGTACAGTACCCTAGTCGCCTAATCTCGCCGTCGTCACTTGTCGGAAGCTTCAAATTTGGCCACTACTTGCTTTCTCTCCTCCTTTTGTTGTGCCTTTGGTCGCAGGGAAGAAGAGGGCAAGGCACAGGAAGAACGGAGCTGAGCTAGCTGCACGAGGAGGGGCCCAAAAGGCGGGAGCTTGACGGTGGTCTGCCCGCACTGGAGCCGCGATGGCCATCGACGAGGCGGATGACGACCAACTCTCCTCCATGTCCACAATTGACATCGTCCGGGCCTCCTGCCTCCTCGACAACAAGATTTGCGTCTTCAAGGTGCGTGCACTCCGCCAAACCGTAGCTAGGTCCGTGCCCCCTTCTCCCGCTTCGTGGTCTCCGTCTGTCATTGCAGTTTAGGGTTCTTCTTATGGGGTGTGCAAGACGAGCTACATCGGACAAACATGGAGCTGGAGTCCTTCAAGGATATATAATATCAAGGAGAACCAGGAGAGGATCAGGCTCAACAAGCAGCTAGCTGCCTTATCTCGTCGGCAACATCGGCGAGGTTCGTGTGTCACCCGAGGAATTTTATGGTTGCAAGTTCAATTTTTTTTCCCCGTATGCGGGCGCTAATTTTGGATGTGGATGTGGGATATATGAGTTGTTTTATCAGATTTATCGATTCTGCATGCTAGCTTAGTAGTAAACTGGATAGTATCAACAAAATCTGTATAAAATGAGAATTGAACGTGTCTGGTAGAACACGCGAGCGATGTTGTCTACGATTCTGCGTGCTTTTTTATTGTTTCTAAAAATCAAAGTACTTCTGAAGATGTGATACGATACAATATTGTTTTCCAGCATGGTGGACATCTTTTTATATATACCTCCTGCGGTATATGTCCCGGCCCCTTCAAAATTTAGTGTTTTAGTCTTTTGGTATGGTGAGGATTTTACTAATAATATGTAGTTGTAGCACGCTATGCAGTTCAACACACGTACTGTAAACCACTAAAGAAACAATCATTCTCTAAATAATTTTCATATTTATACTATCTAATTTATTGTCAGAGCCCGACGTCGCTTACCCTGCGCGCCTAGTTTCTAGCCACAAATAACAGCATGCACGTACAAGAAATTGGATTTGGATATCACGTGAAATATTTCAGTTTGCAAATACACCATAATCAACTAATGTATCTCTACGTAATGCATGAACTGAGTGACTGGCTGGACAGTGGCGGAGGCAGTATATAAGCATATGGTACAGCTTTACCCTCAATTTTTTTTAGGAAAATACATATTGTACATATTGTATATAAATATATGTGATATATTTTGGTATAGCCAATGGTATTTGATTGTACGTTAGTATGTAAAATTATATAGATTATGCATTATGTAGAAGTAAAGTAGTTAGTAGTAAGTTAATTAGTCGTAAGGTGGTAGAACTATATGTTACTTAAGTTCGCACTCTATTGGGAAAATCCTAACTCCGCCGCTATAGTTGGAGTATATATGTGTGGATGATTACCGCATGCAATGTAGCTGCCGTGAAGCACATGTATGTATGTAGGGTGTGCAGAGCGGGTGATTTCTATCCGATGAAGACTTTTGAACGAATATGAAAAGAATATATTGTTGGAATACCTGCAGAGCAGGTGTCTACTGGTTCTGGGTATATCTATCTTACACTTGTTGTTTGTTTAGCTTTATTATACGTTGTTGTCTTGAACACTGAGATAGGAATACTAGTTTTTGTTCTTTTAGAAATTCGTATGACTATAGTGTTCATGATTACTTACTTTATGAAAAAAGTTACAATATTGTTTATGATTCATCTAGTATATTTTTGGTTTAAAGTAATTCAAAAAAATACTCATCTATTCAACGGATACGACTGTCCAGCATTGTCTGTTTGTCGGAATTCGACTCTAAGAAAGAAAGAAAGAAAAATAACATAGAAAATAATACGAGAGAAGCGGTATTCGTACAGTCGATGCATGCAGCCATACTAGAATTTTGGACTCTTTTGGCCGTATGACGCACGAAAATTCCCCATTTAGCCCCCTTATACGCGAATTTCCTATTTTAGCCCCCTCTCGCCACTGCTTGCCGTCGGGCGGCGAAGAGCGACTTCCGCCCCGGACGGCAGGCCAGTGCCCGAGCCCCGCTTGCCGCGTGGCGGCACTGCTTCCGTCCGGTGCCGTCCGGACACGTGGCGGCGTTACAGCTGCGGCCGCCGGGACGGCGGCCCGGCGCAGCGTGGCCACCACTGCTGCCGTCCGGACGGCAGCAGTGGTGGTTCACCACGTCTGCGAGGCGGCGCGCCGGGCCGGCCTCGGCCTTGTTGCCAACTGCTGCCGTCCCGACGGCAGCGGGTTGGCAAACCACGCCACGCGCCAGCGCCGAGGCCCGGCGCGGGCGGCGCGTATAAGTAGGGGCATGCCCGCTCCATTCGCCGTATGCGAGCGAGCCGCTTCCAACGTGAGCAAAATAAGGTTAGCGCTAGCGGCGAGAGAAGAAGCAAACTGCTCCGAGAAGAGGAGGGCGAAGCGAGGCGGTACAAAAGGTATGTGGCATTCACATGCAGCTGTAGTTGTAGTAAGTTTTAGCAATGTGATTATGATGTAATAAGATAAATGATAGCAACTGAGTATCAATAATTGTGCAGTGGGTGTATCTTGACTTAATGTTCGGACGGAAAATTGAAAAACGGTGTGATTAGCAAGTAATTAGAGTACCCAGTAGTTAGCATTACGATTATGTCGTAATTAGTTGACTTAGCAGACTTATTGTGGTTAGTGTTCTCATTTTTTTGTCGGTAAAATATTTAGAGGTCATTCAGCGAAGTAGTAGTACAATTGAAATAGAGTCGCCGACGGTCCGGACCCACGGAGCGCGCTATCTATGTACTCTTAACCGGGTATATTGACCTTTGGTCATGGTCCATGCACTACGCAGTAGACGGCGCCAATGACAAACGGGGCCGACCTGTTAGTAAGTTTTTATTTGAAAAATTAAATGGCAAAGAATTGTATGTAGTAGACCCCGCATGTCATTGCTATAGGCTAGGTCTAACTGGGGTATGAAAACTTAAAATGCTTTGGGAAAATCAAGTGATTTTTTACTTTAACTTAGAATTGGTTTGACACTTTGAAGTACCCCAGAAAATTTTGAATTTTTTTTACAGTAGAAATGAAATTTACTTCAACCTTTCATGGATAGAAAAATCATATGAAGTCCATTTGGAATGAATAAATTTACGTTGATATCAATATTTTATTCCAATTGCTCATGTAAACCACATAATTTTTTCGCGTAATATTTAAACACAAATTCGACTAAACCTGCAACCATGTAATATTTTAGTTCGATGAGTACGTATGTCGAAGTTGTTTGTTGTGTTAGGTACTTCATGGCGGAGATACAAGATCTGTTCGTGTTCCAAGAGGACGGTCTAGTACGTGACGGACCATACGGTGCGGACCTGTCAAGTTGCGACCGCACCGTGATCCGGGCGCCGTCTCTGAAGGACATGGGCCTCTCAGAGCTAAGGCGGTGCGTGCGTTCGCGCTCGATCGCGCCATCGAAAGAAGAAGCGTGCATCGAGGCGGTGTATCCTCGATTGCGGGTGGTGCAAAGAGACCGTTTGGCAACTTATGAAGGTCACATGTGACGCTTCATGGGCCAATTACATGGGGTTGTTTGCAACCCGCCTGCTGCGATATATGCATGCGGCCGATGGTCCACGCTCAATTCGTGGAGAGGACGGGGACATCCGGCGTGGGTGGTTTTGGTGGAGCTGCTAGTGGGGAGGAGCAGCCTGTGTTGGTCTCCGGTGTCGGAGTAGACGCTGGCAAAGACGTGGGTGATGGAGACCTGAGGAGGCGTGCCGTCAATTTCGAGCCCAATGAAGGTGCGGAGAGATGGTGGGCAGCCCGTATTGATTGTCACGAGTACCTGGCCGACCAGGTGGACGAGGTGGAAAGCATGGAGGACGTGGAAATAACTAGTTCGGAAGGCGACGAAGAAGGAGAAGCTGGTACTGGAGGAGATGCAGTTGGTGGGCTTGTGACCACTGACATTGCTTACGTCCCCTCACGATTGGACGACGTTGCAACGACGTCGCTGGTTCTGCCACATCCGGAGGGAGCTGAGTGGGGGTTCAATGATGATACCCTGCTCCTAGGGCAGCGCTTCCCTGATAAGAGCGCCGCCCAGCATGCTATTGCTAAATACGCCGTTAACATCGGTCGGATGTATCGTGTGCAGAGGTCCAACCCCGACACGTACATCGTCAGGTGTGTTGATGAATCATGCGCTGGCAAGGTCCGTGCGCAGCGTTCATGGTCATTGGCATGGGTTTTCAGATAACGGTGCTGAAGGATCACACATGCGAGTTAGCTCAGCCGCTTCACAGGCACCGCAACATGACCTCCTCTTATGTTGCCAGCCTGATAAGCCACCTCGTCACTGCAGATGTCTCCATTTCGCCAAACATCCTCCTGGTAGAGGTTGCTAATATTGTGGGCTTCCCGGTCAGCTACAAGACGGCATGGCGGGCCAAACGCAAGGTCGTGGAGCGAATGTTCGGCACATTCGAAGAGGCCTACAACCTAGTACCAAGATTGCTGCATCAAATCGCAGAATGTAATCCCGGGACATACATAAACAAGCTTGAGCGGGTGCATCCGACGGAAGGGCCCAATTGCCTTATTCTTGATAGGGTCTTCTGGGCCTTTCGTCAGGCGATTGAAGCTTTCAAGCATTGTCGTCCCGTGCTGACGATGGATGACACCTTCCTATGTGGGAAGTACAAGGGTACCATCCTCACCGCCGTTGCAGCCGATGCGAACGACCAGCTAGTCCCCGTGGCCTTCGCAATTGTTGAGAGCGAGAACACGGATAGCTGGTTGTGGTTCCTGTGTAATGTGAAGCAGGCGGTAGTACAAGATCGACCAGGTGTGTGTGTCATCTCGGACCGCAATGCTGGCTTGATGTCCGCGTTGAGCACGATCCAAAGCGGGGCACCGCCGTTCAGTGGAACGATGTAAGGAGCCGTTGGTGCATGAGGCATCTCGCGGCCAACTTCCACACAAGGTTTCGGAGCAAGGACCTCATGAAAATGTTCAAGAAGCTCTGCATGCAGAACCAAAGGAGAAAGTTCGAAGCGGTGTGGAGACAGCTCGATGAGGATACCGCGAAGCATGTAAGGGACTCGGCGAATGCCGGGCAGGGGCATCGGCTGGAGGGTCCGCGAGAGTTGGGAGTTCACACAGTGGTTAACTCGCACGCGCCTGACCTGGAGAAATGGTCCCTGCTGCACGACACCGATGGTGCGAGGTACGGGATCATGACGACCAACATGTCGGAGGTGTACAACGGTGTCCTGAAGGGTGTGCGTTCCCTGCCGATCACGGCGATCGTGGAGGAGAGCTGGAACCGTACCATCGGATACTTCGTTAACAGAGCCATGATGGCCAAGAAGCATCTGGAGGATGGTAAACAATTCTCGGAGGTAATGCATGCCTACATGGAGAAAAAGATCAGCAAGGCGCGATCGCACGTGACTCGCACCATGGATGGCGTCAGGCAGAAGTTCGAGATCCGGCTAAGGGAGAAGTACGTTATGGGCCACGCTAGAGGGGATCGTAAGCAGGTCTGCACGATCGGTGAAGAAGCGTCGTGCACCTGCAACAAACCGCGGCCTTTGCACAAACCATGCTCCCATGTGTATGCGGCGTGCGCGGCGTGGCGGCAATCTTCGGAGCGTTACATCTCCGAGTACTACGATATCCACCACCTCTTTGCCACTTGGGGTGCCGAGTTTCATTCAGACGGCCGGACACACACTACGAGACCTCCGGCGGGCAGTGAAGTGGTGCCGAACGTCGACCAAACACCCGGCCGTGGAAGACGCCACTCACGACGCATCCGGAACGACATGGACGACAGCCAGCGCGGGCAACGGTTCGCCGGCCCCGTTGTAGACTGTGCAAGACAGTAGGGCACTCCATCAGCGGCTGTCCAAACAGACCCGGCGCAAGCAGTGCACCGTAACGAGCAAGATATAATTACTAAGTCGTGATGTCGCTTGCTTATTGTAATTCCTTCGATGGGACGGAATGTTATGTCGCAGTGCACTGTAGTGTTGCTGTTAATATGTGTCTTTATTTACGGACGGAATGTTAAGTCTTCTTGGTCTTTTGTTAACTCGTTATGCTCATGTGTGGTTGTTTCCTTTTTTGTCCTATGTTTTGCCTTGTTTTATTGTGGCACACGATATGTTTTAAGTACGTACTAACATATTTTATGGTATCTGCAGGAGATGGCGCAGCTCCAGTTGACGACGCGTCACGAGCCGCCGACCCACGCCCAGGATGGGGGCACCGTTGCCGGGCGTGGTCCGCCGGCGGCGGCCCTCCGAGCTTGGTCCTGAGCGCCCCCAGGGAGAGGTGGCTCCTTGACGAGCGGTACATCCTGCGGCTGCGGGACACCGGCCTCCTGCCCCTGGCCCGCATGTTGGACATCCTGCACGCGTTGCAGTTTGACGCGGCACTACTCTCTACGCTTGTGGACCGGTGGAGACCGGAGACTCATACATTCCACTTCCGGTGGGGGGAGATGACCATTACTCTTGAGGATGTAGCAATGCTTACAGGTCTGCCGGTGCATGGCCTTCCAGTAGTGCCACCTCCGAGGGCAGTAGACTGGAAGGTGCGTTTGACCGACAGATTCGGCCTCTCGATTCCTGCAAACGTGTCCGGTATCCCACATTCCTGGCTACGGTAGTTCATGATCTGCCCCGTGGATGCGACAGCGGAGGCAGTCAGGACACACCTCGTCGCGTACCTTCTGTTCCTGTTCGGATGGATCTTGTTCCCTACGACACAGGGAGACTGCGTGTACCCCAGCTATATCCATCTGGCGAGTCCTCGCGGGCGCTGACGACGAGGTTCCGCAGATGATTGGGGTTCCTCGGTGCTCTGCGCCACTTACCGAGGGTTATGCGATGCCACTCAGCGCAGTACGGGCGTGGAGCCAGTCCTGGCGGTTTGCTACACCTGCATGCGATTGTGGTCATGGGAGCACTTTCCAGTTGGCCGTCCTTATTTCCGCAACACGGTGCACCCGTACCCGTTGACCGTCCAGCATTACGGCAATGCTCTCGGCGACGACCCCCACGACGGGCCTACAATGGGAACACGTTGGACACGTGGTACCCTAGGGTGGGCCAGGGAGAGACCGAGGCGTGCGTACGCAGAGTTCCATAACCTCTTCGAGACTCTGCACGAGACCGAGATCATCTGGCGGCCATGGACAGGACAGTTCCTTGCAGACACGGCCCCCTACGGATTATCGACGCAGTGCACTGAGGACGATCCACTTTGGATGACGACCTGCCACCTGGTCTTCTCGCACATGGTCGAGCCGTACAATCCACAACGGGTCATGAGACAGTTCGGCCTGTACCAGCAGGTGCCACCGCCGGCGGGACGACCTATCGCAGCGAAGGCCCACCGGTATGTCCTTTTTTGGATATCATTTTATCTGTATACCTACCTTACATGTTCTGACATTAAGATTCATTTGCAGGCAAACGAGGAAAGGGCGCAAGAGCGACGATCGAGGCGCACCACACCGCCGTGGGACGGAGCCATGGAGCGAGAGGTGGCGACGACGTCTTTGCACGAGGCACGCGTCTACTCCATCCAGACGTACGCTTCGTACTTGCAGTGGTACATTCCACGCACTAGGTGCGCTGACTTATCGGGTCGGCCGGAGCGTGCAGATGGTCGGCATGCGATGGAGGACATCGACTAGTGGCCCGACCCACACCGGCGGCGCGGCCGACGAGGCGGTAACCCATTCTTCAAGCAATTTCCTTCAGCAACACGCCGCACTTACTCGTGTTTTCTTGCAAGATTACCGCATGGATCGTATACTGTAGAGGGTGCTGAAATTCTGGCGTGGGAACAAAGAACACCTTCGATCGCCTCCTAGCCGCCGTGCGTGGCATGACCGACGACGCGAGGGTGCGATTAGAGCCATGACTTGTGGTCGCCACAACGACGCACGCACGCAAGATCGCGACGCGAGAGGTACCCTCCACCCTCCGCCCTCGGCACCTCCCTCGGCACCACCCTCCGACGCCTGTCTCACTCCGAGCCGTCCGAGCTATGGTCGGTCGGCCCCGACCCGCCTCGCCACGGTATGTCATCTCTCGTTGTCAATACCTTTCCATGCACTCATTTTCGTGAGGTATCCGACATTAACCTTTCTTCTAGCAACTACTACGAGGGGCGGCGATCGATGCAACCATCGTCATCACAGAGGAGGCGCAAAGACACGACTTCCTCGCCGGCAACGGTTTCGACCGCAGACATCGGCCGGACTCCCCAGCGAGGGACGAGTGGTTGGGCTCGTTGACGCGCGGCGTTCGATCCAGTGCGGGACCGCGACCCGTGGTTCGCCGATACGTATGGAGGGTACACTGCGGCAAAGACTACACGGGACCGACCAGAGGATCCTCCTCAAAGACAACAACTCTTTCGGTGGCGTTAACGTAGTTACAACTATTTTCTGCGCAAAAAAACAAGGACTAACTCACCGAGTACCATTCCTGCGGGAGGAGCACCAGTGGCTAGACTAGATCTTTGAGGCCTGAGCCGGACCCCCACGCTGACATCACCGCAGCTTCGCCTCCCAGGCAGCCCCCGTACTATGGCCTACGAGACATGCGCCACTCCCCGGACAGATTCACCTTTCCTGAGGATCAACTACGCCGTCCGGGTAGGCGACACGACGATGCACCCTAGCTAATGTCATGGCCGTGACAAGCGTGTTATGTAATGTCATTGTGCATTTATGTAATATCCATGTGCATGACGTTCTCGTCATTTTTGTACACAAAATGTTCTCGAAATATTCATACAAAGCGACATTTGTACCTCGCGACTTTAATTTATGAGAACTGCATGACATAACGCATCTGCCGCTTCGCATGCACCTCGGTCCCCACAAGGCCCAGTATGAATACTTTGTGTGCGCATTAATCAAACACTCTACAAAGCAGGACGCGACAACACTCTCCCTCACCAATATTACGACCAAATGATCGCACTACGCAGCAGGACGCGACAACACCCTGCCTCGCCAGCTTTTCAGAGCGAAATGACCGCGCTATGCCAAACATGACGCAACAAGACCTTGCCTCGGCAGCTTTTCAGACCGGAATGACCACACTCTGCAAAGCAGGACGCGACAACAACATGCCTCGCGCCTTTTTGGATCGAAATGACCACACTCGCAGCAAGACGCCACAACACCCCGCCGCCACTTTTCGCATCAAATGACCGCGACTATGCCAAATCGACGCGACAACACCGCCGCCTTTTTCAGAGCGAAATGACCGCGCTATGCCAAACATGACGCAACAAGACCACCGCCGCCGCTTTTTCGAGATCGAATGACCACACTCGCAGCAGACGCGACAACACCATGCCTCGCCACTTTTCGCATCAAATGACCACACTCGCAGCAGACGCGACAACACCACGCCTCGCCCGACTTTTCAGCGAAATGACCCCACTCGCAGCAGACGCGACAACACCACCGCCACGCCGCCACTCACGCCAACTTAACCACACCAAGCCAACCATGTGGCCTATAAAACAAGGTGAAAGACATGAACTATACAACCAAACCCAACCACGCATACACACGAGCTTGCCGCCACGCTAGGATGGACAAGAGCGAAGCAATGGGGCGAGATCCGCGAGTTAGCTCGGGCTTCTACGGCACGGCCGAACAAGCTAGGGATCTTTGCGGCTCGGGGCCGGCAAGAGCGTGCGGGATGGAAGCTCTTCGCAATGAAGCCCCGTGGCGACAACCCCTGCCGGAACGTCCCAACCGAAAGCATTCGCCGCAACACCCGCCAGAGGGGAGACGCCCTCTCGCCGGTGCGAGGACACATGCAAGTTCTTCAAATCCAAGCACCGACCGAGCCTCGGATGCGCTCTTCGGGTTGTCCCAACTACTCCTCGACTATCCCGACCGTCGTTGGGATACGAGAACCTATCGGCAATGGTAGGAGTACTTACAAGAAGTTCATGTACCAACTCTCTTTTGAATCGCGCTTACAGCCTCTCCCGTCTACCCGTAGTCCCCGAGCCTCTGTGGCTTCCGCCGATGGATCGACCTAGATATCCATCCACCGACGACCGCGGCCGACTCGAGAGTGGAATGCCGAAAGGGCCGCGAGATCCGGAGGAGGATCGTCGGATTGAAGAGCGCAACGAGCGTATCCGCCGGGAGACGCAGCCCATCTCGAGGCGTCAGCGCAGGAGCGCGAGGCACGCGAAAGGGCCGTGAAAAAAAGCGGAAATGGCGGCCGAGGCAAGGGCGTGGCGAGGAGTACAATGCCGAGCTCGGGAGGAAGGGCAAATGGCCCCGGCCCACACAGAGGTCGGGCCATTCGTAGTACTCCCCTTCGCTAGCTATATTATTTACTATCTCCTAAAGGCATGCGTGCCACATGGCCCGGAGGCTTGTGTCGCAATGTACCGTACTAGTAGCGTATGTAACTAAACCAATTAAGCCGAACCAACATGCCATGTGACCACATGGAACGTGCTTCGTCCATGGAGTGCAATACAATTCTGATTTTGGGCCTCCTCTGAGCCAACAAAATAATACTATATTGCAAATATGCCTCTTCTCCTGCAATTCCAGAAATAATTATTCACATCGACATTGATTCTTCTATGTTTTAAGGTATCTTCAGAATCACAACGTTCTCATTTCCTTTAGTTCGGTTCTTGGCATCTTCAAAAATATGATCAAGAATCATAGCGCTAAGAGTACTCATGTGGTAATAAACTTCACACATTTCGAGTCACATGAAATCAAAACCCTAATTTCCGAAACGTCTCCTCATAATTTCCACACCTAGACCCTGAATTTGTCGAGATAATCTCGGAGCATATAAAATAACATAAATTTTACACAATCAAGTCCTCTATGTAGGGAGTCAGACAAAAAAATTTCATAATGTTCGGACCTCAGTTTCTATATTAGAAAATTCATACAAAATTTTGACTTCAAAGACTTATGTAGATAAAAAAAATTGATAAAATTTCAAAAAAATTACACAACTAATCACACTATGCCAGGAGACTCCATAAAAAATTTTATAATTTTTTGAGCTCATATATTACATTTAAAAAATTCTCGAACAAATATTACATTTTTCAATTTTTTAAAAAAGAATGAGACCACTATGTGCCGTGGGGGCGGCGGTAGTCGCTCTTCCGCCGCCCGACGACAAAAGTGGCGAGAGGGGGTTAAAATGGAAAATTCGCGTATAAAAAGATTAAATGGGGAATTTTCGTACGTCATACGACCAAAAAGTCCAAAATTCGCCATACTAGTTGAAGGATATACTTGTTTTATTACGGGGGCGCATACGCATTCGATCTAATCAGTGGTCGATCGCAAGCAGTTGATGAGGGATATAGAGCTAGGCGAGGGGAGATGAACCTGCTGCTTGCTTGCTTTGTACATCCAACCTCATATCATATAATCCTTTGGTTTCCTTGCGCCGATCGCTAGCTGACACGTTTAATTACTCTATCATCGGATCTCTCGCCGGTTTGGCATTCGACAAATCACGAACAGTTAAAAATATCTTTTAATTTTTGGTTCGGAGTCCGGAGTCAGGAGTCCGCCACTGCTGCTATTACTCCGTTGATACACTAGACCTGGGTCGGCTCGGTCGAACAAGTCCACAGGCTGCAGCTAGCTACCGGTAGCCAAATTAAGGACACGAGAACCCGATTGCGTGAGAAGTAATTGTGTGTGTGACTGGAAGAGATGCCGCAGAAGATCTGAAGGAGGGAGGTGGTGTCTAGGTTCTCCTCCCCTCCCAGCTTTTGCTTTGGGGCCCACCAGAGTCAAGCACTAATTAGCAGTATTTCGATGCAGCCGGGTCCACGCGCACCTGGAACCACCTGTCAGATAAATATATATGCAGCTGCTCTCTCCATGCTTCCGCTTTCCTCTCCCCCTCCCCCCCTTCCTTCTAGTAACTGCAGCTCAGGGAAGGATCGTCCTACACTATAAATCTAATGAGAAAATCATATCCAACTTATCGCAATATTTACATGATCCTGAATCGCTTAATAAATATTATTTTTTCTTTCATATACATATAAATTAACTCCGTTTATTGCATCACTTACTACTATTACCTAAAAATTAAAATTCTGAGCTTATAGATTGTTTACCTTTGGAATTTTAATTTGACGCCAACTTCTCTCCCAAATGTGCTGCCTATTTTCAGCCATTGCCGCCTGACAAGGAAGAGGGTTATGCGCCGATGGCCATCTTCTTTCACCCTGAACTCAACCAACGACTCGGTTTTCACAGCCATTGGTCTATGTAGTCCTCACCAGGCAAATTACGGCGAGGAGGTGGGAGGGTGGGGGAGTAGGTGATGGCGGTGTCGCGGTGGTAAGCGAGGAGGCGACGGCGATACTACGCGGAGCAGGAGGTGGTGGCGCAGAGGAGGATTAGGATGAAAAGGACACAATACGGTGATCCCGAGACGAAAGGATATCGTCCCGCTGCGTGAGAGTAGACTCATTCTTTTATTAGTCAAGATACATCGACTGATGTGTAGTTTTAATATGCTTTTTAACGGGGATAGACGCTACCCTCCCGAACCGAACAAAACTTAATATCGGTAACGTCAACGAAAATTAGTTACTGTTTGATTTGTTACCAAAATTTGATAACATCTACAAAAATTTAATATCATCAACGAAATAAAATATCACATGTGGACAATCGAGAATAAAAAAAATCCTCACCGTAAACTTTGGTAGACCACATGTACAAAAACAACGTTTTTTTTCTTCTCGCTCGCTCGCTCGCTCAGTTTGCTGCGCAGTTGCAGTTATATATAAAAACGTCTGATTGGCCGAAGTAAGCTAAGGCATTTCGTTCATCCCTTCATATTTAATTAGTGGGCAATCCCCACCCGATGCTTCCTGTTTCCTCTCCCACTTGCTGCTTGATGCTTCATTTCTTCTTCGGTTTCTCCCACGACTAGCCAATGCTTCCCTTTGCTCTCCTCCCCCCAGACATCATCTCCTCATGGCCTAGGCCTACCAGTAGCCTCTGTTCTTGGTGGTTCTTCCGGTACGACATGGCCTCTCCGATCGATCGATATGATGGATCGCTTCCTGTTTTTTGCCCCTTGTTTACTCTCCCTTCTTCTTATCTTTTCTCTTTTTTTTTGACTAATCAAGGCCTTTTGCTGCTTCTTGTCTCCTGCAGAATCGGATGGTGCCCTTTCCTCGTACCCAATACCGCAAGGATCACTGTTGCAGCCAAGAACAGCTGTTCTCGAACTTGAGGTATTTCATCTCTCTATCCAAGCTTGTTTTGATGTCTTGTCTGTAGCTTCAAAGAAATTCGTTGGATTTGCTCCATTTGTCTCTTGATTGGATTGAAATGCTACAGAAATCGCCTAATTAGTTTCTATTCAGCTCTTGTTAGTATAGGACAGATGTCGGGTTGGAATTTCTCATCTTGTTCCCCTGCCCCTAGGTTTTGCTGGTGCTGATTCACACATCCCGTTGCTGTAGACACAGCTGAAGTTTTGATATCTTCCTGGTAAGTTCAGAAAGAAAGAAAGAAAGAAAGCTCCAATCTTGGGAGTAATCCACACACTGCTTATAAACTCAAAATGGTTTGGTTGTTCTGATTCGTTTGATTTCCACATATAGAGATGAGGCGAAATTGCTAATGCCCCCCGAGAGGTCGCCCAGTTTTGATCTTTTCCTTGGGTCAGAAACGCCGCCATTTCGGACTAACCAAAGCGGCGCTAATCTTGCTTTCCACTTGAACGCTACAATTAGTGCTGCCAAGATTATAGATTCTGCTAATCTTGCTCCCTAATCACATCGTATAGCCTCAAATTTATGCATAAGTTGCCAATTTTTTACATCCTTCCTCGGCAACTTGGGCTAATTCGCAGTCTGTTTCTGACAAAGCTCATCCATTTGCTCCCATTGGCGCAGCTGTTCTGGATGATGCCTCCAAGATTCCGATGCCCAGATCACTATCCCCACACCACCATGCGCCGGCTCCTACCCCTGCTCCTTGCGCTCGCACCCGCCGCCGCCGCCGCCAGCGGCGGCGGAGACGTGGGGTACCCGCATTGCCACTGCGACGGCGGCGGCGGCGGCTTCTGGAGCATCGACAACATCTTCAAGTGGCAGAAAGTGAGCGACCTGCTCATCGCGGCGGCCTACTTCTCCATCCCCCTCGAGCTCCTCTACTTCGTCGCCGGCCTGCGGCACCTACTCCCGTTCCGGTGGGTGCTTGTCCAGTTCGGCGCCTTCATCGTGCTGTGCGGCCTCACCCACCTGCTCGCCGCCTTCACCTACGAGCCCCACCCTTTCATGGTTGTGCTGCTCCTCACCACCGCCAAGTTCCTGACGGCGCTGGTGTCCTTCCTCACCGCCATCACGCTGCTGACGCTCATCCCGCAGCTGCTCCGCGTCAAGGTGCGCGAGAGCTTGCTCTGGATCAAGGCCTGCGAGCTCGACCGCGAGGTCGTCCTCATGAAGCGGCAGGAGGAGGCGAGCTGGCACGTCCGCATGCTCACCCAGGAGATCCGCAAGTCGCTCGACCGCCACACCGTGCTCTACACCACGCTCATCGAGCTCTCCAGGGTGCTCGCGCTCAAAAACTGCGCCGTCTGGATGCCCGCCGAGGACAAGGCCACAATGTGCCTCACCCACGAGCTCCGGCGGGGCACTGACGGCCTCGTCGTCGGGGTGGACGACACGGACGTCGTCGAGGTCAGGAGCAGCGACGGCGTCAAACTGCTCGGGCCAGACTCGCTCCTTGGGTCGGCAAGCGGCGGGGGCAAGGAGGACACCGGAACGGTGGCGGCGATACGGATGCCGATGCTCAAGGTGTCGGATTTCAAGGGTGGGACGCCGGAGGTGATCCAGACGAGCTACGCCGTGCTGGTGCTCGTGCCTCCCAACAACAAAAATTGGGGGCCTCACGAGCTGGAGATCGTCGAGGTGGTCGCCGACCAGGTGGCCGTCGCGCTTTCGCACGCGTCCTTGCTGGAGGAGTCGCAGGCAATGCACGACAGGCTGGCCGAGCAGAACCGCGAGCTGCTGCAGGCGAGGCGGGACGCACTCATGGCGAACGAGGCCAGGGACGCGTTCCAGCTCGTCATGAGCCAGGGAATGCGGAGGCCGATCCACTCCATCCTTGGTCTCGTGTCTGTGGTGCAGGAGGACAGCCTGACACCAGAGCAGAAGCTTGTCGTAGACACCATGGCGCGGACGGCCGCTGTCGTCTCGACGCTCATCAACGACGTGATGGAGATGTCCGCCAGCAACCGGGAGCGCTTCCCCCTGGAGACGCGGCCGTTCCACCTGCACTCAATGATTAGGGACGCCTCCTGCGTCGCGAGGTGTCTCTGTGACTTCCGGGGGTTCTGTTTCGCAGTGCACGTCGAGAACACGCTACCGGACCTTGTCATTGGCGACGAGCGGAGGATCTTCCATGTCATTCTGCACATGGTTGGCAATCTGATTGGTCGGATTGACTCGGGGCATGTCACATTCCGGGTGCGTGCCGATGATGAGGTGATGGAGGACAGTCTTGGCCAGAGGTGGGATCCGTGGAAGCCAAGCTACTCTAGTGGATACTCGTCGGTGAAGTTTGTCATTGGGGTGAAGAGGCCACAGAGCGTCGACTCAAACTCATTCGCGCAATCCTTACAGAGGCCAAGTGGTGAAGGGTTTGATCTCAGGCTTAGCTTCAGCATGTGCAGAAAGCTTGTGCAGGTATTGTCAAATTGTCCTTTCAATTTATCATATGTTTGTTCCCTGAAGATGCTAGCTTACGGTGTCCAAATGCAAAGTCAGTTCAATCTGAGAGCATAACTGCTCAAGTTACAGTCAACTGATATTGTTATCTTTTTTTTTTTTCTTTTTTTTGATACTACTAACAGATGATGCAAGGGAACATATGGGCAATTCTTGATGGCCAAGGACTCCCAGAGAGCATGACCCTAGTTCTGAGATTCCAGCTGCAATCGCCGCTCACATCATCCAGTCTTGGACGATCAATCGAGCGACAATATGCATCACCATCGTGTCAACTAACAGGCCTGAAAGTTCTGCTCATCGATGACGATTACATCAACCTGGTCATTGCTTGGAAGCTCCTGGATAAGCTCGGCTGCGTAGTTTCCTCACTCCCCTCAGGATCAGGGTTCCTGAACTCTGTCGGACCCTCGTCAACCACATTCCAGCTTGTCATGGTGAACCTCGAAATGACAAGAGTAAACGCATTTGATGTTGCTACGAGGATCCAGCAGTACAGGAACGGCCGCTGGCCCTTTGTCATGGCCATGACGTCTGAGCAAAACGCCTGGGAGAAGTGTGTGCAATCCGGGATTAATGGCCTCCTCAAGAAGCCGGTTGTTCTGCAGGAAGTAAAAGAAGAGCTCATGCGAATTCTTCAGAGCACGTGATGTTTGCAGGTTTTTGCCCCCTTGTCAAGAGCTCTAAAATCGTGAATGCTTCAATGGCTGTGACTGACACACAATACAACCTCACCATCCGGCATTGCAGAAGGAAGAAGTCGGGAAATCTTTGCTCGAAAAGGCTACGCCAATGGCGAAAACGCATTGGCTATTGAGGGTTGGAGTGTTGCAGTGTTGCTGGGGACCTCCATCTCCTCCTTCAGTAAGTAGTTCAGTGGCAATGCCATATACCAGTAGATGGGAAGTACACCTGAAAAAGGAGTGATACTTTCATTCATCATAGAAATCTAGGTGATATGTAATGATCAGTACTGGGAATAAGATTTTGCGGTGCCGGACAAGTGGAAATGCAAGTTTTGTATCTCTTGATTAACCTGGCCGTGAAGATTTAAGGGAGTGGAACTGAAATGCTGATTTCTCTGATAGAAAAAGGGGGGAAACAGAAATCCATGATTGTAGTTACGAAGTGAAGAAAAACCCCGTGGGGGAATATAAATATCCTTTCGTTGATGTGGTATGCTAGGAATCTCTTTGTATTCTTTATCTATCTTTTGTATTATCTTATATGTATATGGTATGCACTCTTTGTACATCTTATATATATTGTTTATTGATTCTCTGAATACATACACACAATATTCATAACATGGTATCGAGTAAATGTTAGGGTTTATTGTAGCTGCCATCGCCGTCTAGCTTCTGCTAGTCTTTTGCTGCCTGTTGCCCCTGGGAGGAGCTATCTCCGCTCCCAGGGGCGGTCAGATCCAGATCCATCTAGCGTGTTGTCTCTACTCGACATCTTGGTGGTGTTGTTGTCTCGCCGACATCTTGGCGTTGTTGCGATTCTGATCGAACGATCTCGAGCCTCCCACTTCCCGATCGTAGGTGCCAAGTAAGCAGCAGCACCCATTGACGTAATGGCCGACGAGGCGAAGGCGAGGGGCAACACGGTGTTCTCGGTGGCCGCTTCCAAGAGGAGGCAGTGAAGCACTTGTCCGATGCCATCGCGCTCACGCCCTCCAACGAGGCCCTAAAGGTTGGCCTTGCCCAAGCCCGCCGGGCCCTCCCATGCCGCCTGGCGTCTGACATCGACGCCATCGCCAAGTCTGGATCGTCTTGGGGTTGGTGGCCCTCTACAACTTGGTGCCGGTGCGCAGCACGTTCTCCTGCTTGCGCTTCTCCCGCTACTTTTGCTTCGCGACTTTGTTCTGCCGGATCTCCTCCTTGAGCTTTGCCATGCGCGTCTGGTAGGTGCACTTCAGGGACTTCTTCCACGCGTGCTGACAGAGGAGGCAACGAGCTCGATTGCTCGATTTTGTGTGAGAAAACAGGGAGGGGGAGTCGGTGAAAACAGAGAAGGGGAGCTCGATTGCTCGATTTTGCTTTCCGATGCTAGTTATCTTTTCTTAGCGTCCTTTGTGCCTTTTTTTTTCTTCTGTTGCGTCCATCTAAGTCCATACCACTATATCTTTGAGTTCGTCTAAACTATGCGAGTCCACAAATTTATTATCAGGCGTAGAAGCATATGAATTCTCCTTTTGCATGTCAACAGCTGTCGCTCTTTTCTTCGAGCCGCTGCAGATCGTTATGACGCCGCTTCTCTCTTAGCCACCACACCAAGCTTTTAAGGCAGCCGCGCTTCTTTTGCATTGCGTCTCTGTTGCGCTTCTTGTGCACTGCGCTGCCACCGTCTTTGGTTTCGATCTGCGCCGCCATACTTCTATCATATTCCTCTTCTGCTTGATTTGACAACTTCTCTATTTTTGTCGGTTTATCATCTTCTTTGTCGTGTTGCCGCGGTCGACTTTGCTCACGCACCTTGTGCATCATGGGCTGTCACACGACACCAGATGGAAGGAGATCTTTTATCGATATATTTTTCAGAGCTGCATGCTACGATGACATTATCAAGACTCGAACTTTGGATTTTCCCTAGTTTAGTGCCAACCCTTTCCAAATGCAATGCTATTGCATACGCCTTGCATTTGAGGGGGGTGTTAGAGATATATTAGAGATAGGAATCTCTTTGTGTTCGTTACATGCCTTTTATATTACCTTATTTGTATATGACATACACTCCTTATACACCATATATATATTGCTCATTGGGTCTCTGAATACATATATACAATATTCATAACAGTATGTACCTCCCTTGCTGATGAAAGAATTGATCTCAGTTTTGCGTATTGTATTGTAGTTATCAAATGTAACAAAAGATGTTGTATTCATAAACGGATTTACTATTTCACGGGCACATGAAATTTTGCAAAATCATAGTCGAATTTGCTCATTGTTGGATTTGACGTCGAGATTCGTGCTTCGGACGGTGGTTGTTCTCCCACTGCTGTCGTCGGGGTTCACTTGTTTGGGGTTTGAGTTCACCGATGCCCTAGACTTAAAGGGAGACCAGGGGCGGCGGAGGCACCGTGCTGGAGACGCGGTGGGAGGCGACACGCAGGGAAGGGGTGCTGAGGGCTAGGGTTAGAGGGTGGCGAGCAATATATATGGAGGAGACGGGGAGAGATTTGGATGATTTGATCAAAATCCAATGGTCGAAGAAATCAACTGTGATTTTTTTCTTCAAAAACAAACAACTGTGTAACAATTGCCCTCTTTGGTAGGGTTCCTTCTATGTGGTTATTTGGCTTGTCATGTACTGGTTATTCCCTATTAAGATTAGAGTTAGGATTAGCAGATGGTTTCAACCTTTTTGGCATACCTGTAAATACTGTTTCTGATATCATGCCGGTTTGGCTATTGGAATAGTACATTTCGATAATGTCATATATCGATATATATATATATATATATATATATATATATATATATATATATATATATAGGAAAATGATATAGTACTCACTAGGTGGTATTCGCTTCTCATATACTACTTAAATCGTATGATGATACCTCTTTATCTATTTGAGCATACTCCAATAATGATTATAAGATACCCCAAAGTGAGTTCTATGAAAAAAAAATCATTAAAGTCCACCTTTTATAGCTAAATTTGTGTATATACTTCTTATATATATGAAAAATGGTATATAGCAAAAATAAAGGAATCAAATGAAATTTTTTAAATCAAGTTGCATTGGAGTATCTTATAATTGATATTTAAGTATACTGAAAATGATAAATAAGTATAATATATTTATTTAAGTGGTATATTCGAAGCGGAAGTATGTACTCTCGGGAGTACAAAACGGACATCATATATATATATATATATATGAGAACGTATCTAGTGCTAATACCAATTCAGTGCTAAGGTGCTATATACACACACTTCAACGAGTTTAATAGACAGTATTATCAATTTCGTCGGTATTGTTGGGTAATAAGGCCAGTATTGGAAGTACTGGAGCCGGTATAGGACGCATAGGTGCTCTGTGCCATTTTAGCTGGTGGAAAGATATATTTTGGTCATACCGACCAGTACGGTAACAATATGGATAAATTTGGTTTGAGGTGTGGTTGCAGCATAGCATTAGTAGTAGACGACGAAGACACTATTCTCGAGTTGAGAGGGAGAACGTGGTCACGTGAGAGGTTGATGAAGATCGAGGCGATTAAAAAAAGGAGATTAGGCAAGGCACGAGGGCCGCACAATCCGAGATCAGATGTGCTTCTTCGTTGGATATCAACTCAACTCACGTCTTCAGTAACCAGGCCGCGCATCATTGCGCTCGACGGGCTTGGGCTTGGGCTTGGGCCTGGGCCGAGTGTCTGTCCACAATTAATTTTTCGTTTCCGTTTTCGTTTCCAGCTTGCATGCTGATTGTAACCTGAACCTCCGATGGCTACTTAATTGGGCTTTCTGTGCTGTTTATGGCCCGAGATTAACCCAGGGCCCAACTTTATTGTTCCAGTCTCTGCTTGGGCCTCTTTTCTCCTCACCTAAATTAGTTTTGGTCCCTTTTCTAAGATTAGACGTTCTGCTTTAATTATGTATATTCCGCAATATAAAGTATGCACCTACCTCAAAAAGAAAAGAAAAGAAAAGCCGGCTAAATGCCAGGCCGGTGGCATTCAGGATTTACGTGTAGTTTCAGAAATATGTTTTTACCCGCAGCAGCTTGGTTTTAGCTTCAGCATTATGGGCCTATCCTAATCAATATCGCAAGTAAAACGTATAAGAATTGATTCATTACCACAAACAATTATTAGTTAGTTGACAAAGCAGAATGTACGAAATTAAGTATGCTAGCTAATTCCAACGCACAAGTCGTACTGGTAATGTAGTATATGTATTGTTCATTTCCATGGGTCTTATCTATCCGATCCGTAGGCTAAATACATTGCACTAGGGAATAAAAAGAGCTAACCATTCATGCCATAAATAAACAAATTTTCCACTACAAAGAACAAATCGAGTAGATTCAACTACTTTTCCAGAGAATTAGTATAAGATCATGAACGATTGAAACCAACTTTATTATTTTATTCATCCACACATGTATGGCCCAAAAAGATACCCAAATCCCAGGTAGCTACTAAAATCAAACATCTGTCAGCGTAACATCGACAGCATCTTGGTTGAACTCACTAGTCATGTCACCCAACTCAAATATCAACAATAAAATCCTTCCCTCGTTTCTTAACACGAACCGTTTTTGCAAAAATCAAGATAGTACCCAATGTAACAGCACTAAGCATGCTCGCGAGCATGGCTATTTAAATAGATTTACACTCTATAGAGGTGTACAATTTTACCTACAGTATACGAATTATCTAGTTTATTTGTCACCCATCGATACCACCGCTCACTATCCTTTGGTAAGCAGCCTAAGCATGCATCAAAACCTTTACATCACCTAGTCCTAACCTTGTACTAGCTCAGCAAATGAATACACTCACTTCATCCGGGTACACCGCCGTCTCAGTGAGTCATTCATCATTGTGTCAGAAGACTTTGTTCCCAGTGCCTCGGTGAAGGGAACCCCTTCGAACATGCCTACACTGGTCATACTCGTACTACCACGGCCTACCAACATGTTAGGCTAGTTTTCGATAACTTAATTAGCTAAGGCCGCCCTATATCGGTACATGTGGTTGTACACTTAGATTTAGATTAGTGGCACCGACGTTCAGTCCTTAATTGATTCGGGCGAGGATTTCCTCTTATCTACTTGTGAGATACACCTCTCACACTTATCAAAATATAATATAATTCGTCCGCGTCACGAACTAAGTTTTTTATTTTTATTTTTTATACAAAATAATAGAGGTAAACCCCTCTCGGCCATCATTTCAAAATCTCCCAAATTCATGTTCAACATTTCATCAATTTTTTTAATTTTAGTAAATCTAGAGCCCGACTAAGCATTTGTGCGATATTTGCACTCGATATACCCAAATTGACATCATCTATTTCCTAAACCAAAACATATTAGCTACATAGTAGGTATACCAATATTTCAAGAAGAATCATGCATTGAATAGGAATATAACAACCGTTATCCTCAAATATAGTAATTTTAAACAAACATACACGATCTGCACCAGGACACAAGGGCTTGGCTCACCGGGACACGATTGTGCTTCGGCGGAGCACGAGCACCAGAGCTTAGGATGACAATGCGTTCTGGGCATTATAGTGGAAGAAGCTTACCAGGAAGGGTGAAATGGAAACAGCAATGGAAGTGGAGGGTTTTTGCACATAAGGGAAAGCTTCAAATAGTGAGATGAGGAGGAGAACGGCGACGGGAAAAAGGCAGTTAGCTCGGTTCTCGTGATTTTCTTGCACGACAACGAGACCCAAGCAGACAAAAACGGTGGACGGAGCAGGTGAGACCGTGCAACATTGGTCTCCTCCCGTGGGCGCTCGAGGATGGCGGCAGCGACGGCATGGGCGAGGTTCTGGCGTGCTACAAGGCGGAGGAGATGACTGCGTGAGGTGGAAGAAACACCTTAACGTGCGGACCCGGCATGTCAACAGGAGAGGGAAACAGGGGCTGGAGCGGGCATGAGCGAAATTGGGCCACGACATGTCAACGGGAGTGGGAAACAGGGGATAGCGTGGGTTGGAGCTAGCGCGAGTGAAATTGGGCCGCAATAGTTAAGGCCCAACGACGAGGGAAATTCAAAATGGCTTTTGATTTTTTTTCAAAATTGGCGGAATGATTCCCAAATTTTTGTACTTATAAAATGGGATCCAAGATTTATATAAAAAAATTGTGGGGACTTATTACACCGTGTAGTTTCTTGTGTAAATTTTTCATGATTTTATATGTTCTGTGATTTTCTCAAAAATTCTTTCAAATTGTTGTTTTCATACAAATGCATTGTTGCTTTTGATGAAAATTTTCAAAATATGCTCAAATAATCTTTCCCACATGTAAACATGCCTAAAATTATTCTCCTATTTATTTTCATAATACTTTCTCAAAATTGAGATTTTAAGATGTTAAAAGACTAGTTCCATCGACATACATGTTATATCTATATCTTTAACGGTTTAATTAACATATGCAGTGATCACACCTGTTGGTGATCACATATATGCACTAAAAAGGAAAACATATGGCACAAGTCCAAAAACACAATATCGAGCGGTGAGCACAACGTTTTTTTTAAGTCATTATATACAATACGTTCATCAAAGCGATTAAAAAATATATTAAAATTCACATTCTTGCCAGAAAATATTCTTCGCCATTGAAATTTGAACCTAAAAGAACTGATTGTTTCTTCCCATGTATTTGTGGGCAAAAATAGTGAAGTATACATAGATAGAGAGCTTATATATATATATATACTCCTTTAACATGCATATTGAGTATTGTGATTTATCTCTTAATCAATTAGAATTTGGAGAGGTGCGCTACTAGGAAAGCTAGATGAGTAATAGGATTAGAACTCATACTTCTCTTTAGAGTGAGATTTCTATTTCAATTTGGAGGAGAACTAGTGGACTATATAAACTCACGAGGGGTGACCATAGGAACCAGGAAGCGGGCTACAAACCAACTCATTCAAAGCAAGAGGTACACAAGAAGATTAGAGACTAAGTTATTCTTTAGCACTATATTCTTGTATAGGGCAAGGATCCGAGAGTTCTAAAATGTTCCAGAGAGTTGTGAGAGGATGACAAGCCCTTGTACTTTTTTTATGTCGTGTTTATGGAATTTGCGATCGGTTTTGCCAAATATTTTTTTCTCGTCGTGGTTGCTTCATCGGTGTTATTTCGATTTTCTCTACGAATTCATCTACTTCATTCTTGATACTGTACACGTTTGTACAGTATCTCATAAATTCTGATCCAATCCGAGGCCAAAGCTGTTGCGCATAAGAAGAGCTACCAGAGTATAACAATACAAAAAATAATTCATGAACCTGCACCACCAAGTCTGAGCTCCAAATCCAGTTCCTCCTCCCCTTCGTCATGATCGCCGTCACCATCCTTCGCGTAGTACTCTCGTCGATCTCTGGCACTGCCTTCTTCGCCACGACCGGCGCAGTCACGGCCGAACAGCCGCAGCTCTTGCGGCGCCCGTTCGTCATGGAGCAAGCTCCCGCTTGCCTGGCTGCCGCTCGCCGGATGAGTTTGGCTGTACCCCGTGAACGCCGCAAGCGTCTCGGAACTGCATGTGCTTCTTGCCGTCGCCGGTGTCGCTCTCCCCCGGTCCTTCCGGTGGACGTTCATGTGCCCGCCGAGAGCCTGCGCCGTCGGGAACCCCCTCTTGCAGAAGGTGCAGTTGTACGGCTGTCTTGTTCCCTCCTCCTCCTCGTCGTCGTCGTCGTCGTCGGGGCTCTTATGTAGCTCCTTGTCGTCGCCACCCCTCGTCGTTCTTCCACCCTCGTCCTTCCTGTCTTGACTTGGCTCCATCTCTGTAGATTGTTGGCCGGCGAGAGAATAGAGCTAGGGTTTAGGCTTTTAAGGCTATTTCTCTGTGATTCTTGGGGGATCTAGTCCTCAGGTCTTCAGATGCATTGCTGGTGCTACGGTCAAGAAAGATAAAGAAGTATGCAAGTGTACGTATAATAAGTTTAGTTTTTCTAGCTGCCATGACCATAATGTGTTGGAGATTACTGTCTTGTTGATGTGTACGTTACTTTTGTTATATGTTTCTTTTCGTCATTGTGCCGGCCTCAACAGTAGTTGTTTTTGTTTTGTTTTGTTTTTTGTTAAGTTGTTGTTTGGTTAACTAGCTAGCTAGTACAAGTAGTTTGAGTTGTTCGATCGGCGGGCCTGCAATTAACTGGACTGCTTCCACGCACCATATATGTTGTTGCTAGCTGCAGGCTTGTCATGATTAATTTGTAAGCTTGTGCTTGGAACTCAACTGTGTGTTTGTTTTCCTAGTCGATCGGTCGTCTAGTTACAGTATTAGTATTAGTTACAAATAACAAAAATAAAAAGTATGGTATAATTATATGACTTTGTTCAACTTCGACGAGCCTACTTTCAAACGGGCGTACGTGAAGTTACGCTGATCGAGAGGTCCGGCGAGGTTCCGCGGCGGAGGACGGCGGCGCAGCGCGCGCTTCTTTGCATTCCTTAGTTTGGGATGGATCTGAACGGCAAAGTCGAGGTTTGAACTCTTCTTCCATTTGCGTCCCGGAAAGGCCCAGAATTGACCCACATGCACGCACTATCCTGGAAGGCCGACTCCATCATAGCCCAGGCCATTCATGGGTCCGTTGTATCTGAACTTGCAAGTGACTTGCTTCATATATTCGTTCATCTTCTTACTCTGTAGCTCCTCACTGATGACAGCTCCCCTTTCTGACGGATGATGACACTGCACTGAATTTGAATTTGAATGGGTGGTTCAGCGTATCAGTGGACATCTATTGCGAGTTGGCGACGATGAGCTATCCTCATTGTTTGGTTTGCCGGCAACAAACTGGACGGTATATACCAAGTCTTGGGGTGCAGGACTGAGAAGCTTTGCCTGTTGAACAAGGCCGTAAGAGCCAGAGAAGATCAACAGCTAGGGCCATGTTCAGAGCAAAAGCAAGGAAAGAGGGCAATGTGTACATGTCTGCATCATACATACTCTGATAGCGGATAGAAATCACGCATGCATAGATTCCCATTGACAGCCACCAGTATATATATATGGTACAAGTACACGAACGATTAGCGCTAATTAACCAAAAGTGGTTAAGATACATGCCAAGTATAGCATAACAAACTATGGCAGGTATGATCTGCTGTTGTGACATAGAATGGTACACCTGGACGCTTATATAGTCTAACACCCCCACATAGTCGGAGCAGCAGCAGGGCGGACGTTCAGGCTGGAGCAGAACACTCAGAGAAGACGGCCGTCGGCGGACCCTTCGTGAAGATGTTGGCGTACTGTGGGGATGTGGGGACATGTAGAACGCGGACGTCACCGAGAGCAACCCGTTCGCACACAAAATGGAGATCAATCTCAACATGCTTGGTGTGTTGGTGCTGCACGGAGTTGGTTGAGAGGTAGACGATACTGATGTTGTCACAGTAGACGATCGTAGCCCAACGAAGTGGATAATGGAGCTCGTCGAGGAGTTGACGTAGCCAGCATACCTCATCCACGACGTTGGCCACCGCCCGGTACTCCGCTTCTGCACTGGAGCATGAGATCATGTGCTAGCGCTTCGAGGACCAAGACACAAGGAAAGAGGTCGTAACCATAAGTAGACTTGTGTGTGTCCGGGCAGCTTGCCCAGTCGGCGTCGGTGTAGGCGGTAAGTGCGTCGGGCGAGGAACAGTGCAGCTGGAGACCGTGATCAATGGTATCGTTGAGGTAACGGGGTATCCGCTTGATCAGGTTAAGGTGTGGTTCCCGCAGATCGTGCATATGAAGGTACACTTGTTGGATGGCATAAGCCACATCTGGGCGGGTGAACGTCATGAACTGGAGTGCGTCGGCCAGATTGCGGTACTCTATGGGGTCATCGACAAGTGCGCCGCTGGACGTCGGGAGCTTGGAGCCTGCATCGATGGGCGTTCTGCGTGGATGGCAGTCGCACATGCCAGCACGGTCGAGGACGTCGAGGATGTACTGCCGCTGGGAGAGGATCGTCCCATGAGGGGTGCGTGTAACAGAGACACCGAGGAAATGATGAAGCTTGCAGAGATCCTTGAGTGAAAACTCATGATGTATGGCGGCGATGATCCAACTGAGACGATCTGAGGAGGAGCTGGTAAGGACAATGTCGTCGACATAAAGCAGGAGATATGCGACATGAGTGTTCCGGGAGAGAGTAAAGAGGGAGGAGTCGGCTTTGGACTCAACAAAGCCGAGAGAGAGAAGATGATGCGAAGCAAACCGGCTGAAGCACGCGCGACATTTGCTTAAGGCCAGACAACGATTTGTTGAGGCGATTTAAGTGCTCAGGCTTGGAGAGATCAGTGAAGCTGGAGGGTTGTTGGCAATACACTGTCTCGGAGAGAGTGCCATGGAGGAAAGCGTTGTTGACATCCAATTGATGCATCGGCCAGTCGTGAGAGAGAGCGATAGAAAGAACGGTGCATATGGTGGTAGGCTTGACAACCAGGCTGAACGTCTAGTTGTAATCGACACTTGACAGTTGAGAAAAACCACGAAGCACCCAGCGTGCTTTATACAGATCAAGAGATCCATCGGGTTTGAGCGTGTGGCGGAAGACCCACTTGTCGGACACGACATTAGAGATAGGAGGTCGAGGGACAAGATCCCATGTGTGGTTGGTTTGTAGAGCGAAAAACTCATCGATCATGGCAGATTGCCAATTGGCATCTTTTAGCGCACCACGGTGGCTCTTGGGGATGGGGGAGATGGTGTCAACATGGAGAGTAAGCCACTGATCAGGCTTGCAAATGTCACCCTTGTCGCGAGTCACCAGTCACCCTACGGTGTTCAGTTGGCACAGGTGAAGCCGAGGGAGGTGGTGCAACCGGGGAAGGAGGCGGCGACGCCTGCACATGGACAAGCGGAGAGGGTGGTTGGGTGGGTGGTTGAGTGGGTGGTTGTTGGATCATCAAGGGAGGAAAGTTCAGTACTGTGGAGATGATGCTATCGAGAAAATAGAAAGCAGTGGGGGTTGGTGGCACCGGAGAGGAGGCAAAGAGGAAAAATCCTCGTCAAAGATAACATGACGGGATAGGATAATGCGATTTGTGTGGAGATCAAGACAATGATAGCCTTTGTGATTAGATGGATACCAGACGAAAATGCACAGCGTGAAGCGGCGAGCAAGCTTGTGAAGGGCGGTGGCGGAGAGGTTAGGGTAACACCTACAATGCTCATAGGAGGGAGGTGTGTCTTAGAGCGCTTCATGAGGAGTTTTCTGGTGTAGGATTTTGGTGGGGTGCCGGTTAAGGAGACAGGTGTTGGTGTGGAGGGCCTCACACACTCAGCTTTGTCTTTTTGTTGAGATGTGTGAGGGCAGGACATGCGAAGGGTGATGTCGTGATCGAGAAAGAAGAGGCGTGCGGCGGTGTTGTCAAACTCTCAGGTGTTGTCGCACTGAATGCTTTTGAGAGCGGCACCGAATTGTGTAGCGACGTGGGCGACAAAATGAGAGAGAGTGGAGAAAACATCATATTTGAGATGTAGAGGGAACGTCCAGAGATAGTGAGTATGGTCGTCGAGTACAACGAGATAGTATTTATAGCCGGAAATACTAGTGACAGGAGATGTCCACAAATCACAGTGTATGAAATCGAAAGGTTTATTTGCTTGAGAAGTAAAGGAATCAAAAGGAAGTCTAACATGTCGGCCAAGTTAGCAGGTGTGACAGATGGCAGAATCAATCACTTTATTGCACGGAAGAGAAAACAAGTGAACTAAATGTTGAAGAGCTTGGCGACCAAGACGTCCGAGTCAGCGATGCTAGAGCGCAGTGGAGTGCTGTGATGTTCGAATCATTCCATCCCTTCTTCTCGGTGTGCACCGGCAAGGAGGGTGAGTGGTTATCTCCGAACCATTGTCGCAGAGTTCACTTGCACGAGGTGGCAATAAGGTTTTTGGGCAACCGCTCGCTATGCTACATCATCTACATTCTGCATTGCTTCGACCACTGCTTCAAGTCTACGCTCCTTCCTATTCTTCATCACGTCCGACAGTAAGTTGGTCATACGACCAGACTATTTTGTTATAAATGTTTTATTGTGTATATTTAGAAGTGCAATGATAGCCTGTTATTAGTATCGATTTATGCATCACTAGTTTTGTGTGATCTTTATCTCATAATAAAATCTAAAATTAAATTAATGTCCACATTTGTAACAATCCAAAAAACTTATTGCGGACATTTTTGTGATTCAGAAATGGATGGTGCTTCTGATGCTATGAAACCTGAGAGATTTTCTGGTCAGAACTTTCATAGATGGCAGACAAGAGTCAAGTTTTGGCTCATGTCTTTGGGGCTATGGTGGGTGATCCGACCACAATATCCATTTACGTTTGAACAAACCATGCGGTTTGACACAGATAACAACACAGCCATTAGATGCATACTGACAATACTGGCCGACCAGCTCTATGATGAGTACATGGACTTCAAGTCCGTCACAGAGTTGTGGGATGCACTAGAGCACAAATATGTCGAAGCTGAGGCTGATCGTTGGCTCTACATGTGCAAGCAATTCTTCGATTACAGCATGCACGATGCTAAGTCGATAGTTGCACAGGCTCATGAGCTTTAGCTACTGGTCGAAGAGATTGCACATTCGAGTTGTGTTTTGCCTCCTAAGTTTGTGGCTGTGGGCATTCTTGCCCAACTTCCTGCTTCATGGCCAGGGGCGGAGCCAGGGGGTGCCGGGTATGCACCGGCACCCCCAGATTTTTTAAAAAAACAGTAAAGATAATATCCTCAGTAAATCATGTTTCAGCCCAGCCCAATAGTTCAATCACCAGGCTCAGCCGGTCCAAATACTCTCTACTCTCCTAGTCTCCTGATCTCCCCAATCCCTAATCTCCAACCCTAATCAGTGACTCACCCCGATTTGGGAACCAAAGGGAAGCAGGCCGCCGCCCCTGCGCAAGACGGCAAGAGCCGGGAGCATCGCCGGAAGCAGGCGCCGCCTTGCCCGTTATGCTTGCTTGCCGGCCGCCGGCGGCACCGCTTTGAACTCCGTCGGTTGGACCACTGGCGCTGGAGCTCGAGGTCAAGCCCGGCCGGTGAAAGCTGGAGCCGTCTTGGTTGTGCTCGTGGAGCTGAAGCTCGACGGCCGGGCAAGACGGCAACCGACGCGTCCGCCTCTGTGCGCGCCTGCGCCGCCTGCCGCCCCTCTCTGGCGCTGGTCGCTGCTGCTGGACCTCGAGCGAGGCCGAGCCCTGGAGGCTGGAGAGAGGAGAGTGGAGATTGGAGATTTGGAGTGGAGGCCTGGACTGAGTGGAGATTGGAGATTTGGAGTGGACTGGAGTCTGGAGGGACTATGGAGGCAGTGCCGCAGTGAGCCGTGCAGCCTGCAGGCGTGGTGTGAATGTGTGCTGTCCTGATGAACTGAATGTGTGCTGTCCTGTCTGCATCAGTGCATGAGTACGGAGTCACTCAATACTCATGACTAATTGACTATTTAAGTACCGACTCGAGTATAGAGTACTTGACTAGGTGGGATAGCTGGACACTTAGACTTGAGTCTCTTTTGATCTTTTATTGGTATGTTTGTCTAGTTGTAGTTGTAACATTAGTTGATGTTTGTCTAATATAGTTTAGTCTAATTTAAAAATTTTGTTATGATATGTCAATGCGTATAGTAAAGACATGAAGAGGAATAGAGTATCGCTCAAGTGAAGGCAAAGAATATTCCATCTTCTTCATCACCGTTCCGTAAGGTAGAGGAGACTCAAGAAGGTAGGGAAATTTTCTTAGAAGATGATAATGAAACGCGTTTTCAAGGCATAACATTAGTTGATACTTGATAGACCATATGGTATACCGTATGCTAATATAGTAAATTAGTAATGTACTAATTTAAAATTTTGTTATGATATGTCAATGCAGATAGTAAAGACATGAAGAGGAATAGAGACATCCTTTCTTTTTTTCGGGATCGCGAAGTGAAGGCAAAGAATATTCCATCTTCTTCATCACCGACTGAAGGGGTCCAGAAGGTAGAGGAGACTCAAGAAGGTAGGGGAAATTTTCTTGAAGGCTAATGAAGATGATGTAATGAAACGTTTTCAAGGCATGAAAAACGCACGTGGTTTTGCCGACGGATGACTTCTCCATTTGACCTTGCAAGAATGAATCATTTGATTCCGCAGCCTTGCCTCTCTCGCTAGAATGTTCACGCGATGCTTGCCATACGTAAAGTGGTATTATAATTTTCTTTGTATAGTTGTATATTTTATAATTTTCTATTTATGTAAGACTTTATTTGAACTATTTGTATTGTGCTTTTGACAAAGTTAGAATCTATGTGTTGGAATTGTGATATTATGAAATCATTGTATAAACTATAAAATTATGAGTGTGAAGTGTGCACCCCCACCATTTAATTTCTAGCTCCGCCACTGTTCATGGCAGGATTTTTCACTAGCTTAAAGCACAAGAGAGAAGAAATATCTATTAAGGATCCCATTGCTGCTCTTGATGTGGAAGAAAAGGCAAGAGCAAAAGATGCACCCAGTGTGACCAGCCAGAATAGTCAGATCAATGCAAATATCATAGAGAAAAGATATGGCAAGAATAACAAAGGATTTAAATCAAACAAGACGACTAGCTTTAAGAAGAAAACTAAGAAGAAGGATAAGAAGAACATTACCTGCTTTGTGTGGGGGGAAAACGGTCATATGGCAAAAGATTGTCGTTTCCGCAAGAGCAAGGATCTGCAATAAAATGCCCTCTCACCCTCGTTTTCTCTAGCCAAGACTATAGCCTCCTCGGCGTTTCTCTGGTTCACTGATGTCCTTCGTCCACTCGGGATACTTCCCACCGCACTAGGATCTACAAAGGAGAATACTAACAAGGTTGAGTACGATGTACTCAAGAAGCATTAAATAGCAACAAATGCAATCGAATGACTCATCTGCATGTCATATCACATTTTCTATCTCATCTCATTTCAAAATAAATCATTAAAACATTAGGTGACAAATTTTAATATCGAAACACTACTGGTCACTCGGAGAGAAGATAGACCTCGTGGTTCCCAGAGACTCCAATCCAGAGACCGGCATGAATTCATGATTTGTATAGCATCACAGCAGCTTGTACCACTTTACCCATAGCTATTCTCGAACCTTAAAAGAACCAGCCCCAAAGATTACCTTTGATGCGGTTCAGTTCGTAATACGTAACGCTTTCCGTGTTACGTGATTAATTTCTCCACCCATTACTTTCCGTCGGTGCACGACCTCGTCATCACACCGAGTTCGTAATGTTGGTTGAGGCAGCCCCGCCCCGCACTCAACACTCCACCTTAGCGCTATAGCGCCTTGGATCCCCACTCCCGACTTCTCCTACGGTCCCGAGTTCCTCCATATCACACTCACACCTATTACTTACCCATTGTGGAAAGCATAATCACGTAACAAGGTAGCATTTTACGCGCCAAACGGAAAATGGTTGGCACTTGATTACTGATCCGACGGAGTAAGAGTTTTGTTGGTCCTTATATTTTACCCATATGTAAAGGGTCCCACCTCTTACCTCATCATTATCATCTTTTCTCATTTTCTTCCCGCCTACAGGCCCCTTTTACCACCATATAATAAAATTCATCACATTTCTTTTCATCTTTCTCATCTCTTTCATAATCATCTCAATCAGTGGATTTAAGTTTTGGGAAATAAATTTTGATGCAATACATATTCTACAGCAATATACGGTTTACATTTAAAATAGCTATATTGATGTTCAAGAGGATCGCTTGCCTTGAGTAATAAAATATCGTGCGTCGATGAAATCTATACCAACTACACTGCAGCGGCTACATCTCACGCAATTATACTGACGGCGTAGAATAATAAATAATTAAGCAAATACTTAGTGGTTTTATGTGATATTATGCGAATAAACTGCTAATGCAACTCCTATTGGTTAGCTAATTTAATTTTACAAATATTTTCAAAACCCGACTCAGTTAGTAATTCTCACTAAAATCCTATTTTTATTACTCTCCTCACCCTAATCTCCAGCATTTAATCCTAATCACCTAATCCTCTTAATTAACTACCCCTAAATGCAATACAAATCTCAATTTAACCCTTTCCTAATCTACCAAAACCCTAACCCTAATCACCCTCCTAATTACCTAACTACCCCCCTTTTCTATTCCTAACCCTACTCTCTCCCCATCTCTCTCCCTACCTCTCTCCTCCTTACCACTCGGCCGACACTACTCTCCTCTCCCTCACCCTCTAACTCGCTCTCCTCTCCCTTCGCAGACTCACGCTGTCGCCTTCGGTTCCTCCGCCTCGCTGCCGCCGCCTCCTCATGGCCACCCCCGCCACACTGGGCTCCTCCCTCGGCCCCGGCCCGGCCTCCGGCCGTTCTTCCTTCCTCGGCGCCTACCTCAAAGTCTGCCTCCTCTTCCTTCTCCCTCCACGCCCGCCCCAGATCTCTCTCTCTCTCTCGGCTAGCTCCTCCGGCGCAGCCTCCGCCTAAGCGCCACCACACCGAGTTCTCCTCCCCTCGCCTCCTCCCGCCTCCGGCTCTAGCGCCACCTTCTTCTTTCTGGCGCTGGGCGGGCTGGGCCACCGCCCGGCTCGATTTCCCTCTACTCGCCAGATCGGGTGTGCTCGCCCTGCTTGGCCTCCCGCCTCTCGGTCCTCTCCCCTGTGCCCTAAGCCCACTCCCTGGCCGGCCTGCCATCTTGGATTGGTTCACCCGTTCTAGTTTGAATTCATTATGTTGATTTTTAGCGATCTAGTTGAATCCATTACTAATGCTAGTGATGATTCTCGCATGTATGATCATGGTGATGGATTTGGGGTGAGGAATAGCCAAAGAAAAAGGTTGTCATGTGATCATAGGTGAGGCCTCAACAGGAGGGTATGATAATTCACATGTTGTTTTTTCAGCATGTCAATCCACTAATTGGTGGGTTGATATTGTAGTTAATGTTCACATATGTTCTGATATTTCCTTGTTTTCTTCTGATCAGGCAGCCGGGTCTTCCTCTGTCCTAATAGGGAACGAGTCTTGTGCTTTTATTCTTGGTGTTGGCACAGTGGATCTGAGGCTTACTTCAGAAAATATCATCCACTTGAAGAACGCGCAGCATGCGCCAACAATAAATAAGAACCTCGTTAGTGGTTCTCTCCTATGCAGAGATAATTATAAGCTAGTATTTCAGTAAAATAAAGTTGTAATGTCTAAGTTTGGTAACTTTGTTGGTAAAGGCTATGAACGCAGAGGCTTGTTCCACATAAGCACTTTAGAGTATTGTTATAATCTGAATGTTGCAACTAGTTTGAATAAATATAATGCCAATATATCGCATTCTCGTCTTTGTCATATTAATTTTGATAGTATTGCTCGAATGTCCAGATTAGATTTAATTCCAAAATGTGAAAATTGTCAAAGGATCGAAGTGTCAAACTTGTGTGCGAGCAAAACAATCTCGAAAACCCTTTAAGGGGTTACGGTAGGAAAAGAACTTGATACCATTAGATATTGTCCATTCCGATCTGTGAGATGAATGGATTATTGACAAAGGAGGTAAAAGATATTTTTTAACACTTATTGACGATGCTTCATTATATTGCTATGTGTATCTACTGAAAACAAAAGATGAAGCTTTAAATTACTTTAAAATTTATAAGGCTGATGTTGAGAACCAACTAGAAAGGAAAAATAAAAGACTAAGGTCACATCGTGGAGGATGGTATATCTCTCATGAATTCTCCCAATTCTGTTCAAAACTTGGAATAGTCCATAAAGTTACACCACCATACTCACCCCAATCAAACGGGGTGGCTGAGAGGAAAAATTAGACACTAACAGACCTGGTGAATACCATGTTGGAGGGTGTCGGTATGCCTAAGATATGGTGGGGAAGCTATATTGACAGCAACTTTCGTCCTAAACAGAGTAATCACTAAAAGGTGTGAGACTACTCCGTATGGGGGGTGGAAGAAGAGAAAACACAATGTTAATTTTCTGCGAACTTGGGAGGTCTTTGCCAAAAGTCAATATACTATTGCAAAAAAAAGAGAATGCTTGGAACTAAAACAGTCGATTGTGTCTTACTGGGATATGCTAATAGCAGCATGGCCTATAGATTTTTAGTAGTAAAAACTGAAACACTTGAGATTATTGTTAATACAATAATGGAGCCAAGAGATACTTTATTTTTGAGGATATTTATCCTATGAGAACTGCAGACAGTACTTCTCGAACTGAGGATGATCAAACTATGAATAATAGTAATTTTGAACCTACCACCATCTCTGAAACAATAAGTGATATATCACCAGTTTGTGATATTTCCGAGGAAGATAACAATTTAGTCGAAGAGGCTTCTCGCAAGGTCAAGCAACAAAGGGTTGAGAAAACCTTTGGCGAAGACTTTATTGTATACCTCATGGATGATGTGTCAAACACTCTTTTAGAGGCCGAGTATTGGAAAGAGGCGGTGCATAGCGAGATGGATTCCATCATGGTTAACGGGACATGGGAGATCACTGATCGTCCTATCAGGTGCAAACCTGTTGGATACAAGTGCATCTTTTAAAAAGAAAATGAGGCCCGACGGTACTATTGATAAGTGCAAGATAAGACTTGTGGCCAATAGTTATACCCAAAAAGAATATGAGGATTATTTTGATACTTACTTTCCTGTTGCCAGATTAACCACCATTTGAGTGCTCATTGCATTAGCTGCTTCCCATAGTCTATACATCCATCAAATGGATATAAAGATAACTTTCCTTAATGGAGAATTAGGGGAAGAAATTTATATGGAGCAACCAGATGATTTTGTAATTTCTAGACAGGAAAATAAAGTGTGCAAATTAATCAAATCCTTGTATAGCCTAAAGCAAGCACCTAAACAATGGCACGATAAGTTTGATAAAACTTTAACATCTGCTGATTTTGTAGTGAATGAGGCGGATAAATGTATGTATTATCGTTATGGTGGGGGCCAAGGAGTGATTTTGTGCTTGTATATCGATAACATATTTATATTTGGGACAAACACTGTTGTTATTAATAAGGTCAAATCTTTCTTATCTAGTTGCTTTGAGATAAAAGATCTAGGAGAGGCGGATGTTATTCTGAATATTAAATTGATCAAATATGATGATAGGATCACATTGAACCAATTCCATTATGCTGAGAAAATATTAAGTCGGATTGGTTTTGAGAACTGCAATATTTCTCCAACTCTTTATGATGCTAGTGTTAAGCTTTGAAAGAATCGGGGATTAGGCAAAGATCGATTGAGATATTCACAAAATATTTGATCCCTTATGTATCTATCTGATGCCACAAGACCTGACATATCATTTGTTGTGAGCAAATTAAGTCGGTTTACATCTAACCTAGAAGATGGTTACTAGGATACACTTGAGAGAGTATTGCGCTACTTGAGAGGCACAACCTCATATGGAATTCTCTATACTAGGTATCCATATGTATTAGAAGGATACAGTGATTCAAATTGGATCTCAGATGCATATGATATCAAAACTACAAGTGGTTATATCTTTAACCTAGGAAGGGTTGCAGTCTCACAAAGGTCGTGTAAACAAACCATATTGACGAGGTTAACCATGGAAGTAGAACTTGTAGCACTAGACACAACCACTATTGAGGTTGAATGGCTTAGAGAGTTTCTGTTGGACTTGCCACTGGTTGAGAAACTAATACCGGCAATCATAATGTAATGTAATAACTAAACAATGTTGATTAATGTTACAAGTACGAAGGATAACATGAAGTCCTACAGACACGCGAAGTGTAGGCTTAAATCTGTCAGAAAACTGGGGAACTTCGGAGTGATTACTGTGAATTATATACGCACTGAGAAAAATCTGGCAGACCCTTTCACAAAGGAGCTAGCATGGAAGACGGTTTCTATTGCGTCTATAGACATGGGAATGAGGCCCATTGGAGTTACAACTCAACAGTAACTTATACCTTTTTGATCGGTGATCCTGTGACTTAAGCAACGGGGAAAACAAGTTGATGATTGAACAAGAGAGTACATTTTAATAAAACATGTACTCGTGTCCTAATAGACAAAGTACTCTCAACAATATGGAATGATGACTTAAAAACTTAATGTATTCTAGTGTCCAATGAGGGAAAAAGATATTAGCCTACATGATACCTAAAATGAATACACCTACTTGAGCTTAACTGTGGTGTCATAGTTCACGATAATAGGGCGTTCTCTAGAAAGCTCATGAGCAGATAAGGAGCATGACCAAATAATGCTCCGTTTAGGCATGGTTCTTTGACAGCCTAGTATCAGTTGAGATTTCAAGTGAAATCTAACTACGAAAAGCTGTGAATTCAAGGCATAGTACATTCATCAACTGTGGGAAGATGAATCTTGTTATTCTAGGTGCAAGTTCAACCTGTATGGGACTTACACTGAAAGACTGGTATATTAACAACTCTTCAGCGCAATAATCTTTATCATCTTTTTTGCTACTTGCTTTGGAATTGATGGGGGATTGTTAGAATTGTGATCATATGTGTAAAGTTCCATTTATTTCTGAAATTCCAAAGCATGCATGGTTAGCCCCATATTGTATAAAACAGTGTGATAGAATCCATAAGACCAGTATGATCGAAATAATATGGTCAAAGTCATAGACCAGTGTGATAGTAATACTATGGTCGAAGGTATAGACCAGTGTTGTCGAAACAAACATAGTGGTCGAAAATTAGTGGTCAGATCCATAGACCAGGGTGGTCGGAATACACTGATCGAAGCTGTAGACCAGTGTGTAATCAGGATCTGATAAATACTGCTTAAATATTATTAATTGGTTTTGAATTAGCAGTTACCAGTGGTTTAATTTGCAGTTACTAGAGAGTAATTGCCTTGGCCTTAAAAAGATATGAAGACGTTCAGATCAAAGCCTGATCGAAAACACTTTCATTTTTCTTTTTCTTCTCTCCGCTCTCTAGTGCTGAAATGTTGTGCTGATCGAACCATTTCATTCATTTTTCTCGGCGTGCACCGGCAAGGAGGGTGAGTAGTTATCTCCGAACTATTGTCGCAGAGTTCACCTGCACGGGGCGGCAATAAGGTTTCTGAGCAGCGCATCTGCGCGACTGCTTGCGGTGTTGCATCATCTACATTCTGCATTGCTTCAACCACTGCTTCCTGTTCTTCGTCACGTCCGATGTAAGTTGGCCATACAACCATTCTGTTATAAATCTTTTACTGTGTATATTTAGAAATGCAATTGATAACTTGCGATTTATGCATCACTAATTTTGTATGATCTTTATCTCGTAATAAAATCTGAAATTAAATTAATATCCACATTTGTAAAAAACTGTACTGCCAGAGGGGTGGATATCAGTTTTGCGCGCTTCTCCCTGCCTGTGGCCTGCTCCATTCTTGATTTGCCTTGAATCCTTGACAATGCGTGCTCCTCTTTGTATTAACTTCTCTTTATTGGGCAATCACCTTCCTTCCAATCTGTTTGCCCCTCTGGTTTTACGATGGCAGCCAGAATGGAATCCCACGCTTACGCCACACTATGTTGTGAATTCAAAAGACCAAGGAGAAGAAGAAATGGAACGTTTTGTATATATTTACAGCAAAATCGTCATCTTGAACAGGGCCGGACTCGGACAAAAATCGAGTAAGAGCACCGCGAATACAATCATGTTGAAAGTCTAAATAGTATTATACGCCGATTTACTGGTTTTAATACAGTAAAAGGCATCAACTGTGAATTAATCTAATACCACTGCAGACCAAAATTAAGCGGCTGCCCCGATCAATCAAACCAATTAGCAGCGTGGACCGTGAATCAACGCATGTGATGGATAGATAGATGTTTCAGATCCTCCTGAGCTCGCCGCTCCTTTCGCCGGTGCCGGTGCTGGAGGAGCTTGCCCGGTCGGATAATGACTGCGGCGTGACGTCGGAGGCGAGCATGTCCCTGTAGGTCTTCCTAATGGTCCAGAGCTCCCTGCAGCAGTCGCTCATGCTGGGCCTGTCCTGCCTCACCGGCCCCAGGCACCGGAGGGCGAGCTCCAGCACCATGTGCAGCGCCCGCGCTATCGCCGCCGTGCGCACGAGTTGCGGGTCCAGCACGTCCGCCGCGCTGCCCTCGATGAACTTCCTCATCGCCCACCTGGCGGTGAGGCGCTCCTTCATCTCCCGCTTGGTCTCGATGGGGCGGCGCGCGGAGGCGAGCTCGACGAGCAGGACGCCGAAGGAGTAGACGTCGCTCCGGTCGGTGAGCTGGCACGTCTTGAGGTACTCCGGGTCGAGGTAGCCCGCCGTGCCCTTCACCTGCGTGGACACGTGCGTGGCGTCGGTCGCCTCCCCGACGCCGAGGCGTGCGAAGCCGAAGTCAGCCACCTTGGCGCGCAGCGAGGCGGTGAGCAGGATGTTGGACGACTTGATGTCGCGGTGGATGATGGGGTGGTCCGAGTACATGTGCAGGTACGTCACCGCGTGCGCCACGTCGATGGCGATGTCCAGCCGCGCCCCAAACTCCAAGAACCTCCCGTTGCATCCTGGCAATTAATTGTTGCAAAGATCGATGTTCATTGGCGGCTACCTCCATGGAACGATGCTGATGAGGAAGAAGAAGCCGAATTGGCTTGATGCTTACTGTCGAGGTGCTCCCTGAGGGTGCCGTTGGGGACGTACTCGACGACGACGATCCTCTCCTCGCCGCACTCCATGTAGCCGTAGAACCGGACCAGGCTCTGGTGCTCGATGCGCGCCATGATCTTCACCTCGCTCCGGAACTCAACGTCCACGTGAGGGTTCTGCATCCGCAGCTTGGCGCGCTTGACGGCGACGATGGTGCCGTCTGGGAGGACGCCCTTGTAGACGGTCCCAAAGCCGCCCTGGCCGATCTTGAGCGCCGGGGAGAAGTTCTTGGTTGCCCTCAGGATCTCCTCCATGGTGAACACGGAGCTCTGGAACTGCTGCCCTGTGCTGCTGTTTCGCTGTCCAGTGCTGCTGTACAGCCCTCGGATGGACGGCTTCCCGGTGTGGCCGAACGCTGGAAGGGCGCAAGGGGATAAGAGAGAAAGGATGAGTAGGATAAAGCTAGATTAATGGAACAGAGACTGCATGCTTTAGATGGACAAGAAAGCGGCCAATCTCTTGTGAAGTCTGAACCCAGAAAGTTCAGAACATTCCAGGAGATTAACCAGGGTACAGCTTAGTCATGATGTGACACATTATCATTATTTTCATTAGGGGGTGGAATTCACTAGCAATTCTGCTCCAGACCCATGGAAGAAAGTTCAGAGAAGTAGCTGCAGAGTTCAACAGCACATTAACCCCTCGCAGCACAAGACCCATGGATCCATCCATGGTACTAACTAGTAACTTGTGGGAATTAGGCAAATTTGAAGTGGTTCCAGCAACTTTGAAGATGAGGCAAAGAGATCCCAGGTGTTATACTAGATGCCAGAATAGCTAAGTAGCTGACAACACTAGCTGGCAGAGAAGAAGAAAAACTCGCTTGCTGGTATGGTCGCACTCGCACACAAAAGAATCAAAATTAATTCCCATCTCTCAAACACTAGCAAAACAATACATAGAACAAAGCTAAGACTGTTAAGAAGGCTTGCTCGAGCAATTCCAAGTAGCTAGGGTATCAAGGATTAGGAAGAAGCCGATCGACCGATCGAGAAGGGCAGGGGAGCGGAGAAGTATAGCACTTTACAAGGTGGCTTCTTGATCACGTCATCCGGCGCCGCGGACTCCTTGCTGCTGCTGGACTTGCAGGAGGTGGTGGACGACGACGTGGAGAGAGAGGTGAACCACACCCCGATGGACCTGAAGAGCGACCTGACCGAGGCCGCCCTGCCGCCGCCGCCGCCTCCGCCTCCGACGCGGGAGAGCGGCTGCGACCACGCCCGCCGCTCCCGCTCCGGCGAGCGCCTCCCGGACGACGACGACGACATGTTCCTGCGTTGGTCGCGTCCGGCCATGGTATACGTGCGCGTGCTGGCGTGCTGCTGCTGCTTTATACAAGGAAACGCGCGCGGGGCGAGGCGAGGCGAGGCGCGACCGTGTCCAAGGCCGGACAGCTAGCTAGGCTGGCGTGTGGGGCCGGAACTGTCCCGGGACCCGCATGCCAGTGTGATACAGCGGTGTGGGGGAGCGGAAGAACTCCCCTCTCCCCGTTCCGCGAGGGCAAACCATGACATGGATGGACGACGCCTCCCAATCCTTCTCACAGGTCGCGACGTCATGGCTCGTGACTCTGCGATGGAGTAGTAAGCACACTGGACCTTGACCAGCAGGTAGCAGGTAGCAGCTAGCTATCAACCAGTAATTTCCCTGCAGATTTTCCCTTGTAAAATCATGGCTTAGCTCCTACTAACAGTTACAGGTACATGCTCATGAGCAGCTTTACTACCACTACTACTATCCAGTATGCGTCCATTGGGATAGATAATCCCACGTTGGTTGGGGGGAGACAGGACAGAGCACGATCTATAAAGGGTGAGGTGTAGTTTTTTTTTAATATGGTCCAAGACCCCCTTAATTATTGCTCTGTAGTTAAGGCTATGACGTTGATTAGCAGGACGCTGATTCAGTGATCCGATGGCTCTGTGCAAAGGCACCACACTTGGTGAGTTCGTGGCATGTTTCGGCCGGTGGCATGTTTCGGCGGCTATTGACTGACCTTCTATTCCTGTGACATTTTATTGTAGTACTCCTTACAACAATCATACCCTGACCTGTTCAATGTTCAAGGTCATGGACGTAACGCGCAACAGCGGGCAATGATAAAAACTATTTTATTTATATAGTCCACTCATCTTTCTTGGCAACGAAAGCAACATTAGCTAAAATACATTTCCAGCGGATTCAGCTGCTCCAACAGAGTAAATTACTCAGCAAGATATATATATATATACGCTGAACAAAATGACGACTTTAGAACAGGCCCTGAAAGCAATAGACTACTTCAGACAAAGATGCACAAACTGGTTCAAACGAGAAAAGATATCTTCGAGCTGCCAAATTTCAGAACAGAAGAGGATTTCCCAGTGAATTGCCCTGAATCCTGACTAATCAAAAGGGGAATGGATATACAGGAAGCTTTTACAGCTTGGATTGTACAAAGGAAACATAAACTTGTCCTGTCACCTATCTAATGTGTGATGGTTGTTTATACAGACGCTAACCGAACCAGAAATAAACCAACAGATGTGCCAAATTCAGAAGCACGAAAGAAGAGAGCTAACTATTTCAGTGTTTCAACTTTGAACTGAATGGACCGGCAACCAATATGCATATAGCAACCAAGCAGTTACCTAAACCTCCTCTTGTCATAAACCACCAAAGCTTGACACAAAAAAAAAGGTACAAAACAGAGATGATTTTAACAAGTTTCATGTCATTTCCTTCTTTCATTATGTTTCCATTTGTTTTCTCAAAATTCATTCCAAAAGCACCTCCACCAGACCAGATCAATATCAAGAGCAGAGTAGTTGCCAATTGTACCTCCCCATCAAAAATGACTAGCATCAAACCAACTCAATAGGCACGAGCTCCAAGACAGGATCCACCAGAGTCAAGAATGCTATTCATACCTCTCATCTATCAAAGTTACCTGCAAAATAGTATAGGAAGCTTTCAGCAAAAGAAAAAAAGGCACCATATTTTCCTAGCAAATAATCTGTGCAAAAATGGAAGTGTCCAAAGTAAGGACTTTATATGAACTGAAAAAGTCCGCAGGTTTTCCCTTTATATTGATATTACTCGAGATTGGTTGGTAAGTTCGTTCATAAGCTTGCAGGATGGAAAGACGAGATTTCTTGCATAAACACCTCTTGAACATACACTTTTTTCCCATGTGATGTATCATAATAAACAAATCCACTTACAGGAATTGACAACAGAATATACATCCATGTGCTACAATAGCAGCGTATTTCAACTAAGATATATTGGCTTTGGCGTACTAACCTGGTCACAAACTGGGCAAGTATCACTTCGCTCCATCCATTCAAGTATACAACACAGGTGGAAATGATGCTCACATTTAGTAATAGAGCGGGGATTTTCTTCATCATATTCTGGTGAAAGGAAAAACAAAGGTTATTACAGAAATCTCCGGTCGACCAACATAGAACTTAGATTTGGAGCATCAATCTGTGCATCAATGGAGGATAGTCGGAGGGCCATGCACATCATCAACTAGAAAGTATAGCTAGGGATTACGAAACTACAACAAAACACATGTTTCAACTGGAACTAAGTCATTTGCATGGTGGGAAGTTCCTACCGTACATCTTTTTGAAAAGTTCCATTATTTCAGATTGTATGCATCTATAAACCAGTGAGCTGCTTAAGGCTTATGACATATGCATAATATATATAAAAAAATACTGATATAAATGAATAAAGGATGCATACATATTGCATCTAATGAAGATAAATAATCGGAGCACCAGCAAAGATTTAACTGGCAGATTCTAAGTAACTTATCCCTCTATCATTATTTCAGAAACACGGAATAGTTAAGTTTCAACCAAAATGAGCTGATCGACATCCTAACCACTTTTACCCTGATAACAAGAAAACTGCAGGCCTAGAGTAAGACCAGCAAAACCATGTCCATCCAGTTCCACAACCAACCAAGTAAATATAGTATTCAACAAATATTCAGTTCTTGCTCTGACAATCTAAAGAATTAATGTTCCCATGATAAAGAGAAACACAAACCTTCGAGACAGATTGGGCAAACATCCTCCTCATCAGGTTTCTCTTCAGGGACACCTTTATCACATGACTCATACTCCTCTACCTTTAAAGATTCCTGCTGATCATCCGTTTTGCTTTTGGTGTCTGTCTTTTCCAAATCTGCACATGAATCGGCAGCTCTAAGCTTCCGTGACTACCATTTGAGGTTAATTATCATCACTAATGGCTCACAGATAATCATTTTTTTACCAGGGTTTTCTGCAACTGGCAAGCCAACATCGTAAGGCAATGGTGCAGGTGGTGCTCGATAAGTGTCAGGAGTGGATGTATCCAGATTTGTGTCAACTGCAACTATAGCAGAAGCTGGGGATGATCCATCAAAGGCTGAAGGCAATGGTTCATGCTCCTCTAGATTTTGCTGATGCTGAATTAACAATGTAAAAGATTGACACATGCACAAAGCTACCAACATATCAGCTTATTAATCAATCATACTCCCTCCGTATGACATTACTTGACACTTTTGACAAGGCACACTTACCCAGGCAATTATTTGTTTTTATATGATATTACCAAAATAACGCTGATAACTAAATGTACTATGGGCCCACCAAATGTGTGGTGGAGAAGGGAGGAATGGGGAAGTTAATAAGGGCAAAGTAGGAAATTATGTATTGGGGATCATGAAGTGCAAAGTATTTGTGAACAAATAAAGTAGTCAAAAGTGACAAATATTTGTGAACGGAGGGAGTAACTTTTTTTTTTGCAAAAATGCTATAATTATCGCATAGACTATATTAAAGCAAGCAGCATACTGTCAGAGTGTCTATATTGCTGAATCATCAAGGATTGAAGACAACAAATGGGAGATGCAAACTATAAGTAAAATAATTCCCCCTGTTGCATCGAAAATGCAAAGATGGCAGTTAAACTTCTAGTACTCTGTTATTGCTAGCATTTGCAAGTAAGACACGAGCAAAATCTGGGGCACTCTCATACGTCAGATCATTAAATCGTTAAATGGGCATAATGTGTTGCATACAGCAACCAGAATAAAAATGTGTGATAATCATGATTGCATATAATTTGATTCGGTCTTCATTTAAAAAAGAAACCTTGCCGCTAACTCCGCAGAATCTTTTGACTATAAAAGCAAGACAGATGGTAGATACCTCCCCCGACATTAACTTCAGGTTGTTTGGTAATGCATAGTAGCACACAAATAAGATAACACTAAGAATTCAGAGGACATAATCTAAGACAAAGCAGGGTCTACATACATAGATATGAACTGGTGCTCTATCTGCTTCAGATCCCCTTGATGAACAGCAACAGCAGCCACCCATTCTATCCTGAATGAAAAAGCTTACTCCAGGTTATCCTCTAGCTGCCATTTAAAACTAAAATTTCATCTCTCGTAGCCCTACAAAGAAACAATCCTATATCGATGCAAGAAAGAACAGGAAATCATGCAGAAAACTAGAAACATACAGCATATGAATACAAGATGACACAAAAGTACTGGTAAACGACCATAAATTTGTTCAGATAGCTTAACATACAGCAATGTCTTTCACTACGCACTGAGAGCGATTCTTTATGATTTAGTCTAATGGAAGATGATTTTTAATATTTTAAGAACTGTCCTATGATTTCTGGGCATAACTCACAGTAACAATTCCTTCCTATAAGTCGTGTTAAACCATGTTTGATTACATATTTCATGATTTTTCAATCTGGTTTAGAAAAAAAAAAGACATTGGCAGTGCCACTGGAGCAGTTATTTTACTTGATAAAATAATCAAATGCGGGCTTGCATTCCCGGCACCTAAGGCTTGAAAAACTAGGCAATTACACTCACTCATTACTTGAGCCTTAACCATAAAGTTATAGTACACTTGAACTCCTCAAACAGTTCTACAAGAATGATTCCTTAACAATTCTCCTAAAAAAGGAATAAATCATTAAGAAACCTGACGCCCTGCATTTGAATGAAGCAACGAATTGTGTGTAATACAAGTTGCTCAGAACCAGATAACCTCAGTCTTCCACGGAATAAATATCAACGTTCAGAAATGGCACTAATAGCTACAAAACCAGGTCCAAAGCAAGTGCTCCCAAACAGTGGCGAGGTATGGATATTTCAATCCTCACAACAATTCAGTTCAAGTCTCCAACACAAGCTACAAACACTTATGTACAAAGTGCTTCACCATGGGCCATTCAAGCTATTCAGATCAACAACGAAACAGATATGGATTTTGATTCCATCATAGCGCAGTTTGTGTCACTAAAGTGCTAAATTACGCTTATATCACCAGCCCAGCATCACCACATAGCAAACTTTCGATCGAAGGTAACACTACAAATTTTTTTATAAATCGCCCATGCTGGCTCGATTGGCATCACTACTTGTTTGATACTCTCTTTTTTCCCTGTGGGGTTTTACAACTTACTGATTGAGAAATATCTTATCTTAAAACCATAAATCACAGCTTTTTAAAATTAAAAATAAAAACTTTTTTTACCTAAACAGATACGATTGTTAGTTTCAGTCCAAGAAACCATGCATCCAAGGTCACCACTCTCTGACTCGTCTCGCCAACGCTAGAGCCAACCCAGAATTGGACGAAATAGCTGGTTTATCTACGCAAGCCAAAACGAAACCCGACCAGAATCATACGCGATCCAATCGCCACTATAAGGAGCTGATTTATGCAGAGAAGCAAGAATGGAAGGCTCTAGCCAGAACAATCCCAGAAATTAACCAACAACACGTGAAAAACTAGCGCGAAACAGCACGGGAATCGAACCAGAAGCGCGGGATTAGTTGCCAACGTAGAGGAATCACCGAAAGGAAAGCAGGAGATTCGCACTCACTCGATCGCCTCGGGAGTCGTGAGCTCTTGGGCTTCCCAGCTCCTCTCCTCTCTGGAGGAGAGAGGGCTAATGCTTGTGATTTCGTGGAAATTGGAGGGGGCTTTCTATAAGAGTGGCCGGCTAAGTGGAGAAGAGGATAGAGAACAAAACCTATTCGCCCAGGGAAATTACTCCCCTCTCACTGCTTGTGGGCTCAATTACACAGTGCACCCACCTGACATAGGCTGGAGATGGGTAATTGCCATAAGATTCCTCTTTGGACTAGTGTTTTTTTTTTCTTTTCCTTTTTCTAGAGGGAAAAAAAAAGAGGAATAAAGTTATGTATCTTCTCTCTCCTCCGTGATAGCGGCAGCAGGACGGAGGTGCCACGCGGAGAGGAACGTGGACCTGAACGGCTCCTGACAGTGGGCCCCGCCGCTTTAAGGGATTTTTTTAAAAAAAAAAACCGGTGAAATTTCGACGAGGCTGTCAACTTCGACACTGCTGTGTTTTCTCTTCTCTCCTTGCTTTTGTGTTTGCTTCACAAGAGTTGTCAGGGATCGTTGGACTTTGTCAGCTAACAGTGCCCACGTGGCATTGACTTCTTGACCTGACAGCGATTTAATGGTAGGTAAGCTCTGCTGCTGCCACCTGTATCGGATGTAAGAAAAAAAAGGTTGAAAAATTACTGGTGCGATTCTCTCTGAAACAAAAACTACCAGTGCCGTGCATTCTCCTGTATCGAAAACCTTAACTATTTGGATGGAGTTTGCTGTTCGGGGCTCGGGCTCGGGGGTGGTGGCAGCAGTTTGTTGGACTTGGAGGACGACACGTTAATTAATTATTATTTACTCCCAGCTAGGATGCGTAACGGCGACGGAGGTTGATTGCTTTATGAATTATCGCGTCATTTATTGATTTGGAGCATGAATCTTTTGTTTGACATGGGAAGGAATTAAAGGACGCAAATTTGTTTAGTTAGTGAACTCCGTTGAATGTTTCTGGAATGCAGAAATTTCAAAGAGAACAGTCCAATCAGTGACTAGAAGAATTTGAGATTCCAATCAAGCCTAATTAATTCACTAACTCGTTCAGATTCCAGGAAGAAGCCAGATTTAACCTCTGGAGTTGTGCTGTGCATGCTTAGTAATTATTATACGCGTATATACAGGGTTAGTTGGAATTGGGCCACCAGCATTTTTCGTCTCCCTCTCATCCATTTCGTGACAGCGTAATGACATTTTTTTTTGTCTACAACTACAGGTGCTAGTAAGCTTACACTACGATGGAGACGTATGGTTCTAATCTAGTTGTTGAACAATTGACATCGATGTCAAAGGGTTTTGGTAATATAACCCTCGGTTTAGTAAATTGTCAGACTTACTGTCAGGTGGGCGCTGGTCTGATCGGCTACTGCATGACGATCAGACCGCCGGCGATTAAATCGGTCCCTTGTCACTAGGGAGTGCGGTCAGAACAACCGTTGCTAGTCAGACCAGCCGAGGGTCAGATGTTCGATCGGCAACAGTCAGACCGGTCCCCTTGTTACCAGGGAGTGCGGTCTGACCGGGCGAGGGCCAAAGGTATGGCCAGTCAAGGCGAGTTCAAGCACAGTGAGGGTGCTGGACTTTATGATTTTGGTTAAATTTATGGAATTCAGTGTATAGGTGTTGTGCGATGCATGTTTTTGCTAACGGGAGTCAAGTTACGAAGAACTTGTGCTCGAGTTCATTTTCTTGGTCTATCATTATACAAGGACGCTTGGAGTCAAATACGGCCAATGGCGAGGAGAACTATACGCATCACGAAGAGAAGCTTGAGCGACACATCGACAACTAGGACGACATCTCTCCCCATGTCGCAGGTCAGCGTGGTCATCCAAGCCTCAGCCTCATTCACTCCTGGCCACTCTCGCCGGTGACACCATCGCCGTTCAAGTCCTGTGCGTGCATCGTCCAGATCTGAGTGCAAGCACCCACGGGTGGAAGAAATGGCGGAGGATTTTCACCCGTTTCAGGACACATTTGGATACGTTGTGATCCGACAAAATCCATTCGAATTGACTCGAATTTAAACTAAAATCACTTCTAATCCGAAGGATTGGTTCTAATTTCTCTCTATCTAAACAAGCTCTTAATAAAGTTATAATTAGCCATAATCCGTCGTGTATGGACATTATTTCTCGGAAACCTCTATGCTAAAAAGAACAGAAAAGAAAAAACTAACAGAAGCGATAGACGCACATGAATCCACAACATGAGGCGGGAAATCGTAACATCGTCTTAATCAAACCGTCGATCTCTCGGAGGTTAAGTGGTTGCTAGGATCGACTAGTACCGCACTGGACGGTGGCGATCGTACGATATCCTACTCCGGTCCCGTCCCGTCCCCTTGCACTTGCTGATGCGTTTCAAGCTCCTTGAACTGCACTTGCAGACGAAGATCAACGTATCATCGATGGATCCATCGGTCCGTCCGTTTCGTCAAACTGCACTGCATGCCTCTGACCAGAGGACCCACCGGTCAGTTTGTCCTGACACAGACAAGCTATACTGTATGTACTGTAAGCTTAGCGCTGGTAGGAGTAGCACGTAGCATTAACACAACCAAACTAACCGCAACCTACCAAACTAACTAGAGCCTTGAGGAGTACACACTACCTTATATATACATACCCGTTTCGTACTCCAAACAATACACACTCTCTGTTTTAATATATCATTTAAACAGATACATTATATTTTTATTACTTCCATTATACTTAAATACCAATTATAAGATCTTTCCATACAACTTGATTGTAAAATTTTAATTGGAGTCCTTTATTTTTACTATATACCATCTTCATATATAAAAGAAATATATATACATATATTTTGCTATAAAAAGTGGCATTTAATGAAATTTTTCATGAAACTTACTTTGAGGTATCTTCTAATCATTATTGGATTATACTCAAATTGATAAAGATGTATCATTATACGATTTAAATGGTATATAAGAAGTGAGAGTACGTACTTCTACTTCTACTTCTAATATACCACTTAAATGATCATATTATACTTCTTTATTACTTTCAATGTACTTAAATACCAATTATAAGATACTCCAATGTGACTTGATTGAAAATTTTCTATTGGAGCCTTTTTTTGTTATATACTCATTTTCATATATAAAATAAGTATATACACAGATTTTGCTATAAAACTGGACTTCAATTTTTTAAAAATCATGGAACTCACTTTGGGGTATCTTATAATTATTATTGGAGTATACTTAAATTGATCAAGATGTATCATCATACGATTTAAATGGTACATGATACGTGGGAGTATGTGTGTGTGTGTGTGTGTGTGAGAGAGACACACACACACGTCAACAACCTATACACGCACGACCTCAAGGAGAGCGTTAGCTTGTGCCTGCCAAACATTATTTAATGGAAATTGATAGAGAGTACTCTAGTATTTTTTGGCCTCGTGAGTACTCGAACTTTGATCCATCAAATTTTGCCTCGTGATTCAAGCTCCATGTGGCTCCAACGACACGCGGCTAGACTCCCGCGACGCTCTGACGAGATTAGGGTTAGGGTTCACTTGGGTTAGGGTGAAGTTCACCAAAGCCCTGGTATAGAGAGGAGGTCCAGGGAGGCGGGGAGGGTGACGAAACAAGATGAGAAAGGATGGCATATCACAGGAAGGGTTTCGCCAAAGAGGAGAAAGAAAGGGGCGCAGGGGCAGCTCACCGAAGAGGAGAAAAGAAGGCAGCGCGGGAGGGAGACAGGAGCGTCGGTGACGGGGATGGCGACAGCAGGTGTTGTGGCAATGTCTTTGGTGGGGTGGGGTGGGGTGGGGCGGCGGCTAGGTTGTGTGTGTGTGTAGAGAGAGAGAGACACACACACACGTCAACAACCTATACACACACGACCTCAAGGAGAGCGTTAGCTTGTGCCTGCCAAACATTATTTAATGGGAATTGATAGAGAGTACTCCAGTATTTCTTGGCCTCGTGAGTACTCGAACTTTGATCCATCAAATTTTTGCCTCGTGATTCAAGCTCCATGTGGCTCCAACGACACGCGGCTAGACTCCCGCGACGCTCTGGCGAGATTAGGGTTAGGGTGAAGTTCACCAGAGCCCTGGTATAGAGAGGAGGTCCAGGGAGGCGGGGAGGGTGACGAAACAAGATGAGGAAGGAGGGTATATCACAGGAAGGGTTTCACCAGAGAGGAGAAAGAAAGGGGGCGCAGGGGCAGCTCACCGAAGAGGAGGAAAGAAGGCAGCACGGGAGGGAGGCGGGAGTGTCGGTGACGGGGATGGTGACCGGGCGACAGCAGGTGTTGTGGCAATGTCTTTGGTGGGGTGGGGTGGGGTGGGGCGGCGGCTAGGGTTTGGGAGAGGGGAGGGAAAGGTGGAGGAATATATATGGTTTATGGAGAGGGCTGAGATCCTTTGGACCTAGATGCAATAGCTCAAAATTCGAGTACCCTCCAACAACAGAATACACACATACCCCCTATGCACTACTTCAATAATTGAGGTGAAGCAGTTAGCTAGAAAAAGCAAGCGGCGATGAGCTACTCATCTCAGTTAAGTCCAAATCATGGTCGATCATGGAGGCAGCATTGCCGCTGGTCAAGAAGCCGAGCGTTGTCGATGTCATCGACAGGCCCATCTTACATGAGGCAAAGCACCTCTGGGCCATCGCGACACCCATCACCTTCAACATCATCTGCCTCTGCGGCGTCAACTCCACCACCCATCTCTCTGCCGGCCGCCTCGGCAATGTACACCTCTCCGCCGCAACCACCGGCCTCTCCGTCGTCTCCAACTTCTTGTTCGGATTGCTCGTACCAACTCCATCCGACCACCATTAAATTTACATTAATGGACACGCGGGGCACCGCAATCACCTAACTGTTTGTAATTGCATGCAGCTCAGCATGGGGAGCGCGCTCGAGATGTTGTGCGGCCAGGCGTACGGCGCCAGCCACGTCGACGCTCTTGGCGTGTACATGCAGCGCGCGTGTGCTGTTTATAAAATTAGCGGTTTTAGCCAATGTTTAGAATTAATTATACTATAAATTAAAATAATTAAATCATATTTCCAGCACATTTAAATGACAAAAATAACATAAAATCATATAATATCTTCATGTCATTTAAACATGATAAAATGTTCAAAAGATATAACTTAACAACAAAATAAATCAACATGATGCTCATATTTAATTTGATTGTTTATTGCTCTTAGATGTCGGGTTGTTTAAGATGTAATATTTGCCTCCCTGCCACGTTTGTCAATATTCTTCACTAATTAAATATGACAACTACAAATCAGACTTTGATCTCAAATTAATGCTTTACTAATATGCCAAGATTTATCTCATAAACAACAAATATACCTTCCGTCAATAGAGGATCATTTGTTCAACAATGTATATGGAATCACAATTTCAACACATTAGCCTTTCGGTAAACACTATATCACAGTGCAAAGAGATCGCATAGGATCAACAAGATCCAGAATAAAATGATCAAGCTCCTTTCAGTTACAACCGAACTACAGAGAGTATCACAAAATTGCTAGAGATAAAACTAACAATAGTAAGCAATACAATTAGTTCAAGTCTGATCTAGTTATCAATTCAATTTCATAGCATGAAAATTATCATCATTGAGCATTAATTTGAGCCCACAGCATTACTAAACTAAGTCTCCCAGTGCTAGTTTAAATGGCAAAATGTAAAAGTAACAAGCACAACACACTTTAGTACAATAATGCAGAAAATGAAAAACAACAATACTCACGATGCGGATGACACTCAAAGCCACCAAGTAGAACTAGGCAAGGAACACAAATCGCACTGTCTCATAAAAACAACCGCCTCACTGTGCCGGGAATGAACATATGAGGTCGTCCGAGATATAATGACAATCCACAAACTGGGACACACTAATTTGCAAAGTTGAGGTATAAAGAATCCCACACAAGACCGAAGTGCACCGGTCGAGTACACCCGAGAACACTACCAAGCACCAGAGACAAGTTTTCCTCTCCCAAATCGACCATGAGCCGACCGTATCCAATCCTCAAAAGCACAATCCCGAAATTTTCCTCACTGCTACCTCAACAGAGAGATGGCGCAATGAACTAAACGGGGAGTGCTCAAGGAGGAAGGGTTGGACCTCATTGCCGTCAGTGCCGAGATGAGCAAAACGGCGCAACAACCCTAGACGATCCAAACCGAAGCCCAATCGGAGGAAAAGAAGAAACAATCGAAAGGAGAAAGTCTCATTGATTTTTTTCGAGAGAGAAAAAGGAGAAGCTGGCCACTTTTGAAGAGCAGGGGAAGAAGGAGGCCGGGCTGCCGCCGCCAACGGCCGACGCTCAATCTGCCCTGGCTGCCCGCCTGAGTCACATGCGTCGTCGCCAGTCACAGGAGCCAAGACACATGCCTCGCTCGGTAGGGTTGGAGACAATGACACCAACCTTATCCTTCCCCTTATCTCAATGACATGTAGGCCCCACAACTTATTTTCTTTTCTATTTCTTCTTTTCTCAAAATGAGAAACGATCAAATAGCCCTAAAAAATATCCAACAGGTTGTCCTCTTCGTCTCCGCCCTGCCACTCGCCGCTCTACGTCTTCGCCACGCCCACCCTGCGGCTATTCGACCAGAGGACACCATCGCCGCCGCCGCGGGGTGATTCACCCTGTGCATCCTACTGCAACAGCTTCGCCAGAAGATGTAAGCCGCCGGCATCAAGGTCGCTTGCCTCCTCACCATCACCATGGTTATCAACATCGTCCAACCCGTCATCTCTAGTATGCCATGCCGCGCTCCAGCCTCTAATTCTGCTCTGTGCCGCCTGGAAGACCGACTAGGAAGCTCAAGTGAGTGAAATATGAACACGCGTGATGTTTCTGACGATTCTAACAAGGACAAATGCTGCAGGCTGTTTAACATAATCTGAGAGTAATCACTTAACCTAAAACATGCATAAGCCTAGATCATAAAGGAACACCGTAATACATAAGTGAGGAAGCGCAAATGCGTACCCGATCCCGGTGAAGCCATTGAGTTCTTAGAGTCGGTTGCTGACAGTCGAGGTCGGCGCGGATCTAAGCGCCGGGGCTTCGGCTTGAATCACCGGGATGTAGTTGCGACGGGGCTTCGGCTTGAGTCACCGGGATGTAGTCGTGATGCCGGCGATTCTGGCCTTCGTTCTCCTCAGTGCACGTTATCGATCGGGCGAGTGTTGGGACGTTCTTAGGTTTTGAATCCTTAAACCAAAACCCAGCCGTATCCCTTCTTTTATGTAGCGCTAGAGGAGACCGGGACCAGAACCAAAAGAAGTTGGTACCGCCCCCGATCAGGGCGCGATGGTGGGCTTTAGCCCCGTGAGACTTCGGTCTCGGTACATTGGCGAGATCAATCTAACATTCTCCCTTTGATCGTAAGGCTAACAACATAAGTCCATCCTCAAATGAAAAAAAGATACCAAGGTAATGTGTGGCATGGCCAATGAAGTGCCATACAACCTCGCATACCTATAGTGTACTATTACATTTAAAAATGGATATTCATAATACTTAATGGGAGTTGGTTCGTTTTAAGGTCCTTTATCCGAATCGAGGCTTTCCAATAAACCCATGCCAAAACATGATCACGAAATATATTGGGTGGTAAGCCTTTGGTAGCGGATCATAAGCATTGACTTAGTACTAATATGCTTGATACTAATTGTTTGATCCTGGATTCTATCTTTCACAACATGATACTTAATGTCAATGTGTTTGGCAAGACCACTTGACTTGTTGTTACTCGCATAAAAGATCATGGGTTCGTTATCGCGATATAAGGTGAGTGGTTTAGAAATGTCACAACCACTTTAAGACCGGAATAAAGTTCTTAAGCCATACACCGCCCAAAGAGCCTCATAACATGCCACAAACTCGGCTTGCATCGTTGAAGATGCCGTAAGGGTTTGTTTGGAGCTTTTCCACGAGATAGCTCCTCCAATGAGTGTGAAGATATAACTGACGTGGATTTCTTAGTATCAACACATCCCGCAAAATCAATCAATAACCAACAACTTCAAGGTTATCGGTATGCTTATATGTGAGCATGAGATGCTTAGTAGCTTGCATATAACGCAAGACTTTCTTAACGACCTTCCAAAGTGGTCGGTCTGGATTTGACTGATATCGCCAAGCATTAGGTTATAAAAGCTAAGTCGTATGCAGTGCTTACTTGAGCATACATAATGCTTCCGACAATGAAGCGTAAGGAACCGCCTTCATCGATCGGTTTCATATTGGTTCCTTGGACATTGAAATGTCCCAAACTTATCGCCTTTAACGATAGGAGCAGGTGAGCGAGCATTTATGCATATTGTATCTCTTTAGTACTCTGTCAGCGTATGCTTTTGAGATAAACTTAATACTCCTTTGGACTGTCGGTGAATTTCAATGCCAAGAACGTAAGAGGCATCACCGAGATCCTTCATATCAAAATTGGATGAGAGAAATCTCTTGGTCTCAAACAAAGATATCCTTATCATTTGCTAGCCAATAAGATATCATCCACATAAAGCACTAAGATGGTGAATTTACTCCTTGAACTTAACATATATGCGATTATCAACTTCATTTTCCTTAAATCCAAAATTCCTTATAACTTTATCAAATTTGAGGTACCATTTGCCTCGATGCTTGTTTTAAGCCATAAATAGATTTCTTAAGTCGACATCCCATGTGCTCCTTGCCTTCCACGACAAAACCTTCCGGTTGAGTCATGTAAACATTTTCTTGCAAATCGCCATTAAGGAATGCCGTCTTAACATCCATCTGATGTAGCTCTAAATCATAATGAGCTACAAGCGCCATAACGATTCTCGAACGAATCCTTAGTTGAGACAGAGAAAAGTGTCATTATAATCAATCCCCTCTCTTTGTGAGAAGCCTTTTGCTACGAGTCTTGCTTTGAACCTTTCGATATTTCCTTTAGAGTCATGCTTAGTTTTGTAGACCCATTTACAGCCTACTGTTTTGACTCCGTCAGGAATTTCTACTAAGTCCCATACATCATTAGTGCTCATAGACTTTAGTTCATCCTTCATGGCTTCAAACCATTTAGGAGAATGTTCACTCATTATTGCTTCCTTATAAGAGGTGGGATCATCTACCTTCCCTATATCATTAATATCCTCATTCATGTAAACAACATAATCATTTGGGATGGCGGATCTTCTCTCCATTGTGATCTTCTAATTGGTTCAACAACTATTGCGGGAGGTCACGAGGCGCAGGAGACCGCTGAGGCTCATCATTAGGTATGACATTAGGAATTTGAGAGACCCCAACAAATGGGTGCATCAACGATTTGGCATCGGAGGTGCAACCACCAAGTGCAGAATAAAAATCTACGGGATAAGCGGTGAAGGAACGTAAACCCGCTTCTCTTCAAGATCAATTTTCCTAGGCTCCGTGTCCTCATTATTTTCTAAGAACACAAAGATGTCTTGTTTCTACAAACTTAGTTGTTCTATCAGACAATAAAATCGATACCCTTTAGATCTTTCAGGTATCCTATAAAATGGCAACTTCTTGTCTTAGGGTCTAATTTTCCAATATGTGGATTAAATATCTTAGCTTCACTGACAACAACCCCATACTCTTAAATATTTCAAACTCGGTTTCTCCCACCCATAATTCATAAGGTGTCTTAGGTAATGATTTATCGGGAACCCTATTAAGAATATGTCTTTGCTTTGTCTTTAGTGCCTCCATCCATAAACCGGTGATAAACTAGAGTAGCTAAGCATGCTCGTACCATATCCATAAGTGTACTGCCATGCCGTCTCTCACTACCCCATTTCTTGAGGTTCACCGTGTAGAATATTGGGCAACAATGCCATTTTCTGAAGGAACTTAGCGAAAGGGCCGTGAATTTGGCCATAAGGGCATGTCTCCCATAATATTCTCCCCACGGTCCGATCTTACCACTTTGATTCTTAGGTTGTGCTGATTTTCAACTTCACCTTTAAATATCTTAAATTTATCAAGTGACTCGGATCGGTCCTTAATGGGAAAAATATAACCATAACGGAGAAATCATCGAGTGAATGTAATGAAAGACTCAAAACCATCCACCGATGTCACGGAAAAGGACCACAAATATCGCAGTGAATTAACTCTAATAGTCCCGAGTGCGAGTTGCTCCTTCTTTATTTTCTTTACGTATTTTCCTTTAATGCAATCAATGCAAAGGTCCGAGTCGAGAGAAATCTAATGGTTGGAGAATCTCTTCCTTAATGAGACGCTCCATTCTCCCTTCAAATGTGGCCTAAACGACGATGCCACGAGTTTGAAGAAGTCTCATTATTCTTTTTAAGCATAGTATCACACACATTCAAAGATATCGGTGATTCATTAAGGAAAGCATATAAAGCTTGTCTTGTCTAACAAAGAAGACCAACATTATTTGAATTAAATGTGATGACACACTTATTGTTACCAAAATTACATTTGAATCCATCATCGTCCAATAAAGATATCAAATTAAATTCCTCCTAATGGAAGGAACAAAACTACATTATTAAGACGAAGTGTGAAGTCGCTATCTAAAACTAAGGAAACAGAACCAATTGATTCCACTTGACTTCTTTTCCATCCGCGACTCTAAGACTTCGCTCCCCTTTCTTAGTGTTCTCACGGTATGGAATCCTCAGAAAGAGTTGGTAACGTGCACGCTTGCACCCGAGTCAATCCACCAAGATTTAAGGGAAAATTAGTATAAAGGGTTTCATCAACAAAAGTTATAGAATCATTACCCTTCTTTGCGAGCCACTTTAGGAAACCAACACAATCCTTCCGAAATGTCCTGCTCCTTGCAAAAGTGACATGCATTCCCACTTGGTGCTTTAGCAGAAGCAACATTGGGCTTAGGTGTAGTTTGCACCTTAGGCCCCGATTTATCCGAGTTAGAGAGTAGTCTGACCTTTTCTTGGATTTGAAGTCCCCGAGAACTTCCTTTGCTAGGACCGCCAACTTGATTCACAAAATCTTTCTTTTCGCCCTAATCCTTTCTTCCTCCTGGACACACATAGCGATAAGATCGCTCATGCTCCATTTATCTTTCGAGTATTATAGTTTATCTTAAAAGCGGTGTATTCGTAAGGAAGAGAAGTCATTATGAAGTGAACTAGGAAACCATCGATATTTCCATGTCCATGCCCTTGAGTTTTCCAAACCATATCGGTCATCATCATGATGTGCTCTCTTATCTTCTTTGGACCGTCATACTTAGTGGATAGAAGCCTCGGATTAATGTACCGCATAAACCTTAGTGGAGCCTTTGAATTTCTCCTCTCAAGCCGATACTCCTTAGCATTTTCGAATGCGGGATTGCTCCCGATTCGATCGAGATAGAAGTCTTCATAATCATTAGTGATGAGCGGTTAGACCGCTCCCATTTTTCAAAGATTATTATCATATATTTTCTTTTTCTCATCGTAATCGTCCTCACCAATGGTGGGAGAAACGGAGCGATCACCCTTAATGCATAATCAAGGTCTAATACTCCAAGGACAATCAAACTCTTTCTTTCCAAGCGGGAAGTTGTTCTCGTAAGTCGCTCAATGTTGTCAATTGTAGCGGCAACATTTGAAGCATTCATGGCTGAACATTAAAATACAAGGAAAAATTAGAAATAGCATAAAAGTATTGCATGCAATTAACCCTACGTTGGTCTGATTAATAACATGCAAAATTACAGTTCTAGTTTATATCACCGTTGGGCAGAAATAAAAGAACTATAACAATTAATGTGGCGACACGTGACTACAAACAACGTTGGTCAGTATGTAATCATGTGTATACATAATGCCAAAATAAATCATAAAATTCTCTAATTAAAATATCTCGTTGGTTCAATTTTAATCAGAGACTAATTCATACTGAGCCACGAGGAATTATCATTAATTAAAACAGTGCATAATAAAAAATTTAATCATAAAAACATTTTACAAAATGGAAAAATTACTGTGCAACCCGATAACAGTATCCGGCCCAGTCCTGAATTTGGCCCGGCTTAACCATATATGTTACTGTGCAATCCACTTCTTTTGGGCCTTCTGCGCTTGGCCTGTGCTCGCGCGTCCGCCGGCCCATGAGCGGCTGCTGCCCAACATGCCGAAGCGTCGGCCGTCAGATCTCGAGACGAACAGCCGAGATCAGTCGCGGCGCCTCGCTTCGGCCGAATGAGCGATGCAAGCCGTCGGATTAAATCGGATGGCCGAGAGCAAAAATCGCATGACATAAAAACCGGCCGATCGGACGAAAACCCTAACCCTAATCCATTTTCCCCGCTCCCCCCGAAAATTCCGCGCGTGCGCGAAAAAAAAACGCCGCAATGGCGATTCCGTCACGACGCTACCGAGAAGGAGGCGGGAGCGGCGGTGAAGGTGGACTCGGCCACGGCATGAGGTGGCGGCGCCACAGCTCTGCTCTTCGCCGGCGTGCGGCGCAGTGGTCGCGCACAATGGTCGAATAGAGCTTCGATGGCGCCCGGAACCGAAGAAGACTTCAAATCCCGCCGTAAGTATCCCGCCGCCTCTATTTGGTTTTGGATCTGAGATCTTAAGGGCCGAGTCTTAGGGTTCTTATTCTGAGATTTGATTTGGTGTTTCTGATTTTGGGGATTTCATTAGGGTTTCTTATAAAAAACGTACTTCCCCTCCTTCCAAATGCTATAACCGAGCGCCGGATCTGAGATCCGAACGAGTATCCGGGTATAAGTTAGATCTAATCGGGTTCACTATGTGATCTAGGGTGCTCTGATACCATTGTTTAACATAATCTGAGAGTAATCACTTAACCTAAAACATGCATAAGCCTAGATCATAAAGGAACACCGTAATACATAAGTGAGGAAGCGCAAATGCGTACCCGATCCCGGTGAAGCCATTGAGTTCTTAGAGTCGGTTGCTGACAGTCGAGGTCGGCGCGGATCTAAGCGCCGGGGCTTCGGCTTGAATCACCGGGATGTAGTTGCGACGGGGCTTCGGCTTGAGTCACCGGGATGTAGTCGTGATGCCGGCGATTCTGGCCTTCGTTCTCCTCAGTGCACGTTATCGATCGGGCGAGTGTTGGGACGTTCTTAGGTTTTGAATCCTTAAACCAAAACCCAGCCGTATCCCTTCTTTTATGTAGCGCTAGAGGAGACCGGGACCAGAACCAAAAGAAGTTGGTACCGCCCCCGATCAGGGCGCGATGGTGGGCTTTAGCCCCGTGAGACTCGGTCTCGGCTGTTAGCCGAGATCAATCTAACACAGGCTGCACAAGCAGCTTCAAGGTTTCAGATCAAAAAATGCACCATGTGCCGAGCACCGACTACTTAGAGATCACTTGCATCTTGTTGTACGTATCAACGGAGGATATATAGGCAGACGAAAGGATACCAAATTTAACAAAACAAAAATCAAATTTTGGCTCGTGGCAACACTAAGAAATTAAGATTTGATACTCTGTTTTGAGATGGAGAGTTAAAAGCGAGATAATAACATGACAGTTCAAATACTGTTTCATCGTGATCTTTATCATCATTTGACCTAAACCGTCTTTCATTGCACCGTTTTGCGCCGCGGTTTAGCCAAAGGTCAACAAGGCGGTATTTTTAGCGAAGTTACCAAAATACCCCTTCTTGATCCTTTCCCAGAGACCGAGTTCAACCTTCATGAAGCAATCTCATGCTTCGTCACGTGCAGGTCGATCAATGTCTCTCTTTATCTTGGCAAGTCTCTCTCATCTGACTCCCATCGAAACCACTATAGCACTTGCACCGACCCCCGCATCGCTTGATGCAACCCGTCACACTGAACTTCCCGTTCGGTCATCCTTGTCCATTTTGCGTAATGGTTGAGTCCACTGACTTCACCCAGCATCCTCGATCGTTCTAAACCTCAGCTCTCCAAGCCTAATTCTGATCATCCTCGTTGTTGGCCGCTGTTGACCTCCAAGCCTCCTACACAACAATAGACCAAGAAATCGATTCCGAGAATAAGTTCTTCGCAACTTAACCAATTGAAGGATCTAGACCCGCCATTATGAGTCAATAGAATGTTTTGGTGATTAACGACAAATCCAAATATAAGACTAATTCTCTTGTCTAGTATTATCATGTGTAGTCTCGTTTGGATATAAAAGTGAAATTCAACGAGGTAAGCATTCGACTCATACTCTTATATTGTTGCATTCCTCTGATTCAAAATATAGGATGAACTCAACCATAAGTTTAACTTGAATATGTGCATATGATCTAATTACGCTTTTGTGTATGCACACATTTAGGGAGAGCTCATTCTATATTTTATGGTTTCATTAGTATTGATGCATATTCCCTTTTCCATATATATTTTGGGATCTTTACTTTGAAACATATCTGTTTGAGTATACAAAGTTTGTGTAGTTTTTGTATACTCATGTTTTGAGTATATAGAACTTGTGTAGTTCTCATATACTCATGTTGTGAGTATATAGAACTTTTGTAGTTCTCGCATACTCATGTTTGAGTATATATAACTTGTGTAGTTAATATATATTCATGTTCTGTTACATTATCTAAATTCAATTTATGTGCAATTGAAATGGTTATCATCAATTACCAAAGAGGAAAGATTGAAGTATCTTCTCCCATCATTGTGAGTTAATGGTATGGTGTGGTAATTAATGATAATCATATTGTGGAACTAACATTTTTCATGAGTTGAATGAATATGCTATGTTCTACGGTGATAAAGATTTGTGATGATCATGAGTTGATCATCAGTCAAGATTAAAGTAAAGAATGCATCATGTGTTGATGCATATGAAGAGCTTGAAGAAATGGGAATTATCGTGGGTCGATGATGTTCAAATAGAAAACCCATCATGTGTTGATGGAGGTCTAATGAAGGATGCATCATACATTGATGCATGTCAAGACTCGGGATGAAGAAATCATCATGCGTTGATGATGTTCGAGACAAGATCCCGAAGTGAAGAGATCATCATGTGTTGATGATTATCAAAGTCAAGGACCCGGACTTGAAGTGTTGATGTGCGTCATCAAGCTTCAAGAAGATGCAAGGCAAAGGTATGACTAGCTAGGGCTAAGGATGTATTCCTAGTCTTTTACCGATCTTGGTGTTTGGTTGGGAGACCAGATTGCTAGTACAGGTTGCCGTACTATTAAGAGGGGTCTTGACTAGTAGCATGAGTTAGTCATGTCTTGATAGCTCATTGTGTTTGCTCTAGCTCATCTATGCATGGAGCTATTATTTGCGAATGTGTTTTGCAAATGATTGATACTCATACATTTAATCTTTGCAGCATGGGACTATAATTTGCAAATGTGTTTTTGCAAATGATTGAATTCCATGCACCTTAGTCTTGTGGCATGATGTTGTTATTTGCGAATGTGCTTTGCAAATAGTTGATGCTCATGTTTAATTTCCTGTAGCATGTGACTTAAGTGCAAATGTGTATTGTAAATGGTGTAAGTCCATGTACCTTATTCCTTGTGATGAGTATTCTAAAGGTTGGCAAATGTGTTTTGCAACTTGCTGAGAATATCATCTTTAAACCTTGTTGGACTTGCACTCAAATAGGTGAATGTGTTTTGCCATTTGAGTGAAGTAAAAAATGTGAGGTCTCTCTGGAGCCTGGCGGTCGGACCGCCTGTGTGGACCGGTCTGACCGGTGGCATATCGGTCAGACCGCCATGTGTTGGGCGGTCCGACTGATTTTTCCTTGAATTAAAATTGTGTGCGGAAGTACCACCATAGATATACGATACTACCGGGGAGTGGAAGTACCGTAGTTTCCGCGGTACCTTCTTTCCAGAGAAGCACCATTTTTGGAGTGCGCCGATTTTCCTCGGGTGGTCGGACCGACCAGCCTTGGTGGTCAGACCGATTTGACGGCAGTTAGACCGGCCATTAGTTGGCGGTCCGACCGGCCGTAGGTCCAACGACTAGTTTTATAGCCGTTGGCGCATGAGCGGTCCGACCGGCCATTAGTTGGCGGTCAGACCGGCCCTGTACAGATTCGAGGAAATCTTTCCCCTAACTGCTAGTTTTTGAGTGTGGGCTATAAATACTCACCTTGGTCGGTTGGGGATGGTTGCTGGTATCATTATGAGTGCTATACTTAGTCATTTGAGCTAAGAGCAAGGCTTTCCTCTCTTATGTGCATGTGTTGCACGTAGTGAGCTTGGAGAGCAATCCCTAAGTGCATGTGTTGCCTTAGGTAGTGGATTGTGTATCCACTTGAGCGTTGACACTTGATTAGTTCAAGTGAAAGTTGAGATTTATTTATCTTGGTGTTTACCGACACCTAGACGGCGTGGAGGCGTCGTGCCCGGTGATCTTCTCAAGAAGCATGTGAGAAGGTCCGGCGTGTTGTGAGTGGTTTGGTGCTCGCCATCTCCGGAGTGGAGGATGAGCAACCCTAGTGGAGCGAGGTGTTGGTTCGTGTTAGAACCGGTCCAAGTGGTTGGACTTACCTCGGATGTGTTGGCTTAATTGGTGGAGCCGATCCAATTTGATTGGGCTTACCTCAACGTGAATTAGGGGAGACCGGCAAGTCTCCGAACACCACAGTAAAACATAATTGTGTCATCTTGGTTTGTGCTTGTGCTTTACTTTGAGCAATTTACATTACATGCTTTAATTGCTTATATATATTTGTATGATTGCTCTCATTGTATTGTATTCATATTGTTGGTGCACTTAGGAAGTCTAGTTGATTTAGGTTTTAATTGTGCAAAACTAATTTGTTATTAGCTTTTGTATTATTAATTGGTTTTAGCCGAAAGAATTTTTAAAACCACCTATTCATCCCCATCTAGTCGGCCACCTCGATCTTACATCAACGTTAGTCAAAATATGCATCATGCAATACACATGCACTGAAATCCATGAAATTAACATAACCTACGAACATCGATGCAAGTCGACCAACGAACAGGGCAAAGCTGGTCAGACTACCACGTGTGGTCGGTTTGACCATCTAGCATGGGGACTTAGCCTAATTTCCTCCTTGAAAATCTGAAATCTCTTTGGAAATTTAAAACGAATAGAAACTTTTGGTTCGAAACTCCAAAAAATTATGAAACCAAATATAGAAGAATAATCTCTCTTGCTTATATTCTCTATTTGTGGCCTGACTCTAAACTCGAAAGACACCTTTTTGGCCAGTTAGACCGCCAACCTCTTGGCCAAAGACCTGGCCGTTCCGATCGCCAAAGGTGGCCGATCAGACAGCCACAAAAGGCCGGTTTGATTGTCTACATCCTGATAGCTTCTGAATTTTACGAAAACACGTGTTTTAACAAACCCTCAATACCATTGGCAATTATATCATCATCATAAGATCATGAGCATATCTTTATGATATCCACAATAATAACATGATAGTTTAAAAACAAATGAGCAAGATAATACTAATAACATTCGAAGAAGCACACAGACGCAAGGATCACACCAAACACAGGGCGTCGTCCTCAACCATCCGCCCTAACTAGGGCAAATACGCCAAGAACGGCAAACCGATCGAGCTCGGACGGCACCACCACCACCGCCACCTCCTCTACACTGCCCCACCACCATGGGCTACACCGAGCCCCTCCTCTTCACCAACCCCCACACCAGCCACAACCTACGCCATCTCCGCATTGGCCACCCTTGTGTAGCCTCACGGCTGTCGCCACCCTACCAAAGACTTCTCAGAACCCGTCGCGGACTCGGGACGGCAGGCGCATGATGGAGGACCGGCAGGGGTGCACACGAGGGCCGGAGGCGGCGCACGTGAAAATCGCCCAGTCGTGAGATTAGTTGGAGACGAGGACGCGATGGGGGATATTGGTTTGGAACGCTCGTGGGTGTCTCGTAGTGGGATGAGACAGAGTGTAGTTCAATGGCATTTGTGGGTAATAACAATCAACTTCAAGGGGTGTTTTCGCTTATGCAAGATTGGATTCCCACAAGAATCCACGGGAAGACTGTTTCTCTTTGCTAGTTTATTTTCAATATAGCTCTCGCTTATGCAAGATTGGATTCCCACAAGAATCCACGGGAAGACTGTTTCTCTTTGCTAGTTTATTTTCAATATAGCTCATCGCGAGAAGCTGAATCTAGTGATTTTAAGAAGCTGATGTTTGATACTGCTCTACGAGATATAAACGAGAAACTAAAAGTAAGAGTTGTACCAACTACCAAACAGGGCATTAGTTACACATTCCAAATCAACACCTTGATCTCAGCGTCACTTCACCATATCGGTATAACGTGGGGACGCAAGTGCACTAATCATTGTGGGCCGGGCCGGGCCGTCCAGTTGTTCTCCGCAAGCAGGCCGGCCATCGAACGTCTGAATCTATAAATGTTGGCCTTCCCCTAGCTCTCATACAAACCCTAACTCCCGTCAAAACCCTAAACCCTCTCCTGCGGCAGCGGCAAGATCCTCGTCGGGTCGACACCATGAGGCCACCACGAGGCAAGCAACCGAAACCCTAGCCTTTTGCGTCTTCTTCTTGCCTTGGATTTAGTCTTACCTGCTCATGTTTTGCTTCCCGCAGGACGCGGCGGGAGGGGAGCGAGAGGCGACGGCGGAGGCCGCGGCGCCGGAGGGAGGGGATTCGGGAGAGGTGACGGTGGAGGGAGAGGCGGCAGGGGTGGCAGGGGAGGAAGGGCGCCCAGGGGCGGCGCCCGTGGGGGTAGAGGAGGCAGGGGTGGCATGCATGGCGGGAGCAAGGTGGTCGTGGTGCCGCACAAGCACGACGGCGTCTTCATCTCCAAGTCCAAGGAGGACGCACTCTGCACCAAGAACATGGTCCCAGGAGAGTCCGTCTATGGCGAGAAGCGTATCTCCGTGCAGGTCCGTGCCTATTTATCGCCTCATTTCCCTCCCCCCCTTTATGGGCATCTTTTTGCTACCGTGTTGTGTTGGTGCGCGACAAGACATGTTTGTGTAAACTGTTGTTTCTATTGATCCGATGTGTGTGATTTGTGTTGGTAGAGAAGAATGTTAAATGTGATTTTTGCTAGTTGATCCGATGTGTGTGACCTGTGTTAGTGCTCAGTGCTAGTGTTTTGTGATTCCTGTGTCCGTGGTGCTTTTAGCAGTAGTGTTGTTCAATTGTAGTTGTGCTATTGACTGTAGCAGTGTTGGTGTTTGATGGTTCAGTCAATTTGCTGTTCTTGTACACATCAAAGTATGCTAATTTCTGTTATTTTGGTATTGACAGAACGAGGATGGAACTAAGGTCGAGTACAGAGTGTGGAACCCCTTCCGATCTAAGCTGGCTGCTGCCGTACTCGGTGGTGTTGACAACATTTGGATTGTAAGTTTGTTACTGAACCAGTGTGTGCATTAGCATGTAGTTTGAAGTGTTTGAAAACCTTGGCAGTTGCTGCAGTGTTCAATAGCTACATTGTTTTTATAATTTAGGCTCCTGGTACTCGTGTGCTATACCTCGGTGCTGCCTCAGGAACGACAGTGTCTCATGTGTCAGATATTGTTGGACCGGTGAGACCTCGTTGCTACTTTTTATTGGTCAAGTCTTTGATTTTTGTGAGTACTAACAAATCCTCATTTTGCAGACTGGCTTGGTGTATGCTGTTGAGTTCTCGCACAGGAGCGGCAGGGACCTTGTCAATATGGCCAAGAAGAGAACCAATGTGATTCCCATTATCGAGGATGCTAGGCATCCGGCGAGGTACCGGATGTTGGTTGGCATGGTTGATGTTATCTTCTCTGATGTTGCACAGCCTGACCAGGTATACCTATCTCACATAAATACTTCAGAACAGCTCTTTTCTTAGTGCTTTGTTTATGGTGACCTGATTATTCTAATCTAGTATACAATTGATGGTCAGTGTTTATCTCTGTGCAACGCTTTCATGACTTTTGTTGGCTATATTGAGGCTTAGCAAATGATGAGCATACTCGGATTCCCCTTCAGGACATCAAATTGGATGATGCAAATTCGAGTTTCTGATGCGCTTATACCCAATGCCAATTCTTATTTCCTTTCTCTCTTTTTTTTTGCGTCTTGCTACATTTTATCATTTTGATCATGACCATATGGGGATTCTTTCATCTTCAGCACATCACATTGGATTGTCAACAATTTGATTCCCATTTCAATACTTGCAATAATTTGCCTTCTGCCTGACTTTCTTTTCCCTTTTATGTGTTGTGTAACCTTCAAATTGGAAGGTTAATACGTGCATGGTTGATAGCTAATAACCTTGCCACTCAAACTTTAGATTTGATGAATCAATCTTGTTTTTTTAGTTACTTTGACTGGTGGGAAGTTGTAGCCTTATTCATAGAACTCCATTCCCCTTTTTATTCTTTTCTTTTAAAAAAATTGAGTTCCCTGTCACATCAAGACAATTATCGTCTTCTATATTCGATAATCGAAGCATCAAGAGTTCCTTTTACTGTCAGACCATTGCCACCAAACAATTACCGTCTTCTATATTCGAAAGATTTTTATGCATGAACTTCACTGTTTGCTTTTAAGCTTTATAAGCCTTTTCACTGGATCTTCTATTGTGCAGGCTAGGATCTTAGCCCTTAATGCTTCATACTTCTTGAAGAATGGTGGTCATTTTGTCATTTCAATCAAGGTACTTGTCAGTTTCCGACTAAGAGTAACCATTGTTCATTCTGCCGAAGCAGATGCCTTAGAAAATTTAAAGTTGGCATTGGTCTTGACAGTTTGTTTTCTTTGATCAGGCAAATTGTATTGATTCCACTATGGCTCCTGAGGCTGTGTTTGCTAGCGAAGTGGAGAAGCTGAAGGCTGATCAGTTCAAGCCGTCGGAGCAGGTGACCCTGGAGCCCTTTGAGCGTGACCACGCCTGCGTTGTCGGTGGTTACAGGATGCCCAAGAAACAAAAGTCTGCATCTTAAGTGGAAGACATTAGCGTTTTTATTTCTGCAATCTATATGATCACATGTACTAGTGCGAAGAAGTTTATCAAAAGTGTTAAGAGTTTTGTTGCATCTGTATCAAACAATGCTGGTTTTACAGCTAATCTTATCGAATTTGTGCGAGACCTAGTTGGTTGAATGAGTTTTCCATTTCTTTGTAGGAAATGTTGAGTATTGGCAAGTATTATATAGGAAAATCACTAGATGAGGGTGGTATTTTTCATGCCCTTCAAGAATGAATGTTGAATAATCTCTGAAGAGTTACATTTATGCCGATGTTTAATGGGCTGGTATCAATTGGACTATCATCCACGAAGCAAAACATATAATTTACCATGCTAAGGAATGCAGCTACAGTGATTGAAGTGTGGTGTTTGATGACAGAGATTGCAAGTGTGGTGTTTGATGAGGGCATGACCTCATACAACTACATTTGTTATGCTTGCTATTCAAATTACAAATTATAAGTGAGTTCGTTTTCAGGAGTGTATTTATATTATATGAACTATATGATGCTACTTAATAATGAAAATTTATATTTATGTAGTATCACATGACTTTTTGTCAAGCTAAAAGAGTTCGAGCTGGACACATTTTGGAATTCAATTCGGCCTCCGAAGATAGCATCGACTTTAAACACACATAACTTTTGCAAATGGAGTCCGATTCGGGTGTTTTTAGGCTTGTTGGAAAGCTTATTCCGAGACCATTCCAACGGATCCAGCCCAACCTCCAAATTCCTTATGTAGACTTTGGAATCGTCAAAAGAAGGTGCTATATCATCAATTTGGTCCTTGTAATCGTACCGGAATTGGCACATATGTTAGCCGGGCACTTAATGGGGCCCATACTGTTCACATGAATAGTAACACTACTATGAATAGTGTATAAATAGTATCACTCCCTATTTTGTTAGCTATGTGCGGCTTACACTTCCCTATATAAGGAGGTCGCACCCCTCTAGTTTCGTTGAATTTCGTTTGATTAGTTTCTTCATTGTGAAAACTCTCGTTCTTCGCTTGTGTCGACTAGACCAACCGTAAAGAACCTCTGCGGAATCCCACCTTTCGAACTCAATCATATATTTGCAATTTAGATTGCGTTTTACCTTGTTCTTGCGTGCTTCTTCAGTGTATGCAGGAATTGATCTTTGTGATCAGGTCATCCGGGTATTCGTGCACGGTTGATAACAACATGTTGAGCAGTTCAGCGATTGCGTGGTTTCGGGCCTTGCGAGTTCGTAGCCAGGATCGTGAGAGTTGAGCGACTTCTACCGAATTTATCTTCTCATTGAAAGATCAGGACAAATCAGGACCTCCGAGATTCATCAAGTGGTATCAGAGCTACAGTTCATCGGTGAGACTTTCCAGTTTCCTAGTAGTAGATTCGTTTTTCATACCTAGAGTCCAGAAAATTGCCAAAAGAAAAAATTCGCATCTATCATCCATACCTAGCCCTTTGAGCCTTTGCAATTTTTTCTTTTCAGTTTGCTTGTTGAATCTTTGGTTACATTGTCGTGTCTAGTTGCTGATCTTTAGTTCTAGTTATTGTCTAGTTGGTCGTTGTCTAGATTGTTTCTCGTGTTTTTTCTTTGCGTCGCTTAATCGTTCTTTTATGGTTCTTAGTTTTTGCATCTAAAATAAAATATTTATGGGTTAGAACTCCTCTAATCTGCACAAAAAAGAGAGAACACTTTGTTATTATTCGCGACTTGTGGAAAACCCTAGGGCCGGCAAATAATAGAAGGAGAAAGAGGCCGCCACACAAAACAAAACCTGTGGTAGAAAAAGAAGAAGAAAAACAATTTTACGCCAAAAATCAGTGAAAATTGGTGGAGTCCTTCTACATATTGCCCCAAGCTTGCACAAAAAATTTCAGCAAGTTTGGCTCATGGAATCAAATGATATAGCAGTTTCAAGATTGAACCTGAATCGGTTTCGAGTTCGAGTACGATCCATTTCCGGGATACCTTTAGTAAAACGTGCATAACTTTTTCATACGGTGTCCGTTTTGAACGTTCTGGTGCTCGTTGGAAAGCTAACGACGAGGTACATCCCTTCTACTTAAGCCACTATGCCCCCCAAATCGGCCATCCCCAGCCCCGAATTTGTGTCACAAGTTTTCAGTTTCGGTTTTTACCGTTTCTTTCGATTTTCCCTTCGGAATTTGGGGTTCGCCTCAACTGCAAAGTTGAAGATATCATCGAAACCTTTCAAACGAGTATATATAAGTCATATAAAACTTTGCTCTTTCATCTTTTGAGAATAGCTTTTCTTTACTGCTTCAACTAGAGAACTGTTTACATTGCACGTTATTCTGGTTTTGTGCTCTACATTGTGTGAACAATCTTGTGCCCCAACAAAGAAGTTAGAGTAGTTGGCTAACGTCTCTCCTAGCATTTGGTGTGAGAATTTTATTTTTCTTAAATCAAATCACATTGATCTTTGCGTGTGTGTTCATACACTTCTCTTGGTAGGCTTTGATTAGCTAGATCTTTCTAGGCTAGGATCAGCAACTTTGACTAGTACTTTGAACAATTTTTCAACTTACATTAACTGATTTGATTACTGCTGATCTTTGCTACCATATTGAAGCCTTCCGAGCTCTACTTCCTACTAACTCAGCAGGTTCCGTTCATTGCAATCGTTGGACTAATCGCAAAAGAGAGTATCACGAACCAGCGACCGGTTGTACCACCTCCTTGCTGCATTGATAAGAGCTTGTAAGAACTTGGTAAGACGTTGTGAGAGAGTGACTTGTGAAACTCCAGAACCAAGTAGTCTATAGGGACATATACATTGTGATTTGTTCTTTGTTTTCTACTAACCATGGCAGTTTCACGGGATGATTACGAGATAGATCCACGTCTTCTTCGTGCCCTTGAACGAGAACGAAAGAAAGTTCGCGAGGAAGATGCACGCTTGAGACAAGCTTCTTCACCATGGAAGGTATATGATCGTAATAGTATGTACGGTAAAACTAAAATCACTTTGCCATCCTTTGCTGGTAAATTTGATCCTGATGCTTATGTTGAATAGGAGATAGCTGTAGACAAAGAATTTGCATATTATGAATGGTATGATAGGTAAAAGATTAGAGCTGCCACTAGTATTGTTGTTGATGATGCAATACTTTGGTGGAGATATTTACGTAGACATGGAAGAGTGCCTCAAACTTGACATGCATTAAAGAAACTTTTTGAGAGCTGAATTTGTTCCTAAATATCATGCTGATTATTTGTTAGCTAGATTACAACGTCTCAAACAAGGTCGTCGAACGGTAAGAGAATACTATCATGAATTGAAAACTCGTTTGTTGCGTTGTGGCTTAGAGGAGCATGCTGAAACTACAGATAATAGATTCTTAAGTGGGTTTAATCAAACAATTCAGGACCTTCTTGTTCACAGAGAATATGGTTCTCTCTCTCATTTGTTTATACTTACCTGTAAGGTTGAAAGTCAGATTAAGGAGAAATTGAGAATGCTTGATGTTAGAAAATATGAGAACAAACCTGTGTGTATCCTTTTCTCTGACTAACAACATGCAGAAAGTTGAGAACCATGCTGAAGAGGAGAATGAGCTGATTGAACCATCGACTCCATTGGTTGAGAAGGAAGATGAGGAGGTGGATGCACCTACATCATCTGAGGAGAGCCAAAAAGGTAAAGATCATGGTGCTATCATCACTCAACGTGAGTATGTTTGTGAAGAACTACAATTGTCCACTGTTCATGCTATTTTAGAGCAAAAATTAGTGAAAAACAATTCTAATATGCACATGTTTCACAAGAGAATTCAAAGTGCATTGATTTTAGTGCACCATGTGATAAACTTGTTGATTTACCTGTTGTCTTGAGTACACCATGTGATAACATAATTGAATTGCCAGCTGTTTTGAGCGATTCATATGATGAGTCAATCACATATAATGATCCTGTGGAATTGGTTAGATATAAAGAAGTTTTGACTAGAATTTCTCCTACTGATTCTTTATGTTACATTATGTTGAAGCCACCGATGAAATTGTCACACGCTATGGAGAAAGTTTCTGAAATTGCTTGTTTGAAATCCTTGTCTAGTGCGTACACCCCTGGATATAAGTTTAATTTGATTGGAGATTATGGTGTAGACAATCAATTTCACGTGTATCGAATATGCATAACTTGTTATCACATAGATGAATTGAAGCTTACTATTTTGAACAATAATTCTTATTTACCGAATTTTGTTCATTATGTGAGAAAAATAAACTTTAGTGATCATCCAATGTCTATGTGTCCATCTCTTATTGCATCATGTAGTATTTACAATATGCATAATAATGTTGAAGTAGGGAACAACTTTCAAATCTTTTCACCCTTGCTAGATGAATTTGCTAACACTCAATTGAAATATGATTATATGGATAAACTTTGTTTGGTTCCAAAGGTTGTAGATTTGCCCATATGTAATACCACTGCAAGTTTACAACTTCAGAGATTTAAATTGTTTAAATGCTTACTTACATTTGCAAAACTAGTTGCAATAATTGTTGTGTGAGAAGTTTTGTTTTGCTCATTAACATATATGATTATTCTTGGGCTAATAATACAATGAGCTTTTATGATCGCTGCTATTTTATAATATTAATTGTGCAACAACGAAGAACAGTTAAAACAGATGACATATACATATACCATGCATACACATTGACTTCTTTGTTACCCTATTTTTATCTTATCAAAAGTCGAGGACGGCTTTGTTTTCAAGAAATGAGGTTGATGAGGACATGACCCTTATGGATACAACCACATTTGCTATGCTTGCTATTCAAATTACAAGAGCTCGTACGCTTCACTTAAATTATCAGGTGAGCTCGTTTTTAGGAGTGTATTTATATTATATGAACTATATGATGCTACCTAATAATGAAAAATATATTTATGCAGCATCACATCACTTTTTATCCAAGCTAAGCAAGAGTTCGAGCTGGACACGTTTTGGAATCCAATTCGGCATCCAGAGACAGCACCGACTTTAAACACGCATAACTTTTGCAAACGGAGTCCGATTCTGGTGTTCTTGGGCTTGTTGGAAAGCTTATTCCAAGACCATTCCAACGGATCTAGCCTCACCTCCAAAGTCCTTCTGTGGACTTCGAAATCGTCAAAAAAGATGCTATATCATCAATTTGGGCCAATTTGAGCCTTGTAATCGTACCAGAATTGGCACATTATACGCTAGCAGGGCACTTAATGGGGCCCATACTGTTCACGTGAACAGTAATAGTGCCATGAATAGTGTATGAATAGTACTATCCCCTATTTTGTTAGCTATATGCGGCTTCCACTTCCCTATATAAGGAGGTCGCACCCCTCTAGTTTCGTTGGATTTCGTTTGATTAGTTTCTTCATTGTGAAAACTCTCGTTCTTCGCTTGTGTCGACTAGACCAACCGTAAAGGACCTCTGCAAAATCTCACCTTTTGAACTCAATCATATATTTGCAATTCAGATTGTGTTTTACCTTGTTCTTGCGTGCTTCTTCGGTGTATGCAGGAATTGATCTTCGTGATCAGGTCATCCGGGTATTCATGCACGGTTGATAACAACTTATCGAGCAGTTCAGCGATTGCGTGGTTTTGGGCCTTACGAGTTCGTAGCCAGGATCGTGAGAGTTGAGCGACTTCTACCGAATTTATCTTCTCATCGAAAGATCGGGCCAAATCAGGACCTCCGAGATTCATCAGTGTTACCGACAGTTGAGTTTCGGTGGCAACGGATATATGTCTAAAATATCACAAACGAAAATGCCTTTATGACCTAATGTTTACCCCTCTCGTCTCGTGGTGTGTTATATGTGGTCAAATCAAAACAATGCCTGCTCCTGCTCTGCCTACTGACAGATTAAAGATTCCAACTAGAGCTGGTCAAATGAGTTGAGTCTATCAGGCACGACATTGTAGGTCCGTCCCGCCACGACCGCTCGAATCGTTCATGGATCGTCTTGGCCGCAAGACGAGCCCGGCGTGCTCGGGCCGCCACCTCGGCTGCAGTGGGCGGCCTAGTACGACACGAATAGTCTTAGGCCATACCAGGCACGTCACAACCCGGAGAGCCAGCGGCACCAGCGCCCGCGTCGGCGTGGAGGAAGAAGTGAGAGGCTACGGGGGTAGCGCGGGACCGGGAGAGGAAGAACGGCCGGCGCCCGGGCGCGGGAGGAGGCCGGAGCAGAGCGGAGCGTGGGACCGAGAGGGGAAGGGGCCGTTGCGACGACGAGGCGGAGGCGATGCATGGTCTGCGGTGGTGCGGCAGCGAGGAGGCGGTTCGACGTCGGTGTTGCGGACGAGGAGGCGAGGAGCCCGACGCTGACGCGGTCGACGACGCCTCGGAGGTGGCGGGGCGGGGATATGAGATGCACGCGCGCGGGCGAGGCAGCTGGCAGCGGAGGGGGGAGAATAATAAATGACGGGGCGCGGGCAGGGGAGGACAACACGGCACGACCCAAAAAATTCGGCCGTTGGGGGGATTTTTAGCTTTTTTGACTGTTTTTTACCGTTGAGGTCTTAAAAAATAGCAAAAAATATATATATTTTTCTATAAATAGCCACCATACCCCCCTCATTCAGCACCACTTCATTCTCCATTCTCTCTTTGAAATTGTGTTGTGCAAATTTAAATCCATGTTGAGCTAATTTGGCAAAATTCAAAAAAATTATGCCAAGAGGTACAATACTATTTTTGTAATACTTTTATTGTTAGTTCTTGTTATGCTAAGATGAAAGTAGTAATAATGTTAGTTTCGATTTTGCAGTTCTCGTTATAGACAATCCTTATAGCAGCTTTGCTCTTGGTGATTATGAACTTTCACCGAAGGAAATTGCGTCAATGGAGGCTGCTGCGACTGCCTCAAACCAACCAAAGGTTTCACCGGAGGAGCAAGGCTCCACGGCAGCATCAGGATCCACGACAATCGGAGCAAAGAGGTCAAGACCATCTACATCGGGAGTGTGAGAGAATTTAGACAGGATAACCAAGCAAGACGCAGTGGGAAATGAGGTACTATATGCTATTTGTAAAATTTATCACAATGAATTGTCTGCAAAGTCTACAAGTGGAATGAGACACTTGCTTAGACATGCTACAAGATGTCAAATCAAACAAGTATTGTTGATGAGGCAAACACAGCTGCAATACAACCCTGACGATACGGTATCTACCTGTAACTACGATCCTCAGGCAGCCCCCCAATCTCACTGTTGTTTAATTGCTTCTGAGGGTTTACCGTTAAGATTTGACGAGTCTGCTTCTTTCCAAAATTACATTAGGACTTCACATAATCCTAGATTTTCTTCTGTTTCTAGACAAATAACAACTAGGGATATAGTAAAATACTATAATGAACGTCATAATAAAATAAAGGAACTAGTTAATACGTGCACATTTTCGGTGGCTCTGACCTCGGGCATATGGAGTGGTTGAGCTAGGGGGGATTATCTTAGTGTAGTTGCGCATTATGTTAATGACGACTAGGTAATGCAGAAAATGGTTATAGCTTTGAAATTCATTGATGTAGCACACACGGGGGAGAATATTGCAAACTATATTATCAAAGTCGTGGAAAACTTTGGTCTTACAGAAAAAATATTCGCAATTACTTTAGACAACGCCGCTTCAAACTCTAGGGCCATGGACATTCTTACTCCCGTGTTGAGTACATATGTTGATTCCTTCTTGCTACATCAACGATGCACTTGTCATATTATCAACCTTATAGTCAAATGTGGTTTGAAGATGTTGAATCCGTATGTTAAAGCTTTTCACGATGCAATTTCTTTCTTGAATAATTCTAATGTAAGAATAGCAGAATATAAGAACTTATGCAGGGCGATGGGTGTACGTCCAAGAAAGTTCGGTTTGAACATGGAGGTAAGGTGGAACTCTACTTACCTCATACTTAATAATCTTTTATCATACAAGGGCACTTTTTCTGTTTTTATTCAAACACACTATCCTAGCACAAACGATACTATACTATTAACTGAGCAACATTGGTTCGTTGCTGAGAAGATACTGTCATTTTTAGAATTTTTTTATGAGGCAACTGTTGCTTTGTCCGCTGTCTACTATCCAACATCTCTTATCATTGTGCATACTATTTTACAGATTGCTACTCAATTAAAAATGTATGAAAATGACTTAGTTTTACGTGATGCTGTTGTTTCCATGAAATCTAAATACCTTAAATATTGGAGAGAAATCTCTTACTTGTATGCATTTGTATTTCTTTTAGATCCTAGGGCTAAAATTGATGCATTTGGTATTGTACTTGATCTTCAAGTGATGCTACGGGGCTAGACTATACTAATTATTTTGCAGAAGTTCGTTCTTATTTATACGAGGTTTACCAAAGTATGACAATAAGTTCCGGAGAGTCTGCTCTCAACGACCTCCAGTAGCCCCCACCTCAAGTGGTAAGACAAATATGTGGGGTGCGATCTTCGGTACCTCTTCCTCCAGGTCCAGGTCCAGGTCTTCTTCTTCTTCTACACCAACGTCTACCCAGCCAAGACCCCCGAGGAGCGGAGAACTATCTACCTATCTGGACAGCGATACGTTAGATTTCAACTCAGAAGGCTTCGACATCTTGCAATGGTGGCAAACTCATAAGTTAACATATCTCGTGCTATCCATACTTGCACGTGATGTGTTAACTGTTCCTGTCTCTACAGTTTCATTCGAGTCTGCTTTCAGTCTTTCTGGAAGAATATTGGAGGATAGAAGAACAAGTCTCACAAGTGAGATGGTGGAGATCCTTCTAACTATGAAGAACTGAGAATAAGCTGATTCACGAACATAATACTATGTGAAAATTCCAGAGTTGTCGGAGGTGTTCGAAAATCTGTACTTAGACACTGACACCGGCACATAGAACAAGGATGTATCGTGTATGTACAATTGTAGAGTTATATCTTGTACTCTTTTTTCTTTGCCAAAGTTTTCTTATTTTGAGTTTTTACTTGGCCAAGGTTTTAACAAGGTAGCCAGTTGTACATTAATAAAGCTTTTTATCATATTTTTTAATATGATTATCTTATTTTTTTTAATTTTTATGTCTACTTCTGAATTATACATATTTTCTATTTTTTTTAGTTTTTTGAGTTTTTTTTTTTCATTCTAACGGGCCAAACGGACTAAACGGTCCACACTTGGTTCGATGGAACAAACGCACTCAAACCGACCCGGCACGGTATGAATGGCCGACGGACCGTACTTAGGCCGCCACGTGGACCGATTTGACACGGTATAAATAGTAATCAGACCGAAATAAACCGGGCCTAACCGGCTCGTGCTCACTACTATTTGTTGCTTCCCCCTCTCTGGGCATGTGCTCACTACTATTTTTCTTTTGAGAGGAATCTGCTCGCTACTGAATAAGAGTGTTATTGGGCCAAACGATCCAATCCTAGTGGAAAATAAACTAAGGCCCAAGCAAGCAGAAGCCAGAGAGAGAGAGAGAGAGAGAGAGATCCTCACGTCACGCAACACTTCGTTTCATACCTTTCCCCATTCCCCTTCGCGATTGCTCGCTGCCTGCAACAGAAGCACCCCTCGCCCTCTCACTGGTAAGGTGGTTTTCCTCCCCAATCACTTCCTGCTCCGATCTCCGCTTCCCCTTACCGATCAAGTCCCTCCGTCCCTTCGTTTTTTGTGTTCTAAGAGTTGCTGGGTTTGCTTCCCCCCTCTCTTTGAAACGCAAGAGCTGCAGGGTCGTGTTCTCGATCGGTTATTTCAGGATGAGACTCAGGCTTTATTTGCTTCCGGTTACATACATGTGTTTGCGATTGTACAGATACACTAATGTTGGGTACCGATTTCTCAGCTAGTCAAGTTTGTTGTTGTTTGGGAACGAAGCTATCATCCGTTCTTGCATACCTACACATGCTGTGCAGTGTTACTTAGTACTACTAGTACTCGGCTTACACGTTTGTATGGGTTACTTGAGTAGTAGTAGTACAACTCAAGTTAGATAGTTCCGGTTGGATTCTGAGCTCTGTTGTGGCTCCAACTTTACTGAGACAGCCGCTCTGTTGTTGTGCCTGACCCGTCTGTAGGGGTTTGTATCGTAGTAAGTGAATTATTATTACTAGTATGAGTAATTAAATTTCAGTTAAATAATTTACTCGGTTATGGCTTTGGATGGTTCACCTGCTGGAAGCAAGCCTACACTTCAGTTCTAGTGTCAGCAACGACAGGTCTTGTGTCTTTCTGACACGAGCATGGATGCCTCAATGAGAATTCCATGCCTACACTCTGCTTGTATATTCGTGGATTTCTGCCCTGGCAGGTGAGTGTTTGGTTTGGTGGAGGAGGGTGGATGGGATGGGACATCCAGGATTTGGTGGGATGAGATGGGATGGGATGGGATGGGATGATCCAAGTAGTCTGTTTGGTTGGGTGGTATGGGATGATCCCGTTTGCTGTTTGGTTGGAGGGGTGAGGTTGGTTATGGTGACCTTTTCTGTTCATACGGTGAGATTACCTCTTGTGAATTCTCTCGCATCTCCTCTTGATCACTGATACAGCAGCTACATAAATTGATCTAGCCGCTACAATTGGCCATACATCTGCACAACTAAGAAGTGATGAGTGCTTATATGGCCATACAACAGCATGCATCTGTATGAATGCATCGCCCAAGCAAGAATTCAGAAACTGGGAAATTCAGAATTGAAATTGTGAGCAAAGGGAAGGCACATTTGGTCTTCACCAAATCGTGCGTAGTTTCTTGATTCGGGCTTCACCAAATCCCTCTACATCAAGTTCAGGTCAATTTCGCCCCTTTGCAGAACCCTTGCTCTGCAACTCCGAGTTTCTTGATTTGGGGAATCCCTAGCAGCTACAACGTCGGGTTCTTGAACTTCGACGGCGTTGAGTGACGAGGCCAAGACATGTTGCTGCTGCGCGAGCTCGTACGCGCCTACGCGGTGCTTGTAGCCGCTTGTCTGGTCGCCTTCCCATTGTTACCCGGTCTGGTAGCCGCGGCCGTTGGTATTGTTATTAATATTGTGCATATATTCAAGAGGCCCAATGGGCGATATATATAGGGAGTACAAAGGGGGTTGCCATATACAGATAAGGAAATATAAAAGGAGTCTTATTCTAACACCACCCCTCAAACTCATGGTGGATCACACACACCGAGTTTGGAGAGAAAATACAAATATTGTGCTCTAGTCTGTGGTTTCGTGAAGTACTCAGCAACCTGTAACTCTGATGGCACAAACTGTAAAGAAAGTAGAAACAGTGCGGGCGTAGAAACAGCCTCAGCCTAGAACTGTGATGGAATATGAGAGGCAAGGAGAAGAGTGCGGACAATCTCAATCAGATAACGATGATTGCGCTCAGCAACCCCATTATGAGTATGGGCACCAGGACAAGAAGACTGGTAAAGAGTGCCCTGCTCGGAAAGAAACTGTCGAAAAGCGCCAGAACAGTACTCGCCAACAGAATCATAGCGAAAAGTATGAATGGCAGAATCAAATTGAGTACAAACCATCTTTGCAAAGCTACGATAGATCGCAAGAAACTGACTACGATTAGACATAGGGAAAATCCATGTAAAACGGGAATAATTATCAATGAAGATAACATAAGATTTATGTCCGCATTTAGAGATAATAAGCGCAGGTTCCCATACACCTGAATGAAATAAGTCAAAAGGATGAGAAGACAAGGACTCATTAGAATGATAAGAAAGTTGTAGCTATTTGCTCAGCTTACAACCCTGACAAAACATGGTCATATCAACGGTAACACGTCCAAGAACACCCTGACGAACAACTAATGAAGAAAGACGAGACCCACACAAGTGACCTAAACGGTGATGCTACTGCGCAAAAACTCCAGAGGTGGTGGCAGCAGTGGCGGTGGAAGTAGACGTAGATGTGACAAAAGCAACTGAAGTGGACAAAAGGTGGAGGCGATCAAGGATGTATAGACCTTGACGATCCCTACGGCGCCGACCAGTTCCAAGTACCGTCCTTATCTGTCGATCCTGTATGAAACAGTGTGAGAGTCAAAACCAACCCTACAACCAAGATCATTGAGCTGACTCACCAAGAGAAGTTGTATGGTAAGCTGGGGAACATGGGAAGCAATTGAAGCGAGAAAAGTCGATGGACAAAGAGTGCTCGACGGTGACAGCAGAGGTGTACCGTCAACTGTCTGAACAGAGATAGGAAAACAGGAGGTCCTACTGAAGTGAGAGATGTGGAATCCGGTGTCGTGGAAAGAGGCACCAGAATCCAGAATCCAGAATCCAATAAGTACCTGGAGGAGACGTCGAGCGGACTAGCGTAACTCTTGAGTTGTGAGAGAGTTCTTTGAAGTAGATCTGCGAATGGCGAGCAGAGTCACTTTCTTTGAGAAGGTCCGGACATGCTAGTCTGCCCTCCCGTCGAGGAAGGGCCTCCCTGCCCCTCTTGGATCGTCCAACCCTACGCATCTTGTTCTGCTTTTTTCGCACCGCACAACGCTGATAGTCGTGCCCGAAGTTCTTGCAATAATTGCATTGAACCCTAGTTGGTGCAAAAACAGGAGCGGAAATAGACACCTGAGAAGGGACTGTAGTCGAAGCAGAAATCGTCGGTGTAGTCAAAGAAGGGGTAGCGAGCATAGCTGGAACAAATTGTGCTGCTAACCCGCGGCGAAACTCCTTAGCACGAAGCGTCGAAAGAGCCTTGGTGACTGTCGGTTGTGGTGAGCGGCTCAGCAGTTGAGCACCGACAGTCTCAAACTTTGGGCGAAGACGACAGACGAAGTCATAAAGGCGAAGGTGATCGCGATCCACCTTCTGCACTTTATGACACTCGGAGCAGAGCGGAGAAGCGAGCTCGTCGGTGGGCGCCGAGAGCGCTGGGTTCGGAAGAAGTCGTCGACGGAGGAGTCCTCGTAGCGAAGCATCTCCAAGCAAAAAGAACTGAGCATCACTTCTCTGTTGGTATCGCTCGCGCAAGTACTCTCAAATCTGACGAGTGGCACGTAGAGCAACAATGTCTGGCTGGATGGAGTCGTCGACGCTGACCACCAGGATGACTCGAACACGGACCTCATCAGCACACCATTGCTTAAAAGCGTCTATGGCATATTGAAAGGCCCCATCAACAACAGCAATAGCGATCTCTGCCTCCTTCTTGGCGGCCTCATCTTTTGCAGGAGATGCAAAAGTAGGCTGTTAGGGAGAAGGCTGAACCGGCGACGGCGGACAAGGTCGAGTACCAATAACATGTCCCTAGAGGCGGAGACCATCAAGCGTGATCTCCATGAGCGAAGACCGCAACCTGTAGTTCGTTCCATTAAGCTTTGTTCCCGAGAATGAGATCGCAACTGATGGAACGGAAGCCATCGGTAGGCGGCACTGGACGGTGCGGCGACCAAGGCAACGAAGTCTAACAGGCGGCGCTGGACGGTGCGGCGGTTAGAGCGATGCTCACTCTAAGCCGGCTTATTTTTCCGCTGCGCTGCTGCAAAGAATCGAGAAGCGCGACGGGATTAGAGTTCCCAAGGGGTAGAGGCGGCGGCGTCGACGCATTCCGGCGACGGGTGACGAACAGAGGAGCTTGGGCCTCTGCTCGATCGATTCACGGACGGCGGCGGCGACAGGCGTGGTGGCCGGGGATGGCTCCGACGGTGGCGTTGGTCCCTGACGCGACGCGGACGGAGACCGTTCGGGCTATGACGGCGGCGTCGGGGGGGCTCGAAGCGCGGCACGACGCGGACGAGCCGTCTGGCGGCAGCTGCGTCGGGCGGGCTCGGGCGTGGTGCGGGCGGCGATCGTCGCGGACGATGGGCGTCGGGCGGGCTTAGGTGCGGCCTGAGCACGGCATGTCGCGGGTGACGACGGCGTTGGATGGCAGCGAAAGGAGCTATGTTAGAACCCTAGCTCTGATACCATGTTGTGAATATTGTGCATGTATTCAAAAGGCTCAATGAGCAATATATACAGAGAGTATAAAGGGGGTTGCCATATACAGATAAGGAAATGCAAAAGGAGTCCTATTCTAACAAGTATCATCGCTGGTCTCCTCGCGGGATGTAGAAGACGACACAGGGATCCTGTTGCCCGGTCGATGCCTTCGTCGCCACCTTCGCCGGTCACCGGAGTCGCCCCTCCACCGTCGTTCCGGAATCTCCCGGGCTGCCCTCACCGTCGCCACCACGTGGAAGAGATGGGTGGCATCGGGGGAGGTGAGTGGAATCCAACTCTTGGTCATGTGACCGCACGTGAGGCACACGGCCGCAGTGGGACGAGCTCATTTTGCTTTTCCCCCGTATCACGCCATCCAGGACATCGAGTGAATATTCTCCTCAAGTGGATGAGTTCATCCGGGATGGCTTGGTCCCATCCACTCAACCAAACACAGGGACAAGCCCAAAAGTTGGATGGGATCATCTCATCGACCAATCCAAACATAACCTAGTCCGTGTTGTAAGAGTCATGCCTCTCTGCTGGTGTATCCTTCCCCGTCCTTTATGTTTTTTGGCCGGGCCTTTTGTAATAACTTCTTTTCTTCTTAATTGATTGGCAGCGCTCCTGCCTATGTTTTGAAGAGAGAAAAATTGTGCTTTAAGAGAAAATCCTGGTGTCTAGTGTTTTTTATATTATAACTCTTAATTTTCTTTGTGTAGTTGTTTTAGTTGCTTAAAGTTAAATGAATCGCAAGTTGGAGTTTCAATGATAGTAGTTCTATAGTAGAAGTTTACTTTCACTTATGCTATTTTTGAATCATTATCAATTATTCTTCTAATCACAGCCCCGACATTGGGCCAATATTCTGTTTTTAATTTCTCTTAATTTTCTTCGTGTAGTTGTTTTAGTTGCTTAAAGTTAAATGAATCGTAAGTTGGAGTTTCAATGCTAGTAGTTCTATAGTAGAAGCTTGCTTTCACTTATGCTATTTTTGGATTAGTATCAATTTATATTCATCTGATAACTACTTTAGTTCTTCTGCCTTATTCTTCTAGCACATCACAACCCCGAAATTGGGCCAATGTTCTGTTTTTAATTTCTCTTAATTTTCTTCGTGTAGTTGTTTTAGTTGCTTAAAGTTAAATGAATCGAAAGTTGGAGTTTCAATGCTAGTAGTTCTATGGTAGAAGTTTGTTTTCACTTGTGCTATTTTTGAATCATTATCAATTTATATTAATCTGATAACTACTTCACTACTTCTGCCTTATTCTTCTAGCGTATCACAACCCCGAAATTGGGCCAATCTTCTGTTTTTAATTTCTCTTAATTTTCTTTGTGTAGTTTTTTTAGTTGCTTAAATGAATCGCAAGTTGGAGTTTCAATGCTAGTAGTTCTATAGTAGAAGTTTGCTTTCACTTATGCTATTTTTGAATTATTATCAATTTATATTCATCTGATAATTACTTTAGTACTTCTGCCTTATTCTTCTAGCGCATCACAACCCCAAAATTCGGCCAATACTCTGTTTTTAATTTATACTAATGTCTGATGCATACTACAAAGACCGCAGACATCACATTATCTAAGCTAATTTACTTGTTATATGGACGTCTACAGTTGGGTTTTCTGACTGATCAGAGTTAGATGGAGCCTGACCAGAGTGGTACCGAGCAGACTTCTCCCCGTGGGAATGATTGGGAAGTTGTGCAACTTACTGCATCAACATACGCATCTGCACCTGGTCCAAGAAGGTCTGAACCTTCTGAGGAGGCTGAAGGTAAGGAATATGGCACAAAGGGATGATTCAGCTGCAGCACTATTGATGTCTGGCCATTTCTCGGTGTCACAAAATGAGGTTGAGAGACTCCTCAAGGGCACTGATAGCAAAGAGCGACAGAAAGAGCTTTGTGGCCAAGATGCAGTTTCTAATGAGTGTGATGATGAAAAATACCAAGAAACCTGCAAGCATAAATTGGAGGGTGACATTCACAGCATTCCATCCTTTGACAAAGGGAAAAGTCTTTCCCTGGATGATATGGATTTTGATGATGGCAAGGCGTTGCAAGGGATGAGTTTGGTCGTGGAAGAACCAGTTGGGTTCTCATCATCTGGTTACAGTGCAATTGATGCTGAAAAAGAGTTGAGTTGGTCAGCTACCGAGAGTAAGAGTGAGAACAAAACTGCGGAGCCAAGTTTGCAAAATGTGAACCCTGTTACTGGTTCATCCAAGGTTGTTGCATCTAGCGAACAAAACAGACCTGATGGTTCTGGACTCCCACGTGATGCGTGCTGGAGGAAGCAACTTTTATCATTGTACAAGAATGCAAAGGAAAGTAACAAGTTCTGGCCTATCATTGTGGCTGCTACTGCTTTGGTGGGAATGGCATATTTTGGGCGGCGCTGGCAAAAGGGCAGGGTGCATCTTCAGCAGATCAAATTGCAACCTTCTAGCAGCAAGGAGGTAATTGCAAAGTGCCTTTTATGTTAAACAAATGTGTCTTCTTTGTGGGCTTGATGACGGGAAGCATGTAGGCTACACCTCAGGGATGCCCATGATGTCTAATAGTTGTTACTAAATTGTTCCAAAATTTGGGCATTGTTCCCCAAGAGACAAGAACATTTATTTCTAAATATAAAAAACTATTTGCGTCGGAAATGAGAGATATTTTGCTTATTTGCTTGTGCCTCCCATAGCTACAGTTCCAGGTGTCTTGCAAAGTTCTAAGTGCAATTATTAAATGTGAATACCTGTTGGTGAAATAGGTCCAATGTAGTTTTGGTTTTAGGAGCATTAGTTTTTATTTCAAGTCTCTGTTGGTGTTATATCTGGCATTCTTTCTTATTGTTTGAACAGAAATATTGTATTTGGTATATGTTGTTTTGCTGGCCCTGCCTGAGTAAAGTCACTAGAAACTTGTTGATGTTCCTCTGTCGGCTTTCTTCAGGTATATGATTATGCTGTAGTTGGCTGCATCGTAAGAGTGCAACTTTTGTTCTTGTTGTAGAGCAAATATTTCCATTCGTGTTACTTTCATGGAAGTTATTTATTGTTGCTCTGCAAATGTAAAACCACACCAATCAGATTGTTGGCTTTGCTATTCTGCCATTTTTACTGATTGTTGTATCTTGTTCTGATGAGTATTCTGATGGTGTGAAGTAGCGCCTATGAAGCTTACCTCCCTTAACTTGCTGCGCTGAAATTTTGCCGGGTATTTTTGTTGGTCATCCTATAGTGCTAGAATTTTTCCAGATATGTTTATTTCAGGAGCTCCTATCTATCTGTTTGCTAGCATGTTTGGTGTTTGTTGTGGTATGTACGCCTTTTTGCAACTGGCAGCCGAGTTCTAATAAATATCAAACTCTTTGTTTGCTTTTCAGAAAATTAATCATGCGGTTGGACCATTAAACCGTATCAAGGACATTCTTGTTGCCGGCAATCACCCCAGTCCGGTGATCCATGGGCACACTCGATTGAGCTGAATATGTTCGCATGGAAGCCCCTGCTACATCATCGGTCAATAAATTGTATCCTAATATGTATCGACTTGAGACATGGGCTGAAAAATCAAGACAGCGGGGCATCGTCAACTCAATACAGCAAAGCTTCTGGTTCTGGATGTTTATGCGTACTGGCTATGTAGTTAGTGTCAAACCCCTTTTGGATATGTAAATACGAGTTTAGTGTGTGTGTGTGTGTTTCCTCTTTTGGAAGAACTGCGCCTGGTTTCCCAACATTTCTGCAATCAGCTACTGGACCTACCATAAGACTCGCCCCTTGGTGGTTTTTATCTTGTTTCGGGTTGCTACATAAAACATGTATATGATCGTCCGGGTTGATGAATTGGTTGATGGTGTACCTGTCTGTGTGATATCACCACTTATGTTGACCTGCCAGGAACATTTTTAGCTGGAACAGTAGTCGATCGATCAGGCTTGTAGATATCTCCCCAGCTTGAATGTTGGATCATAGGAGATACCACTCGGGTTGGTGCATGAGCAATGTGTCGGCAGTGAATTGTAGTTAAGAAAAATGGTTGTCTGCAATCCAGCTCAGACTACATCCCATCATGATCATCCTATCGAAGTGCTGATGCTTGGAGCTCCACGTGCGGCTCGCGTGAGCGTTCCTTCCCTCCTCCTTTCTACTGCTAGTTTCTAGAAGGCTCTGGCATGTCGGGTGCCATGGTGATCCTTGGAACGATAAACACGAGGCATCAATCGTGTTGCTGCATACTAACTAGTATATGAAAGCCACTAATCAATCACCGTGGAGCTAGCATACACGGCGTAGCCATCCCCACCCACCTCCCATGTGCCCACTGATGTAATCACATCTTCTTTCTAATAACAAGAATGCGGCGTACACATCTGAGGATAGTTACGGCTAATCAGTACTTAAATCACTACTGCCAACAAACAGTGGCGATCATGTGTTGGTGAACATGTGGCGAGGATAGAATAAAAATAGAGTCGATGTGCATGTGTTGTGCTTTTATCGGTTCGAGAGTTACTATTAGTAGTTGTATTATTTGATAAATACTTGTGCAATATTCGTTTGTCCATTTTTTTTTTTGTAAATATACGAAAATCATGTGATGATAAATATCGTGGTGAAGCCATGATAAAAATAGAGTTGGTGCTCAGAGTTACTACTAACACTTGTACTATTTGAGAAATACTTATGCAATGTTCGCTTGTTCATTTTTACAAATATGTGAAAGTTAAAAAAATCAATCAAACAAATTGGCTATTGTCTCTATTCGATCCATTGACACAGACAGCTAGTTACAAACTTACAACTAACAAAAAAAAAAGAATTAGAATTCAAATCGTCATGAGACTGTCAGGCACTCATGCACTCACTCTTCCTTGCCCTCTCGCCGTCGCCGCACGCCCTCACCATCGTCGTCTCCCCAGCCTACAACGCCCTCGCGGCTTGTCGCAACCTGCAGTGGGTCGCCCGTCCCGGCTCGCCGCATCCTCGCCAAGCCGCCGTTGCGACGCTCTCGCCTTGTTGGCACGCCGCACCATACCCTCTTTCTCTGCCTCTGCATCGAGTGCAGAGTGCAAGAGGCAGCATGCTAGGTCTAATTGAAAATTGGGTCTCTAAGCTCCAACTACCAGCTGCTCACAAAGCCACCCGACCTATACACCCATAAGACCTTCTTCCTCAGTGGCCCGAGCGCCTATGCCATGTATGCCATCTTTATGGGTTTGTTCAAGAAAAAAAATCATCCATATTTTTGGTTGTTTGAATAGAACCACCACATCTTATATGGTGAGATACAAATTTATAAAATATTCTCTCTAGATGTTGAACGATCCCATTCATCCAAAACAATGGAACAACATGGTACAAGAACATTCCATCCCATTTAACTCCATCTCACCAACCAAACACACCCTTAATCACCTTCAAAATATCATCGATTTACGTACCCACCCACAGTGGCGGACCAGTATCAAAATTGGGGGAGACTTGTTCACATGCTTGCGGTTTGCCGAATACCTAGTAGCCGACCAATGGTAGTATGCACGAGTGCGACTGAACCGGGTGTGCTAGGAGGGGTACACCATAAACCGATCATCGATAGGGGGCGCCAACCCTGGCTGGCCCTACGTCCGCCCCAGCCCACCCATGGCTTTTGCATTGCGCATCAATCAAGCATGCATGCTACTAACCCAAACAAGTGTTGCACATGTCCTTTACCAAGGGTGGATTCAGATAAAACTCATTCAAATTTTAATTTTTAGTCGGGTAATATGATGCTTGACCATTTATACCCCGCTCAAGAAAAAAAAAAGTTGCTCCGAGAGCACATTTATGCCACCGCTCTTTTTTTTTGTGACCTAGATATGCATAGTACTAGCACGCATGGCTTATTCTCGTTTTGTTTTCTCAAGACATACACCATCTTGTGTGTATGTACGTGTTGACTACCCATTGGTCGAGAGATCATGGTAGAGTAATGTAACCTAGCTAGCTCGAGGTGGCTGGCTGGCCCCGGCCGGATTAATGGAATCTGCAGTGATCAAGAGGATTAAACAACCATGCCTATCCTAATCCAACATACGCGTTTTGGAGTGATTAACTGAAGAAGAGTGCTTGAAGTGCAGGCTGATTTATGTTTTAATTACTAGCTTGCTGCAGTCCAGCCTTTCAAGGGATTAATTATATTAGGAGTGGCAGTTGATTAATTAGCTGCCCCATGGCACACTAGCAGACACACAGAGAGAGAGAGAGAGAGATTAGAGAATGCCAAAAACCAGAGTTAGAGGTAGCACCACCACATGTGGTGTGGACGTGGGTGCCAGGCCCAGATGCTGCTGATGGGGACAACCAACCAACTAACCCAACCAAACGCTGCCAATTTTTTTTTAAAAAAAAACTTCTGATGCTAACAACTGACAGCGACCACGATAGTCATCCTAACCTTGGCTGGACCTCTCATCTTTCGATTATCACTGCTCCAGTTGTTACGCCTGCAATTTGATTTTGTTTCCTTCTGAGGTGGACTAGAACCGATTGCAATGCAAGACAACCATTGTTGTTGTTGGGTACGGTGACTTGTATACTAATCTATTAGGATTTGAATAGGTGTGCTATGATTCTTACTTCATTTTACCAGAGGAATAGGAGAAATGTATAAAGCCATGATGTGTGACTATGAGACCAAACAAGAGCAGCGCATCCAAAGCAGAGACGCACGAGAGAATTAAATGCTAGATTATTTTTTAGCACTAGATTTTTATGTAGGGTAAGGATCCGCGGCGTCCTAAAATGTTCGAGAGAGTTGTGAAAGAGCAACAATCCCATTTACCATTTTGAGACCGTGCTTAAGACATTTGCGATTGGCTTCGTCAAATCCTTCTATCTCATCGTGGCTGCTTCGTTGTCACTATTTTGGTTCTCTCTAAGAGATTCATCTACTTTATTATTGATATTGTGCAAGTTCATACCGTATCTCACAAACTCTGATCCGATCCGAGCACTGTTAGGCATTAGAAGGAGTCGAATTGTTAGGCTTGGAGAATCGAATTGTCATAGCTTAATTTAAGTCACTCATTTGCAAAACCGAGTACAACACATTCTCCAAATGTCAAAACCATCCTAATAACGTCACTTAAGAGGTATCATGAGCGGTTTTGCTACATTGGCTGCCACATCACCGCTTGACCCCACATGTCAGCCACGAGCATGACGTCAAGCGGTCGAGCGCGCCGGCCTGGGCTGCGGTTGAGCAAGCATCGACTGCAGTATCGAGCTGCCCACACGCACCATGCTGCTCGCCACACCCATGGTCTTCACCCCAATCCAAGCGTGTCCGCATCCATGGTCGCCACTGGGGATGAAGGTGCACGTTGCTCCGCTAAGCCCGAAACATTGCCATCACGTTCCCCGTCGCTTCGGTGAGTTTCTCGCAAATCCGTTCGTGTCGCGTCGCGTTCCATGTCCTAATCTACTTTTTCCTTTTGGTAATTTCGAGTTTTCCCCACCGTGAGCAGAGATCGGGCTCGTCTTCCTCAACTCCGTCCGCTTACATTTTTTCGCCTGAATTCGCCGCTGACAATGAGCTTCCTCCTCTATCGACCCCACCATCACCTTCATCGTCACTGGGCGCTCCTAATACGCATCTTCATGCTAGTGGGGAACCCCTCCCTTCACCACCGCTGCAGGCCATGGTCACACTGTCGTTTGGTTCGTGCCACCACCCGCTGCCAAGTGTCCTTCGAGCGCCCTAAGTGCGCCACCATAACCACTGCACCCACATATCCCTCATGTGCCCCTTTTCGGCGCCAGAGCACTGCCGTTCGCCAAGACCGTGCGGTGCCAGAGCCGGGAGGTCGGGGAGGGGGAAAGCGAGACGACGACAACGTTGGATGGGGGTGGTAAAGGCCCAGAGGAGCAGGGGGATGAAGGAGAGGAGGAGGAGGAGTGGGCAGGCAGGGAGAGAAGGCTTGTTGATGGCCATGGCAGGCAAGAGAGAAGATAAGAGAGAGGAGAGGGGGGGGGGAAGAGGAGGAGAAGGAGATGCTTAAGTGGATGGCTGGTGGGTCCCACTATTTTGCTGATTGATTTGCCACGTTAATATAAATTTCCCTATTTAATGCCACTTAGAACAAAGTCACCCATAATATATGCCCAAGATGTTATTGTATGATTTTGACAGTTAAATACTAGAGTTGAGAGAGAAAATATTCTTTTTCCTAGAAACAAATATGGATATTGATACGGCTCGCCCGTCCGGACGCATCGGACTTCAGCCCACTCCTCGGCCTGTATCCCATCAAAACTCATAACAACATCGTAGCCACACATCCACATAACCTTATCCATCTACGCCTCCAACTGTCGTCACCCGTCCACCTCCCCTGAGCTCCGCCTCCACCCGATAGGCGCAACCTCTGCAAACCAGGATGGTGAGGTCGTTGGCAGCCTATCCCCAACAACCATTTCCTCTCATGTATTCCTCTCCCCCGTGTTCTCATCCCTTGCGCGCTCCTCCTCGGAGTCAATTGTGCTCCGCCGCTGCGGCCGACCGCGACCTTCGTAAGGTGCGACAATGTCCTGAGCTCGTCAAAAGAATAGGCATTGGGCCCGACCATCTCCTCACCCCGCCAAATCCTGATGCCAACAATGAGGCATCGGGTCACAACCACCTCCTCATCCGATATTGTATCCTCATCTTGGTATTGTTACCTCCTCTTTGATGGATTTTGTTGCATGTGTTTTCTCGATTTGTTGCATGAACCTTTTTCAATTATTGAAATAAGTGTTTTATTTTATTGTAACGTGTACTTGCAAAAAAATTGTAGTTATATTTTTTTTGTAATTGTTTTGTTGAACAAAGAATTTTTTTGTAACAATCGGGACTGTGATTTGTTGCAACGCTCTGCTGCTAGGGTTTGTTGCCACCTAATAGGGTTTGTTGCACGGTTAGTAATCATTGTTGCGCTCACTATCATTTTTTGTTGCAGATTTTTGTTGGCATGTCAAACGTTTATTTTGTGTTTGTTGCTTTCAGGTCCAGATTTATTACAAATTTAAAAACTAATTGTTGCATTCTTGTGTTGTTTTATTGCATTGAATTGAACGGCTGAAATCGAAGTCATAAGCGTCTGACGGGTCACGTGCATGTATGCGTCCTGCGCTAGTCGCCCCATGTTATTCTGGTATGGGTGGTAATCACCGCATGAATGTCGAAAAATAACTGGCCGATTACCGCACAGTGAGTGTCAAAAACTAAAAAATGCAGTATTTTCCTACTTTCATGCAACACATGGAGAAATTATTAGCTACATATGGTCAATATGCATGTATACGCGACGGCTCTTGTTTGTTAATTACTTTTAACTTTAAACCCTAAAACATATGTATTATAATATTACAGCGTGTAGTTAGTATTTCTTAAACGACCAAGAAGAATAAACGAAGAAGGGAAGGAAAAGAGCGAGGGCATTTCGGTCAGATCGAGGGGCCGGTGGCACTGCCCCCACGTGTGTGTGGGGGAGGAAGAGGAAGCCCGCAATAATGGCCGCACCTATCCATCCAATACCCGCACCCGTACATTGTCGGGCCCACTTGTCGGTAGCACGAGTACGAGGCGTGTAAAGGCACCCGCAGTGGCCGGCGACATCCCGCCCCCTCGTACGGTTGGGGGTGGGTCCCGCTCATTTTCCACATAAAAAGCAGCATTTCATTTCCCCGCGTTTTAATTCGTCCCAGCTTTTCTTTTTCGGGAGCGAGCTCGTCACGTATCGTCCGTATGGGTACGACAAATAGCCAACTAGTTTTCTTCCTCCCCGCGAGAAAAGTTTCGCCACCAACTCACCCTGGACAGGGTGGCTCTGCTCGGCACAATGACCACTCTTATATTTGTTGGGAACGCCTAGCGCTCAGACGTACGGTCCGAGCGCTAGGCCCGTACGTCGCGATCCGCCGTCCATTTGCAGATCTACACCGCCCAACACTCGACCTCATATATCTGCGTCCCACCCCAACACTCGGTTCGTTCAAAAACAATCTTTCCAATTACCTCCGATCTCCTCCGCCCCTTCCTCTTATTCCTCCCCTCGTTGATCTCCCCGTAGAATCCCCCAATCAATCCCTCGCCAATCTTCCCCGCCGCAACCCCCACTCCCGATTTGCGACGGCATTAAAATCTCCCCGCAACACCACCCAATCTGGCAACATACAGCGCATCCGCACCGTGTTTCTACATCATCAAAATCGTCGGGCGAGCTCGATCAATTCATCCCCCAATGTCTCATTTGATTCGCAGCCTCGAGTTCCCACCACCAAACAACCCTTTGACAAGGACTCTGCCACCAATCGTCGCCTTAGATCCGTCTAATATCGTGTCACAACAATCCGCTGCCGAAAAAATGGCGGTCAACACGACGAGTGCATCAAGTGGCAACCATACAACACATCCGAGCAAGGAGGTGCAAATGCTGGTATGTAATGGACCTATTACAACTTTTGTATCATGTTGTGTTGCGACAAAACATCATGATTTGAGGCATCATGTGGTGTTATGCTGTTGACATTGAACCCATACAATCACTAACCACATCTGGAAAAATCAGAAGTTCATGTCTCTCTTTGAACATAACGAATGTTGCGAACCTTTGCAAAAAATATTGCGTCCCATTCAAAAGAATGTTGTGTACTGTTCTTTTGAATGTTGCGTACGTTCAAAAAAAATGTTGCACCTATTGAAACATAATGTTTCATCAATTCAAAAACAATGTTGTGTACTGTTCATGGCTATGTTGCAATTTTTTTCTTCTCTAAATTGTTTATACAGGCATCTACTTGTAGACGATTTGGTGAAATTACAACACTTGTTCCATCTTTTTTTCTTTCAGGAAAATGCAGATGTTGATTGCACTATGGTGGATGTTGGGGGTGAAGAATGTTATGAACGGAAAGAAGATGAAGATGTTGTGTGCTCTCAACCAACTGTGCCTTATGTTGGGATGATTGTTGACACTCTCGAAGAGGTTAAGAAAGTATACAATGATTATGCATACAAACTTGGTTTCGGGATGAGGATAGCGTGCTCAAGAGTCAGTAAGGTGACGAATAAAATCATTAGGAGAGAATTTGAGTGCTCACATGCAAGAAAGCCGACAGAAGATGGCTCAAATTCTACAAGCAATTCAGTGGGCATCTCTGCAGTCAACACTACTGGTGGGAGAAAACGGAACAGAATGTCAAAATTTGGTTGCAAAGCACACATGGCAGTAGGGCTAAGGGATGGCAAATGGCAAGTTATTGTCATGCAAGAGGAACACACACACCCATTGGTGAAACGTGTTGTAAGGAGACGTTTCTACAGGTCACACCGCCGCATCTCTTGGGGTGATTTTGAGTTCTTGAAGACTTTGCACCATAGGAACATTTCTACATCACACATAATGGCACTTCTTGGTGACATACACAGTGGGATTCAGAACCTAACTTTCACAAAGACGGATGTTTGCAACTTAAGGACAAATATGAGGCAATGGCTTACTTTCCGGGACATGGCTATCACCATCGAGTATTTCCAAAAAATGCAACATGAGAGCCCCTCATTTTTCTATGCAGTCAGACTGGATGAAAATCATGCTGTCAGATCCTTATTTTGGGTAGATAGTAGAACCAGAGCACTATACCAGAGTTTCTGGGATTGTGTCTTCTTTGACACAACGTTCATGACTAACTGCTACAATATGCCATTTGCACCATTTGTTGGGATAAACAATCACATGCAAACCATCCTACTCGGGTGTGCACTTCTCCCTAATGAAACAACTGAAACATTTGTGTAGTTATTTGAAACCTGAAAGTTAGCAATGAATGGGCAGCCCCCAATCTATATAATGACAGATCAAGACAGAGCAATGAAGGCAGCAATAGCTCAGGTGTTCCTGGATGCCGTCCACAGATGTTGCAAATGGCACGTCATGCAAAAAGCGAGGGAAAAACTGGCAAGGTTGATCTCAACTAAATATGGATTCTCTGATGATCTTCATGCATGTGTGAATTTATCTGAAACTGTTGAGGAATTTGAAAGTTCATGGCAGGATATGTTGCGAAAATACGACTTGTATGACAATAAACACTTACAGAACATGTGGAACTCGAAACACACCTGGGCCCCGGCGTATTTCAAAAAAAAAAATTCTTCCCCTTCACTAGCACGACCGGCAAATCTGAAGGGTTGAATGCAATCTTCAAGAAACTCATCCACCCACAAGACTCGGTTTGGACATTCGTTAATCAGTATGAATACATCATGGATACTAGACTCGTTAGAAAAGATGGTGATGGCTTCAAATGGGAAACAACGAATCCACCACTGTGGTCCAGGTACGACTCCTTACAAGTTAAACCTACTGAATGTTTAGTGATAATCTGTCTTTATTTGCAACTCTTCAACAATTTAATTGTATTATTGCACACATACATATAATGATACTTTATGTTTGAGAGTAGTCTGCCTTCCTTGTGAGTAACAATTAATACTGTGTAAGTTTCATGAGAATCGGTTGAAAAACTGAATGTTTGTATGTTCAACATGATGTTTCGCGAGGATCTGTCAAAATGTTTCTCTGGAATCTGTCCACCTTGTGACTAAAACAATTTATTTGCATAATTGCAAACATTTATTGATGGTGTGTGCATCATTTTAAACAATTTGTGTTGTGTTAATCATTGAGCCAGATACAATTTAGAAAAAGAACCATCCAAGTTCTACACAAGGAGTGTATTCTACAATTTCCAGGAGCAATTGATGCAGACAACATCTTATAGTTGCGCTATGCTTGAAGGGCACACTCAAGTATTTGTAATCACTGTGCCGGGATTAAACCCCCCTAAAACCTTCAGAGTTTCAGTTCATGAAGATACTTGTGCATATTTGTGTAGCTGCAACATGTTTGAGATGGACGGGCTTCTGTGTGCACACATTCTGAAAGTGATGACGCATCTCAACAAGCAAAACATACCTCAACAGTACCTACTGAAAAGATGGTCTCAATAAGCAACTCAAAAGATACCGGATCATCTATCAGGTCAAGCACCATCCTTTGGAGTACCCACAACAAACAAGTTAAGGTATAACTCGTTATGTAGAAAAATAACAGATCTAGCATCTGATGCATGTTTGAATGAAGAAACATACAAAATCGTCTCGGATGCTATCACTAGCTTGTCAGTTCTGGTCGTTGGAACAAGCTATACAAGTAATCCTCAACTAGCTGATGTAGAAAACTCTGCTTCCGAGATATTGCGAAACCCACCAAGGTCTTTGCGCAAAGGGCGGCCAACAGAAAAATCACAACGGAAGAAATCGCCCATTGAGAATGCCACTGCTAAGACGAAAAAACAAAAGGCGAAGATTCATTGTTCATACTGCAAGGAGACCACCCACAATGGGCAGAAGTGCAATTACTTGGAGCTAGCCAATATTCGTGATTCCTTTTTGGCAGATAAAACATATCGTGACACGGAGTTAACATTGTAGGTTTACTGATTTGATTACCTACTATAAACACACCTGGCTAAAGTTGCCTGTAACATTGTATCGTGTAGACTTCGGCTGTTGAACTTCTTAAACCTTAAACCGGCAGTTGAACTTCTTAAACCTTAAACGCTTCCTTTTCACCGCAACACACAATTTGTCTGTTTCTGATGGTTGAGATGCAGGTTGCATCTGCAACATGTTAGTTCGACCAAGGAACATTTTTTTGGCTGTTTCTGTGAAAACAAAAGTAAACGTTTGGCATATTGATACATGTTTGTTTGTATGGCTCCATCGTATTATGGTGGTGTAGGCAACACATGTAAGTATGAGTTGCAGCAAAAAAATAAAACATTACAACAGAAAATCGCAGTTTCAACAGAAATTTGGTGCGTCCAGAATCACTTGTTGCAATATTCAAAGCTCAATTAACCAACTGGTTACCACTTACAATGAAAAATGTAACATCTTTGTATAAGAAAACATTCACAGTTGCGACCACTTACAATGTAGTGATGATGTTGTTGTTACAAAAATTAAAAAAGTACATCAAGCTTGTCCCACCAACACACCCCCCAGAAAAAAGTGTTAAGTTCACTACATATATGCCTGCACTAAATCTGACTTTTAGGTCTGAATCATCTCATTTACTCCCAACATGTGCTTCCTTCCCACTAAGCACGAAACTTGAGTCAATTACATTGATTGGAGACTTTATCAGCCTTGCCGCAACAACCTTGCACAAATCGGGGATGTTCTCCTTAATTTTAAAAACAAATCAGTACCTACATGCCTGCACTAATAGTGAAAAGCGACATGATGAGAGTACAAATTGTAAAACAAAAAACAATGTATTACCGACAGAAATGACTTCATTGTCTTCCTATCCCAATTATCCATAAATGTCATCGTGTACACCCCACAGTCAAAACTTACAAAAAAAAAGAAACAAAATGTAGTAATAACATATTTACACAAATATGATGCAAACAATTAAAAAGAAAACTTGAACATGTAGTGCTGACAAATGTTAGTGCAAACAATTCTTCACAGAATATGTGTTGCATTCATATGTTGATAACATTGCTTTACAGAATCAACATATGCTGCACCCGTACAAGATTAATGTTGCAAAACAGAATCATTATGCAAAGACGAGGTCAGATTAAGCACAATGTTGAACTTGTGTATCAGTATATGGTGCACTCTTGTAAAATAATGTTGCACACAGTGTCAATAGATGTTGCTATCATATAAATCTGTATATGTTACAATCATATAAAAATAATGTTGTACATGTTATCCATATATGTTGCACTCGTGCAAAAAAAAATGTTGCACACAATATCAGAAATATGTATCAATTGTCAAGCCAAATTCTGACGAAACATTCAGAATTTCCATATCCTCATAAATCATAATGTTGCACTCATACAAAAGGATGTTGCACACGGTAACAGTATATGTTGCTATTATATAAATAAGTATATATTGCAACCATGTAAAAATAATATTGTACACGTTATCCATATATGTTGCACTCGTGTTGAAATAATATTGCAAACATTTAGAAAGGATGTTGCACAGTGTCAATAAATGTTGCTATCGTATAATTCACATGCAAAACAGCTAAGATAAAAGATAGATTGCTGAAAACATTAAAAACATACAAAGTAGATTATTGTGGGTACTCTGTTAGAGAGCATCGCTAAAATTTCGATACATCTTTCTTCATTACTTTTGAGACGTTCATAAGTTTGCTGAAGTTTAAGATCTGTCAAAAACAAAATATGAGTGCAACAAACAAAAAAACTGGGAATACATATAAAATGAATTCGTTCTACTAACCAGGTTATTTGTTGCAGAGTATGTAGCAGAGTTCCTTGAGTTTTTTTTATTGAGTCAAAGAAATTAACTTGACTATGCAAAATATTAAAGCACATAAGTACCCAGTGCTTGTTGCGCACAATGGGGAAGAACAGCTCTAAAAAACATGGGTTCTCTGAGATGACTTGAAAAAAAATGCATGCTACGTATAGTTCAAACAAAATCTTCCATAGAAATGTACCATATCTTTTTTCACTATTTTGTACTTCGCATCAATCCTTTCCATATCTTTCATGCAAGACTGTGGCATGAAGTTTTCAATGTCCACAATCAACTGCGACTGTTTCATACAATAGAAGGGATACCAACATGAGTGGACAGAAACAGTGAATATGCAACATTTGATAGTAATTACAACATATATGAAACAAAAAAGGATGTATGGAATCAATTTCATCTTTATCGTGATAACAGGTGTGAATGCAAATTTCTTTGAAAAAGTCTTGCTTGACATCAAATTAATTGCGTCTTCGTTAAATTGCTCAACGAAAACCGTCATCAGCTCATTGTCAACGTCCCCTCTAGGTTTAAGTGAATTGTAAAAATGATCGTAACATATGTTGAATCCACCAATTTCAACAAAAGGAGGATTATAAAACAGACAGTACACATATTTATTTGATTGGGGGCAACACATATAGTAGAAAAAAGGCACTGAAATGTTTAGATTACTCACGGCACAACTCCCTTCTTGGCCTTCTTAACACATCGCGTTGATATATATTTTGCATATATATCCTCAGCCATTGGGTCAACCTTGAACTTCTTCAACTTGGTGCCGTCCCCTAAAGTCTTTGCTGCCCTCTTCTTCCTATTCTTCTTCTCATGTGTGCTTGGGCCGCTGCTTACATCATCATGTTTCTCACTGATAACTGCAACTGGATAGTACAAAAAAATAACAAAATTACTTGTTACCATGTATGCAATACAACAACATAAACAAGAATATGTGTAATACCAAGTTGAATTACCTGTATTTTCAGTCAACTTGAAGGGGGTGGGGCTGACATTGGTTTGGCTGTGAGATGGAACGCTAACAGTAGCAGCGACATCCTCAGAAAAAATCAATTGTGTGTTTGCTGGGCTGCTATGTGATCCATCATTACTCTCAAATATATCAATGAACCCTGGTTCACCGACTTTGAATAGATTAAAATCTGGATCTTCCTTGCAGTAAGAAGGCAAATGGCTTCTATCACTTCCACTATGACTCGATTCCTCAACATTTCCAGATGGACTGCCAACATCTTGCACAACATTCTTCTCGTATTGCCTTGCACTACTAGGTTGGTTTGAACACAACTTTTCCACTAGACGATTAATGTATGGACTGTCGCAGCGTATATCAAGCATGGTTGGGCTGGCACACTGTCTATCAGACATGGTGGGGCTTCCCCCAACTTCCTGCGCAATAATTTTTGGATCATTTCTACGATTGGGGCTGTTGCTGTTATCTTCTGGAGTAACATTAACAATCTGGGGGCTCCTAGGCGGTTCATCTGCTTGGCTACTTTGGACATTTGTTGCAGCAACGCCAGCAATACCTCCAACTGTGGAAGGTCCGTCTGCTTGAAAGCATATGTCGCTGGGATGTCCGATGTTTGTTGCTAATGCATCTTTAACCTCTAAAATCATAGCATTTATTCTGTTGGTATGCATTGCTCTCAATGTTGCAACGACAACTTTAAGGTCTTTTGCCCACAACTTGTCATGCTTTTCAACAATTTCTTGTATATTTTTGGGAATCTGAAAGGAAGCAATTGCATGTTGAGAGACACAATATACATATGTGTAACAAACCGTGTTAATTGTTGAAACATATTAATATTACTATTGCAGCACATCAAATTTGTGTGATAGTGGTCAAACAAAATCATATTTCAAAAAAATAAAACAAGACATGTTACATGTTGCAACATAATGTAAGATAAATAGACACAGTATGTGACAAACACCTGTGAGCATTGGCTACTGGATTGAGACATTCGCGTCCACTCCTCGAAGGATGCCGAGTTAACTGATGCAACATTTTCCTTACTTTTACTATTATAATATGGAGTGCAAGCTAGCTCGCGGAACTGTGTGATTACAAACACACAAAAAAAGCAAACAATATACTTCATCATTATATGAATACAAAAATAATAATAATAAAGAAATAGCAAGGTAGCGTACATGACGGATTCCATAAGTTGTGCTGTTCAAATTCAAACGGTTCTTGTCAGCTTTCTCAACAAATTTGAAGTCTTCATCGCAAATGTGACATATCCTAGGGCATGAATAATTGATTTCATGCTCCTGAAGGGGTCCTGTAGGGAGGTCCAAATGATCCATATATATAATCTGCACATAAAAATATGTAAATGAAACTAATTCACAACATTGAACAAAAAAACATACAATCTGCAGAAAACAGTTTGGAATACGTACGACAAGGAGAGGCAGACATCCCCCAACGAGGAAAGTGTTGAAACGCTGCTCTGGTGTCAACTTCTGATACCCGTCGACCTCTTTCATCAACACATAAAGGACATCACCAGCCCAGTCATATTCCCCCAGCTGTGATATGTCATCTAGGCTAAACAGGTAATCCAATGATACCATATTTCCAGTGCCAGGAGTTAGAACGGTTGCCAATGCAACAAGCATGAATGATCTCATGACACTATTCTCATCATCGCTTCTAATCAACACTTCAACAGCCTTTGATATCGGTGCCCTCGTCCCAACTTTATACATATCTCGAAGATCATGGATATCTTTTATCTTGCCCCCTTTATTCAAAGGCTTTTCTCCAGAAGGGATCCCAAGGACCTTCTGCACCGTCCCCTTATTGAAGCAAATAGCCTTGCCCCGGAATCGAAACTCACAAAGGAGTGGGTTGATATTTCCCATTATCCACTCAAGTAGGTTGTCTGGTATATTGAGATCAGCTATTGACAAGAGATCACCAAACCCGTGCTTCACAACAAAACTCCGTTGTATGGGAGTTAGACAACTCGCAACTCTCTGTAACCTTTTAGTACCAAAACGGTGTTTGAAAAATGATTTACTGCCTTCCACACAACCCATGGTTATGATATAGTCTATGAAAATGCAACACCACAAAAAACAGAATCAAACACAATGTTGAAATCAAAACATGCAACTGTTGAAATCAAAATATGAAACATCACGCACAAACCATACAATAGCAAAAAGTCCCAATAACTTTGCCTAATCACACTCGTCAACCAGGGTTTGCGACATCGACAAAACCACCTTAAACCCCCACACCTTATCTGATTCTAGACAACTCCAAACAACGTCAAAGCACACACCCGCCAGCAGAAACAAAAAATTCCAAAGTCCCAGAATACAAAACCCTAAAATCCCCATACCAATCACGCCATCTCCACTCCTGAATCCCACATTTCCCAACCCTAGCCGGCACTATTCAACTCCCAAAACCCACATTCCAAACCCTAGCCGGCACACACCCACCCCCGCTACTCACTGCCTCACCTCCAACACATTTCCCAACCCCAGGGAATAACGCACCTGGGATGCCGCAGATCGCCGTCGCCGCTGGCACAGGCGATACGCTCGTTGCTGGCGGGGGCGATACGCTCGTCGTCCCGGCTCCTTCGCAATCCGATGTCGACCGAACGAATGGGGGCAGTGATGGGCGGGGCTTTCGAGCACCAAACGAATGGGGGCAGTGAGGGACAGGCTTCCGAGCGTATCGCTCATTTCACATATGTTTTTTATTCTTTACACGTGTACATGGATTACAGCATTCGACGTTGATCGTTTAGTCGGACGTCTTCGTCATATCGTTTTCGTTATTTTATTTCTCTTGCATAAGGAAAGGAGCGAGTGAAGTGAGTGTCACCTGCAAATGTACGAACAGGGGGTAGAACCGTAATTCGTGGCTGCACAGCGAAAGCTAATGGCGTGTTTGACCAGAGCACTGCAGCAGTATAAGAATAAGAATCCTCTTGGATTCGATTAATTATAGTAATCCCAAGCAAGCCCCCCTCCTCCCCCTCCTCATCCCGCACCCGGATCCAGCTCCTAGGGTTTCATCGCGCCGCTCCCCGCTTCGATGCCACTAGAGCATGGATCCCGCGGGGTGATTTGATCCCAGGAGGCGAAGAGTGGGGGTGTTTGTTTCCTCCGACTCAATTTTGGGTGTTTCCCCCGACTCAATTTTGGGAGTGGAGAAGATTACCGGGTTTGGGACCTAAATATCTCGTCCTGATTTGGTGTTTGGAATTCTGGGGGAAATCGAGTCTTTCGGTCTTGCCCCGGGGTTTCTTTGAGCCGATTCGAGCGTAAAGTTTTCATCTCTTGCAGCGATTGGATCCTGGTAAGCCTAACCACGACATCTCTGTTCCGTGAAAACTTGTGCCGTTTTCGTCTAGGCTGTGTAGGATTTGGATTTGTGATAACCCATTTATTACTACTGGATCGTTCCTCCTGATTAAAGTATGTAGTTTCGACCTTGAAGGGTGATCTGATCTCTTTGGTTGGAGTGATCTGATTAAGCAAGCAGACTGAATCATGCTTCTTTGGGTACAAAGTTTGGATCTCGGAGGTGTGATTCGATCTGTGGAGCGGAAATAATCGTGCGCTGGCCTTAGTTTCCGTGCTTCTTATTGCTAGATGCAGAGTGGGAGCGAGATGAGGCCCGTGCACAGCAGTGTCGATACGGTGAACGCAGCTGCTGCTGCCATTGTCACGGCCGAGAGCCGCACACAGCCTCCTGCAGAGCCGGTTCGTGCTTCAGAACCTTCTTGTATGATTTTTTATCTATGTTAGTGCCACCTTGAATGATTTACTTGGGTCTTTTAGGTAGCTTACTACAATGATTCTGTCACTGGGACACAGTTTTTGGTTGCTTAGTGGATGCATTATTCGTTTATGCTTAATCACGAACTCGGCTGCTTCTTTGCGTGATTCAATATGTGCTGCAAGAAAAGGCTACATTTCATGCGACACGCCGACACTCGGGTAGCTTTGGTCGCATACTCACATGTACTTGTGGTAGGCTTTCGATTGTATGGTGGCAGTGCTGAGTACATGATTGGTGGCTTTTTCATAAATACTCCGTACTTTTTTTGGAGTTAGGGTTGGAACCAAATGTTACAAATATCGCCACTGTTTAGTTGTGTGCATTATTGAAATGGTAGTTCCTGGGCTATAAGGATTCGCCCTACAAAGTGAAAGAAATGTTTGGCATTTTTTTACGTAGCCATATCTGTGTTCTCTGATATACCTTTGGTGGTGTGGTTGTAGCTTTAGGTTAGAACATTGGTGCTTTAGTTGATGTATTCATTTTTAGAGAGAGAAAAACACACTAGTCCATCTACGAGGGCAAGTTTGCTTGCTTGCTTCTTCACTTAGTTGACTTGTAAATATTTTTTGTGACATTTGTTTTAGCATATATGAGAAAGTATCGGCACTTTTATTTTAGATGCAGGAGATAGGAAATCAAGTTTAGTTCCTGCCCTATATTTTTCTGGGAATGGAGTACATATTTTTTTCCTTCAGAAATCTTTATACAATGAGTACTAAATTTGACATGTATGATTGCCATATTTGACCTTTCTTGAAACCTGTATATCAGCACTGAAATATGCATGGAAATTGCTGTTGTAAATAATGTGAGAATACCTCAGGAAAAAGGAATGGTTGAAACAGTCAGTATGAATTCTTCAGAGGATCAGATGGGACAAAAATATTCTTTCTTAGCTGGCCATATGCCACCAGCTATTCTTTCTATTTTTAATCCACGACCTTAGTTACTATTTTTTTTAATACATGGTCTGCTGTTTAGGCCGTCATCGTGGTATGTTTATTAGTTTCCATCTCACAGTTTGTCTGTTATTGAAAAATAAGGCAATGTGATACACACTCACGATTGCTACTCTCCAGGCTTTTTAGTTTGGACCATTTGAAACCCACGATTCTTCATGGATTATGCGTTATGTAGAAAAGTTTCTCTTAAACTTCCGTTTATCTTTACAATAGCAGTTGATACTTGCTGATGGGAGATCTCTCAGTGGCGGAGCTAGGATTTTAACCCTGTGGGGCTTAAGTTGTAATATTTTTTTGGTAGAAGTATAGTTTCCCTCTTGTTTCTTAATCCATCCGCCACTGAGATCTCTGATGTAATCTTTGATGACCTGTATGATTTCATTTCCACTCTTTCTTAGGTTAGAAGCAGCAAAATAGCATGATGATGTAACGTAATCTGCACATAAAATTTTCTCTCTAGACTGCTTTTTATTTATATCGTAAATTTGCGGCATGTCTCGAATTTTTTTATCATGATGAGGAGCTCAGGAAGACAATTAAATATAGATTGTAGATGTCTGAGAAAAGATAAGTATACGCTACTGCATTCTGATTACACATGGGCATTTAACTCTCTTCAATTCATACTTATGAAGTTTTTGCATTTATTTCTCAACCATTTATTCTGCAATATGCAATCCTCATAAGCAAGATTGCACAAGAATCACGCTTCCTTCTGTATTAATAACCGGTATTGTTCATTTGTAGAGAAGGAAATGGGCTGATTGGTTGAACATGTACTTCTGCTTTGGATCTCAAAAGAATGGCCGGCGCATCAGCCATGCTGTCCTTGTCCCAGAACCTGCACCTCAGAGGACAGATGCACCGGTGCCAGAAATTCCAAATCATCCACCACCACCGGTGTTCCCCTTTGTCGCACCTCCATCATCTCCAGCTTCTTTCCTCCAATCAGAACCCACATCTATTGTACAATCACCGGTCTGCCCTCCGTCTTTTTCGCCTCTCTCGCCAAATTCTCCATCCCCCACGGGGCCTCCGTCCATCTTTGCTACTGGGCCATATGCACATGAGACACAGCTAGTCTCACCTCCAGTCTTCTCGGCCTTCACAACTGAACCTTCAACCGCTCCTTTCACTCCCCCACCAGAGTCTGTCCATCTGACAACCCCTTCCTCTCCGGAGGTGCCATATGCAAAGCTTCTGACTTCAATCAACAACAGCAAGAATGGCGAAGCGGGTTTGCTTCAGTCATATCATATTTACCCTGAGAGCCCAATAGGGCGTCTGATATCTCCAAGCTCGGCTTGTTCTGGCACCTCCTCCCCATTCCCCGACCCTGAGGTGCAGGCTTCCTCACGTTGCACTTTCTCCTCATTCCCAGTTCGTGAGCCACCAAAGATCTTGGATGGCAAGGGTGTTGCATCACAGAAGTTGATACCTCGCCATATGCGCAATGGTGGTTCCCTTTTGGATGGCCATATTACAGCAGCTGTGCCTGTTGTAGACTTCTCTGCCCGACTTCAAAGCAACGACCATGCTATGGATCATCGGGTCTCATTTGAGTTGACAGTAGAAGATGTCGCCCGCTGCCTTGAGAAGAAAACCGCTATTTCTGGGGAGTCTACTGCATCATCTTTTCAACTTACACCCACCAGTAATTGTGACCACCCCAGAGATTCTAATGATACAAGAGTGGGGCTATACGTTGATGAAACGTACCATGACTTGCCTGAGAAAGCACGGCGCTCCCTGTCCCTTCGACTGGCCAAAGAATTCAAGTTTAACAACATTGATGCTGCTAATGTGGAAACGAGCGTTGGATCTGACTGGTGGGCAAATGAGAAAGTTGCTGGAATCACACCGGAGCCAAGAAAGAGCTGGTCCTTCTTCCCAATGGCACAGCCAGGGGTCAGCTAGCCGTTGCACTGACTATAACATTACAAGACGAAGAAATAAGCTTCTGCTTCCTTTGCCTGCTACAGTACTCGCTTCCCAGATATCATCATTTTAACTGCAGGAGATGCAAACCTTTCAGTTTTTAGTGGTAAGTTGAAATTAGATAGTAATTCAGTGTCCAGCTAATATCATCATAAGATACTAAAGGTGATGCAGATTCTGGAACCTCTTGTTATAAAACCGCTGTACTTTCCTGGTGTAGCGTCTGTTGTATTCTCTTTAACTGACTTGCTGTTCTGATACTGATGCTGTTTATGTACATAACAAGCTAGCGAAAAGGGCACAACTCTTTCTTTCTGCAGCAATGTTAGATGGAGCGATCAATGACTCTCCTTGCCTTTTGTATTAGTTGTGCTTCTGCTGTTAGCAGATAAGACTTGTAAGTATTATTCTGATGTTCGTATCAATTCAGCCAAAAAGTCAATTCCGTTTTGGCTTATGTGACGTGACATCTCTTACCACAAATCTGTAATCCAAATAGTTCTGTTGTGCTTGGTGGATTAAATTGGAACTACCGTTGACTGTTCATGCTTGGTCACCTTCGGTCATTCTAAAACCTGAGAATTATTTTACCATTTCTGCTGTGGTAGAACCAGAGCAACCCTTGACTGAGGCCCTGTTTGGCACAGCTGTGGTTTTCTGGCGGCTTCCTTGTCTTATATAGGCTTTTCCATTTGAAATTTGAATGATGCTTTTTTCGATTTGGTGTTTGGCTGTCTAACTTTTAGGTTGGCTGGCTGCAGCTTTCGAGATGTGAAATGTCTTAAATGCCCCCGAGGACAGTAATGGCTTGTTTGATGTCGTTTAACGCAATTAACAACATTAAACTACATTTGACAACATGTAACGATATTTAACGATATTTAAGAGCATTTAACGGTATTTAACGACATTTAAGAACATTTAACGACATTTACTCCATACAAAATGATGCATATATCTTCCATCTATCTTATCGTCATGCTACCAAATCCATTGCAATAGCGTCACGGAGGCCGTTCATGTCAACATCATCCATAAATACGTAAGACTAGACTATATCCACTAAAATACCCCAAATCTGATACAAGGATTCTCCCATAAACCTTCATTAACATTCAAAAAATGCTACCGTCCTTAGCATATACTGAATTAAAATGCACGTACATGTATCAGCACTTAAAATTACAGCACGTCAGTTATACATTTCTCACATTAAACTCTGAGTGCTCAGGCAATGCTATCATTCAGAATTAAGACATCACAACTTCATCTAGCTGCAAAACTCAGTACCGGTTTGAGCAATCTCCATGCCAAAATAAACTCAGTACCGAGAGGCGGGGCAGTGGACCTGCGAGGTTCCCGGGGATGTGGGCGACCGGGGCTTACAATAGTGTCTGTTTTCTCCCTTTATTCCCTTTTTATTTTTTGCTCTTCTTGGATCAGGCTGAACACATGAGATCTTCCAGACCAGAGAAACAACTTGTACATTTGAAACTTCAACTTAAAACTTAGTGTGCATAGCAAGATAAACTAATGACAAATCTGCCGGTAAATGGCATCAATGAAGTGGCTGAAACTACATGCTGAAGTATTTTTTGCACAGGGTCAGATGCTCTGTTCCTCCAAACAATCTTTAGAACATACTTAGGTGGCAAATTTAATGTCCTATTCAAGAACAAGATCAAGAATTTGCCAAAATTGTCTTCATGCTCTGTTCCTTTCCTTCTTGATGCAATCTTCTCCTGTCTTTTCTTGGGAAGAAACCTTCTTTACTTTTGCTCTGAAGGGAAGGTTCCCAATACTGTGCTCTCTGAAGGGCATAGAATTTTCCTTTGCATAAGATTGCTAATGTACTTTGCCATCGACACAAATATCAAGATCATCCAAGCCAACCATACAGAATTGGCAGCACATGCACTTCGGGAAAAAGGCTTAATTTGATCCATGAAACAATCTGAGAAGGCGGCCAAGAATTCGTTGACCTCTCCATCGCCATTGACGTATTTGGGCAGCTCCTCTCACTGGTTGCTGCCCACGTCGCACATGAAGCAGCCGTAGGCCTCGCCGGAGCTCACACAGACCATGAGGCGGTCCCCGTGGCCGACGCAGTTGATGTCGCCCTTCTTGCCGTAGAACCCATGCGACATGGCGGGCGGTATGGCGGCCACCTGCAGCCACGCGCCGTCGGCGAACTGCACTGGTGCCTTGGAGTTGCTCGCGCGAGTAAGCCGTGGAGGAGCCGGCGGCCGTGGCGTGGGGAGTCGGAGGCGAACCGAGATTGGAAGCGGAGCAGCGCCGGGGGAAGAGGGAAGGAGCGGGTGGGGAAGGGGAACAATCGGATTTAAATAGTGGGTATGAGGTGGGTAATTTTTATGAAGTTTGGGGGTATTTTTGAGATGCTGAGGGTGGGAAGCGGTGGGAAGCCTCAAGACTTTGGCTTTCGAACTTTCGAACAGATTGACGAACTTTGAGCTTCCGACGAAAGCCAGTAAAAAAGCCAGTCGTTTGTTTCAGCTTCCGGCTTTTTTCACCCAAAAGTCAAAGCAGAAGCTGTGCCAAACAGGACCTGAATCATGCGACTTCCGTTTTAGTTACTGGGATATATCATTTATGGGTTGTCTCGTCGTCGCTGCAGAACCTGGACAGGAGCAAAAGGGCTGAAAAATCCTGAAGGGGCCCTGCAAAACTCTACAATTGTGTAGTCAAAAACTCCTATCTGACACAGAGATGACCCACCAGAGATTACACCGAGATCACGAGATGTTGAATACGTATTTGCGGAAAACTGACAGCCAATAATGCTACTAATAATTATCATGAGCTCGTGACCCCAAGAAATGGCAAGGGGCACACGTTACAACGAAACGACGATCTACACCTGCAACCACAATCTCTCCCCCACCGCGAGATTTGTGTCAAAAGAATTAGGTTGGAATTAGAAACAATGATGTCCATCAGACCATTTAATTGCCACATCACTATCTCCTAGTCTCTCTCTCTCTCCTTACTTCGAATTTTGAACGAAGCCAGCCACGCTACACCAATTTGAATCTTGCTGCACTCAAGTATTTGTACAACTCGTCGTGTATTATAGGAAATGAGTTTTTTTAGGCATACAACTTGAGCAACACTTCCAATTTTGAAGAGACACAGTAAATACATTGTATTAAAACACACATCTACACAATCAAGTATCGAAGGGGGCCACCTCGGTGGCGTGGTGTATTGGTGCAGAGCACCTTGGAGACGTCGTTGAAGAAAAGATGGGCAATGGGTCCGAAAAGGTACAAATCGAGGTAGAGCACTTCAGCGGTATGGTGTACTGACACGGAGCACCTTGGAGACACCGACAAGGAAGAAGATGGGCGACAGGTCTTGCAGGGTACATATCGAGGGGAGCACTTCGGCGACGTGGTGTACCGTCATAGAGTACCTTATAGACGCCGCCGAGGAAGAAGATGGACGGCGGGTACGGTACGATACAAGTTGAAGGGGGCACCTCAGTGGCGTGATGTATTGGCACAGAAAACCTTGTAATACGGGCAAAGAAGAAGATAGACAGCGGGTGCGACACGACATGTCGAGTGGTAGCATTTTGGTCGTGTGGTGTACCGGTGTAATACTGTTCCTTTACTCTGTCCGTGCCAAGAAGCAAGCAATTATAGAAAATGAATAATACAGATGCATGAGCTGCAGTCAAAACAAACATAAACTATGTGAGCGGATAGATTTCGAGGCCGTGGCTGAGACGAGCTGAGCCGTGGACGGATAACGTTGATCGATGCGGCGCCAAACGCCCATCCCATCCCATCCCATCCCATCCCCTCTCCTCACCTCTCAATAATTTAAGTTCCCCTCCCCTCCGCCGTAGTCGCTTGACCGCTGGTGAGCTTAAGCCAACATGACTTCTCCGCCTCCGTCTCCGTCCCCGTCCCCGGCCCGGCAACGTGGTTATTATTCTCTCGGATCAATCATTGCATGTTCAATGCCATGTGGAGCTTGCCAAGTGTGCAATGCCTCTTTGGAAGAATCCCATGCCATGTGTTCCGTTAACTAGTCTGTCCTCCTACCTGGCCTTTCTGCGCAAGCGCAAGCAGAAGCAGAAGCAGAAGCTCAAGCCCACCCACCCACCCCACCAAATTAGGCCTCATCTTCTCCTCCCTCCCTGTTTGTTTCCCCACCCCAATCCCATGTTAGAATTGTTCTTCCCTAGCTAGTTTGTCTGTTTGATTATTGTCCAATTCTGCACACTACCTGTCACTCGTATATAATTCTGCACACTATCTTTCTCTGGTTACTCGTTGGGAGGCCTCTTGAATTGGTTTCTTGGAAGTTACACGGGAGAGGTACGTACGTATACTCATCAGTCATCAGTGTGTACGCGTGCATGTATGCGCCCAATTAGTTGACTTGCAAGCTCAGATTCCTCAGTTTTCTGCTCTTGTTCTTGTTGCTGTCCATGTGAGCCATGCAACCAATGGGCTAGCTCAGTGAGCAGCATAGATCTGTTGCTTGTTCTTAGGCCACAGATTGTAGATACAGTTTTGCCAGATTTCCCGGTGAAGTGTTCCTCCTAGCTAGATCCATCCTTCTCAGCGTAGCGTAGAGGTTTTTTTTTTCTGCGAGGAGAATCTCGATAGGTATATCCATCCACCTTCCACTGTCCTCCTGTGCCAGCCAAGATTCTCGGGGCCTTGATTTGCCAAGGGAAGGGGGGAAAATCAAATCTTTAGGCTCGCTATTCCATTTCGCTTGAGCTCAAGTCAAATCAAGAATGGCCATGGAGCCGACGGTGAAGATTGCGCTGGGCACGGCGGCGTTCGCCATCTTCTGGGTTCTGGCGGTGTTCCCGGCGGTGCCGTTCCTCCCGATCGGGCGGACGGCGGGGTCGCTGCTGGGCGCGATGCTGATGGTGCTGTTCGGCGTGATCTCCGCCGACGAGGCGTACGCGGCGGTGGACCTCCCCATCCTGGGCCTGCTGTTCGGCACGATGGTGGTGAGCGTCTACCTGGAGCGCGCCGACATGTTCAAGCACCTGGGCCGGCTGCTGTCGTGGCGGAGCCAGGGCGGCAAGGACCTGCTCGTCCGCACCTGCGCCGTCTCCGCGCTCGCCTCGGCGCTCTTCACCAACGACACCTGCTGCGTCGTGCTCACCGAGTTCATCCTCAAGATCGCGCGCCAGAACAACCTGCCGCCCAAGCCCTTCCTCCTTGCGCTCGCCTCCAGCGCCAACATCGGCTCCGCCGCCACGCCCATCGGCAACCCGCAGAACCTCGTCATCGCCGTCCAGAGCGGCATCTCCTTCGGACAGTTCGTCTTCGGCATCCTCCCCGCCACGCTCGTCGGCGCCGTCGTCAACGCCGCCATCCTCCTCTGCCTCTACTGGAGGCAGCTCTCCGACGAAAAGTGCATGGAGGTCGTCGTGGCCGTGCCCACCGAGGTAATCGAGGAGGAGGACGTCACCTCGCACCGCTTCTCGCCGGCCACCATGTCGCACCTCCGTTCCCACCGGCCGGGTAGCACAAAGTTCGATTCTTCGGCCGCTGAACACCACCCTGCCAGCGAGGTGTACGAGCCAGTGAAACCCGCCACAAATGACGACCCAAAACTGGCGGCCGCGACCGACGGCGCCGTCGGGATCCACCAGAGGCGGGGCGCCGCTGTCATAGGGGATGCCCGGGTGAACGGCGTGAAGGACGGGTACTCCTTCCGGTCGGTGGAGGAGAAGGAGGTGCCCATGGAACAGTGGAAGAGCATGCTGTGGAAGACGTGCGTCTACGTCATCACCTTCGGTATGCTCATTGCGCTGCTGCTGGGGCTCAACATGTCCTGGAGCGCCATCACCGCCGCCCTCGCGCTCATCGTCCTCGACTTCAAGGACGCCCGGCCGTGCCTGGAGAAGGTAACCAATTGCAATCGGCTCCTTTCACGTGTCTGTCTGCAGTTGAATTGAAGCCACATGTCTGAAAAATGAAACTTCGATATCCTTTTCGAATGTTTTTGTTTTGTTTACAGTTTATCCAATCATATAGGAGTAGTAGCCAATATGTTTTTGCTCCTCTTTATAGCGGATTAGATTGGCCATATACTAGTGTGTTCTTTGTGAAACCAAAAGCCATATACTTTGATTGTTACATTCTCAATCTCCTTGTATCCAGTGGCGGAGGGAGGGGGGACAGGCGGGGGTCACGGCTCCCCCAATCCCGTCAAAAAAGCATCTTACTCTGCTTCATCTTTCATACTAAACAAACTTCTAAGTATATATATCGCCATCGAAAATGCATGTGTGTTGATACTTGAAGCATGTATATGACATCTTCTGAGTACGCACAATAAAATTTTTACTTTATTGTTCACTATGAAAAAATAGTTGTATTTGTCCAGCCTACCCTATGTTTTTTTTTTCTGGCTCCGCCGGTGCTTGTATCATTGTTAACTATGTCCTAGTAATGACTACTAGGGTGGTATAGTAGTTTGGTGTTGATTTTGGAAACAATATCTTCACATATTTGAGTTGCTAAATCCATTTGGGGTTTGCTTCGGTACACCTTTTTAGAAAGAAAGTTTACGAGTACTAAAGTAAAGTAGTTAATATTAGGTGATGTAAATCTGTCCTAGCCTATAAAAAAAATACATCAAATTGAAGAGTAGATATAGATAGATACTCGAATATTAGGTAAGGTAAATCTTGATTTGATTTACTTTTTAGGTTATACATATTTTCCCTACATAATATTAACTACTTTACTTTAAGATTCGTAAACCTTTTTAAAAGAGGCGTACCGAAGCATACCCACAAATCATTTTGCCCCACTTCTTAAAACAATGGCCATTGAATTAAAGCTATAGTAGTTTGGTGTTGGTTATGGATAACGTACTGTTATTTACTGTGGTATTGCTGAAACAATTTTCAGGTTTCCTATCCACTGTTGCTGTTCTTCTGTGGAATGTTCATCACTGTGGACGGCTTCAACAAGACCGGCATTCCTAGCACATTCTGGGAATTCGTGGAGCCCTATGCGCGGATCGACACATCGAGTGGGGCAGTCATTCTTGCCTTGGTTATTCTTCTCTTGTCAAATGTGGCGTCAAATGTCCCAACCGGTTAGTCCTCCCCCTCCTGTTACCTAGAAACATACTCCACTGCAGTTCAACTACTTGATTGCGATACAATGACATGATTCAGTTTGCAATGGGGATTGGTTTTGAGACCTACTCTGGATGTGTCAGCTGCTCATATCCCTGCACCATGTATCTGACAGACTGCATTGTGCTTCCTTCAGTTCTCCTGCTCGGCGCGCGGGTGGCGGCCTCAGCAGCGGCAATCTCCCCCGCCGCAGAGACCAACGCCTGGCTCATCCTGGCCTGGGTGAGCACGGTGGCCGGCAACCTCTCCCTCCTGGGCTCGGCCGCCAACTTGATCGTCTGCGAGCAAGCACGCAGGTCCCAGCAATACGGATACACCCTCTCCTTCTTCAGCCACCTCCAGTTCGGATTCCCGGCGGCGCTCATCGTGACCGGAGTTGGGTTGCTGCTCATCAGAAGCGACTGAAAAGGGAACAGAGAAGAAGATGTGGACATGGGTATATGATATGTAAAAACAAATATGTGAATGTTCAGGTCGTTTGAACTTCGACAAGGTTCATTGTGGGATGATATCGTCTACCGTTGCCTCCCAAGCACAGATATCATGGTGCTTGGAGGCTTTTTTGGGTTGTACAATTAGTATGGGAAGAAAAAAAAGCTGTACATTTTGGAGTAGCAGGTATCATAAAAAAGGAAGTGTATATTTTGTGCATAATTCTGTGTGTAATTCCAATACATTTAAGTCGAATAATTTTACAGCTAGAAAAACTGAATGAAATGCGTGCCATTGTCGACGGCGCTTCTGAATGGCACCATCGGTGGTGATCAGTGCTGTGCCAGCCGGCCACCTTGCAGGCGGAGAGCGCACCAGTGGACCACGCCGGGGCGGCAACAACTCCCCTCCACTCACTCACTCATTCGCCGGCGAGCACGACGGCCGGGGCGTAGGGGACGGCGACGTCGTGGATGGAGGCGGCCCTCGTCGAAATCTTGATTCTTGAGTTGAGGTGGAGGCGGTGGGTGGGGTTACGTATCCCTCAATCGGGACCGCTCAAACCCGATCCGACGGTGTCTCTCACCCGCGCCGCGATCCAGTTTTCTTTGACGCCCCGTAGTAATATTCGGGTAATTTGTGCAAAAAGGCTCCTTCCGGCTCCGGCCTTCTAATCGTCGATCCGGGTCGCGGAAACGCTTGATCCAACGGTGCGCGGAAGTCCAAAAGTGGATCGCGGATTTTTACTTGCGATCCAATCAATACTCTTGGGTGCAAACGATTACATGAAGGGCTTTTGTGCAAAACACTACCGGCTACCTCTCTCTCTCTCTCTCTCCTCCTCGCTGTGCCTGCCCTGTAGTGTAATGTAATCCATATATATATACCCTAATATATTAGAGAGGATCAGGATCCCCTCCCCGTACTCCCAACTCCGGCGCCGCCGAACCCTCTCTTCGCCAGTGCCGGAGAAGAAGCGTCCAGGCCTCTTGCCACCTGAGCCGCGCCACCTCGAGGGTGAAGGAACTCTTCTCTCCTCCCCTCCACTGAGCTGGCGTGGAGATTTCTTGTGTTGGTACGGAAGCCATAACCTAGCTTGCTTGGATTGTTCTAGGAGTCTATGCTGTGAGCAATCAAATCCAAACCCTCGTTTCATTCCGAGGTATTCCAGTCCATCCAGTTAGTTGTGAATTTTATTTGATTGCTCTAATAGCAGCTTAGCTTGTTTCCCCCAAAAAAAATTTGTGGGCACTTTAAGTCCGCTCCTGGTGCCTGTCTGATGCATGATATCATCTGATGTATGCTATCAGAGGCTTTCGGGGATCTCGCAAGGATGTCGTGGTGCACCATTGAGTCTGATCCTGGTGAGTTTTTCCTCACCCTTGCTTCTTATCTTCGTCCTTCGCCCGCTATGCTTCCTAGTAGGTATGATGCCCTCTTTGTCAAGACCAAATGGTGATGCAACCAGGGTAACATGGTGGTTAACCGTATTACGAAAGACGGGGGAAGACCATTCTCTGTTAACTGTTTGTAATTCATTCATGGGAGCCCATTATACGTCATTCTAGTAGTTCTCATGTAGCCAAGGGATATTGTGCTTGCTTCTTTTGGTTTTCTATTAATCGAGCCCTGAAGGTCATGCATTTTCCTCTCTGTTTTGCTTGCTCGTGATGAGAATAGTGGGCTAGTAAGTTTGTAGGCTTGACAGCGTGTGCCAAGCGTAAATTCCGCACTGATTCATAAAATTTGCTCCCTTTTTGTAGTCATAACTTCACACTGTAATCGAGTCCACCGGGGATCCTTCCTTGATTCCTTCACCTCTCATGGTAGTAACTAGTCATGAATAAAGCTCCAAGTGCTGGGGTCACTTGTGCTGCCCTCAAATTCTACTTTTCACGGGGAGCAGTCAAGTGTAAATAAAACATCCATCATGCTAGCCGGAGCAAACCACTGATTATACCAGTGACTACGCTGCCATCCTTTATCGATCAATCATAGGCAGCTCTGTACTCTGTCGTACTACTTTCTCCCGTCTTTCCTCAAACAAACAGTTGAATACATTCTGTTTGTACTACTTCATGCATTCTTATCATCACTATTAGTCTATTTCAAAATATTGCATAGGTTTCACTTGAGCCTATGCCTTACAGGTGTTTTCACCGAGTTGATTCAGGAAATGCAAGTAAAAGGTGCACAGGTTAGCTTCCAGGGCTCGTTGCTTTCCTTGCCTTAATGTAGAAATTAAATCTCTATCAAGTGTTGTTGACAACACTTATTCTTAAAATTATTGCATCTTTGAATGCTTGGTTGGAACTGTTAGTTGAGTCGTGTGTATACATTAGACATAGCTTATGGTGAACTCATATTGCTACCTAAATTGTGAAGATATGTGCTTGAATTTAAAGAACAATACCTTTGTGAAGATATGCACTTGAATTTAAAGAACAATACCTTTCTGGGAGAAGAGAACTTTCTGAAGGAAGGGCAATTAAAAAGGCTTGGATAAAAATGAAAAGACATGACAATCCTGGCAGTCAGTGGGTTATATCGATGTCTCACTGTTAACTCAATTACAAAAGGAAGAGGCCTGCAGTGAGGCTCTGTTCTACACTTGCTAATCTACTTGCATACTTTCACTTTGGGACCTCGCATCATGTTATGAGATGGCAGAAGCAAGCATCATAATGTTGATATGAGGTCATGGTTTCTTTTTAGTTTGATAATGGTTGTACTTTTATTACTGTAATATATATAGCGTTAGGCGCTTCTAGAAATTTGTAATCGATAGCCTTGTATCCTACGTTATCATTTATAAAGAAAAAAGACTCAGACATGTAACTTCACTTTAGAATGTAGCTCTAGCCAGTTAGCCGCCTCTTACATTGTTATGCTATCTTTAAACAGGTGGAGGAGCTCTACTGTCTTGATGTGGACTCTCTTAGTGAACTTTGGTGAGAATCTTCGTTGTTTAATGTTATTAGTCTGCTCTCTCGATGGCCCTAACACATTCTTCCTCTCTACTTTCATAGGCCAGTATATGGGTTAATTTTTCTCTTCAAGTGGAGGCCTGGGGAAAATGATGAACGGCCTGTTGTCAAAGATCCAAACCCAAACCTTTTCTTTGCTCGCCAGGTTTGTTCCATTTTGGTCCTTTAGCTGCCTCTATTTAGTACTTTGCGTTTAACAGTTGATCTAATTGATCATTTTCAGGTCATCACTAATGCATGTGCTACTCAAGCTATTCTCTCAATTCTCATGAATCGCCCAGAAATTGACATAGGTCCCGAATTGTCAAATTTGAAGGAATTCACAGGAGCTTTTGCACCTGATATGAAGGGCTTAGCTATTAACAACAGTGACTCCGTTCGGGCAGCCCACAACAGCTTTGCAAGGCCAGAGCCATTTGTTTCTGATGAGCAGAGAGCTGCAGGCAAGGATGATGATGTCTACCATTTCATAAGCTATTTACCTTTTGAAGGTGTCCTCTATGAGCTGGATGGGTTGAAGGAAGGTCCCATAAGCCTTGGGCAGTGTTCTGGTGGGCCCGATGACCTTGATTGGCTACGGATGGTGCAGCCAGTTATACAAGAAAGAATTGAGCGCTATTCACAGAGTGAGATTAGGTTCAATCTTATGGCCATCATTAAAAATAGGAAAGAGGTATATACTGCTGAGTTGAAAGAACTGGAGAAGAGAAGGGGGCAAATTTTGCAGGAGATGAATAAGACCTCCGGCACAGAAACCTTAAACAGTGCACTCGCGGAGGTGGCATCAGCGATTGAGACCATTAGCGAGAAGATTATCATGGAAGAAGAGAAGTTCAAGAAGTGGAAGACGGAGAACATCCGGAGGAAGCACAATTACATCCCTTTCCTGTTTAACTTCCTGAAAATGCTGGCGGAGAAGAAGCAGCTAAAACCATTGACCGAGAAGGCCAAACAGCAAAAGGTTTCCAGCCCCAGCACAAGATGATGGCAAAGTGCAATAGTTGGCTGTATCAAGTTCGCACGTGTTAAGTGCATCTTCCTCTTTGAGAATGCACTATGTTATCAGATACAGCATCTAGTTGGCAGCTTAGAGATATTACTAAGGTTTTGAACCATTTTTGCTTATTTCTCTCTCTCTCTCTCTCTCTCTCTCCTCACTGTGCTGTATTATCAGTTATGATCTTTTCCCGGCCCCCTCCTTAGAAGGGCAGAACTGTAGAAGCGGTCAATTTAATCTTGAGGGTGGCGGCATTGTTTATTTTGAGTCAGGCCAAGTGTTTTGGAGTACAAAAAATTAGTATGTTGAAGAGAAGAGTCTGTTTGGATGGTAACATATATTAGATGCTATGAGTTTAGAGTCCATGAGAAGTGTAGTAACATATATTGGCTAGGCGCTGGAGCTGGTAGAGTTGACCTTAGTCGCAGGGATCGCAGGTCGATGCTGTGTTCTACGTATCCGGATTCATCGGCCTAAGTATGATTCATGTGATATGGTACATCATTCCTATGTAATTTAGAAGGAAAATTGACTGACGTTCCTCAACCTGATCGACCATGTTTCTGGTGACTATGTAGTTGACCTTGCTGGTGCAGCGTTATCTTGCGCTACCAGTACTTTTTTACATCCTGAATCTACTAGTATCGCCGTCTTGGAGTAAACTAATGGAAGCTTGTTGAGATTGCCTGGTACAAATGAGGTTCGTTGCCAGGGCCAGGGGATCCAAACCGAGTATACGGACAATTTTTGGCGTACAGATGATTCCTGGTGTTTTCTCCGAGTCAATGCTCTTTTGGATCAGAATGGAAGTTTTTTCAAATTGAAAAGAGACTTTAGTTTAAATTTCAACGTATCAAACAAAGTCTTAAGATGAAAGTAAACGGAGAAGTATTGAACGCAAACCCTAGATTCAAAGAGATACCTAATCCCTCCACGGTCAAGAAGTTATCTCTGAGCTATCATTTTGAATCTTGATTATCCGAGTCTCGTCCAACAGCTCACAATGAGGACTAGAAAATCTGAAGCTATGTTTGCAGCAGTAGATATTTCGGAAGGAAAAAAAAAAAGGAATTCAGGGACAACGATATTTCTCCAATTAACAAATCTCGCTGTTGGAGAATCGGACCAATGGAAACGAACAAAAAAAGAGGGTGCAGCACTGCAGTGCAGCGAGCTCGCGGATGGATAAAAGCCCAACCCCCGCAGCCAAACACTTCCGCACTTGGATGGCTGCGATCTAGTTTGCCTTTGGAGTCTCTCCGCCTCCGCCCCGCCCCCGCCCCGCCCCGCCACCCCCGCCCCCTCCTCCGCCGCCGCCGCCGCCGCAGGCAGATGGAAGCTCCGGGCTCCCCTTACGCCTCCTCGACGGAGTCCGCCCCCAAGCGCGCCCCCCGCTCCCCTCCCCCGCAGCAGCCCTCCTCCGAACCCGAAGGTAACCGCGCATCTCCCCCTCTGAGACTAAGCTGAGCGCTTTCGCTTCTCAACATGACGCGCCCGCGCTCGTTGTGTCTTGATCCGCGAGATCTGGGCCTCCGCGTCCCGCTCCGAGATCGAGATCTGCGAGCACTAGTGGCTAATACGATAATATGACAGGTCTATTAGTAGACGACTGATTTGGGCTAGTTCCATGTTTGTGCGTCGTTGTGTAATGGAGAGAGGCCAACCGAACAAGGATCGGTTTTGGGTTTGCCCTAGTTTCAGCCTCCCCCCGCCGCTTCATGTGCTGTGTGTAGTTGATTTCAGTGCTTGAGATGTTTAATTCATTGGTGGCAAAGGTGCTTGTGCGGTGGTTCGTTGGCTGATTCGTTTGACATGGCTACACTTTGGTTAGTAACGGCTGTGTGCGTGATGATAGATTTAGCCACACGTAAGTTAGTAACGGCTGTTTGATCACAGATAAGCTAAGCTTGAAAACACAACATAGGTGGTGGGATGAAGATACTCGGTACTCCTTCAGTTTCATATTTAAAATAATTCTAGCTCTTGCACAATGAAAATTACTTCAAAACACAAACGGTTATTGAGTTGTGTTTACTATGTTTTCTTTTGCTGCCTCCGTTCTTTGTGTAGTCCTATTACATCCCATTTTACTCAGTGCTACCACATGCAGTGTTACTCAGGTGCAATAGAATTTGGATAGTAGGCCTACCAATTTACATGTACAAGGACAAGGGCATAAGCCATGTCAAAATACATTTGCTGGGTCATTATATGTCAGCCCTCTTGACATTGTTTCTGACAAGCTTATATGTCACGAATAGTGAAATACCAGACATCTAAACACGTACATGCTCTGAGAGAAACCAAACACAATGTACATAGTGTTTCTGGTAAGCTATATTAACCCCACTAGAAGGAGAATTAGCTGGAAGACTGACTCTTTTCTTCCCAACCAAACTGCCGTGCTATTCTGCTTTAGTATGCAGTGTACATTGATCCTGGTTCCATGTAGCATATATTAGTTCCAATCATGGTTATTAAGGCGGTAAGGCGAGGCGAGGCGACCCACCCCCCCCACACCTTTTAAGCGCTAAGGCGCGAGGCGAGGCGACGCCTTATAAATCGTAAGGCGACAGTGCAGAGTGGCCGCAGAAGATCCTGATAGCAGCATTCTTTGGCCGCAGAAGATCCCGGCTGCCCGCCGCCCACTGCCCGGCTGCCCCCGCCTCCTCGTTATCCCCACTGCCCCCGCCTCCTCGTTATCCCCACTGCCCTGTTGTCAATAGCTTCAATCATTTAGAGCAGCACAGTAGTAGAGAGTGCATGAACCATAAAGCCGGTGAGATGGAGATTGGAGGCAGCACAATAGTTCATTTAGATTTTAACGCTCTCTCTACTCGGTTCGCTCTCTTCCTCTCTCATTTCTTCTACCGGTGAGCTCTATCCTCTCACGGTCTCACCGACGGGCAATGGCACGCAGTTGCACTCGCCCTCGCCCGACGCGAAGCCTTCACCCGGCGGTCCTGGACTTCTCCCCGCCTCCCCCTCCCTCCCGGCCTCCCTTGCATATGTCTGAGGGGGAGTCCGGGTCGCCGCCGGGAGGGGGATGCGGGGACACCAGGACGCCGGGAGAAGGGAGGGAGGGGGAGGCCAAGAGGAGGAGAGAGCAGAGCGAAACAGAGGTACCGACTACCGAGCAAAGAGGAGAGGAGAGGAGGGTACCTTGCTGCCTTGCTGGTCGACGGGCGACGGGGAGATGGGTGACGCCGAGACAGCAGCGGCGAGATGGGCAACGCCGAGACGGGAGCGGCGACCAGTGTGATGGAGGCGCCGCCGCCGCGGGTTCCAGCCTTCCAGGTGAGTCTTTCTTGTTTCTTCGGCAGTTCGGCTCTTCGCCTTCTCCTTTTTCCCCCTTCTCTCTCTCTGCTTTGGTTTAGTCGCCTAGGGTTCTCTTCGGCAGCCTGATTTAGTCGCGCGAGCGCACACTCCTCCTCTGCCAAGGCGTCGCCTTGAGCCCTCCCGACGCCATTGCCCGCCTCAGCGACGCCTTCCGGACGCCATGGGACTAAAGGTGGACGCCATACGTGCAGGCGGCAAGGCAAGCCGACGCCTTGACGCATGCCCACGCCTTCTCGCCTAAGCGACGACTAGGCGTCGCCTTCTGGACGCCTTAATAACCATGGTTCCAATTTGATGGGATGTACAACGTAGAGTTGCCTTAATTTTTATCCCGTTTTATGGGTATCATTGGTCTATTTGTTCAGTGTTCCTATCATTTTTCATTGTTGAGTTTGAACAGGAAAATAGCCCTGTTTAGAACGGTATGAAACACCAAGTACAGTGAAGGTGATGCTACGCCTAGGTTTCTTACAATTTTTATGCCAGAGATTAATAATCACATACACATGGAAACATGGGATACATGTTCCTTCTAGAAATGTTTTCAGGTGTACGCGAGATAGTATGCTTTTGTACTGAAAATTCACTAAATCATATAAATATAACCATATTATTTTCTGTAAGTTCTACGTTATTTATCAGTTTTTACTTTGCATCATTGATTACTTCTGCTCTTTGACTTCAAATGAGTAAACTCATAATGACATAGTTTTGCACTTTTGCTATTCACCTTTCTTGCATATAAGTCTGAATTTCCAAATGACGTTTTTCCTCAGATGATAAGGAGAAGCCAACGCATTTGAGGTTTCTGGTGTCTAACACGGCAGCAGGATGTATTATTGGCAAGGGTGGATCGACTATTAATGAGTTTCAGTCCCAGTCTGGGGCTCGTATTCAATTATCACGTAGCCATGAGTTTTTCCCTGGTACAAATGACAGAATCATCATGGTTTCTGGGCTGTTTGATGAAGCAATAAAGGCCATGGAGCTGGTTCTTGAGAAACTTTTAGCTGAGGTAAACCATTTTATTTTGCAAATGCTTGTATCCATAGTGCCAATGTGCCTTTGTTTGATAATTGATCTTCGCGGGTTATTTTTCAGGGGGAAGAATTCAATGAAGCAGAAGCTAGACCTAAAGTTAGACTTGTAGTTCCTAACAGTTCTTGTGGTGGAATTATTGGTAAAGGAGGAGCAACAATCAAGTATGCCCCACCAATAAACTTGTTCTTATTTCTGATGGTCTTATCCCCATTATGGTAGTTAATTTCCTAAGCAGGTGCGATACTGTATTCTAAGGATAGGATGAGGTATATCTGAACCAACCGACCAGATCTGACCATAATAGGAAATATATGGTCCTTTTCCTAATGCTCATCAGGCTGTGTGAATGGCAGTTTGATTTACGTTAGTTCCAAATGATCTGCAGCTTGTTTTTCCTTTGTTTTTGACCTTGTATACTCTAGCAATATTTATTGTTCCATATTTTTATTGCTTTGTTTTAGTTTATGTTGCTTGGGATGTTGAGAGTATGTTGTGTCCCCTTTTCTCTTCAGGTCATTCATTGAAGACTCACATGCTGGAATTAAGATATCACCACAGGATAACAACTATGTTGGTTTGCATGATAGACTTGTTACTGTCACAGGACCCTTTGACAATCAGATGCGGGCGATATATCTGATATTAAGCAAGTTATCTGAGGATGTTCACTACCCACCTAATCTGAGTTCCCCATTTCCATATGCAGGTAATTCCTAGCATTTTTCACTACTTGATGTTACCACATGGATACCTGCTTGCTTATTTGGGTTCTCCCCTCATAATGCACTTCTTGCATCAGTCTTTGAGGAATTCACATACTACATTTCACACTGGATGATAGCATGCTTTTCTTAAAAAAAAGTCACAGCTGAGCATGCTGGGATACATTGGCAAGCCATTAGCTTAGCACATGAATCTTCCATTCAGCTATTGCATCATCATTTTCTCTGATTGATTTCCTTTTAAAAAAAATATTCAGGCCTCAGCTTCCCAAGTTACCCTGGTGTTCCTGTTGGGTATATGATTTCACAGGTGCCATATAATAATGCTGTGAACTATGGACCTAATGGGTATGGAGGAAGGTACCAAAACAACAAGGTTAATAATTGCTGTTGCGCTACTCTTCTTGTTGTGCATCTCAACCATGCAAACTTTTTTTATTCAACATCAGCATTTGCCTTGCATGCATCTAAACCATCTGTGTTGATAACGAGCTACCATGCATTTTCTTTTGTTATGCACTAGAGGAGGGGGTGATATGTGTTGATATACTTTCTATTAGCAGTACTGTTTTCTGGTTCATGTAATACTGTCACATCAGTAAATATCTAGAACTTCTATTTTGAACCAAGCCCATGAAATGGCAAAAAAGGCATACTTTTTTATAAGTTGGAAAATTTTATGAATTTAAGGTGTTATCCTGATAGCTTTTTGTGGGTGCTATTAATAAATATTGTAATTACAGGCTGCAATGGAAATAGAATGGTATATTACACTATCGGACATACTTTTTGTAGAAAGAAGTTTGTATACTGAAATTTTGTAATGAAGTTGGTGAGCTAAACTGTTGATGTTTGATTTATGTGCATGTGTAATTTTCCTATATTTTCATTAGCCTGCCTTCTACTGTTTTCTCGCCATATCAATTATATGCATATATCTTGTGACTTGGTAAGACTGCTTGTACGGTGAGATGTTTGTATTGTGTTTATGTGAATCCCATGCTTACTTTTTGTTCGTTACTGTTGCATGTAGTGAATAGCGTGATTGTTGGTGGAAAGCATAAAACAATTTTAATAAATGTTCCAATTGAAATTGAACTATTACATATTTTCTGAGATTATATCTGCTATTTATTCACCAGAACTTGATTTATGTGTTCGAATCACTCCAACCATGGTTTGCTGCTGAAACTTTGCAGCCAAGTACACCTATGAGATCGCCTGCTAATAATGATGCCCAAGAATCTCACACCATTGGTGTTGCTGATGAACACATCGGTGCTGTTGTAGGACGTGCAGGGAGGAACATAACAGAGATCATTCAGGTATTTTCTTGCACAATGTGAATTCAGTATTATAGTAAGTCCATTAGTGTTTTTTACTGCAATGTTTAATTTCTCAAAGCTACACACACACACATATATATTTATATATCCATATAACTGTATATGTGTTTCTGTTAAAACGCATAATGTTTCTGCGGTATCTTAGGTGACCGGATCAGCAATGCTCTTAAGGTGCACCGCCTATATTGCAAATCATCAATTGCTGGTTGCCTCATAGAGCCCTTTGGTCAAGTAGTTAGAGAAGTAAACTAGTTTTAAAAAGGAGCATATATTGACTGCATCATTTTCTGCTAGGATTTAGGGCAAACCCTTCAGAAACTGCTGCTGCCTAAAGCTGGTTTGAGTGTACCATATTTCAGGCAAATTAATCAAATTCATTGTTTACCTAATGCTTGCAATTTGTTGGAACTGCAGGCTAGTGGTGCCAGGATCAAGATATCAGATAGGGGTGACTTCATGGCTGGCACATCTGATAGGTAATTTCCTTGGTACCTTTTGCCATCACACTGAAGCCTTAAAAAGTTAAAACACGAGCCCTCTGGGATCACCCATATATGCTAGTAAAGGGAAGGGTTGCTTATATTACTCACTGATGCAGGAAAGTGACCATAACTGGAACACCTGAAGCTATTCAGGTCGCTGAGTCTATGATCCTGCAGAGGGTGTCAGCCAGTTCTGAGAGGTGATGAAATCTCTTGAAGATGGTGCGTCCATCTGATGGAATGTGTGCCTGCGAATGTTTCAATGCCAAGTTTGGTGGACGGGGAATCTGTTTTTTTCTAGCTTTAGTACTATCTGCAAAGCTTGAGGAGTTTTAGATTATTAATGTTTATTGCGGCGCCCGATTGTGTTAGTGACCAGTTAATTTGCTGCACTACGTTTTTTTCGGCATAGAATTATATTTCAACAGATTTGACTGTCTCCATAACACAACACTGGCGTGCTACTGCTACCTGTTTGGATAATCTGCCGATTTGTCTGCTCTGCCCCTTGCTTCAATCCAGATGACTGATATAGTAACATTCCGGCCCAACATGCTATATAGCAATGCTGGATAAAGAATCTGTTATGAATATTGTGTGTATGTATCTAACGGACAATATATATAGGATATACAAGAGCTGTATGTCATATTCAGATAAGATAATATAAAATGTATATAAGGAATTACAAAAGAGTTTCTATCTCTAATATATCTTTAACACTCCCCTCTACTCCTTCAAATGCAAGGTCTATGTAATAGTATTGTATTTCGAAAGAGTTGACATTAAATTAGGGAAAATTTAAAGTTCGAGTTTTGATAATGTTGTCTTACTATGTAGCTCTTAGAAATATGTTGAGTATCAAAAGATGTCCCATCCGGAGTCGTGCGACAGTCCGAAAAACACAAGGTGCAGGGACTGAGAAAGTAGAGGCAGGCGGGAGCAAAGTCGAATAGGAATAGATAGAAGCATGGTGGTGCAGATCGAAGCCTAAGACTGTGGCGCAGTGCACTAAAAGCGTAATAGAGGCGCAGTGCGAAAAAAGCGCGATAGCTTTAGAAGTTTGTGGTGGTGGTTAACAGAGAGCGGTGGTATCATAACGATTTCTACTATCTGCAGCTGTTCAGAGAGGAGCGGCGACAGCTATGCAAAAAGAAATTCCTATACTTTTATGATTGCCAATAATTTTGTGGACTCGTAGGGCTTTTAAATGAACTCAAAGATAGATTGATACGAACTTTGATGGACACAATGGAAGAAACGACTTAAAGGATAGCTAGCGGTAGCACACTTAAACAGCGGAAGAAGCTGCAAGAAACTGGACCTAGAGAAGCCAAAGTAGAAATTGTGGGAATCGGAGAAGCTAAATCAGAAGCCGAAGCATCTCGAACCGGAGAAGCTGAAGCTGGAGCAGCTCTTGGCCAGATTTGGTTAAAACCAGATCGAAAAGGAAAGAGCATCTCGATCGTCTCCTTGTCTTCCTTTTCCTCTCCCCGACGAGCACGACCTTGATGCGGCCAATGAAGAGTCTATCGGAGGCGCAGGTCTCGAGCTCGGTCCCGGCCATCTCGGCGCCCAGGAACTCGCGGACGAACTCCCCCACCATGACGACATCGACGAGACCGAAGGAGACGACGTCAATGGGCACGACGCCGATGCATCTGAGGTGGCGATGGGAGCACCCGACAACACCCCGTCTGGGCGACATCGGCGAGACGGCCGGATCCGAAGCTTCGGCGCGGTGGCAGTAGAGCACCAATAGTAGGGTGAAGCGAGCACCGAGCAAGGCGGATCAAGCGACGTGGACTCCAGAGCAGGCAATGAGCACAAAAAAGGTGAGCACACAATAGAAGGGAACGACCTCGACGGGCACAAGACGGTGTCCGTGCATCCGAGGTTGAGGCTAGAAGGAGGCCACCCCTGGAAGCGAAGATTGGTCCTCCAAGGGCAGCGACAGCGGAGGACGAGTAGAGGCTAGGCGGCGGCGGCTATAGTAAACCCTAACTCTGACCTTTGCTCTGATACCATGTTATGAATATTGTGCGTATGTATTCAGAGGCCTAATGGGCAATATATATATTGTATACAAGAGGTGTATGCCATATACATATAAGACAATACAAAATGCAGATAAAGAATTACAAAAGAGTTCCTATCTTTAACAGAACCAATAGGCAATAAACAACTCATAAATAGTCTAATGAACGAATAATCCGGTTTCAACCAATCACCTAGGATTATTCAATGATTATCAAATCCTAGAAAGAATAAACCATCACACTATATTAAACATTGTCATGACCATATAATTCAAGTATATGAAGTGAGTGCAATTATTGCATGTGTGCTATCCCTTCCTATACGAGATGTCGTCACCGACCACATAAAGCAAGGGTGAGTCCACGACTCAGTGACTCGACAAGCATAAGATACACCAGTAAATGCACAAGTTTATTAAACAGTTAATGCATTATCATAAATCGCATACTCCTCATTCTCAATTATTGTGACGCCCTGTTGAGGATTAAAATATTCATATATTATCTTAATATATGATAAAGACCATACGTCTTCGTGGTCGTAACTTCTAAGACCACTGACCTAACTGGTCGTAGGTACTACAGAAGTTATATAATAAATACACTGGTCGGACAAAGTTCCAAACCTAGTCCACGACCAGGTAAGTGCTCGTAAAGCTATGAACAGGCGTCTGGGTCGAGTCCCCGACCACGCCACTCACTATGTGATGAATGAACCACGTGTTTCATATTCCGCATAATACAACATTATCACGGTTGATGATTTAACGTCTCCTAAATCATTAACCGCATAGCGGTTGACACCTTCACCAACCGCCCTCGCGGTTGGTAAAATGGTCAAACTGCCACCTCTTTTCGACCAGACGCGTCGCTCCCCAACGGGTGTCTCCTCGTGAGATAACTGTCACCGTTTCATCAAGTACTTAAGGAGGACCACAGAAGGCGGAAAGGAGGGCACACAACAGACACAAAGACGAACACGGGAGACGAAGACACGAGACATCAGCAACAGTCCTATAGAAGCACATCAAGCGAGATATAGCAAAGTGTTGTGTTTTTAGATACTCTCAGTGTTTGTAATTGTGAGTTCATAGCAATAAAGAGCAAGTCAGATCCACTCCCAGGAGATACGCACATTTTTTCTCTTTTCATTTATATATTCATAAGATCGGCGATTTGATCATCGACACGCCCGTGTCATTACCGCAGGGGTAATCACACTTAGGTATACAGATTACTATTCGTCTGCCAGGTAGAACACCGCTCCGACGAATAGCAAGCCTTTATCTGAGTTGCGCAGCAGAACAATAAGATAGAAACTGTACATCTTTATTACAGTAATAGCCACATAAGGCTATGGTTCTTAATATAAATATTATACAAATACAAAAGGGAACTTCCCCGCTTCTCTCGCCTGCTCTGAAGTATCGATCGCCTATTCGTCCCACACGTGAAATATGGCGCTCATCTCACCCCGGTCCTCGTAGTCAGTGCTTTCTCCTCCTGCGGCTGCATCGGTACCTGCAAGTCCTTCGTCCCACTCGGGAAAGTTCCCGGTTGGACTAGGATCTAACAAAGGAGAATACTAACAAGTTTTAGTACAAACGTACTCAGCAAGCATTAATAGCAAAAGATGCACTGCATGACTGATCTCTGTTCGTTATCATATTTTCTATATCATCTCTTTTATGAAAATAACTCATTAAAACATTATGTGGCAATTTTTAATTTAAAAACACTACTTGTCACTCAGAGAGAAGATAGATCCCTAGCGGTTCCCGTAGACTCCAATCCAGGAGACTGGCATGAATTCATGATTTAATATAGCACAGCGTAGGCTTGTACCACTTTACCCATAGCTACTCTAAACTCTCTCTGAGCTAGGTCCACCACATTTCATTTTATGTGATTTGAGTTGAATCTGAGCGTTTTCCGAGTTACTTGATTAGGTCTCCACCCATTACTTTCCGTCGGTGCTGATTTAGTCACGGTGCTGACCTCGTCATACACCAAGTTCCAGTAATGTTGGTTGGGGCGGCTCTCATCCGTACCCAACACTCCACCTTGGGGCGGCTCTCTTCCGTGCCCAATACTCTAATGTAACCCGTTTTGGAGAACTTAATTACGTAACAAGGTAGCATTTTTTGCCCGCCGAAACGGGAAAATGGTTGGTACTAAATTTACGGTCTCTGACCGAGTAAGAGTTTTGTTGGTCCTTATATTTTAACCATATGTAAAGGGGTCCCACCTCTTACCTCATCATCGTCGTCGTCGCTTCCCCTGCCAGGGCCCCCTTTACCAACCTAGTAATTCTCATTTCTCATCTCATTCATCATCTCTGTTCTCTTATCATTTCTCATCATCTTAATTCGATTTAATTTTGAGAACTAGTTTTGATGCAATACATATATGATAGAGCAATATACAGTTTACATTTAATATAACTATATTTATGATCAAGAGAATAGCTTGCCTTTGGAGTTGTAGGAAAGGTCGACATTGACGAATCTTTGATCAGTTACCCCTGTCGGCGCTAGTTCGTCATCTGTAGCAATGCGGCAGCACGAATAATATATAAATAAATACTTAGTTGAGTTTGAGTGATAGTAGGCGTATAAGGTGTTAATACAACTTTCTATGTTGGCCTATTTTAATTTAATAAAACTTTTCGAATCTCGGCCCAGTTAGCACTCTCCCACTACAATCGTCCTACGGTTTTACTCGTTCTATAGTCGTAATTACCGAACTCGCGTTCTATCACCCGACACACACTACTACTCGTGCTTATACTCCGCTACGCTTGCATGAATTTACCCGAGTGTGTACGGCTATTAATACAATTTTTCTAAATTTTTCCTACACTTAAATACCCTAAACCTAATTTCCTAACCCTAATCCCTCTCATCTAACCCCTAATCACTCTCTCTCTCTCTCCTCACCCCTCCTTAAATCGGTCGTCACTCTCACCCTCCATAGCTTACCTCATCTCTTTCTCCTCCCCAATCTCTCTCTCCAGCGCCGCCTCCTCCCGGCATCTCCTCCTCGGCTCGGCTCCTGCGCGCCTCCAGCTCCCTGCGTTGCCCAGACTCACCTGCTCGGCTCCTGCGCCACTAGCCGCTCACGCGCCCTCGGTTCCCTCTCGCCCGAGGCCCAGCCCGGTCTAGCGCCGCTCCTCTGCCTTCTCCCGACGCGACCGGATGGCCCGACGCCGCCTCTCCCGACTCGATCTCCTCTCAGCTCGCCCCGGTCTAGCGTGCGCCGGCTCGTTCTCGGTCTGATGGTCTAGGGACGCTCCTCCCGTCTGCAGTCGCCTTCAGCTCCACCTCCCCGGTTTGCCCCCTCACCTTCGGCTCGCCCTTCATGGCGGCGCCGCGCTCTTGTGCCGCTCCCTCTCTCTGGTCTCCCCCACGGCGCTACGCCGCCTCGGCTCGATCCTCGGCCTGGCACCCTCCGACCCGGCTGGCTCGGCTTCCAGCCGCCGGCCGCCTTGGTCCTCTGCTATGCTAAGGTAGTACTACTTCCTTTAACCCATTTCTCTACTCCCTTCCCCCTATTGCTATGTGATGAGATGAACTAAGAGCTACTGCTATGGATGGGCTCCCGGTGATAGCTAGTGGTTAGTGTTCTTGCTATTATGTCGCATGGTCTTGATGTGGTACTGATGGGCAAAAAGGGCAGTGGGAAGGAATGTGTTACCTCTGCTGGTTTTGTCGGTTTTGGGGAAGATGGCCGGCGGTGGTGGCCGGTGGTGGTCGAGATGGGGCTGCCGGCAGTGGTGGTGGTTGTCCTCCTGTTGGTCTCGGCGCCACCCCTGCTCTCCGGTCTTCACCCTTCTCCCTGGCCCCCTGGCGAATGCAAGCTGGGCAGGGCTTTGTGTATGCGATGGAATGGGTTTGTGCATGGGGAATGGATGTGGGTGAGTAGGTTTCTGGATATGGCCAGTTGTGCTCTCGTGAGGTGAGGTGGCAGTGAGGAACAATACGGGAAATGAATGTGGAATTTGTGCTAGAGGCTGGTTTCGGTTATTTTGCTTTGGCTCTGCTGTGCTGGGGCTATGCTACCCTGTGTCCAGGGGTGATGGGTTGGATACACTCAGTGATGCTTTGACTAAGGGTGGGGTTTAATGGGATGTGCACTGTGGGATTATACTGCGGTTATGACAATTGCAAAAGGGTGGGTGTTGGATTCTAATAATGTCGGATGAAGAAACCCATGGAAGTGACAGGTACCGAATGACCTTGGGTGGTCTGGATATCTTGACGATCAAAGGGCCGACTAACTCTGGTTGGTCTGGATATCTTGATAGTCAAGGGACCGACTACTCAGGTTGTTCCGGGTATCCTACTGCACTTTGGGGAAATCTGACGGCCACTTCCTATATTCTAATGCTCACGAATAATGCTTTCAACTTAGCTTGCTAACCGTTTTCTGATTTTCCTAACGAGCGGTGAAAATGGATCGCGAGGTGGTTCTATGGACAGGCGCTCAAAGGACAAGATGGCAAGGATGGCTGCTGCTACAGGAATGCAAGAAGTGGATTATGCTTTAATTAATTGTTGTTAAAAACATTGCAATTGGTTGTAAAATTAATCTTGCAACAATTGATGTATTGAGATGATGTTGTACTGATATAGAAATATTTTCATGTTATCAAATGTGTTAATTATGTGGGTTGTCACAATTATTATCAATATATTTCTCATGAATGCAAATATCATGATACACCTTCTTTTGTATAGAAAAATATTCAGCCGTCGGTGACACATTTTTCTCCCCCACCTTCTTGGAGGTGGTGTCCCCACCTCTGTAGGATTTTAACATGGGGTACGCCGGATTAGCCATAATCATGGTCGTACTCATCGCCCTGGGTTATATAAGTGAATGATATAATTATTCATTTATTTAACAATATTACCATGTCATCTAATAGTAATTGCATCAGCATATCATAATCACATTTAAGTAATAATAATTTTGGGGGAGAAAGGCTAGCAAGCATGCAGGGCAGCAGAGCTGCGCAAGAGCATGCAGGGCTCGATAGGAAAACATGCAGTGTAATAAGCTTGCATGCATGCAGGAGGCAAGCAAGCGATAGCTTTTGGCGCAGGGCTGTAGGTGCATGCAGGAGGGAGCTCGCAGGAAAGAGCATGGCGGCTGGGGAAAGGAAAACGCACTAGGGCCAAGGGTGCAACATCAGGGGGAAGGCATGCCCTCTTTAAGGGTGTCTATAGACAGATCTTGTCTGTAATACTCTCTATATCATCTACAGATAAAATTAAAGATAATTTATACAGTGGATTGTCTTTAAGTTATGTATATATAACCCCCACAAACTGTATAGACAACATGAATACAACAACAAAATAGTCGTATATAGTGGGCTTTATAGGCTGTCTGTTGCATGCCAGACAACTTCATTCTCTTCCATCCACATTATTAGAAATCTTACATGGCAAAGATACATGCCCTAATGTCGGCTGGCCTCCCACGTGGGCCCAGGAAGGTTCTTTCCTCTTCTAAAATTTCTGAAATTCCACTAAATAACTCTATTTATTTTTCTTTAAATTTTGTTTAGTTAAACGTATAGACTCTAAGTCACTGCTGCATTCCATTTCCACCTGGTGTACCTCGCAGTCACAAGCCAATGTTTGGAAGGAACTTCACCACGTGCCTCGGCCAAAGCAAGGAATGGCAACCAGGTGGCAGCCTAGGTCATCTTGTAGCCTACCCAACAGGATTGTCGGGCGGCTAAGCTTCAAGTGGCTGAAAAGGTTTCCTCTTTCCACGGAGACATGGAGATGGGAGGTCATAGATTACAGACTCATCGTTAAATCTTTTTTTTTTTTGGGTAAGTACTAGCCGAATGCTGGTGCAGCGGATTTATAAAAAAAAACATAGTATAGGTTATAAACTTAGAAAATTAATATACATAACGTAATTGTTTCTGCAAATAAAAGTTATATATATAATTTGTATTCAATTAATAAGCCATATAAAATTTTACCACAAACTACAAACATAAATAATATAATTATTCATAAAAAAATTATTTAATTTTTTTATACATATATGCACATATTATCTATAAAAAGATCTCGTTAACTTAAAAGGAGTAGACGAGAGACTCGCCGCCACCGTCAAATCGTAACAGCTGAGGTTAAGGATACGATTAAGATTAAGATAATAAAGAGTGTATACGCGTACCTGTGAGGGCGCTAGAGAGATATTCTAGGCAGGCCGGGAGTCCAGGAACCGGGTCCACCGCCGTCGCCGTACACCACGTCCCTTGGCTTCTCCTCCTCCTCTCTTCCCCTCGCGCACGCAATACGCTGCGACTTTTCGAATTCCTTTCCCCTCCCCTCGTGCTCGCCGTCCGTCTCCTCCAAACCCTAGCAAACCGATCGAATCCACCCACCCAAACTCAATCTCCGCCGAAATTACGCAAAATCCCCCGAGATCCTAGCGCCCGATTCAACCATAGACCATCCCCTCCCACACCCACCCTAGACCACCCCGATGAGCCTCTCGCCGTCGGACTCGTCCGCAGCGGCCGTGCCGCTCGCGCCGGGCTTCCGCTTCCACCCCACGGACGAGGAGCTCGTCTCCTACTACCTCCGCCGCCGCGTCCTCGGCCGCCGCCTCCGGATCGACGCCATCGCCGAGGTCGAACTCTACCGCCTCGAGCCCTGGGACCTCCCCTCCCTCTCCCGCATCCGCAGCCGCGACGCGCAGTGGTACTTCTTCGCGCGACTCGACCGCAAGTTGACGGGCGCCGGCGCGGGAGGGCGCGGCGGACCCGGGAATAGGACCAACCGCGCCACGCCGCGCGGGTACTGGAAGACCACCGGGAAGGACCGCGAGGTGCACCACCGCGGGATGGCCGTCGGGATGAAGAAGACGCTCGTCTTCCACGCCGGGAGGGCGCCCAAGGGCGAGAGGACCAACTGGGTCATGCACGAGTACCGCCTCCTCGACGCTGACGGCACTCAGGTACCCCGGTTCCTCAGGGATCTGTGTTATGTTTGAGTTTGTACCCGTGCCGATTTTGCCGATTTGAATGATTCACTGGACTGCCTGCCCAACGCGCATCTGTAATTCGTGCAGGTTTTACTTATGTTTTGTCAAATATAGAGCCAATTGCGATACATATAGTTTCATCAGTGAAGGAAAGCTTAATAAGCCACTTATTTAGTAAGATTTCCATACAAGCTGAAAAGGGTCATCATGTAGATATTCTATTATTGTAAGATTTCTGTCACCTGAAATGTGCAGTTACACTCAAATACTCAATTTGTACCGTGTACATGATATCAAGTGTTAGTACTGAGGCCTGATATACTTACTAGAGTGGATTATACTTTGATTGTTGGCTATCTTGTGCTATAATTTTGGTAATCCTTGACCAAAATTTTTTTTTGGTTGCCTTCCACAAGGTTTGCATGAAGTGGGTCTTTTTACCAAAACGGTAGGTGGAGTCTTCCTACAACGTCATCCCTTGAAAACCAAGGGGTGCAATGCATGAGCTTATTATACCTTGTGAAATAAGAGGAACAACAATAGAGCAGAGAGAGAGACAACGATAAGTCCCATTTATCTGGGACTATCTAAGCAAGGGAGGTTTATTTGTCACTTTGAATTGCAGAGGAGGGGTGTTTTTACTTATTTTTGCTTGCTCAACTTCTATAACACTGTGCTATATCAGCAGAACCAATACTAACATCAGTCTGATATGGCAATACAATACATGACTTTGAAGAAGGCAAGCGAACCTGGGTAGGAAACTTGCATTTTGACGTCAATTTGTTTGATTCTCTCTTTTAATGCTATGGTGATAATTTTGCTGGAAGTTACTTTGTGAGGTTTAACATACATGTATTCTGTGTGCTTGATCTGAAAAAAAGAAGAGAATTCTGTTGTCTTTCTCTCTTAGAAGTTGTTTTTGTAAACCATGCAGTTTGTATTATTTGTGTACATTGCTTTCGCTTTCTAGTGTGTAATTTTTATTAGTTATCTCCGTTTTGCTTTAAGCTATTCTTTACCTGATTCTGATGTTGATTTCCTGTTGAGTGTAGGATCTGCATGTGGTATGTAGAATCTTTCAGAAAATTGGGTCTGGGCCGCAGAATGGAGCGCAGTACGGCGCTTCATACATGGAGGAGGAATGGGAAGAGGATGATGATGCTATTGAGAATGCACCTGTTAGTGGTGCATCCACGGAAATGGCTGCAGTCACAGATACTGCAGATGACGAGTCGAATGAGGAAGATGAGAATGTGTACTCTAATGCTAATGAGCTTGTGCAAGTAAGTAGTTCCATTTTCTGTGGCCTTTTACGAGATGTTAGTTAGCTAGGATTGAAAACTAGAGCACATTATACTTCTTGCCATGCGGCCATATCGGTAAACAATGAACAACAACAGTTAAACTAATATAATAATTTAATTCCCAATTCCTATTCCAGCAATCTTTTAGAAGATATAATTTCCTCTTGCTGAACTTTTAGCATGTATTTGAAATTCCATTTTTTTCCCCCTGTTGCATTTTTCTGTGGATCGGAACGATTCCACCCAATATTCAAGAAAGCGCTAGTCAGGCGGCGGCGCCTCGGCTGACATGGCAGCAGTCTCATCACAACAAGGAGCCACACAAGATCTCTACATCTATCGCATTAAACAAGTTAAAAAAGGAAAGAAAAAAAAAGATGGCCATGACCAACCGGTTGGCCCAACTCTACAAGGCCACAGCCTACAAGATCCATCCTGAGTTCCCATTCCCACTTGCCCTAGAAGTCTAGAACCCAGCCGCCTCATTCCTCAATCCTCGTCACATTGCCTCCCAACTCCCCAACTCCCCAACTCCTCACACGCGCCGCTGCTTGCCTCCTCGACGACCACGATGCGATGGCAACTACGATCTAGTGGTGACGGCGATGAAGATGCCAGCTTCCTTACCTCTTGCCATGCTCCCCCCGTCTCTCTTGGTCTAACTTGGGTTTGCTCCCCTTCAGCGAACCATGGATGTACCGGCAGCGAATCAGATCGCGCGATTTGATTCACGGTTCGCTGGTGTGTGCTGTGAATCCGGTAACTACGCCTCCCCCTCTCCTCCCTCCTTCCTCTCCCTCCCTCTCGTCATCGCAGCTGCTGTAACTCGAGGTCCTCCTCCCCATTTGGTTCCTCCTCCTCCGCCCCTTGTGCCCTCTTCTCTCTTGCCCAACGCCAGCTAGTCACCCGCCCGCGGCCCCCGCCTAGGCCGCTCAGACCCGCCTAGGCGAGGAGGCTGCTTAGCTTGCCGACGTTGCCAAAATTGCGGCGGCCGGCCGTCGCCTAGCGTCTAGGCGCCGCCTAGATTAAACACACCAATATTTACTTTGTTATTGTTTGCCATCATCCAGGCGCAAGAAGTGCTCAGCCAACCAGAAATGGCTCCTCTCCAAGCTCAAGCCTCGAAAGAGACCGATGATGACAACTATGGTGAGGGTTTTATTTCTCTGGATGAGATTTTGCAGGAACCTGTGTCAAATGTCAGTATTGCAGATTTGTGTGGATACCCAATGCAAGATGATGGCCATGTAGGTCAGAATGGCCCTATGCATTGGAGTGACCCTTCAAATGGTGATCACACACATTGGCCTTTGAGAACATATAGTAATCAGAACCATGCCAATGGGACTCTTAGTGCTGAAGAGTTCTTTGACACGGGGAATGACACCAACACATATTCAGGACAGCAGCAAATCTGTCCTTCAGATTGCCAGAACTTGTTTTTGCAAACTAATGGCTTGCCAGCTCCTCAGCAAGTGGATGATAATATAGTGTTTCATGATGCATCATCTAATCACAAATGGGTAGATGGAAAGGACGATTACGTAAATGTGAATGACCTGCTCTACCAGCCAGTTGAGAATCAATCTCTATTTGATGTGGGAGATGATCTGATGGCTTACTTTGACGCCACAGAGGATGATTTCAAGTTTGATATTTTGGGCTCAGCTGAAGGTTATGATCCTCAACTTCCAGATATGTCAAACTTTGCCCAGAAGGTATGCTTCAGAACAGTGACATGCCACATTACGGTTGTTTTAGTTCTCTGAAAGCCTTGGCTAAAGAACCACTTGGTGATCACTCTCCTTGTATATCTCTTCTTTCTGGAGATCAACTATGGTGTTACTTCTCTGCAGGGTGATAACATGGATGGTTTTACATTCGATGGGATCTCCAAGACATCAGATGCGAATACTCAATATGGTGCATCTTCGTCCGGCTCCCATGAGAATCTGTATGCAGACACTGGCGTACCAGGTAAATTTTTTATTACTACGAAAACTCATTTCTAGGTGTATGCTCATATGCTTTCATTTCATTTATTAAGATTTGCAAGCTTCTCTTTAGACTTGCGAAAATTTTATGTTTTTCTTTTGCTCCAGATGCGCCAATGGATGATACCGTTGACAAAAGTTTCGGAAAGAGCCTTGTGAGCATGCTGGGTTCAATCCCAGCTCCACCTGCAATGGCTTCAGAGTTCCCTCCGGCCACAGGGAAATCTGTTGGACCGCTCCCTGCTGTCAACCCGCATAGCTCGATTCGCGTCACCGCGGGCATTATGCAACTTGGTGGTCCCACTTTTACTGGCAGCTCCGAGCGCTGGCCCTTGCAGAAGAACGGGGACTTCAGTTTGCTCCTCTCTTTCACCGTGGAGGGCGATGTCTCCACCAAATCAATTGGTTACGAGCCAGCTACACGGATGAGCACCATCCCAATGGTGCTGCGCAGCGGCTTGTATCTTTTCCTTGTTTCGGCAATGATTCTCATGTCGAGCTACAAAATAGGGTCGTGTATCTACAGCAGGTAAGTTGGTTTTGGTTACCGCTGGCTGTTTATTTAATTTAATGAAACCATACATGGAGTTCCCTGGACGACGAGGGAACAACAATTCAGACGGTTTGGTTTGTACACGTTTAGTCGGCGTACCATTCCGACTTGGTGAAAAGTATAGTAATAAACTCTTGAACTGGAGAAGGCTAGTTTCCACTTATTTGGCGCTGAGGCCGTATGCTTCGTTTGGGACCTGTACTGTATCTATTCATTGTGTCTATTTTCCGGGAGCCCCTAATGATTAAACTGTGCCGTGCTCCTCTCTTCTTGTGTCTACTTTCCATCTCCAATGACCGGCGTCGTGTCGTAGTTGACGTTTGTTTTACCCAATTTAGTACTCTGCGTTTGTACCAGTTGAAGACGGCGGTTCATCGATATTCTTTAGAGAATTGCGTTACTGTGGAGCAGATGTTGACCTGTTGTTAGTCTCTGCGTGTGGGAAGTGGCGACGACAAACAAGACGCGAGCCGCCTACGATCGAATACTAGGTTGGGGGAGCTGTCACTGCTAAGGAAGGGGCTTTCGAGTAGCATAGATGCAAGCACACCAATGTGCCACTGTCCAATTGTCGTGTAAATCGGTGGTCGATACGTTCCCCGGGGTAGAAATCCTTTGTATATCATCAATCAGGCTTGCTTCTTATCACAAAGAAACCGGTTTCCGAAAAAAGAAGAGAGCATGGTTGCAATTCTTGTATATACCCTGGACAACAGCTAGCAGTCTGCTCTCAAACGACAGACGGAACCAGGCAGAAACATGCGAGCAAAACACCCCTATCTAAACGCGAAGTATCTACTTGTGACATATTCCTCTGCTTTCGCTCCTGATTTCTTCCGCCACGTCTCAGCTATCAACAGCACGTTTATATATATATACCACCAGCCCATGGCGAAAGACAAGATGCTTTTCTTCTACCGTGAGAAAACTCCATGGTTTGTGTCAGCCAGCTGACCGCTTGTGGCTCGGGCAAACATGATTGTTACAATCCCACTAGGTTATCACCAATCAACACCAAGCACAAGAGATATATTACCAATTCCACTTCAGAATATAAGTGAATTTGGAGAAATCGTGGACTGGGAATGGAGAAATCAAGACCGGGAAGTAGAAGAACTCGGATTAGGAAGAAGAGCTAGAGTTTGGGGAATGAGCAGAATGGGAGGAAGAAGCGGCCTTTGGCTTGATCATTTCTTCGATGCCCTGCATTGTTTCCCCCTTGCCCCTCTTTGTACTCGACGACAGTATATCCTTGCTGTCTTTGGCCCACGACCCATGTAGCGAGCCCAGGTCGGCTTGGCCCACGGTCCATGACAATGATCTTGACAGTCGCCCGGACGAACGCATGGCACACTGTCGCTGCCTTCATTCTGCCAATTCATCTAAAAAGGAGTAGGCATGCCATATATTCTGCGGTGAAGAGAATGCAATTGCGAAGCTTTCGGGGCAACCAGTTTGAACTAGGACCAGAATGCCGCAGGATGAGGTTTCATTACCTTGCCCAAAATTAGAACCAGCCAAGACAAAAAAAAAAAAAAACGCGGGGCATGGAGAATCTCTGGAGCAAATAATGGCGCGGGTTGCTGCGGCGCTATGAATTTTCGGGGAAGACGGTCTGGATGAACTTCATGAAACGCTCTGAGTAGAACCGGGGTTCGACCGCAGAGATGGAGACAGAGTCATACTGCGTGGACTTGACGGCATGCTCAATTTTCTTTGTGATGTTGTACTCTTGCAAAATGTCAATGATTCCCAGGTAAAGGACGACGTCGTACACCTCACGAAATGATTTGCTCTCATCTTCTTTAGGGATTTGCTCTGCCCTTGCAGGCATGTTGACACCTAGCTGGATCTGAAGCCTGGCAAACAAAAGACAGTAAGAATCCGGTTGGTGATCCTCCAACTTTGAAATGGCGTGCAATGTGAGATGGCTTTAGCATGTTACCGAATATCCACAGTACAAGCAGTTCAGAGAAACGGTTGTTACAAATACAGGGATGGTTAGAAAGGAAAAGGACCCTCACCTCGCTGTACCAGGAAGCAGGAGATCTACTTCCCCAAATCCAGCAGCTGATGATCGCAATCGGCTTCCCCTTATGTGAGAGCCAACAACCACACTGTTTTCGTCACTACCTCTTTGAACCAAAACTAATCCTTCTGGGTGGTTAAAAGCATCATCCTCCTGGGCATCTAAGCAAGATCATTGTCAACAATGAACATTAGCTCCCCCAACCTTAACAATAATCGAACATAGAACTCCAGGAAGTAAACATATCACAGAAATAAAAAAGAACATGTCAGAATGCAGAACAGAGCAACTATCAGACAAATTTGTGTGTCTCACCCAGTGTCCCTTGAATTCAACCTACAGCTACCTGAAGCAACAAGATTTTCCATTCAGACAATTTAGACCGAGTTCATGGGACCGTCAGGTTATTTTGGATGGGATCAAGAATTAGATGCATGACTCATGATTTTTTTTTAAAAAAATGAGACAAATTTCAATAGAATTTTTTTTCCAGAGCTCCGCGACTACCAGTTGAAAGCCTGAAATCAGCCTTACACAATGAATAGATATAACACAGGTTAGCATCTGGAAGTGACACTATAACACCCACCAACTGAACTACCATTTGTGTATAGTTGCAGTAAATATTCCAGGGGACAGGAGTCAGTAGTATGCATAGAGTGGTTACAGTGTGTCCCACACCCCGAAGTTCAAGATCACTGAAATTGAAAAATAACATGCAGATAAAGTCCATTTACCGGCAGGAAAAAGTGTGCTTTACCTTCTTCTGAAAGAACAGTTAATCTCTCTGCTGCCATGCTTCGACGATAGGATGCACGTGTCCGTAGGTGCTGGGGAGCTCTATAATGGACTCCAAGCAATAGGCTGTAATCCATTATCCGCTGTGTCCTTAGAAATTCGCTGTCAGTTTCGATCTGCCTGAAGAGGAGGGAAATGATCATGAAACACTGTTAAAAGGTGAAAATTGATCGTACTGCATAACTGCTCGAAGAGAGAAAAGGAAAACATAATAATGCTAGGAAACGAAACAACAACAGCAACACTGTACATGTTCAGAAGATTAATTGCTACCATGATAGTCATTTTTAGGTGGAGCGATGTAGGAAGACTGCACAAAACCTGAAAAATGACCGTAACACTCAGCTGGGCTGGACATTCAGTTGGCATGTCTTAAGGGGAAATCTTGCTTCAGATCCTTGTATCTTTACCATCTCTATCTTTGCTAACCAAGTAGTCCATTTCCTTTAGTACGTTAATAATATATTTAATTTCAACATGCATTTTATATTAAAGTACTATACTAGCTGAACAACGATTCAACGAAAATGCATCGCCAAATATAATGCAATTATGCTACAAAAACCATATCTTAGTAAGTAAAGATGAATTTTAGAGAAAATATGCTCACTTAAGTAAAGCCTCACGCCAGGAAGGTTCAAGACAAAAGGAATAGTTAAGATCCAAATCCTTCAGAGTTGTGTTCTCATCAATTTCAATTTTGTCGGTAGAACGGCCTAAGGATGAACCTTTCAAGTCAAACCTCCGGTGAATTCTCAATTCTGTGCAAAACATGTTTCCCATTACAACAAATCGGAACTGCAATTTGCAAATATTAAACAAGGATCATTACTCCACAGAATGGAATGGGAACTAAAGAACCCTCAAAATAAATTTGTAGAGAAGTCAACAATCAATTAATCATTACCTTTTGACCACTAGAAGGTTTTACCCTGTGCAGGCCAAAAAACTTAGTTATGAGGGTGTTCTCATAAGTACGGACATGATGATAATAGTTTGGAAGCATTCGTAAAAGAACCTACAGGATCATATGAAGTCATAAAAAAATCGATTTCCACTAGTACTACATGATTTATAAATTATTCAACAAGCTATCATGACAGAATTTCCTAGCATAACTTATACGATCTCTGAAGTCCAGATAGAAAATAAAACCTGCACTTCAGATTTCCGGAGAGTCTTAATCATGAACCGATCGTCTTGTGATAGGAAAAAGACACTTCCACTCTTTCCAGGAGAAGATAGCACCCTAAGTGCAGAATTTCCACATATGGAAATCATATAATCTGCAGCATCAATCTTGAACATCTCCCTCAAATTTCTACATAAATGAAATTAGACTGTGTTTTAAAGTAGAAGAATGCAGCAGAAAGGAGAAGATTGGAAATAAAAAATAAAAAACATGTTCTTTCTAAAGACTACATGAATCTGCAAAGAATAAGGACATTGGTATTTTTCAGATATACATATTGGCATAAAAGCTAAATTGATATAACAAACCTGAAAACCATGGGACAATAGTCCTTCCATTTAAAATCTTCGGAAGAATGTGAAGGAGTAAGTCGTGATCCTTCTTTTGGGAAGTTCATCCAGAAACTTGCTCTTGGACCGAAATCTGAAGCACGAACTTCACGTTTTGAATGGGTGTAATCTTTCCAACTGTGTACCTAAGCACAATTACACATTGATCATTACCGAATATATACTTATGCCAGATGTTTCAACTTTCAACATCGTGCTCTGCTACCAAAAATAGTATATGTTGCAGCGGTCCCCTAACAGGGATAAAAACCAGTCTGGTTGCAAACTTCCTAGCCTAACCTAGAGATCCAGTAACCACTGCTAGCACATCAACTAAATCTTGCATTGTTACTTTTCAGAACCTAAATTATACCGTGGTCATTATTTTGTTCAAACTGCACTATAAATGGCATCACATGTTAGATGGCAAGAGTGGCTTGTAGTTCTGCTGTTATCTTTTGTACCATATAGTGCCAACCGAAGTAAGCACCATTTTTAAACAACATTCAACAACAGGGAGTAACCAGATAAAGAAGAGGAAGGATGGCATGCAAATTCGAAACTATGATGTCAACATTGGAGGCATTACCTGATTCCAAGCTGCAGGCTGAGCATTAGATCATATCTTCTATGCCCCTTAATTATTGTCTCCCCAGGCCTTTTTGTGTCCCTCACCATTTTCTTCTGGCGGCATTTTGCCTTCTTGGATGAGTCTGAGAAACTCCTGTTAAGTACTACCTCGCTGATTAGAACACCTTGCATGTATTCCCTTTCCAGTATAGGAAAATCAGAATCGTCAATGTTTTCACAGCTTTCTAGACCAGAGCTTTCACTTGTTTCATGGCCTATGAATTTTTCAATAGCCACCTCAAGACTCCACCGTCTTTCCAAGGACACATTTTTGAAAATAGGTTGATCACTTGAGTTCCTTTTATATGAAGCACCTGAAGATTCTCGAGTTATGCCAACTTTCATGATCCCCATGTCAACTGAGGAAGAGTGAAGTATGCGTGAACCATGATTCTGCCTTCTAAGGTCAGGCAGCACACCTCGGTTCCTTAGATTATTGATATAGAGCTCATCACTAACAGGAACTCTGCAACCTTTAGGATAGAATGTGCCTTTCCCATCCTTGAGTCCCCTGGTCCAAGTTCCGACATAGTACCCACATCCATTCCATGTATATATTCCATACCCATGCATCATGCCGTCTAACCAGTTACCTTCGTATGAATCCCCATTTCTCCAAGTGAGAGTTCCCTTCCCAGACATCTTGCCATTTTTCATATTGCCAATATATGTGTTGCCATTTGCCCATGTATACTTCCCATGACCTTCTATTTCTCCCTGAATCCAAGAACATTCAAATATGTCTCCATTAGGGTATGTCTGGCATCCAAGCCCATGCTTACGATTCAACTTCCACCGTCCCTTGTAAATGATGTTATCCTTCCCAGTATATGTGCCTTCACCATACATGTAGCCACTAGAATACTCGCCCTCATAGGTGGATCCGGATGGCCACAGCGTCTTTCCTTGCCCATGCCTCATCCCTCTCCTCCACTCACCCTCATAAATACAACCATCTGACCAGAGATACCGCCCTGAACCCTCTGGCGTGTTTCCCAACAATGTGCCGGAGTAAATATCCCCGTTAGGGAGCCTAATCTCTCCAACTCTGAATCCAGGGTTTGTTCCAGAACCATGTGAATCTTGGCCATTTGCCAAACTGGCCAGCACCTCCTTTCCAATATTGCAACTGACGTCTCGGAATAGCTCAACTCTTTCAGAATGGGAGATCCCTTCTAGCTCATTTGGAAGAGCCACAGGGGCTGTCATGCATACCCCCTTGGTGGACTGATCCACAATAATGATGAGGACAAATCCAAAGCACAACCTGTACAAAAGGTTAGATGAGATACATCAGTAATACGTAGAAGAGCTACCAGAAGTCCAGAACTAACCTGTGCAAATCTATCCAGTGAAAGGAACAGTATTATTTGTAAAGATTGCTCTCGACAAATAGTTGTAGGATGAAACTAGGGCACAGGGAGACTACAAGGGACAATCTGTCCTATAGAAAGAACCATAAAAAAAACACTTTTACAAGAAACAGTTACGCAGTTTAAAATTATTGGCAACGGTATAGATTAGGTGTAGAGAATATTGAATCATAAACATGCCTTCAACTCCAACTACTAGGAGTCTACAAGATAATTCATTGAGAAAACTGAAGTGCCACATATACCAAAATTTGGCCATGTCTGTTATTGTCCAGATCTTTTTGTTGATCACAACATCACTGTGAATGTAAAATAGTAAGTAGGCCAACTGGCCAAGCAATCAACGGTAGCATCAACTAAAGTAATGGGGCGTCAAAACTTTAGCAAAAGCTGAACAGAACACATCGGAGAATCACCTCGAGCAGTCAAGCCTAAGTGGGAACAGCAGCCTACAAGTTAGAACTGCCCGAAGGAGCGCTCATTCACCCAGTATTCCATGTCTCGCAGTTGAAGCCTCAGGTACCAAATCATACACCGGTCTTCTCTTCTATACCTCACCCTGTGGATTTTTCTTTGAAGGATGCTCAGCCTGAAGCAGTAGTGGATATATAGGAGGTTAGTCAAGAAGGGCAATTCGGCTCATGTGCAGGTGCTCATCAAGTGGACGTCTCTGCGGGCGACCATGGCAACTTGGGAAGATTACGAAGTGTTACGTACAAGGTTTCCTGGAGCTCCAGCTTTGGGGCAAGCTGGTGGCCAGGAGGGCGGCAGTGTCGGGACTGCAGCAGTAGCAGGAGGATGACGAGCAAGGAATACAGGTGTAGGGGGTATATATCCTAGTAAGACATAATATGAAACGGTATTGGGCCTGGCCCATGTAAAAGAGAAGAGAAACGATATAAGTGGGTTGCTGTACAACTTCTGGTATTATCGAAAAGTAATGGAAATTCTATAGCTCGACTTTGCCTTCTCCTCCTCCTCTGTTCTCCTTTCCTATCATCGAGACTCTGGTAGAAGTTGTCTGATCTCGAGCGCGGCATCTCGCCGGCGACGAGGTTATGACACATACCCACGCACGTCACGTGGCACGAAAATCACACGCTGGAGGCTCGAGCCGTGCCGAGATCCCAAACGAACTCGGATTCGATCGAACGCATCATCAGAAAAATCAAACAAAAATAGCCGAAATAATCCGCACCACTCGTACATGCAACACAAGCGGAAGGAAGGCCCGCAAATAATGAAAACGCGGAAACATGTAACAAATTCGAAAACGCGGAAACATTCAACAAATTCGAGAACAAATCCATAAATATGTGATGGGGTAGTATAACCGACACAAAAATCCCCAAACGGAGCCCGTTTTGATTTGGTCGAAAGCCCACCAGTTATGGGATCGATCGTGACCAGAGCTAAACAGCAGAATTGATTGTCTGGGGGAACAGAGAGAAATCACATAGGGTGATAGAAGCAGGCAGCAATCGAGAGCAACCAAACCGCGTGAGATGGCGGAACTAAGCGCGCGATCAAGTCATAATAAGAGGAGACGCGTGCTAAGTTGAATTCGACCAAGCATGAGTGGGATCAGTCGCAGCGAAAACCGAGGGAGGGGCGGCGGAGTGGAGCGAAGTAAACGGCAGCGCCATGGATCGCCAAGCCACGGGGAGAGAGAGAGAGAGAGAGAGAGTCGGATCGAATGGAAGCGTATGGCGCTGTAGAAAATAAAGCAGTGGAATCGAGATTACCAGGGGCGAGGAGGAGGGGATGGGGCTGAGAGCTTCGGGGTTGCCTCTCTCTGCTGGTTGGGTTGGGTTGAGTTGGAATGGACGGGGCGCGATGGCGATGAAGCGCGAGGTGGATGGGACTTGGGATTCCTAGTGTGGGTGTGGGTGTGGGTGTGGGAGCGACGACGACGACGACGACGCGTGATGGGGAGCCACCGGCCCGGTTCGGTAATCGCGTCGCGTCGATCCTACCTGACCTGACCTCATCGATGGATTTCCAACTGCTCGCTGCTACAGCTTGCGTAAAAAAAATACGGATACAAATATGTTATAAGTTTTTGTCATTCTAAATATTATTTTATCTATACTATTTATATTCATATTCATATTTTATAGAATAATATACATATTTTATTGTATTATAGCTAATTAGTTAGATGCGTATTTTTAATTTAATGTGAATTTATGTTTTAGGTGAAATAGATAAATCATAATGATCAAGTGTGTTACGAGGATAAAGTATCATAAACAACTTATTATTACAAGAGTTGTTATTACGTGAGTTACGAGGACATCCGAATCCGATCAAATCAAATATGTATTCGATTTGTATTCGTGTTTATTTTACAACATTCAACAATTTTCGTATTCCATCCGTTGACACGCCTAAGTATAGCCAATCAACTGTAAAGTGCCGAAGAAGATAATTTGCTAGTATCCCAAGCAAGAGTAAGCATGAGTCGACATCGATCACAGCATAGGCCACATGATTAGATTAAGGTTAGATCGGGTTTCGGGTGAAGTTAATTACTGCTAGTAACAGCAGGACATGGTTAAGGCATCGTCGGGCAATGCAATCGAATGCTCCACCATCGAAGAAGACGGTAAATTCGCACTGCACACTGCAACACATACGAGAAGCAGCCGCAACGGTGTGCGGCGAGGAACAGTACGAGGGTGGCGAGCACTGTATCATAATGCCTTAACGGCGATGGCAAATACAACATCGAGGGAAGAGGGTATGGAGGTGTTGGAGGTGGGACGGCAGAGGAGTCGCGACGAGGAGGACCTGACACGTGTGAAAATCGCCTTGAGAGAGAAGACAGAGAATGCGCGGGGGCGCACAAGACGAGGTCCAGAATTCTACGGAAGAGATGGAGCCGTGTGGGATAGAGAGGGCGGTCGTGCACTAATCCCATCTGTCAGGGTGGATGGGCTGTAAGGAGAGGGGAGAATACATTACTCACCACCACTGGAGTGGGTGTTTTTAAGTAGTTAAGATTTAATTGGTTATCACTTATCAGATCGGCACAGTACGTAGTTGGTGCCTCGACACAAACACACGTACGTGGTGCACCGCATGATAATGTCGGCCCGTACCATAATTTTACCATTAATCGCTGGCTCGCTGCTTTGGTCGATTGATAATGATAAAATTTCTGTGGATCTGCTTCATCGGACGGCACCGCACTAACACGTACTATGCGGCTCGCACTCATTCACACATTCTAGTTCAAACACACCATGCATCGCCATCCTGCTAATCTAAATCTAATCTAATCTAATCTAATCCCTGGCTAGCTATTTGATTGCTCAGTTTCCCTGACAACCAAACCCGACCGACCTATACGCGATTACTTTTTAAATGCTACACACACTCGATCGTCTTCTTCCTGACGTCTAACCCAACAGCATCGTTACGTTACCGTCGAAAAGGAAAGGGGCCGACTAATCTACAGTCATCTAAATTTTTTTTATAAAAAAAACCAATCACTTTCTTCGATGCCTTGAATCACCATCTAATAGTTTTTTAATAGTTTTTTTGTTTTTTATATTAAAATTTTCTAAACTAGATTAAAAAATAAATCTAATTGAACCTACAAATATAAAAACAAAAACAAAAATCTAAACTAAACAAAAAAATATATAGATGAACCCTACTAATACAAAAAAAAAAAAGCTAGACAAAAGTAAATCTAGATGAATCCTACGAATAAAAAATAAATAGAACTAAAAATTACAGTAAAATTATGTTAAATTTATACATCACTTGGTAATACAATTTTAGAGTTAGTAGCGTGCAATTGTAGGTGATTGGGTTTTAAAAAAATTCCAGACGACCGGGAGCTAGCAAAAGCAAAAAAAAGAGAAATCAGATGCACGCGGAAAGGACCAGCCAAAATTTCCCATAAACGTGTGCATATCGATTCCCACACTGCTCACAGCTTTTATTTATTTTTCCTTGTCGCTAAACAAGTTAATACCAGTACATGGTTCATCCTAAATATAAAAGTCAACTGCCCTACCTACCTATTTTCACTCACCTACAGTCGTGCTAGGTACTTACGTGTGGCGAACAAGCTTTTTTGATATTTTCAAATGAAATTTGTAATGACGCTGGTTGAAAAACAGGCAAAATCTGGGAATCAAAATCCAAATTTGAGGCCTCCGTGCCCTGGTTGGGCCTAATCTAGCAATACGGTTTGGCCCAATCTGGGATACGGTGCGATTTGGGCCCTCTTACTCTTGCTTCCTAAGCTGACCTATCTATTGCAGATACAATTATTCTTAAAACACAAATGTTTTGGTATATAGGCTGCTAAGCATATATATTAAAGAATGTGAAAAAAGGTGTACCTTCAAAAAGATTACCACACAAGTAATAATAATGCTCTAGAGTTCAAACCAATTGTGGTTTACAGCCTTAGATAGGTCAACTTAAGCATATATATTAAAGAATGTGAATAAAAAAGGTGTACCTTCAAAAAGTTTACCACACAAGCAATAATAATGCTCTAGAGTTTAAACCAATTGTGGTTTACAGCCTTAGATAGGTCAACTTAAGCATATATTTTTTTTAAAAAAATGTGAAAAAAGGGTGTACCTTCAAAAATATTACCACACAAGTAATAATAATGCTTACAAGAATGTGACTTTACAGGCAGTGCAGTATCAATGGACAAAAAATAGGCCTCCATGTTCTGCCACAACACCAGGTAGTTTCAGCCAAATCTCTAAATCAAAAGAAAAACAAGTATATAACACCATAAGAACATAGTAACACCTAAGTAAAACAAAACTCAATCTTACAGACAGGGCAATAGCGTATGCCTTGCATATCATCTTACCTGGACAGATCAGACTTCGCCAAAGTCCATCCACTAAAGTTTTTGGGCGTGCAGAGCTCATTTTGCGTATACTCGAGCTGTGACTTCAGGGTGAAAGCTTAATCTCCGCAACATACTCCCCAATCTCACGAATCTCTGGAACCGTCACAAGAACATGAAACAGTGTACAAGTAAGCAAAGCAAGAACAAACAAAGAAAGCGTAGTTAGCCCCAATTAGAAGGATGTACCTATTAAGTTGAGACTTTATTATGTCAACAAGATCTTGTGATGTGACACTGTTGTAGAATAGCAAGTTGTTACCTACTCAAATACAACAAAAAAAAGCCAGGAGTTTATGCCAACACTAGCTGATAGTACTCAGATTTTCTTATTTATGGAAAAAGGCATTGACAGGATTTACAGGAATGCGGTGTGCTTTAGACTTTTCACTTTTCAGACAATAAGGATTAAGGATACTAAGGTTAAACTGCTGCTAATAAGGATTAAGGATACTAAGGTTAAACTGCTGCTAATAAGGATTAAGGACTGCAACAGTATTGTCCTTTTTAGACAATAAGGATAATAAGTTAAACTGCAACTATATTTATTGCAGTGTGTACAAAAAGTCAAAAATACAATATTTTATCACCCGCTTCTTCTCAGCTTCTATTATTTCCTGTTCTAGTTGCATTTCCCTGCAAAGAGGAGCAGATGAAAGCAGTTTGTTCACCTTCTCTTTACACAACCATGTCTATGTTAAACACACTACGTATCTAAGTTAAAACTGTATCAGAATGTCCATCTAGAAAAGGTATACAGATTCCTATCTCAATCCAAACCGATAGCAGCCCAACCCAACCCAACCCAACCTTCAGAAAGTAACCCACAAGACAAATTACATGGTATCTTATTTGCAAATAAGTGGCTGTTAACCCCCCATCAAAACAAGCACAATACAAAGAATTCCATAAGGATCCAACAAGGAAAGCGATCCAATGAGCCACTAAATTACACAGCATAGATCGGAATTCGCAGATAACAAAACATACAGTGAAAGTGTGAAACCCAGCGACGAACAAACATAAGTAAGAAAACATCAGCAAATTTTGTTTGCGGTGCCTATCAGCACGAAGCACAACCTATATATAGTTTGTGAAGAATGTGAGATAGGGCAAATGGTTGCAAGACAGAAAGAGGGTGAAATTACTTGAGAGGACTTCTGGGGTGAGCAGCTGAGCCTTGCCCTTGGGGAGGAGGAAATTGCGGTAGAACCCAGCCCTCACCTTTAACGTGTCCCCTTTCTTCCCCACCTCTGCCTGTATCATCTGACAACATGACCTACAGAGAAGAATAAATTCAAGAAAAAAGAGTATGCAAAGTCAAGCACATATTGCCATAGAAAGCCGTAATATAATACAGGCAAGATGATGACGACACAGAGTAGACTATGGTGTGCAGTGCACATTGTATTGTAGCCTTAAATTCCCACATAATCAGCCAACAGCTACAAAAATCAAGACCCATTATTTCAAGTCCAACCACTAAGACACCTTTTTTCTATGCGAAAACCGTATCCTAGATCAGTCCAAAGCCGCTCATCAAAACAAGTATTCCATGTCAAGTAACAAAATCACTGTGGGAAATGGCTGTTGGTTCTGGGCTGCAATGCCAAGAGGCAACCTAATAAAGGTATACTTTTCCATTGCTTGCATATTAATTAATACAGTACGGGGAACTAATGACTAATATATATCAAGATGGAGAAACCATAAGAAGGCACGCACATCTGTGCCTAGAACTAGAGGTGTGCACGGGAGTACAAATTAACGCAGCAACGACGGTGATGAACATTGCACAGTAGAGTACATGTAACTCTGCTGGTTGGTGGTACTATACTACCATGTGACGTGAGCAACCACTAATTACTACTTTACAAGGGCAAAGAAATATCACCCGGAACAAACACATTTTTACCGAATTCAGCTTAATCCTCCTCAGCATGCAAGTATTACTTGCGTCTCAAAGTTCTCACGACGATCTCAAAATGATGTCATAAAAAGTTCAGATTTAAAAAAAACCAAAATACATTGAACATTCAACTAATGAAAGACTTGAGGCTGTTTTAATCAAGGCCAATGAGTACTGATCTTGCAGGACTCAACGAACGTCAAAAAAAATTCCAAAAAAGAAGGAGATAAAAATGAGAAGATGGAACAACGCATACCATAAACCCAACTGCCGATCAAAGGCGTGGTCAAATACACAGATGGAGAATTAAAGGAAAGAATATGGCAAGCTGTGTATAAGGTGTCATATGTAAACCATAACTACCCTGCTGTCGATAAAATCTATAGACATACGGACCCAATCGACTAGGTACTCTATGAGCCGTGTTTATTTACACGCAGTAGTTAAATATGTGCTATTATCATCTGACATAGCTATATGTAATCATCTCTGTCTCTAGCACAACTGCAAGACAAATGTGGAGAGAATATTTTTCTCACAATAACTGACATCAAACGTGCGCAATTAACTAACCGTTGAGGCGCCTCCTGGCATAGGACAACCGATACCCCCTCATAAGCCATATAAGGGATAACATCCGTCGATAGAGGGAGAGAGAATGAGAAGCATAAGTCGCTAGCCTTAGGTTTCGGTGACTTTTTTCTTGTTGTAAACACAATTATTAAAAGAACACATGAATAGAGTTGTTATTATCTCAGGACAAGACTCGATCTTGTCTAAAAATTTATGTATCTCGTCTCGCATAGTCTCGATCAAAAAGCCACAACATTCATTTCATAAATTCGATATTAGAACATCGATAAATTTTAAATTTTAAATTTAGAACTTTTTTACTGATATTTTTACAGTCGGTTACTGCTGATTTTTAAAAAATCCTTAGTCGCGAGCCAATCCAAGTCGTCCGCGCGGCCACGGAGTCACGTGAAGCTTTTTTTGTCGCGTAGCAGATTGTTATGTCCACGTGATTAGAGCCAGACCACTCACACACGGATAATGTAGCCCCACGAGGCAGCGGCACATGAATGGTTTGGATTGAAGTAATGCAAGTGGATTGGGAATAGGTGAAAAAGGGACGGATAATTCTTGTCCTATTGTATTCGGAAAAATTTCGTTTTGATACTATTTTTTTAATCCCGGCTCGTATCTGTATTTAAAAAATCTCATAGAATATGGGTTAGAATATAGAAAACGCAATATCTGATCTGTATCCGTATTTTATAAGATATTCGAAAGATATCTGATAAATCAACAAAATGGATATCCGATAAACATCAGTATCATTTAATATCCTCTATAGTTTTCTTGTCATTGACTAATATATAGTATGAATTTATTTTTGATTATGTTTATGTTGTCAAGTAGGATAAAATAGTTCTCTAATAGATAGTATATTTTGACATTTTCATTGGTAAAGTTATATATTTTCTTTATGTGTACACTATCCGTCAAGTTACCCGTGGTCGAAGCTATATAAGGGATAACGTCCGTCGATAGAGGGAGAGAGAATGAGAAGCATAAGTCGTTAGCCTTAGGTCTCGATGAATTTTTTCTTGTTGTAAACATAATCATTAAAAGAACACATGAGTAGAGTTGTTATTATCTCAGGAGAAGACTCGATCTTGTCTAAAAATTTATGTATCACGTCTCGCATAGTATCGATCAAAAAGCCACAACATTCATTTCATAAATTCGATATTAGAACATCGATAAATTTTAAATTTTAAATTTAGAACTTTTTTACTGATATTTTTACAGTCGGTTACTACTGCTAATTTTTAAAAAATCCTTGGTCACTAGCCAATCCAAGTCGTCCGCGCAGCCACGGAGTCACGTGAAGCTTTTTTTTGTCGCGCAGGTATTCCAATCGCCGGCACTCAATCCAGATTTCCAAGCGCCAGCCCAAATACAACTATTGACAAACATTTCCACTGATATTGATGAGCAAGAATCACATACAGTAATCAATAACTGAGGAAGTAATTACAGACACAACAATGATCAATACGGCCATCGATTAATATTCAAATTACTGTCAAACATTGCCAGATCAACTAAACTTCGCTGCTATTGCTGCTAATCAAACTGTTGGTTGCACTAGGAGGGCTCGACCACAGGAGGGAACAACATAGCGGGCAGAGGAGCAAGGGGGCATTCGGCCACGGGAGCAGGGGATAGGGGGTGAGGGCCGGTCTGACCGGGGGAGGCGGCCGGTCTGACCGAGGCAGCAGGGGGCTTGGGGCGGCTAGGCAGCATGGCCGTGGAAGAAAGAGAGGAAGGAAGAGCAAGGGCACGGGGGGTGGAGGGGAGGCTCACCGAGCGGTGGTGGAGGCGGAGGAGCGTCGGAGATAGCCGGCGATGGGAGTCGGGTCGGCGTGGGGAGAGGTGCTCGGTGACGGCGGTCCCGGGGAGGCGAGGTGTTGCAGCCGTGGGTCGGGGACGTCGCCGCGGTGCTCCTGGTGCCGGTGGTTGGGCCGGGGCGGCACGGGACTCCAATCGGCCGGAGGGGGAGAAAGAGCCGAACCCGGGGATGGAGCTAGAGAACTTACCAGGGGGAGAAGGAGAGGGGTAGGGTCCGTAGGGAGCACGGGAGAAAGTGACGGGCTTTAAATAGGCTGGGAGAGGGATGGGCCGAGGCGATGGCCAGCAGATCTTGGCGGCATGGCGGCGGCGTGGCGCTGTATGGCTGCTGCAATCAGTGGAAGCGAGCGGCATGGCGAAGCGGCAGGGCGGTGCCGCGGTGTTGCGAGTTCCATTGCCTCGTTGGGCAAACGCGCGCGTTAGCGGGGGCGATCGCGCAGCTGGCCCGCGAGGCGTGCATCGAGGACGGAGGGAACGGCGCTGACGCCACGGAGGTATGGCGACGGAGTGGGCACGGCAGAGGTGGGGCAGGCGGAGGTGATGCGCGGTGGGAAGCGGCGCAGCGAGGTGAGAAGCGAAGGAGTAGTGGAGCGAGTGGAGGCGCGGCAGCTGAGAGCGATTGGAAATGGGCCGGCCCGGCGGTGGCCGAGAGAGGAGAGGGAGGCGGAGGCCGGGCCGGGCGGCGGATCTAGGGAAGAGCGGCGGAGGGGAGGCGAAGAGCCGGTGGCGCGAGGGAGGGAGAGAGAGCGGCGATGGGAGCAAGAAGACGAAGCGGGCGGAGGTGATGCGGCCGAGGCGGCGGGGAGAAATGGATAAGGGAGAGAGAGTGAACGGGCTGTCGGAGGAAAAACTGAGGGGAGGAAGAAAAAAAATACGGGGCCGGGCCGACGGAATTAAGAAAAGGCGGGCCGGGCCAGAAAAAAAATGGGGTGTCACAAACTCCCAACTAACCGAGGCAAATGCCTTAGCTAAATCCAGTATCAAGAAGAGGGTCGGCACCTTTTTCGTGTGTAGTTTCCTCACAAGGTTTTTTTTGGGGGGGGGGGTTTATAAAAAAAATGGAAGCACTTTGATTGATATAGACCAAGCTGCTGAGTTGTGGCACCGATATATTTTGCTACAAGCTTGGAGAGTATCTTCCCAATGCGATTAATGAGGCTAATTGTACGCGTGGGCAAAATTACTCTAGTGCGAGCTCATGAGCACACTTTTGCCTAAACCCTACACACACTACTACAAAGCAGTCATAAGCGCCTCATCACGAGACGGTTCTTGAAACCGTCTATGATAAAGTAATCACAGAGCGGTTCCAAGATGAACCGTCTGTGGTATGTCACTATCACAAACAGTTCGTGGTTAGAACCGTCTGTGACGGTTCTAACAATGAACCGTCTGTGATACCGAGAATATCACAGACGGTTCTAACCACGAGCCGTCTGTGATGAGATACTCATCACAGACGGTTCGTGGTTTGATTTTAGGGTTTTACCATGGCAACCAATACTGCGCGCGGTAGGGTTTGGGCAGCCAAACCCTACCGCGCGAGGATTATGTGCGCGGCGATGGATTTTTGCCTAAACCCTACTGCGGCGGAGGATTGGTTGCCAAACTCTACCGCTGGCGAGTATTGATGCCAAACCCTACATGGCGGAGGATTGGTGCCAAACCCTACATGGCGAGTATTGCCTGCCAAACCTTACCACGGCAGAGTATTGGTTGCCATGGTAAAATCAGAGTCAAACCATGGTAAAACCCTAAAATCACAGACGGCTCGTGGTTAGAACCGTCTGTGATGAGACACTTATCACAGACGGTTCGTGATACGAACCGTCTGTGATACTTTGGTTTCGTTAGGCGGGAAAACAAAAATTTGCACATAATGGCGGGCTCCCGAAAATCTCTCTATATTAACAGAGTCATTCATCTCCCCCTTTGCCATCTCCATCTCCTCCTTTTCCATTTCTCCTCCTCTGTCATTTCTCCTCTGGCCTCCCCTCCCGCGCCTCCTCTACCTCCTCTACCTCGCCCGACCTCGTCATGGCAGGCCTCCCACGACCTCGTCACCCCGGCCTCCTCTACTTGCCGCCCGGGCCTCCCAGAGTTAAATGCTGCGGCCTCCTCCACCTTGCCCCGGCCTCATCGTTGTCGGCCTCCCATGACCTCGTCACCCCAGCCTCCCACGACCTCACTCTCTCTACTCCCCCTTTTGCTCTGTGATGTAGATTACTCTTGTGATGTGTTAGTACTCTGTGAATTGTTTGAGTTGATGCTCTTGTGATGTGGGTGATGCATGTCGTGTTGTTTTTATTGCTCGTGAATGGATTGAGTTGATGCTCTTGTGATGCTCGCTGTTGTGGGAAAGCTAGCGAAATCCGAAAATCAATATCGATTCATTCGTGAGGCTCGGAGGCTCCATACGAGTGAAAATCCATTTTATTTTTTACCATAGAAAAAACTATCACGAGCAGATTCTAAACAAGAACCGTGCAGCGATAGTTACTATCCTGACGGTTCTTGTTTAGAACCGCTGCGTGAAATAGAATATCACAGACGGTTCTATTCACGAACCGTGCGCGAAAATAGAACTATCGCAGGCGGTTGAGTCGAGGCGTGCGTGATAATCTATTTCGCAGCGGTTCGTGAATAGAACCGTCTGTGATAGCATTTTTCACAGACGGTTTTTTAACCGTCTGTGATGATCTCGTGTCATCACAGATACAAAAATTCAGACGGTTCAAAAACCGTCTGTGATGATGGTTTAGAACCGTCTGTGATGAGTTTTTCTGTAGTAGTGACAATGAGATGCAGTGAAAACGTTTACATTATGGTCGTAGGGATCCGGCGTGCACTGCACCATCGGTGAGTCGGTGTATAGAGCTCAACTGATGCTGTTCGAACATCTTGTTAGACACACGCAGAGCTTTCACGTCTTATGTTTCAGATCTTGGCAATGCGTGGGTTCTAGAGCCCGATTCATCAAACTGGAGTGCGCTAGCAGATATATGGCTCCATAGCCTTCCTCAACAGCAGATGAGGCAGATGTATGGCCTTCCTCGCCAAGCTAGAGCTAGATAGCGTTAGATGGGACCTCGGCCGTATACCAATCAGGTTTACTTCTCGGGCTACAGGTCCAAGCGGATTGAACACAACTAAGTTCATGGGTTACCGTACGTAAACACTGTAGCAACAGCTTTATAAGTGATATTGAGTATTCTTCTCCAAAAGACTAGTCCAATAAATAAAATCTCTCTCACACTTTAACCGATAGCATTCGCTAGCATGCAAGCTTCTTCTTTCTGAAGCAGAAAATAGATCATCTGCATGCATTGGAGTGGGCTCTGCTGATGGATGGGCTCTTGCTGGCCCAAAGCTGAAGTGTTGTGTTGTACACCTGTACTTGTGCGTGCAGCTCAAACTCAAACGAAGATGCCGTCCATGGTGTTGGCCCTCACGCCACCAGACAAACCTCCCCGCGGACTCCACGAAGCGAGCGAGCGCAGCGCGCCAAAACTAAGCAAACAACCTCGAGGTTCCTTTCCCTTAGAAATCCCGGCCGCGTCCATCTCAGTCTCAATCTCACCTCGCTTCCGATCCTCACAGCTAGCTGACTAGCTCACCTCCCTCCCAAAATCCTCCACTCCCAAGAGACAAATGGGCATCTTCGAGCCTGCCTACACGGCCGGCGCCGGCGACGCTGCTGCCTTCGTGCTCTCCCGCTTCCCCCACCCGGACACGCCGGCCTCCACCGCAGCCGCCTTCGTCGACGCCGCCACCGGTCGTACCCTCTCTTTCATCGCCCTCCGCCGGGCCGCGCTCTCCCTCGCCTCCGGTCTACGCTTCGGGCTTGGCATCCGGCGTGGCGACACCGTCCTGGTACTGTCGCCGAACTCGCTCCTGCTCCCGCCCATAGTTCTCGGCGTTCTTGCGGCCGGCGGCGTCGTGGTCACCGCCGACCCAAACGCCACGGCTGCCGAGATAACCGCGGTGGCGCACAGCTCGGGTGCAGTGATTATCGTGGCCGCGCCGGAGATGGCTGAGAAGGTAGCAAGCGTCGGCATACCTCTGCTGCTCACGTCCCGGTCAATGGATCCACGGACACTCTCGGCGGAGGAGCTGATCGACGGCGGTGACCCGACGGCGTTAGCTGACCCTGAGGTGGCCGCGGAATGGCCACGCCCATCAGATGTAGCTCTCGTGGTCTACTCGTCGGCGAGCGAGACGGTGGCGATGACGCACGCCGACCTCGTCGCGACCGTGGCCGGTGCAAGCTTGCCGGACGAGGGCCAGAATTGCCTGGCGTCTCTTCCAATGTGCAGCGTCCACGGCTTGCCGCTGCTAGCCCTCGGGCTTCCCGCTGCTGGAGTGACCACGGTGCTCATGTCGCTGCCGTTCGATCCGAAGGCGGCAAGGGACGCAGTGGCCGCCCACGGCGCCACCGACGTCGTGGCGACGCCTGAGGTAACAGCAGCGCTTGCAGCTCCCTTGGCGCAAGATGGGAAGCTCTCCATGCTGAGGAGGGTGACGGTGGCGCCTGCACTCCCAGCAGAGGTACGGCAGGCGTTCCGCCGGAGGATGCCGTGGGTCGAGCTGACGGAGATGTCAGAGCTAGGAACTCTTGTGCACGCACAACCTGACGCAGCTAGCGCTGCAGCGATACAGTAAGGATATCCCAACTGAACAAGTGAACATTGGATCAGTATTCGACAGCAAATAACATCACTTGACCACCTTTAATTTACATGTCTAAATTTTGCAGGCAGAACGGCGCAAAGGAAGATCAAGTGTCAGTGACAAACGAGGCTGCCGCTCCGGTAAAATTCCATTCCATTCCATTCATTGAAAAATCATGAACATAGACAAATGCACATTGCACAATACTGGCAGGGCAAAATGTTCTCGTAGGATTTTTTAGACAAAGAATGACAGACACATGCTGACACCTGAATCAAAAACACAGGATGATATATTAGTAAATTTACGGTATAACCAATGTACTTGTTCCAGCTGCCAAAATCAATGAACACTTTTGTATTGCTGTAATACACGCTACAAAAAGGTATGATATGGTGAAAACAAAACAAGAGCTAATAACCCCAATTATATATCTCCAATGTGATACAAACCTTTGGTATACTTGTATGATGTTATGCTCTTACTAATGAATTTCTAAACTTGCCTATGGAAAATTTCTACCAGGTGCCGCCACTTAAGAAGATCCACAAGATCGTTTTGGGGGGCATTTTCTCAAAATCAACCACGAGCAAGATATTGAGGAAGCACCCGCTAGCTTGCAACAAACAAGCTGTCTCAAAACTGTAGCAGCTCCGCCTGTGTCATTCCCTGTTTGGTAGCTGCTTGTCTTGGTGGACCTGACATGGAATGCTTCAAGAGTTACAAGCACTCTCAAAAGTTGTACTATTATTATATATTGAGTTCCATGGCAAACTGAATGGGGAGCAAAAAATGATAATGTAAAGCTTGAATCAAATTGTATGGACTATGGAAATCAGGATAATACATGAGTTCAGTACATGAATGAGAAAAATGCAGTATTTACCCTACACTAATATTTCTCTACCTCCATGACTTCAGGTGATAGCTTTTGCAGTTTTTGGTTCTATAAGCATAGAAGAAATGAAAATCCAAATTCAAACTACCAGTGACAACATACTTTTCCACAAAGTTTTCAGCAAAACGAGATGCATATGCTCAGGGATTGAAAAACCGGAACCGGCCGGAATCCCGGCCGGCGGCCGGTTACCGGTTTTCTCGGAGAAAACTCGGTCGAATTTCGTTTAAATTTGCTTAAAAATCAACCAAAATTCAAAATTCAAAATTTGAATTTGTAAACTCGGGAAAACCCGGCCGGGATTTCAAATCCCGGACGCCACCGGTAAACCGGTTACCGGCCGGTAACCGGCGGTTACCGGCCGGGATTTCTATCCTTGCATATGATAATGTATGTGCAATAACATTTTTGTCAAAAAGGTTATGCCATTCAGATGATTCTCTAATGGTCTTCTCATAAAGCAAAATAGATACCAAAAATCTAAGATAATTGCCTAAAATATTTGTTTCAAAGATCACAGTCTACACTATATATTTAGCATTTTGCTTCAATGCTATAGTATAGTCTAGCAACATCACGATGCATTACAACCTTGACAACTCACGAGCCACAGCACTCTTAAAAAGTTCTACCAGAAAAGTTGCGCAAAATGAAAACCGCTAAGCTTTGACAATAGCTGAAAGCATAAAGCACATAAGATGTTGCTCCATTCCAGCATGTTACACATAGGACTTACTATTCATCGTCCGAGACCTCTGCACTTCCTGCCACCCACTTCCAGACACCCCCAGATTTCTGTCTCTGAGTAGTTGCCATGGTTTGCTCCACCTGAGATATTTGTTGCCGCAGTACTACTAACTCATTCTCCAAAGAACCAGAAGATCCCAACCTTTTATGTGCGGCAGCAATTTGGGACTAAATTGATCAGAGAATAAGGAAAAAGGTAACCAGTCAGAAGCATAAAAAAGAAAAGCTCAAAATAAGCATGTTCACCCTCAAAACCAACTGTAGTGTAGAAGTTCAGAACCTCCAGTTTCTGGCATCTTGAACCCTCTGCTGCTAGCTGATTTTGAACTGATTTAAGTTCCTTCAAAAGGGAAAAAAAAATAGTGAGAATTGATTAAGACGAATCAAGGATTCCTTTTGCAGAACGGAAAGAAAGTTTTACCTTTGCTAATTCACCGTATGATAACTTTACCATATCTAGTTTATCCTTCACTTTTGAGTTTTCATCGCGAATATCTGCCAGTCTGAACTCTAGTTTAACTTTATCTCGATTAAGTGCATCAATTTCTGCAACAATTTGTTTGGAAGAACCTGCAGGTTGAGCTCTCTTCACATCTAAATCATCTGTAGCAACAATATCTCTTGTTTTCTCATCAGTAGCAGTTATCACGGCATAGGCAGCTGTCACAGAAGCGGCGGCGGCAGCGGCGGCTGGTGATTGGAGAAGACGAGGTTGCACTAAATTTCTTGGCTTGGGTTTCAGCACGAAGATCTGCAGCAGTGTCCTCACTTTCCTCAGATATTCAAGAATATTTTCCCCATATATGGAGAAATTGCTAACAGAAACAGAGAGCAGAAAAAGGAAGGGAAAATGAAGAAAATGCAACTTCATCCTATCAGTGTAGCAGCTATAAGTCAAGCACTGAAGGCATCATACATGTGACACCTAAAAGATAAAATTATACAGATGGATCATTTCCAACAAAGTACATGCATAGGGAAACTCCTTTAAATTCAATACCTCATTGTTGTATTTCCCATTGTAACCACCAACGGCAATTAGAAAATTTTCACCATCAACTGTGGTTGAGCAAAGAGTGAGACCCTGGAATGTATTTACAAAGAAGCAAAGGACAAAATTAAAGAAAATTTGTCAGTAATTCACAATGAACAATTATTTCACCACATTTTGCAAAGCTCTAGTTCTAAGCATCCTGTCTGACAGAAACATGATTGAGCGTTTTTATTTGTTGCCCTCGGAAAGGCATTGGAAGGTGGCATTTTCTTCAGTTATTGTTAAAACTTAGAGGTATTGCAGTCAAGGATCCAAAAACCGCTACGGTTGAAATCCGGTCGGCGGTGATACGATAACCGGCGTTACACGAAATCCCGGAAAAAACCGGACAAATTTCTAAAACTGAAATTTGAATTGCCGGTTTTGAAAACCGGTTACCGAAAAAACCGGTCCGTAAATTTGAATTGATGAATTTTGAATTGGAAAGTGTTTAATGAAGTGCATATTTAACTCATACAATACGTAATCTAGCATATTTAACTCGTACAATACGTAATCTAGCATATTTAGCTCGTACAATACGTAATCTAACATATTTAGCTCATATGAAGTGTAAACCGGCCAGAAACAATAATTCAAGCATATTTAGCTCATACAATACATAATATAGCACAAAATAGGCCTAAACCAACCTAGGAAGTGCATTATGCATTCAAAATTTTAATTTTCCTACGATTCTTGTTCACCCGTCTCCACCCGGTAAATCCGATTCTGCATTGGGATTTTTCCTCTGATTGTAGTTGAAGGTGCCACAAAGGTTGCACAATGTTTTGAAATGTGTTTGCTTCTCATTAAAGTTCATATGACCAACTTAACCTTATAAGAATTTAAGCATTCCTAACGTCTATCAGCTAGCAATGACTGCAATGTAACTAAATGAAGTGAACATAATAGTTGTTGTGGACGCATTTGTTGGGCAAACATATCAACGATGACACCATCATCTTGGGACGGCGTGCGGTATGGCGTACTAGCGGAGACCATGAAGGAGTCCTTCTCCTGTGCGACAATAGTCAGAAGGAAAGAGATAAGTATATTCTATTATTAGGCTAAGCATTGTTAGGAAAGTATAATCCATAACTAATATATGGATTATACTTTCCTAACAATGAGAGATAAGTATATTCTATTATTAGGCTAAGCATTGTTAGGAAAGTATAATCCATAACTAATATATGGATTATACTTTCCTAACAATGCTTAGCCTAATAATAGAATATACTTATCTCTTTCCTTCGACTATTGTCGCACGGAGAAGGACTCCTTCATGCTCTCGCCGTGGCGCCACGGTCCCAATACGACGGCGTCGTCGTTGATGTTTGCCCAACAAGCGCGTCCACAACAATAATATATGACAATAGTGCACCATGTGAATAACCCATTTGGCATGTGCGAAATCACCTCATTTGTGCATGAACAAGCACTGTTAGACAATAACCTAACGAGTTTAGATTACTTCATGATAAGATTACAGAGGTGTTACATATAAATAGATTGGAGGAGGGTAGCCCAAGGGGCGGTAGAGTCCCAAGGGCCAGTGGTATTAATTGGAGGAGGGTAGCCCAAGGGCGGTAGAGTCCCAAAAGGCCAGTGGGTATTAACTAACACGCACTAGCAAGGGATTACACAAGTAACTAGGGATTACAATAAATAGCAATTAATTCTAACACTCCACATGATCGGATCGTCGGTGGAAACGAGCGTTGGTGGGCGAAAATCCATGAAGACACGGAAGGAGCCCTTGGTGAAGACATCGTGACTGCGGCGTGGTGGGCACATGAAGAACCGGACGGCGCCCATGGCGACTCGTTCACGGACGAAGTGAAGATCGATTTCCACGTGCTTGGTGCGGCGATGTTGAATGGGGTTGGTGGAGAGGTAGGCAGCGACATTGTCGCGATAGATGAGACAGCAGAGTCCGGGGATGGAGAAGTTCTGGAGCGATTCTGCGACCAAGAGGCTTGCCGACGACGCTGCAACGGCCGATTTCCAGATTCGGCCTTTGGGCCGACCGGCGATGAAATTGCCGCTTGGATGACCAGAGATCAGTGCTCCGAGAGGAAGGCAGCGTGGCCGGAGGTGGAAGCGGCGGTGTCCGGACGACCCGGCCAATCGGCGTCGGTGTACACGGGCGTGTGTCGAGGCCGTTCGGGAATGACCGGACCATGGCCGAGGTACCACGAAGGTAGCGAAGGATCCTCTTGGCGTGACAAGATGAGTTTCTCGAGGATCATGCATATGAAGGCACACTTGTTGGACAACATAAGCAATGTCGGGCCTAGTGAAGGTGAGTCTTGGAGGCACCCACAAGGCTGCGATAGCGATGGGATCGACAGAGACGGTAGGCATCGGTGGTACTTTTGCACAAGTGTCAATGGAGTGGAGCAAGGCTTGCGATCACTCGTGCCATGGCGAGCAAGTATATCCGGTGTGTCTTGTGGCCGTGAAAGGAGAATAGAATCCTGTGGCGCTGAGCGCAATGCAGAAAAGTGATGCAGGGTCCAAGATCCTTCATGGAGAACTCCTTTTTAATGCGGCAATGACACGGTGAAGGAGGCTGTGACGGCCGTAAGGACAATGTCATCCACATATAAGAACAAGTAGATCGTCTCGGTGCATGCGGTGTATATGAAGAGAGATGTGTCGACTTGGCTTCAGTGAATCAGTGAGATCGAGAAAGGAGGCAAGCCAGACATACCGGGCCATGCGGGGCTTGCTTCAAGCCGTAGAGGATTTGTTGAGTCTGCGGACATGATCGGGAGAGCGGGATCGTGAACCCGAGTGGGTGAGAGCGATATCTTGTCTCTGAAAGTGTTCCGTGTAAAGCGTTCTTCACATCTAGGCGATGTATCGGCCAATCCACGGAGTGTGCCACCGTGATGATTGTCGCGAGCGATGGTGGCTTGACAACCGGTGAAGGTTTCATCCTAATCAACAGGGCGTGAGTGAACCCCAAAGAACCCAACGAGCCTTGTATCTCTCAATGAGCCATCGGCATGGAACTTGTGTTTGAAAATCCATTTGCCAAGATAACCACGTTGGCCTTGGCGGGCGGGGGCGAGGTCCCAGTGTGGTTGTCTGAAGAGTCGTGCATATTCGTCTTCCATGGCTGGCGCCAATGAGGATCGAGAAGAGCATCACGGCATGACCGCGGTAGTGGTGACAATGCCTCTGTATGCAAAGCGGACGAGGTGTCGGTACCTGTCTTTCCACGGTCGCCATGCCATGGGAGTTAGCGGCCGTGGAATGGAAACAACACCAGCGAGGCAGGAGGATCGCTCTTGACATAGCGAGTGGAGAGGGACCATCTTTGGAGCGTCGAGAGGGGCCCTGGCGCCGGGAGGCGGGGCGAGGCGGTCGAGGCACGCTGCTGTAGACGTGAATGATGGGTGGGCCGGGAAGGCCGAGTGCAGGCGCTGTTCGGAGGACAGTGGGGACCCCCAGACACTGCCGGCGGCTGGAGTGGAGGCGCGGCCGCCGACGGAGGCTTTGTGGCGACGCCGGAGGGTGGGAAGCGGGAGGAGCCCTTGGCCGGCGTGCCCACATGGGCGGCGATGGTACGAGGCACCGGGGAGGAGGAGCAGCGTCGGGGAGGTGGTGGCAAGGGCCAGCACTCGGGTGTACTGCGGGGAAGAGGGACCTTTGGAATAGTGTCGTCGTCGATTAGAAAATCAAGTTCTGCGGGGTGGGGATGGCGTTTGTGGGAGAAAGGAGCGTTGTCTCGTCGAAGACAACGTGGCGGAAATGATGGCGCGGTTGGTGTGGAGGTCGAGGCACCAGTAGCCACTTGTGATCCGTGAATAACCAAGAAACGCATGAGAGTGGAGCAGGGCAAGCTTGTGAGGAGGTGGCGCAGAGGTTGGGATAGCAGTGCACCCAAAGCTCGAAGATCATGATAGGAAGGAGGGTGCCATGGAGGCGAAGAAAGGAGTGCTCATGTTTAGTGTTTTGGTAGGGAGGCGATTGATGAGATAGGTGGCGGTGGCTAGAGCATCGGCCCGATGAAGAGGGCATGGAAGCACGGAAGAGGAGGGTTCGTGTGGCGTTGTTGACGGTGCGGATCATGCGTTCGGCTTTCCCGTTTCTTTGGGAGGTATAGGGGCACGACATGCGGAGGGTGGTGCGTGAGCAAGAAAGAAAGCACGAGAGGTGGAGTTGTCAAACTCTCGTAGTTGTCACATTGGTGATTTGATGGTGCGGTAGAATTGAGTAGACACATGAGCGAAGAAATTAGAAATTGTGGGAAAGCATCGGACTTAACGCGAAGGAAAAGTCCGGAGAAAATGGGAGCAATCGTCAAGAATAACTAAATAATATTGGAAACCAGAGACAACGACAACGGAGATGTCCACAGTCACAATGGATTAAATCAAAATTCTTGGATGCTCTGAGCAGGAAGTAGTAAAGGGAGACGAATATGATGCCCAAGGCGACGGGCGTGGCGAGGAGTCAACCGAGCTTCTGCCGCGGACAATGGAGGAAGGCGGCGAGGTTCTGAAGAGTGGCCTTCTAGGGTGACCAAGGCGCTGTGCGGTAGTCGGGAAGGAGTGGCGACAAGAGCGCGAGGCGATGGTGGATGAAGCGGTGTAGGGTGTAAAGTGGCCCGTCTTTGTTACATCCGAGGAGGTGTTAAGATGCGGAGATCCTTCTGAAACACCAAGAGGTCAAACTCAACGAAGCGAAATTGTCGATAGTAAATTTTCTAACGAAGGAGATTTACGATGATGTCGAGGCGACAAGGACATTATCGGCGAAAGGTCCAGAAGGACGAGTGGCAGGTGCGATAGCGGACAGAAGGGTGGCACCGTTGCCTCGACAATGGAGGAAGGAAATGAAGAGGATGGCGTCACGGTGACCATACGGGGTTGGCGGTGATGTGGGAGGAGGCACTGAGTCGATCACCCGATCAGGAACTTCGGTGGTGGGAGTGAGAGAGCCCAGTCTTGAAAAGCGGCCAGCAAGGCCCTCGGGCGTCCATGGCGCCCCAGCGAGGTGGCTGCGGTAGTAGGTCCGGAGCCGTGATGGAGCGAGTCTGCAGTGGCACGCCAGCCATCGAGCTCTTCTGCGAGATGTAGGTGGGATCTGCGCGTGGTGGGGACCACGAGCTCACGCCGGCGGTGGATCCCGCCACATGTGGATAGAGCGGTCCACGGGTTGAGTAGTGGCGGCCATCGTGATGTGGTCAGTGCAAAGCCGCCGAGTGCGGCTCTGCGAGCTACCATGGGCCGCCAGAGCCGCGCCGCCCATGCGGCGTCGTCGGCCGCATGTTGCCATCGAAAAGTCATCAATGGCGATCGATGGCAAGCGGCTGATGAGGCACGGGGCGCAGCGCAGTGATGACGAGTAGGCGGCTTAGTGGGCCAGCGGCGACAAGAGCCGAAGGAGAGGCGGGGCGTCCCCATGTTGAGCTTCGGCCAAGCGGAGTCGGCCAGACGAACATCGGCGAAGGGCGGAACGGCCTCTGGCGAGTGACAAGTCGGGATATGAACTGAAACGTTCATTGAGACCCATGAACGTTCAAAGACCGAGTTCGGTCTGGATGGGCTCGCCGAGGTCGGCAAGGGCATCCGCCATGCTCTTCATCTTCGCGGCGAGTCGCCGATGGAGAGGCACCTTGGCGAGAGCGCGAACTTCGGCGTCGAGGAGCATGGCGCGGACTCGCGATTGTTGAGCTGTTGTTCGATTCGAGCCATCTTTGCCGGGCGGTGGCCGTCGTGCTCGTGGATGACATCCGGGAGGTGGCGGAGATGGTGTTGAAAAGCCGGGAGAGGACGACACGATCCATGCGCGACCACGCCGGATCGTAGGAGCGGGAGTCGTTCTTGAGGCGTGATCCTTCAAGCGCGGCGGCCGAGATGAGGAGGGCGTGGCCGCGCCACTTGGAGTAGTTGGAGGATTGAAGATCAAGAACTATTGGAATTAAGTTCTTGATGTTACGGGCGGCGGCAGCTTAGCTTGATGGAGGTGGCGATGACCGCGGCTTCAGAGGAAGCGAAGCGGACGTCGTCATCCTTAGGAACGTCGGCATCGTCCACGAAACTTCGGTGCGGAGGTGATCCGGAGGCCGCGGCTTTCGCTCGAGGCATCGGCTTTGTCGCGCTCTTTATCAAGAGCGTCGGCGGCGCGGACACGCTCTGGCGGCGGTGGCGAACTTGAGAAGAGCGGCTTCCTCCGCGGCTGCCGGCTGCGCTCTGTGTTGGTGGTGCGCAGAGAGGGCCTCGTCCTCCGGCGCTTAGCAGCAGAGAGGCTTCGTCGCGGAGCTTGGCTGCAGTAGCCACCGTGGAGGCCGGAGGCGGCCATGGCGCGCAAGAAGAAGAAGAAGCCAGCAATGGCCGGATCGGGGTGGGATGGGAGCCAAGCGATGGATCGTTGTTTAGTCGATACCATGTTAGACAATAACCTAACAGCTTAGATTACTTCATGATAAGATTACGAGAGTGTTACATATAAATAGATTGGAGGAGGGTAGCCCAAGGGGCGGTAGAGTCCCAAGAGGCAGTTGGGTATTAATGGAGGAGGGTAGCCCAAGGGCGGTAGGAGTCCCAAGAGGCCACTGGGTATTAACTCGCACACACTAGCAAGGGATTACACAAGTAACTAGGGGATTACAGTAAATAGCAATTAATTCTAACAGTAACAACCGCGAGTACTGTCGCAGCGGCCCATGTTGAGGATTAAGATGGCTGCTTATTATCTATTTCCTTAAATAGTGTGAATAGTTTCCTAGATTAAGTATTACTTGTTTGGTAGTTTATCTATTAGTTAGGAAGGTCATTATTGGATTGATCCTTATTCATATTGGTTAGGAGGTCCTCTGTATAAGGAGGTCCATTGTTATCTTTCATAATCAAGAAATAAGAAATATATCCAAGTACCCAGTCTATCTCTTCTTCCCTACCCTTGTGGTGCGTCTGTCCCCCATAAGCGTCCAGGGCCAACTAACCCTTACCCATCACACCATTTCATTTTCATCGTTATGCACTTCTGTAAAATGAATTTGTATGGGGATTGGGGACTCTTTATGATAAAACTAGGTCGCACAACTGCACATATACTGCTTACCTCACAAGCAAGTGGATCTCGAGCTGACACACGGGTGACCACAGACCAGACAAGCTTGGAAGCATTCATTACAATTGTATCGGTGGAACCTACAACGTGTGCGTTTCCTTAGATTCTGAAGCACAAAGAGCAGTACAAAAATAATTAAAAAAAATAAATACAGCATCATGTGTTCAGGCATTACCACTTGCATTATCTCCACCACCAACTATGTACCAATTTTCATCAATCATGGTACCAGCATGACCACTCCTAGGAGTTATATGTGCACCTTGAGTGTCAGGTTGAGACCACTCCAGCTGTTAACATTAAACGTTACGTAAGCAAGTAATGAAAAGAACTCTTTCCAATGCACATTGGAGTCCTAAAAGTCAAGTGATAAACTTGGGTTGGAATCAAATCTCCAATTTCTCCCTTCTGTGTAAAAGTACAATGTAATTCACTTCACATATCTGCATGTCAGCTTATGATATGTAATAGTTACTGTCAAGTGTTAAGTGTTAACCATAATGGAATGGAGTTGAATGCTAGTCATTGAGTAGCAACAGTTCAACCTTCCAATTACTATTAACTGGATAAAATTTTGAACTTGCAAGTTCTACTACAACTTAGAACTACTAAATATAAATGCAATTATCAAGTCAATTTTTGCCTTTGCGAACTTATGGAATGCAACTCAACGCATAAGTGTACTTGTATAGCACAATACATGAAGGGTACTTTTTTTACCGAAATATACATGAAGAGTAAACAGTACTTACAGTTTGCATGTCAAGCAGGTAGAGATCATTGAAGCATGTAGAGTGAGAGGAACCACCAAAGATCAAAAGATAATGGTCAGCATAAACAGCAGCCGAATGATCATACCTAGGAGCTGGGCCACCTTTCCTATTTCACAAAAATAAAGAAAACAATAAACTCAGCAACTGTTTAGCTACAGAAGTGATGTCTTGCGTAATTAATAAGTAAATGCTTACTCTGTTTTAACTTCTTCCCACATCATTGTCTCCAAGTCAAGTATATGAAGGTCATTCAGAAGCCTCCTCTTGCTGTCCTCTCCACCAAACATTATTAATCGAGAACCAACTAGGGATACAGATTGCCCACCTCGAGCTATCTGATGCAGAGAGAGAGAGAGAGAAAAGATCCAAGAGGGTTCAGAAACTCTCCAGTAGATTAATATCTACCCATTCAGTACTACCCACTTTCAAATAATAGCCCATTTGAAGTGCAAAAGAAAAATATTCTTACTGGGACTTTTCCATAAGTATGAAGAGCAGACCAGCTATTGGTTTCTACATCAATAAGCCAAACTGCATACAGAAATTCAGCACTATTATTTACCATAAATTTTAGTTCTTGTAAAATTGAGAGAAGGTCACTCCAAAAAAAAATTGAACAGAGAATGTAAAAGGATACTTATTGGTATAAAGGGACAATCTTTTGGGAACACAAGGAAAATGAAACTTGCGATGAAGCATGTTTGATGCACTATAAGTTTGAAACATGATGAATCGATGGTGCACAACAAAAGGAAATGGAAAAACTCAACACTTGTAACAATAACCAAGTCAATTTGAACAGTCTTTAAGAGCATAAGGCTACAAAGAATAATTGAGAACCATTCCTTTAGTCAGCATTTTTTTCATCTGAAATTTTGCCAGGAACATATGAAATGATGTAGAATAGAAATAATTGGGGAATATTTTGCCAACAAAAACAACGAGTAGTATCTTTATTTGGTATACCAGAACCATATAGATGTACCTATTTCCATCAAGATGTGTTTAGAAACAGATGTACGGTATGATCTAGAGGATCAGGAAAGGATTCTGTACCAATGTATGAAACGCCTCATTTTGCCTTGCAACGTAAAAATCTTGAGTTCAATGTATTTTCAAAAGCCTCCAGAACAGCAGTACTTTAAAGCCCCATAAGAATATCTATGGCTAAGAAATTTGTAGGTCCATTTCAAAGTGAAACATGTATACAGATCATTTCAAATATTACAACCATCCTCACGAAAAAAATACAACCATATAATATGTAAGGACATACAATGACGTCATGGTAATCAGTGGTGTTGCAAAACAGTAAGGTGCTAAGTGGAGTGTTGAACACTATATATGTTTCAGCAAATCCATGACCAAACATTTTTCTGAGCTATGTTTTAGTATGTATAATTGACGGGTTTTCCAAAGAAATACCTGAAACCTTATTGGACGATGTTGTTCTGGTGTTCCCAGCTACAACCACAAGATTATTTTTCCACTTGACCTGAGTGAAAAACACTGGTTAGCATAGGAAACGAAACTCTTTGGGTTGAAAGGGTTAAAGAGGCTAATACCAAACCATGGCCTGCTAATGCTGGGAATGGCCGGTCTGTGGCATTATTTTCAAGATTCAACTGATTTGAATCTCTGGTAGGACTTACCACCGACCACTTGAATGTCCTAAAATCAAAACCTGCCAAAATTGCCCATGTTAGGATACAGGTATAGAAGGAGCAAGGACACATGATTATTTAAACTGTATTAGTGCAAAACCTGAACATCTGACAGATAACGCCATTTCGACTCCCCTACCACAAAAGTTTGTCTTGAACCACCTCCGCAGCATGCTGCCATGTATTAGCATTTCAGTGATAAGAGGATAACCAAATTATGGCATAAGCCAATTGCACAGAAAGATGGTGCAACACATCATTATTATGATCCTTAGCATACCCTTTTGGCTTAGGTTTGCTGAACACATTTCACCGTGTTAAAATTGGACCACGATACATTAACAAATTTCCCTATCACTACTTCCTATCTAAACTCCATTGTTTTGATCAGCTAGACACCAGGGCAGGATGGGAATTGCCACAGTAGCCACATTTCTGTTCCCTGAAAACTACGTCTGCCGGCACATTCCATTCATTCAGCCATTTCCTCGGCCTTTTAGCAATAAACACATATAAAAGCACAAAGACGATATCTCCAAAGCCGCAGTTTTTTTTTAAAATCACATTTCGCACTCATTTGCTTCAAATATCTTTACCCTTTAATCTTGGCCATAATACACCAACAACTACAATTCGAAATGGCCGATTAGAACAGAATCACCACGCAAACCACAGCTAAACACATGAGGAGAAATTAGCCAAATAGATAAGAAAACAGCAACAATCCGAGTAGAATTGCGCACCTTGTAGCGAGCGGATGGTCGCGAAGATCCGTCGGCGGGGCGGAGAAGGACCCACTGGTCGTATGGCGCCGCCGCGAGGCTGGCCTCGCCGTTGATGTCCTCCCCCATTTCCACCTCAAATCTACACCGACCGAATCGAACCAAATCGAAATCGCTATGAGCCTGGCCAACTGGGCGACGGAATCCGTGGGTTTGGAAAGTCTGTGGGGTGGAAGCTTCCTCGCCTTGGCCGATTTCGATGCGCGATTCCTTGGCCTTGGAACGGAGAGAATCCTATTGACTCGCTTGGATCTGAGTTTGCAAGTGGACTCGTTGGTACTGCGTGCCACGTTCGTTAAGGTAAAAACGGCTCCCAAGCAATACGTCAACGCGCTGCGAAGGCGAACTACATCCTGTACGTAAATATCCGCAGAAGACGAAACTCGCTGATGCAGCAGGCACGAAGACGTACCTACTTACGTGGATAACTCGCACGGACTGTCAGAAATAAGTTTGGGCTCTCTTCTGGGTCAATCACAACACATGATACATGTCCTTATGCGACAACTGGAAGAGGCGCGTAAGATCAAGATACCATCCAGAAGAATGAGCTCAGGTTGACGAACCATACATATATCCTCGTCCTCTCCTCTCTGGATTAATACAAGTCCGGATTAGGTAGCCCCCCAGTTTGATTAATCTAATACGAACATGATGCAAACTGCGGAGTGTGAGTTTGAAACTTTCGGCCATGGAAATTTTTAATTAGCCACGAGAGCTAGTTTCTCTGAAGGTGAGGCAGATCATGGCTGAAAATAACTCAAGTATTTTTCCTGACACCGACAGGCAAACAAATTAATTTTCCTCTTGGTCATCGCTAGATGAGCTTGTTTAAGAGGATTTGGCCTCCGGCAAAAGTAGAGGAAACGTCCATTCTGTTGTCAGATAGTATGACTTGTCAGAGAAGTCTAGGCACGAATTGCACCTCAGGTTCCAAACTTCCTAACTGAACTTGCACTGATTGGCCGGTGCTGCGCGTGTGCTAGCTGGATGCGTACACAAACAATGATCTTTTAGTAGGCTGCAAGGAAGCACCTTTTCTGATCATGAGAACAGATAGATAAACAGCTTGTACATTTGAGTCCATGCAAACCGTGCGGATTTGACGAGTCCTGCAGGGAGTAGCTTGTTTATCTTGCAACGAGGCCGATAAATGTACGAGTGAGAAGTGAGAACAGTTCAGAATTAGTTGGTGAGTGTGGGTGTGGCTACAACAGCCAAGGCCCCTTCCCCAGCTAGCCTGATGTTTACATGCTTCTGTCTTCGCGTATATATTTCAGCTGCTTCTTCATCGCCAAGATATATCCAACATCATCGGAATAAGAATCACATTTCCACCTGATAAACTTGTTCCCTTTGGACCCAAAAACTAAGCAAAAAGGCGTACCTTTTTAAGTTCTCTTGTCAAAGAAAACAAAGGGTATTGTTCACCGGAGAGTCATCTGATTCAGATGTCAAAGTAACAAGGAAAAGGCGTAGTTCAGACTGCAAAATGCGAATGCAGCTAAGTATTTTTAATTTAGACAATAGACACAGATAAGCAAACTAGGTCATCCAATCTTCTTCCTTCTTCATTAATTCCCCCATGTAGCATTAAGACTCATCGTCACTGACGTCAGCTGTAGCTATTGCTTAAATCTCCCAGCTGCATTTTTTTTTCTCTCTCTCTCTCCAATGTTTGTGGCCTGACAACCAAGCTTTGCAGCTAGATTTCCTAATACTACGTACCTTGTTCAAATGTGGTGATCATTAGTTGCTATCATTTTTAAACTACAACTGCAACTGTCAACTGGTGTATTAAGACTCGATCATATCATGCATGGGTATGCACATCTCTTCTAACAAGTCCAACATCTAATCGCAGCTTGTAATTAGTTGCATGTTTTTTATCCTGCAAGTCAAAGCATACTCACAAATGTTGATGGGATATTCCTGGTATGGAAGCATCCAAATAGTCAGCGAGATGTATAAAAATTACATGTTTCCCGTACGTGCTAGCTTCATTTTGGCAGGTAAGCTTGTCCGATTGCAACAATTATCTGCGTTATGAATATTGTGTCCGCATCATGAGACTCAATGAGCAATATATATAAAGATTACAAGAGATATTACAAATCAATGTCTTACATATATAAGGAAATACAAAAGGTATATAAGGAAATACAAAGAAATTCATATTCTAACACCCCCATCAAACTCATGGTGGATCACACACACACTGAGTTTGGAGATAAAATACAAATGTGTATCCTAGTCTGTGCCTTCGTGAAGAAATAAGCAATCTGTAACTCTGGTAACACAAACTGTAAAGCAAATACTCCCTCCTACACCTGTGAGCAAGTGTATCAAGCATCCACACCAATGTGCTTGGTGAGCTCATGTTTCATTGGGTCGCAGGCAATACTGATAGCACATGTACTGTCAGACAAAAAAGACATAGGTCCCATCGCAGGCACTCCAAAATCTGTAAGTAGCCATCTCAACCAAGTAATCTTTGTTGTCACTGCTGCCATAGCTCTCAACTCAATCTCTGCACTCGAATAGAAAACTACAGCCTGCTTCTTTATCTTCCAGACATGTTTGGTACAGCTCAGGATCCTAGCTTCTTGGTGTTATCCGGTGGAGCTGAGCCAAACACCCGACTCCGAAGAAAGGCCGGATCGTGTGTAACATCCCAAAAAAAAAATCCTAAATGCAAAAATTTGGGACTTTAAAAACTTTTTATGTGATATCTATTGCCATCAATTTTTCATGCATTTCTTGAGAATTATTTGAGTTACATTTTCACTTTTGCCAGTACAAGTTGTGTAATTGAGAAAAAACCCTAATTACAGAAAACCCGAAAAACATAAACCCTAAAGACAGAAACCCCAGAAACATAAATTGCAAAGGCAAAACAAACTCAATGTATCGCTCTTGTAAATATTGCACGAAATATAAACCCTAAAACAAAAGGTCGATTCGAAACCTAGTTCTCCGAATAATGAAAAAGCCCAATTTGAATTCTTTAGAAAATATCAATCTATATCTATCATCGCGTGAGGATTTCTTAAAGCAAATGTCAAAATTTTAGCAAGTCTAAAATTCTATTTCCTATTCCCAATTCTTTTTCCATCTTCTTTTCTTTTTCCTCCCTACTGTTCCTCCGACCGGACCTAGTTGCCACCGCACCATCCCCTTTGGGCAAACCGTCGCTCATCCCACGGTGTCATTTCTCGAGCGAACTAGTGCGGCTTCGTCACTCTATCTCTCCCTCGGCGTCAATAATCTCCAGAGCTCGGGCACCACGTTTCGGCCATGCAACCGCGGCCCATTGCGCTCGCATGTCGCTACCGTCACTTCACCTTGCTCCTGACCCCTCCCATCGCGGCCACTGGCGCAATACCGCTGTTCTGTTGCGCATCCCGCGCAGTCATCCTGCGCCCATGCTGGCCGAGCTAACACCGGTCGCTCCACCCTCGCGCCCATATATAGCCACCCAAATTCCTACCGCCCTCCCCGTTGTCACCCCTTCCATTTCTCACCGTCCCCTTCTCCTCCGACCAAAAACGCAAGAAAAGCGTGTGCATTTGCTTCGGGCCGTCACGACGCCACCTTGCCGCCGGTGCGCTAGTGGGTCTTTCTCTGGGACACCCCCTTCACATTGCGTTCTAGGACGCAAGGAACAATAGCCCCCTGTAAATTTTGATTTTTAACCACAGGAGCTAGCTGTCGCTTCCTTCTTCCTCGTCACCGATGGAACCATTCCCGCCGCCTTTGGAGTTTCGCCGCACTTTGATTCGATTCCCGACGACTCGAGCACCGCGGGGATATCTCGGAGCATCTCCAAGCCATCCCAATCCCTACCTCCCTCTTCGGCGAGCTACTCGCGCCGTTGCTGGCTCACGTCGCCGGATCGCCACGGTCCTCCTTGTCCCCGACCGACTGCACGGGTGAGTTTTCTACACCTGGTTGGTGCTCGTGCGTGCGCTATTTTCCTCCTTATACCCCTCTGACGCCATCGCGCCTTTAGCTTCCCCAAGGCCGGCCGCCTAGTTCATGCCGGTCGTCACCACCTTCTTGATTCTTGCCATCACGCCTCGGGATCGCCTCGGCTTCCCCGTTCTGTTTTTTTCACCCACGGCTGCCGGTGACGAGCCTCACCCGCCAGCCTTTGCCCTTTGCTCTGTTCTGTCTGAAGCTAAGACCGGTACTATAGCGGTCATTAAGGGACTGAATCAATGTCAATAGTGAATGGGAGTAAATAGAATCGAATTAGTGGGGTGATGTTTGACTAACGCGTGAGCCCAAATGTTTGTGCGCTTGAGTAAACAGCTCCGGTGGACCAACACAATAGTTATGGACCTCTAGTCCATACACTATTTTCTTAGACCATGTCTATGACACATGGGCCCCATCCGCTAGTGAAAGGATTTCCTTTAAGAAAATATATGAAAAAGGAAAATAAAATGTTGTGGCCCACATGTCATTCTATGAGTAAATTCGATTAGAAATTAAATCGAAAAGAAAAGAAAATAGCTGCGAGCCCCACCTGTCAGTGAGAGTATGTGGATATCATGGGGATATGCTCCAGATCTTAGGATGATGAGACAATTGGCAATGGCGTTAACAGTTTATCGTTTCACGTGTTTTCAGCAAAGTTTCAGGACTGTCAGGTCTCAGCCGATCTAACCGGCCAGGGCGGCGGTCAAACTGGTCCAAGGTCAGTCTGACCGGCCCTAGCGGCGGTCGGACCGGCAATGTCAGAAAGTGTTGCATTGAGCTAGGCCAAAAATAGAGGTAGCAGGCAACAGAGTGGATTCTATTGCACTTGGTCCCATAATTTTTGGAGTCTCCAGTCAAAAGTTCTCTTGGTTTGAAAATTCCAGTAGGTTTCAGTTTTCGAGAGGGGAAATTCGGCTAAGTCCCAGCTGGCGGTCTGACCGGCCCATAGGTGGCGGTCAGACCGGCCCTAGGGCGGTCTGACTAGTTTTCACTTGCTTCGTCGCCCGTCGTGGTGGCGAATTTCGGTTATTAGGTCAAAGTCACGAGTTTCAGGGTATATATGTTGCATGATGCATGTTTTGACTAACATGGGTCAAGTTGTGAAGAACTTGTTTCCAAATTCGGTTTACTTGTCTATTGTTGTGCAGGTTGCTTGGTGGTCAACGACGGTCAACAGCGAGGATGATCCGGACTAGGCTTGGAGAGCTGAGGTCCAGATCGATCGACAATGCCGGGGTGAGGTCAATGAACTCAAGCGTGGTGCAAGATGGACAAAGGTGACCTATTGGCCAACCTGTGGCGCAAGATGGCGCAAGGTGAAGCTGTTTAGGTCAAGAGGCGCTAAAGACGGCGCTTTAAAATGCGTGCGTGTGTGACCCATTTGTTTTGGGCCTTAACGGGAGCCCAATTGAGTCAAACTTCTAGAAGGTCTAAGCCTCCACTATAAATAGGAGTGGGAGTTGGCTGCACCTACTCTTCGTCTCTTTTGCAATTTTTGTAAACCCTAATTTTCTTAGGGAGAGTTTTTGTGGGGGCTGGGGTTCTTGATAGTTTGATGTGATTTTCGTGCTCTTGGATTGAGCATTGTCCTCCATTGATGGAGAGGCTGTAAGACCATATCATATCAATCAATCAAAAGAAAGTTTGATCAATGTTTTGTCTCATTGTATTCTTTCTCTATATTTGATGATTTTGAGTCTTTCTTTGATCCGCGAGTTTTTGATTGAATTCTTCACGTGATCTAGCTTGCTGTGATGTGTGGAAACCTATCTAGGATCATCTTGATCATCATTTACCCACAAGCAAGATCATGGATCAAGTTTTTGTTTTGACCCGGTTTTGAACCCTTCTTCGATCAAACGGAAAAGGATCTTTATTCTTCCAAGAATTATCACAATGTTCGATTGGAATAGCTTCCTGATATCATAAAGAAGGTGTGTTTCAAGTTTCATCAAGTTTGGAGTTGTAGATCAAAAGTTTCATCTATTTGCAACTTCGTCATCTGATTTGTTGATGCATTACGGAGGCCAGTGATCGACCGCCAAGATCACCGGTCGACCGCCCTTGAGCCAACAATTCGGCCGTGATCTGCTCGAGATTTGTTATCTTGTGTTTGATCTTGTGTAGTATTGCTTAGGGGTTTTTATTGGATTCAATATTAGTCTTCCGTTGTACTGATATACTGATCTTCATAGCTTCCATAGCTACTGGAGTGAAATTTGTGTTGAATCCATTATTTGTGAAAAAAGTGAGCGTGCTCCTATTCACCCCTCCTCTAGTTGTCTTTTCGGTCCAACAGAGTATCCTCTCTCATCCATTTTTTCAGAGATTTAAATTAGGGTTTGAACTTCGGAGAGCCCATTCTCACTCGTTTCAACTCCGAATCGATTGATTTTTGTTTCTAAATTTATCTAAATTCAAACTCTACACAACCAAACCAAAAAACACTTAATTTAGAGTTCATTTGAACTTTTTTAATGCAATTTGAATTCTCTTGTGTCTATTCGATTTTTGGTTGATTTCTGTGTATATAGAAGTTGAAGCCCCAAAAGACCCTCAAGTCAATCAAGAACAAGATCAACAACACCTTGAGCAAGGCGAGTCTCCTTTGAACATTTCGTATCTATGATTTTAAATGTGTATTCCATTTTAAAAGTATTATGCATTGCTATGTCACAAAAAATGATGAGTTCAAATTGTAGGTTGTTAGTTAAGCCTAAAATTGTTAATGTCTTCCTTTGACAATTGTTATCTCGTACCCTTGCAACCCTGGTATATTAACTCCGCAATATTGATTACAACATTTTGGAATGGTTAAACTCGGTAGAATAGCTTAGACATGCTTTTTGGTTTTGATCAACCCTTGAGAGGAAAAACCATTATTACCGTTTTATGCTTTACTTGGAAAATGTATGACATTAGGTGATGTCAGTATTTGAAAAATAAAACAAACTGGTGAAAACTTTTTTTAGACTTGGGCGGGTGGTCAGATCAAGCGGGTGCAGCTAGAGCATGAGAATTTGTATTGTGGTAAGTTCCGTCCAAGTCATATAAGGATCGACGTTTGTGACTATCCAAACTGAGCACCATCGTACAACCACACGTGCAATATGGGACCAGACCTGACTGAATAATTTACCGAGTCCAAGCATTAAGCCCGCAAGCTGTAGCTGATAGGTATCCTCTTGATTATGGTAATTGCACCTCCATATCTTGAGATGTATGGTAAATGTACTTCGAAACTTTTGGTCGTGCAGACGATGGTAAATGAACGTCCATGTCTGTTGGGGCTTGCACTGGGCGATGGTAATCGAACATCCATGCCCGGGCAGATATTCCCCCACAACGGTGAGCTCTGGGTCGATGGTAAATGAACGTTCATGACTTGGGGTTAAGCTCACCGGGCGGGCTAATGTAAGGATAAAGTATTGTAAAAGCCTTGTGATAATCACTTAGTCGCACACTTTCAGAAGTGTGTCAGACGGACATTATAAGCCGATTATCTCGTGTGGGTCAAGTTGTACAAACTCTGCATAGTGTAAAACTATTCGAATAGCGTGCCCACGGTCAAGGGCGGACAAGGTGCATTTTCACATGGTAGATTTTGGTTTTGATTTCAAAAGAGTAAACTTTGGGAAACCGGGAGCGGTTGGAACTCTCGGGTAGTTTTCTGGCGGCTAGAACCCAATCCTTTAAACCTTGGTGGGTAGAGCCTCGATACTAGTGGTTGGTAGCTAGAACCACCACTAATTATATAACTAATTTAATTTTTGAAACTGCATTTGTCAAATATGTTTTCTGTAAAATGTTTGAAATACAAAATATTGCTTTGTGCAAAAGAACAATATAAGCCCAATTGTTAAAACTATGCATATGCATGTTTCCCAAGACTCGCGGAATACTTTATGTACTCACATACTACACTCAAAACAAATCTCAGAACCCTTCGATGATACCGAGGACGACTACGACTACGACTACTACACGTGCGATACGACAAAGGACATCCGGGGTACTAGGTTGCGCTCTCCAGTCGAATGTCAGTGGGCAGTTTGATGGGCTATCACTTGGAGTTTAACTTTTGCTGTTTTCCGCTGCTGTAAAACTCAAGGTCTGCTTACCTCTTTTGTAATAAGTGGCCTTAAGGTTGGTACCTTGTTGTTACTTTTATGATAATCATGATTCGAACTTGTTATCAACGATGTGACTGTACGCATTAGCTACTAATCCAGGGACTAGTGCAGAAAATACAAAAGGCTCCGGATTCGGAAATGCAGTTCCCAACATCCTGCTTCTAAGGAGGAGCGGAGCAGAAAATGACTAGCATGCGCGGAGCAACCCGAGGGCGAATTTTCGTGGGAAGGCAGCTCACATGAAACAAAAGTGTCATTGGAAGTTGATGTTATTTATCCGCAAAATGCCACTAACTTACCCCCTCCCCACCCCAAGCCCCATTCGTGAACCGCTTCGCAGTGTGCCTCTCCCGAGCCACGCATCTGGTGGAGGCGAGCACGTGGTGACCCCATCAGCGACCTGTGAGACTCCCTAGACGACCACAGTAACATCTACCGATGGGTAGCGACCCCACACACACACACACAGTGGATTTGTCTCTAATGTTCATTGTTTGTTGTCCTTGCCTCATTTGTGATATATGATAAAGTTTTTATCCCTTTATTGATTATGCACTCATTTGGATACTGCAATTTTATTGTTACTGAAGATCGAGTACATGGTATGGTCTATCATTTTTTGTTGGGCTATGACACAAATTTATTCATCTATCCTTGCTAGGTCTTGAGTCCTCACCGGTAACATTCCACCAAACAACAAGCGTAGATGCATGCATCTTGATGCATGGTTCAAAGAGGGGATCGATCGAGTGTACAAGAGGGCATCTTGCTGTGTTGTTTTCAAAAGAAGGCTAAAATGGACCAAAAGATCGTTTAATTGTGACAATCTATCTATCTATCTACTATACGAGGAGGCGTCCATCTTGTGATGTGGGCAAGGCGTGGATTTTCGGCAGACAGATTGGATGGGTGCACACATCGTATACGGTAGTAGGTAGGAGTAATGGAGGGATACGGTCTGACTGAAACATGAATCACTAGGCAGTAGCAAACAATCACAATAGCCACATAACATACATGGTGGTCAGTGGATAACTGGATTGGAAAATTAAGCAGGTAGGTCATTTACTATCTGTCTAATCTATTCTATTATACTGTTATTTTGACCAACAGGCAGGCAGGTCGGTTTCGGTGGCAGATGCTGAAAGAGGGGGTGTGCAGTGCGGTGCGACAAGAAAGCTAGCTAGCTAGCTACTCTGTGTGTGTGTGTGCACTAGGCGGCCACACCCACACAGGATCCGGCGCCAAGAATATCCTGCCCCGTGGGCCCATCAGTCAGCCTCCTCTGATCCAAGCCTGGTGGGGCCCTCATCATGCTCTAGTTCCAAACCATTCCTGTGTCTGTGTCTGCGCGTGCGTGCCTACTCTCCCATCCCCTGGTTGGTTTTATCCTCCTCCTCCTCCTCCTCCTCCTCCAAAGTCCAAAGTCCAAAGTCCAAAGTGCAGACCCAATCCAGCACTCCGGTTACCGGTGGTACTCCGAGTCCGAGGAAGGGAACCGCAGGCTCGCATCACGGCTCGGTGATACCTACCTCCATTACCACTAGGCACCAGCTAGCACCTTAAACTCACCCTCTTTTCCAAACTGAAATCATGCATCACGCACGGCACGATCGAGGTGATTGATTAGGCCAGTATCATCAGTATGGAGGGGGTAGGAGCCATTGGTCTTGGTCGCGAGGAGGAGGAGGACCACTGTGCAGAGCAAGGAGAGCGGGCGGCGCGAGCGGTGTACTGCGCCGTGGGGAAGGAGGCGGCCAAGGAATGGAAGGCCAACCTGCAGTGGGTGCTCGCCAATTTCCCCCGGACCCGGTGCAACCGCCTCGTGCTCGCCCACGTCCATCGCCCGGCCTCGCGGATCAACATGAGTATATATATATATATATATATATATATATATGCATCTTACTTATTAATGCTTCCAGATTTAATCCCACCGCATGTTTTACTAGTTTGCTTCCTTCTTCATGGTTCAGCGTCAAGTCTTGTTAAACAACTGGGGATATGATTCAGCGTCAACTGCGCCTTGTTCTGTTTTTGCTGTTTGAGTTCACACACCAGTTGCTCCATTCTTCTGTTTGATTTCTTGCGTTGCCGGAGATTCCATTGTTTGGGTTTAGGCCATTTAATCTAGCTTCCTGTGAAGTGTCACCCACGTACTCTATCTCAGCATTTGAGATCGATGTACAAACGTGATTGTCATCTTTCCGCAGAATCCAACTTTCAGAGCCATCTTCTCTTTCTCTAGTTAGCCAAGTGCAATTCTTTTTTTCTTTTCTTTTCTTTTCTTTTTTAAAAAAGAAAGAGGCAAATGCTTATGTCCAATTATCCTTCTCAACTTTGTTCTTGCCAGTAATGCGCACCACCTTCCCGGCGGTAGAGACCAAATTGTCATAAGACTATAAGAGTAATTGGGAATTCAAACTGCTGTCTCCTTCCTGGAAACTGAGTCCTTCGATGCTGCTGCTGTCCTGTGTGCTTGGCGCACTGTTTGCACACTTATGTTTTCTGAGTTGTAATGAAATCAATATCTCAGACAACTTACTCCTAGAAAAATATGAAGAAAAAAACATAAACAAATACATCCCTCCCAAGTTGACATTATTACAACTTTTCATAACCCCTTCACTTTACTAACCACATGTGCTAATTAAGCATACCAATCTTCTGTTCTGCACCAATCCAAGAATCGCAGTGGGGGCATTGATCTTATTCACGTTATAAAGCTAGTTCCTTTACTTTTCTAAAATGCTTTTGTTGAATGTTGGTATTTCCTTAACTTTTTCTAAAATGTTTTTGTTGAATGTTGGTCTTGGCCATTGTCACCTGTTTCTAAAAGTCAATTTCAGTTTAACCGTTTATAGCACTTTACTAGTCCACCAAATCCGACAGTCTGAGAATTGTATCTTCTGTTCCTACCTTTACAGTTTACACTTTTGCATCTCTTCTTTCTAGCCAGTAAACTTGTGTGACATTTTGGATGATGTATGGATTGCAGTGGGGGCATGGGTCCCAGTGAACCAGCTTGCACAGCAGGAGGTGACTGCATACAGGCAGCTGGAGGAGGACAAGGTCAGCAAAGTCTTAGAGGGTCTCTTGGACATTTGTAAAAGTCAAAAGGTTGAAATCAGCTCCTTTTCTGGTTCTTTCTTTTTTATCACGATAATAATTCTTTATTTTGATACCCCATCCTGTCAATATAATCAGTATTAGTCCTGTCCTGCACCAGCCGAGTTTGCTCGTGTTCTGATGACAACTCCCATTCTTCACACCTGATGCTTGTCCCAGATATGCAGTCTGGATTGCTAACAAGTTGCTGAAACTCGCAGGTCAATGCGAGCAAGATCATCATCGCAAGCGACGATATTGCGAGGGGCCTCGTCCAGCTCGTTGATGATCATGGGGTCGCCGAGCTCGTCATGGGCGCTGCATCTGACCGGGGGTATACAAGGTATGGGTGTTCTTGGAATTGATTCATACATACAAATTCAACTGTTGATATCACTAGTGTCGGTGTTGGTTAGCCTCGTATCTGAATCTGCTTGGTGTGTGTGAATTCAAAGGTAATAATAATCTAGATGCAATGTGGTGTGATGCCTGTTAGGAAAATGCGGGCGCCGAGGTCCAAGAAAGCACTGATGGTGCAACGCAAGGCGAATCCCTCTTGCAAGATCTGGTTTGTCTGCAAAGGAAATCTTATCTGCACCAGGTAGGCATGCATGCTTCAAAAGTCTCCACGCCAACGATGCAAAAAAAGTCGTCCATTTCCTTTCCCTGTCTACTCAAAATGGGGCAGACATTTGTAGATTGCTTTGCCTGGGATTGGAACAGAAACAGAACATGTGATAGAATTGACAATACCTGAACATCGTTAGCTTGTCACCTATCAGTCTGAAAATTTGACATTTTTCTATGAGGTCTATAGCTGTTTTCACATGAAGAATAAAATAGTTGGGCCACGAGCAGTAGCAGGGATCATCTAATGACTGATCATAAGATAATTTTTACTGGCAAATGATTGGCATATAGACTCATTTCCTGTCGTTCCATCTATCTGATCCGACGTAGGGAGGTCAGCGAGGGACTGAATACAGCAGAGTCATCCACAACTAGCACAAGTCCCAGGTCAAGCACTTCTGACTACTCGAGGTCCAAATCCTCGCCATGCCTGCCCAGCGAGCCATTCAGTATCAGCATGCATGAATCTACGGATATGACATCATCATCACTCGATCGGACTTCTAGCAGGGCTGACAATACCACGGACCACAGCATTGAGGATTTCAATCATGATGCAACTGTTGTCGCTAGATCCTCGACAGTGTTGGTGTCTGAAATTCTAGAGGCTGAAGGAGAATCAGCCGTTATGCAGTCACTGCAAGAGGTTGAAGAGGAGTCGCCAACACCTTCACAGGATGGTTCGGTATGTGCAGAATTTCAGATAGTGAACATTGTAATACATTTCTGAAAAAAAGAAAGATGATAACAACTTCTGCTTGGTATGAAATATAGAAGTGTTACATTAATGATAATAACAAAATTAATGATAATAACAAAAACCAGAATTGCCAGGCACATTATGGTTTCTAGAGTAGTCCACATTTTTTACTTCTGCAGACACAAAAATTTCCAGATAGTGAATAGAACTAGAACAGGTGTGCACTTGTAGTTTGTCAGGATGGTTCCAAGTCTGAGTGTCTGATGATGCAGCCCTGACTAATCATAAAAGCTTCCTAATGACTAGTTTTTTTTTCATTGCATAAATTTCATGTGAGCAGCATAAAACTGGCACGCTTCATAAGATTAGGATCCTGCGTTTTTGTCCAATAGATATGCATGGGCGTCGTATCAGTGCGATAAATGCTTTCTGATAGTGAGCAGTGCATTCCATTTTGTCAGGATGCTGGTGAGATGGATGATGCGTTATACGAGAAACTCAAGGATGTGCTCATGGAGGCCGAGAACCTCAGGCATGAAGCGTACGAAGAGACTCGCCGGCGTCAGAAGGCCGAGCGAGATCTGGCCGACGCGTCCAGGATGGTAAGTAAAGAAAAGGAATGAAATTTAATCGCTCCAATGCGTCAAATGCTCGAACAGTGTGCAATTCCATCAACGAGGTGCGATTTGATGGATGCAGGCCATGGATGCAGAGAGCTCGTGCCAGAGAGAGGCGAAGCACCGGAAGGAGATCGAGGAGAGGCTGGCGAGAGAGCGCTCGGAGATGGAGCAGGATAGGCAAGAGCTCGACGACATGCTAGGGCAGGTACAGAAGGTGAACGACCGCAGCGCCGAGCTCGAACTCCAGATAACAAACTCGGAGCGCATGATGAGCGACCTCGAAGTCAGGCTGTCGGAGTCGTACAACCTCCTTGACACGCTACGGCGGGAGCGCCGGCGAGAAGATCCTGCAAGTAGTGGCAGAGAATCCACTACGATGGATACTGATGATGAAAGAGTGAGCTTCTTGCGGGTCGGTTACTCGGAGTTGGAGGAGGCCACCAATCATTTCGATGAGTCTGTCAGGATCGGGGGAGCCGGCGGCCGGGGCAGCGTCTACAGAGGGAACCTGCGCAACATGGCCGTCGCGGTCAAGATGCTCAGCCTTGACGCTGCCGTCGACGAGGTCCAGTTCACCCGTGAGGTGGAAGCCATCAGCAGGGCGAGGCACCCGAACCTTGTCACGCTCGTCGGCGCGTGCCCTGAGGCGCGCGCCGTGGTGTACGAGTTCGTGCCTGGCGGGAGCCTGGAGGACCACCTCGGAGGCGAGCCGCCGCTGCCGTGGCACGCGCGCTTCGGCGTCGCGTACCGGACGTGCTCCGCGCTGGCCTTCCTCCACTCGACGCTGCGGCAGCCGACGGTGCACGGCGACGTGAGGCCGGCGAACATCCTCTTGGACGAGCAGCGGTCCTCGAGCAAGCTGGCCGGCCTCGGTATGTGCAAGCTGGTGGAGCAGCCCGGCGGCACGGCATTGGCAAGGCCGGCGCTGGCTTACTTGGACCCGCAGTACCTGGCCACAGGGGAGCTGACCCCGCAGTGCGACGTGTACTCGCTGGGCGTTGTGCTCCTCCGGATGGTCACCGGGAAGCCGGCGTTCCTGGCAAAGAAGGCGTCGCAGGAGGCCGCGGCCGGCAGGAAGGGCTGGCACGAGGTGGTGGATGCAAGCGCTGGAGGCTGGCCAATGGAGCGCGCCAGGGAGGTGGCGCTCCTCGGACTGAAGTGCTGCGACGTGAAGCCGCGGAGGCCGCGTCGTCACCCGGGCGAGCTGTTGGAGGAGGCCCGGAGCGTGCTGGAGGCCGCGATGATGGCAGCGCCGGGGAGGACGTGGTCATCGCTATCGGCGGCGTCCGACGGCGAGGGGACCCCGTCCTACTTCCTCTGCCCAATATTCAAGGAGGTGATGCGGGATCCGCAGATCGCCGGGGACGGGTTCACGTACGAGGCGGAGGCGATGAAGGAGTGGCTGGAGTGCGGGCACGACACGTCGCCGATGACCAACCTCAAGCTCCCCACCCGCGAGCTCGTCCCCAACCACGCGCTCCGCTTAGCCATCCACCAGTGGCGCCACACTCACACGCGCCTCTAGCCAGCCTGTTCCGTCCTGTTCATTCTCATCCATCTCGCTCACGCGGGGCATGTTTGGCACAGGTACATCTTTTCTGAAAAATAACTTTTGACAGGCTGCAGAGCTGAAAAACTGAGTCGAAGAAATTTGATATTTTGTTGTATAATTTTTAGATACGCTGATTGCAGCTTTCGAGATAGAAAATATCTGAAAACACTCTGTTTGAGATGACTTCCGACTTTTTTTTTGCCGAAAAGCTAAAACCGTCTCAAACACCGCCTTACAATCTCACTGTGCAGAATTGCAGATAGAACAATCAATGTACAACGTCCACAGTCACGACTCACGACCGATCCAGGACGCTAACCGTACATACCGGTTGAAATTAAGGATTTTTTTCATGTCAGTCAGGTAGCAAACATGTACTTAATTTTGCAGTTTATCTGAAATTAATAAAAAAAAATCATGACAGTTGGGATGTAATGTGTGGTTGGGAAAAAAATATACAATCATCTGAGATGCTTCCTCGATTGTGTTCTTTCGAAATCTTCGAGCTCATAACACTCACATGAAATAACACCAATTTCCTTGTTTGTTCTGAAGGCCTCGCAGAAATTTGTCCTGTAATTTCCCGCGTTCTTTGTACACATTATTGGCTACCTGTGTTCTTTCTAGATATTGTTGGCTACCTACAACATCCTGATGACAGTCTGCAATCACCTCGAAGCCAGCCTCTAAGAGCAACTTCAAGTAGTAGCGTTGGACTGGAACAACGACTAGAGAGGGGTTGAATAGCAACGCTTACCATTTTTCAACCTCGATTATATTCAACTTCTTCTCACTCTAGTAGCTACAAAAGTTATGAAGATCAGAGAATAAGCACAGCGGAAGTCTTGCGTTGAAACCAAGAATCCCATAGGCAAAAGCGTTCATGGTCGGTATGACCGCTGGCGCCGGTTTGACTGCGCTGATCTGACCACTGGTGACAGGCGGTTTGACTGTCGGCTACAGGAAATGTAGCCCGAAAAGATCACAAAATGACCTAATCTTGTGATTCAAATCCCTTGATATTTCAATCATAGCTCACTAAGAAGATCAGAAACCTATTTCAATGGACGATCGACACGATCGAAGTCAAGGTTCTACGGATTTCTTAGATGAGACCAAGAAGGCACAAGAACTGAAGAAAATCAAACCTTGATCCGAAAACTTGCTCGTGGTTTGATGATAGTCAAGATGACCCTAGATAGATTCACACACGTTATAGCAAGCTAGATCACAGCAAAAGATCCAAGGAAAACCAAAGAAGCACATCAAATCCCAAAGTCATGAAAAAGAGAGCAAGAATAAGAAATTATATTGGGGGCAAACCTTGCTTGGATTGATTCAAGAGATTGTTGGTTTATAGCCACTCCATCATGGAGGACAAAAGATCAATACTTGAGCACTCAATAAATCCATCTCCCTCAAACCTAGCCTACTCTATCTCGACTTCCCAAATCACAAATTAGGGTTTCGCTTGGAAGGGTTCAAGGTGTAAATCCCGTGCCTCTTCCTTTTATAGTGGAGGCTAAGTCAAGAGGAAAAACCTTATCGGGCGTCCGTTAAGCCCATACATAAATGGGTCTGCACTCAAGCACGTTTCTCAAAGCGGATGACGAACCGGGTCTCTCGAATCCATCTCATCGTGATCTTCATCCTCTCTTGACCTAAACAACATCTCCTTGTGTCGTCTTGCGTCACGGTTTCTCCAAAAGTAACAAACCCTATATATTGGTGATGATACCAAAATACCGCTTCTCGATCCTTCCCCGAAGACCGAGTCTGATCATTGTGAAACAATCCCATGCTTCGACATGTGTAGGTTGATCAATCACACTCTTCATGGCGACAAGTATCTCACATCCGGACCATCGGAATCACCATGACATTTTCAACGACCCCCGTGCCACTTGATGAAACCCGTTGCACTAAACCCTCATTCAACCATTGTTATCCATCTTGCATCATACTTGAGTCTAATGACATCACTCGACATTCTTGATCGTTTTGGACCTTGGCTCTCCTAGCCTAGCCCCGACCATCCTCATTTTTTGCCGTCGTTGACTCCAAGTCACATGCACAACAATAGATCAAGAAATCGAATCTAGGCACAAATTCTTTACAGCTTAACACACGTTAGTCAGAATATGCATCATGCAACACTTATGCACTGAAACTCGTGACTTTAGTCAAACCCACAAAATTCATCATTTTCCCAGCGCATGAAACAACACTAGCATTAGGACTTAGGGAATTTTCCTAAGTCTCAGCTTGCATTCTCTTTGAAAAATTCAACCTATTTCTAGTTTTTCTCAAAACTCCATTTTCAATCAAGCCTAGTGCAAACACATCCTATCACCTTCACGCACTTGTAATTTTTTATTGTCTCTAAAAATTCACTTTTTCACCTTTTGGTCGGTCAGACCGCTACATGTGGTCGGTCTGACCGACGTGCCCAAGGCCGGTCTAACCGCAAGGCCAATGTCGGCCAGTCCACTGGCACTGGCCGGTCCGACCACCCCCATGGTTGGTCTGACCGTCTATGCCTTGACAACAGCCTAAAATTCCTAAAAATGAGGATTTCTCCAAATGCCTCCATATTATTGCCAATTGTTCAACACACTAATATTAGGATCATCTAGCCATGATATCCACAATCTCTCCCTTGATGAACACATTGGTAATTTCCTAAAAATGCAAATTGAGGTTGTTTTGAATATCTCTTGCTCGTTTCGCGCAAAGACACATCTTGATCCATAAGTAAGAAAAGGCCACGAAAATGATCAAGTTAGCTTGAGGAATGCATAAGCAATTTACTAGAGGCAATAGAGTGCATGAAAGCTCCAATTCCAGAGATGACACAAAAAAAATTCACTCAAAATTAATATGAAAAAATAATTGTTCGATTTGAAATTTGATCATTGTGAGGTTTCAAGGATTGCAATTCAAGTTAAGAAATGAACATTGCGATCATAAGAATGCATATGAGATCCCCCCCCCACTCACCAAAATCTACCAATTTTTGGATTTTTCCATCTTCTCCCCCCCTTTCTTGCAATTTCTCCCAATTTCCCCATTATCATTTTTGGTCATATCTTCTCCATCTTTGACAATAGTGTCATCAAGGAATCACGCATTACTCTCATCCAAAGATTTCAGTTCTAAGATGCACGAAAGAAGTATAAGGAGCATGCATGAAATGCAATAGAGTGACTTATTTTTTGGATTTTCAATTTTTTTAGGAACAGGAAGCTTTGGAGATTAACAAATATGAATAAACTAGCACTTCTAAATTGCACAAGACATATCAAGTATAAAAAACCATCAATGTAATATCTAACACATATATAACCAAGCTAAGCAAGATAGCGTAGGATGAAGCGGTCAAATTGATTCCAAGTTATGCAAAGCTTCACAATTAGTAAGTTAACTAAAGGTATTCAAATATGAGTCAAGCCATGTCAAAAAGTATATGTGAGACCAAGAAGCTACAATTGAACATTATACTGGTTATACTTTCCAAAGTGAACCATTTTGCCCAAATACCTCAAGCACCTATGCTTCTACAAAGAATATGACACTTCACATTTAGATATCACATGTTGAAGTTGTGTTAAAGATCTATCTTAGTAGAGCAAGTCCTGAACTAGGAGCCATCCACAACTGCCCCTAAGCTTCAACTGGACGGCAAATCTTGAGATTCATGTCTAAACTCAAATGACAAGCAGTCCTTGTGAGATCATTTAGATCATCAAACTATCTCTATATTCATGTCAAAGTACAATAACACACAGTCTCGTGAGAATAGTTTGGCACAAAATTAAGCTAAGATGAGAAGCAAAATGCTCACTACACTTGATTTACAATTTGCACAAAATTATCTCCATGAGACGGTTTTCTAGAATACGTTTTCTCGGTTAGGGTGGCGGGTTTCCGGATTAGAAAGGCATAAAGGTTTGAAATATTTCTGGATTTGGCCAAAGCTAAAATTTGAAGCAAACTTAAACAAACTCATTTTTTTTGTCATTTCAAATAATCTTTACTTTCAAGACAAAAATTGCTATGAAATCCTTCACTACATTCTTGCTCGTCTAGTTAGTCAACGAGATAGAGAATTTGTGTTTCATCTCTTGTGATACATTTGGAAAGCTAAGAATGGTCTTATATCCAACAAGAAAGATAGAAGTATTTAAAGTATACCTATGATGTTAAGGTCTCTCACACCTCTACCACTTACTTCAATAAGATGGATAATTGTATCATCTCTCCAAACAGTCAATGGCAGTTTGATTTCTCCTTACTAACAATCACCCTAACATCTCTAACAATTATGTCTTCATGGATGCCCCAAGATCTAAAAATGGCGCCTTTTGGCATAGGCATCACTGTTCACTACCAGAAATCGTTAATTTCCCGAGTGCCCAAATCACTCTGAAAAATACCAAAGACGCTCGGGGTACTAATTCCCGAAGGTCGGCCATCGGGAAAAATCACTCCGGATAGTTTAGTCGGGTAAAAACTAGTTTCCCGGGAGTTACACTCGGGAGAAATAACTTTCCCGGGTGTTCGGATTTACACTCGAAAAACATCCAACACTTAGGAGAATAGTTGGCACAACGGGTTGAACCACCGCAACGGAATACTTTCCCGAGTGCATGTCAACCAAGGACACTCGGCAATAGTTGGTTGTTCCCGAGTGTATGTCAACTAAGGACACTCGGAAAATTACAGAATACTTTCCTGAGTGTATATCAGCCAATGACACTCAGGGATAGTTGGTTTTTCTCGAGTGTATGTCAACCAAGCATACTCGGAAATACCCGAACAACATATGCATCGATTTTGTACGTACAATATGTTTCATGTTGAACCACGCTAACAGAAAACTCAGCAATCAAATAGACCATACATTCCACAACAAGAAAAATACAACCAATTAGCCACAAATCATTACATATATAGATTCGACAAGATTGACATAATGTTCGAGTTCACAATACAACATTCACATATATACCCCTCACACTTAGTACACACATTTAGATTTCAGACTAAATACAGTCTGCTATGATGAGCCGATATACATCCATGGGGTAGACAACCCCACCCAAAAGATATTTTATTTCAATCTTTGAAGCCAACAACTCGTTGGCATCAATAGGATTGCCCCTTCTGTGTTATTTATAAAAGTTCTTACTCGCTATAAAATCAAAAGAATTATGCCATCCGTTTTCTTAGTTCTGCAGCGGTATTTACATCATATGTATCCCCGGACAGCTAACAATTATCAACACATTGAATAAAGACTCGTTAGTGCAGTTCAGATCCTTCGTCAGTTCTTTAGAATCTTTCAGAAGTGGAACACATTGAAGTACTGCTATCAACACAAAAAGAACTTTTAACAACTATACATTTTTAAACAATATAATCATATGAACCATAGAGTATGAATATTACACAGCTCGGTCAAGAAAGTTGTAACTCACAGCTGTATATATATTTGTTGAGATAATGAAGGACAAAAGGAGCATCTCTTCTATGAATCTATAGACTTCTACAATAGGATCCTAAGCCCGTCAAACATAAAAATTAGCATAGAGAAAATAGGACAACAAATAATTATAGAAACACTTAATGAGCAAAAAAGAATGGTTTGGAAGCGAAGACAAGCAAATGGCAGGGAAAAAGGAAATCTTGTAACAAGCAGCAGTTAAAGAAGAAGAAGCTATCAGATTCAGAAAGATACGTATACAAAGTTACAAATGGAGAAGTACAATTTATCATTTTATCTCTTTTCTATGAATAGGATAAAGCCATATTATAATAATTTATAAGCACTAGAAAGTTTTGCTTTAGTTCGATTTTGAGTAGCACGCTTACTTTAATTTCAAAAAAGAATTAGCTCTTTTGTACTTTTTTTTGTCCATGCCAATCTAGTTTATCCACCTCTCCACACAATGTAGGATCGCGGGAAGGCTACGATAGCACATAAAAATTATACCGCGCAACCAAGGAACCTTCGCTAGTAATAGATCACGAGATTACCATTAGACGTGCCGACTCATAGCGAAAGTAGAGTCGATGTAGCGAGTTAATGCAGTAGTGGTCGTACTTATTGTAACATCCCAAATATGGGTTTGTGTTTCAAATGTAAGAAAATCAGAAGAAATTAAAACTTTTCTTGCATCTTGAAGACTTGGCTATTTTTGGTAATTCTTTTCAAAAGAATTATGGAAAATCCAATTTAAATTATCTGTTGACTCTAATCAAAAACCCTCCTTGGCAAAGGTCTTTTGCCAAACCTTTGGAAATCTTTTACCTGAGTTCTAGGGAGGCTTGGCAACACCTCTGAATTATCTCATGATTTTTAGAAATTATTTGATAATTTTGGAGGCAAGTCAAACTGGTCAAACCCTATTTTCCCCTCTTCTGGAATTTCTGGAGAATAATTCAGTTCATGAAAATCTCTGGAAATTTTATGGGAGGTTCCTCCTTCTGCCAGCAAGCTCCAGTTAAAATTTCATAAATTTTGGAGTTTGTTTGCTACCCCAATTAATTCCTCAAAAATCAGTTATTCAAATTCAAACCCTAACCGGTTTTCACTTCCTCGGGTTCGGATCGGACTCGGGCTCAAGCCACTTGATTTGGTTCGATTAACTAAACGCACCGCTCGGTCGTTCGGGCGAAGTGTGGTGAATCGTTGGATCGGCATCGAACGCCCACGTTCGCGAGAACGTTCGACCATCCGAGCGCGCCGATCCATTTGAACCGCTGATTCTAAATCGAGGGTCCACAATCGCGTGAACGTTCGGACTATCCAACACCTCGCGCAACGTGAACCGTAGGATTCAAATCAACGCCCGAGATCAGCGCGATCGAATCGTTATAATCAACCCGTTCTAATTCACCGTCCGATTAAATCCAACGGCCGCCCTTTCGTCCTCCTCCTCGCGGCGCTACCGGTCAACAAATGGCTAGTGAAAATTGCGGGCGTGGCGTCGGTCATCTCTACTTTCGACCAACGGCTCTCGATTAATGAGCACCTTTGTCATCGTCGCCTCCATAGTCATCGTCTCCATCGCTTTTACACGCCTCGTCGCTCTCGGCCGACCTCGACAAATCTGGCGCCATTTTTCTTACCGTTGCTCCTCTTGCTCCTTCGGCTATAAAACTCTACCGAGGCTTCCTTAGCTTCTTTCGACACACTTGAGCTCCAAAGCCACTTTGCTAGTGCATTGCTCGAGCTCCATTTCAAAAATTTGTTCTCGGTGCGCCATTGCGCCATTGCCGAGCTTCAAAGTTTGCAGTGAAAGTGGTGCTCCGGTCTTTCTCACTCAAATTCCTCGCTGCCTTAGCTTCCTCTCCTCTCTGTGAGCAATAGCCCTCACTCAATTTTTCGTTTGCTTGCAGAGAGCAGATCAATTTCGGTTTTCCCCCAATTCGGCCGAAAACTTTCAATTTCGTCTCCAGCTCGGGTAAGTCCTCCATTTGCCAATTCATCGCTTCAGTAGCTTCATAGCAGTTCATAGATACTCTAGCAACCTCTATTTTCCCTTCGGTAGCTCTTCTCTGCGTTGTCGTCACTTTCAGTAGTTGCGCCGCCGCCCCTCACTGTTGCGCCGCCGCTCTGGTCCGCCATCCGAGCTATGGTTGGTGCCAGAGTGTGCGCATCGTTATTGTGCATCTTTTGGTAGTCTTTGATTGCTCTGCCTTAGCTCGATTCGCCGGCAAGTCGCCGGTGACGACCTCTCTTCCCCGTCGTTTTGTCGGATGAAAACAGGGACGAGTTTTTGAACGTGAATCGATGTGGACCGTCGATCCTTAGATCTACGGCCCAGGATCGCGCGAAAGTTTGAATTAATCGCACGCCCTAATCAGTGGACCGTTGGATCCAAGATCAACGGTCCCGATTCGAGTGAACGTTCGGACCGTCCGAAAGGTTCGATCCGTGTGGACCGTTGGATCCAAGATCAACGGCTCCTATGCGTGTGAACGTTCGGACCGCCCGAACGTCCTGATCCACGTGAACCGTTGGATCCAGATCCAACGGTGAACGTTTACGGTTTGTGAGCGCGCTGCAAGTCGGTAATGGGGGACGCGACCGTTGGATCCAAGATCAACGATCCAAGTTCGTCCACGTCGATTCTCATTTCTGTTTTTCCCGAAAGGATTTATTTATCAACTGAAAAATGTGATAACTTGTAAAATGCATATCTAATTCATTTTAAATCATTTTCGGTTGATTCAAATTTTGTTGGTTATGTTTTCAACTGAACTTTAATCTAAAAATGTTTCCAACCCCAAAGATAGCTCAGAAATTTTTGCTAATGAATAGTGGCATTTTGATTTATAAAAGCTGAGCAAAATTGTTTTGGTCATATCTTTGGCATTAAGAATCCAAATCAATTGGTTCTTATTGCTTTAGTTCCTAAAAATCATGCTCTTTCTACTGTAAAAATTTGAGAGCTTTTTGTTGAAGTTGGCTGTTGGATCTTTTCGGTTTCTTTTGCCTTATTGGTTCTTTTTGGTTCTTTCGATAGGATCCAAGAGCACATTAACACCGAGAGTGATCCCCAAAGAACAGAGCAACTTCAATCGAACAAGCGGTTTGATCATGTTAATCCCATTATTTTTCAAGTCTAATATATTGATTTCAACTTGTATGTATGCATTGCTATTTTGTGTTGAATTATGGTTAGTATCCTATAGTTGCATAATCTGTAGGAATTGTTTACCCTCTACTACCTTGAGCCTAGGTTATTTGTTTGTGATTTGAGTTCGATGGATGAGCTCTTGTCACTTAGTAGATTACGATTTGAAATTGCTTATAAATGCTTAGTTTCTAGTAATGGGCGATCATCGATTGTAGTCGATGATCTTGAGCACACATCTTATTATTCTTCCATTATGTCCAGCACTTGGTGCTTTGTTAATTTTACAAATCAAAAACTGAAAATGAAAACTGATTTGGACTTGGGCATAATGGTATGTTGGTGTGGTGTTTTTAGGTTGTAATCGAATGGTGCCCAAGTCATCAGGACCGAACATCTTGTTACACTAAACCAAGCATTATTGCGTACTAACCACATGAGGGATATATGGGACCCTCTTGACTTAGTACTTTAGGCGTGTGTTATCTCCAGTCGCAGGAGGAAAAGTTTTGTGTGTGTGCTTGTGTAAAACAGTGTGTGTTCTTGTGTTTGTGTTGGGTGTGCGGTGGTGGGGATTGCCGGGAAGGTTCTCCACCTCGAGGGGCGTCATGATTGTCCAAGACTTTACCCGTGACGGGTAGTTGTCCGAGGTCAGGCCACGACCCGACACAACGTATATGTTTCTATCCATACAGGCGACTCGGTTAATACATAATATTGGAAACGTCTCGTAGGACTTAGCCGTGCCGGCATACCAAAGGTAGTGTGCTTAATCAGTGGCAAAATGCGGTCCGACATGTGGGTAAGTTGGTACACCTGCAGGATAAAACTATTCGAATAGCCTCGTCCTAGGTTATGGACACGCTTGGGAGGTCTTCCAAGAGTTAGACTACAACATTTGTTTTAAAATTAAAACTTGACATGGTTGGTATGAATGGGTAATTCATACTATTGTTGTGGTGACTATTGGGTTAGTCACTTCCAGGTTGTTGTTGTCTTTCTATCTACTGTTATTATTATTGTTCTCTCGGTTATTTGAACATTAAAAACAGATTTGTCAAATTGCTTTCAATCTATTACATTATTGCAAATAGAAACTTGCTTTATGCTAAAATGAACCACACAGCCTCCACTTCAATGAGCTTGCATGTAGTATAAGTACAGTGTTTGTTATTCCACATGTAAGTCTTGCAGTACATTCAAAGTACTCACCGCTTTTGCCTACCGCTTTTGTTTGCAGGGAGGAAGGTGAGTCCCAAGGGCCTCACTTTTGTGAGATGTCTTTGTGGATTCGACGACTAGCTTGGCGGTCCTGGCTTGCCTTGTGGGTTAAAGGCACACCGATTGGCTCTTTTGTTTATGGCCATCTTATGACACTTTTGCTTCATTGTTAAACTTTTCTATGTATATGTCGTTTGGTAGTTGGCCTCTTCTTTTGTAATAACTATCTTTTATTTATGCTATCTTCTCGTTGTTGCTTTGCTTCGGTTCTATGTGGATGAATGGAATTGATGCATGAGCTTTGTAAAGAGGTGTGTATCTTGCGCATTCAGGAAGTATACATGTCTCGAGTCTCGGCTTATCTGATTTGTGATGCTAGGGCCGAATGGATGGCTAAGCATTACAAGCCCGATAAACCGGGGTCTCACACTTATCGCGCGTCTTCTCCTCCTGCTCCGATGATCGTGACGAGTTGCGGATCGTTCTAGTGCTAATGCTTCACAACAACACCTCCAAAGTATCGACACGTACGGGGTAGGGACACCACGCGTTGGAGTGCTAGCACCGGCGGCATGGTTGAGGAAGGCGTGACTATTAGGGTTTTGAGAATTATTCAAAAGGATTACTGCACCCCTTGCCATCGCCCCTCTATTTATAGGTATCCATAATGGGTCTCGAACTTGAGGTCCATTAGGAACTCGTGGCCTATAAGAATTTGGATCATTGTACAAATCAAATCTGTAGGATCGTTAATGACAATCAGATGGGAGTGAATGATTGTAATTAATAGTAGTCTCAATTGACGGCTCCGGTTTCCAATAAAACAACAAAGATTAATCGCTAACAATGAAAACCAGTCAAGCAAATCTCTCTTCTCAGTTCGCATGCAATCAATTAGGAAACTGATATTTAAAATCTAGCATTTGATAAAGCACAAATTATAGGAATCCTAATTCGTACACGAATTGACCCGATCTTTCGCGATGTAAAGGAATAGCAGCATGCACCAACAAAAAAGAGAAATCAATGTGTAGCAATGTAACCATCAATCCGTAGCATGACCAATCACATCAGCAAAAAGTTCTCACAGCCACCATCTCCTTGGAGCACTACACGGGAAAACAGTGAATCAAAACCTGGGCAACCCAGCCCTTTTTCTGCCGCTGCCCTCCTCTGATCAAAGCTGCGCCCCGTAGATGCAGATGACACACGCGCAAAAAGCTTCCAGCCGCCACTGCTCAAATCTTCGCGTCGCATGCACAGCCGCACTACCCAAAATCGATCGCCGCCGCCGCTGTCTACAGCCCCTTTATTTTTCCTCGTCAACTCGGTTTCTCCGTGTCTTTTATACCCGTAAAGCCTCTCAACCCTAATCACCTAAAAACAGCCTAATTACTTTTCAAGCATAAGTTCTTTCTAATTCGATCGACATAAGTTCACACATCACGACATATCTTAAATAATATTTGTAAATAACATTATCAATTATTCATCAGCTAAAATATTTTAGACCTAACCACATGGTTTAACAAAATCATTGCCCTTTAAGTGTGTGACCATATAAGTTCACGTGTATCAGTTGTGACTTGAAAACTCTTTTCCGACCATAAGCCGTCAGCAGTACCTAGCAACACATAACGATTCCCGAACACACATAGAATATATCGGATGAACCTTAATGCAATATGATCTAAGACCTGATCCTTATCACTTACGACCAGCTCGCACTTAGTCACGATCAATCTATACTTAGTTACGACTAGTTTATAACTCCTTACGACCAGTTGGTGATTACGTTCGACCAGTCTACGACCAGCTTCGACCAGTCTGTGACCAGTCTATATCTCTATACGACCAGCTCGTATATGGTCGAACCGAACGACCTGTTTGTGTATTCTCCATTTACCTCACGATATCTGGTTGAACTCCAAGTGAGATAATTTGTCATCCATGGACTGTTCAATACTTTCTCAATCAAGTGTCAAATAACTTCATGTGGTCGACACTTCGATCACTAGTGGTATGGCCGTGCACTTTCCTTATCCGACCACAACGAGGAGCCCGGAGACATCTCTCTTGTTATGTTAGGAGGGACAAATCTCATATCCGACCAGTCACATTCATTTGTATGTTTCATGGCATACCTGAAAACAACCTTTATAACTACCAAGTTATGAGTAACATTTGGAAACCCCTAAGAGTATTGTTACACATGTAGGAAACCATGCTGATCTCACGTTTAAGGATTATACATCATCATTACTTGAGACCAACTAATGACACATAGAATAATAACAGTCTCAATAGTGTCTCAAGGTGGGTCTTATCCAACACTATTTTCTCTAACATGTGTCCATATTATTGGTTTGATATCTCCATATCTATGACATGTGAAACATAGTCATCAACCAATACATATGCTAGTCTATTCATATGTGTCCTCATATGTTTCCGACTAGGGAATGTTTAAGAATAATTATCGTAGAAATACAAAGTTTCACAATCAAATCACATACTAGATAATAAATATTAACGATATTATTCCAGTAACAAGATAATATAACAAAATGTAAGCATCTCTATGATTGCCTCTATGGTATATTTCCAACACACACCCCTTCTTTTATTGTAATTTAGGGACAGAAGGAGTATGTTAGAAGCTAAAATTAGACCAATCACCTATATATTACACTTAACAACTGTAACAGAAGCAGCAAGAACATTAATACATGTAGATTAATATAAAGGGCACACTGAATGCAGACACCCAACTTCTAAAGAAATGGTTTCCAACTTTTCGTTACAAATATTATATAGTAGGCTAGTAGCCCTTCCAAGATAAAAAGTCATGTAACATACTAACATGAACTGTATGTATTTCAATAGTTTAAACACAAGTTCATGTAACATGAAGTCGTTGTATTTCAAGAGGTAATGCATAACTTAAATCTTAGCAGCCTCAGCCTTCAAGAATGGTACTAATGCACACTATGAAGTCTGAACAGTGGAACAACAAATCAAGATTGTCACTGAACAAATATATATTTTCTTTGCAAAACTCCAAACAGCTACAACTAACAACCAAAGATGCAAAACTCCAGAGTGAAAGATACTTGTCATGATATATAGAACTTTATGTCATTCATATCGCATGTGAATAGTTTGGCCAGTAATAGACTACAGTAAGAATGAGGAAATTACATATAGATAAATAGGTATAGCAAGAGTCATATACAAAAAAGCTTCAGAGATAAAATTTGCTAACCTCTTATTCAGTAGCCATTTTAACACAAGTTTCAATTCTCTCAAGTTGCCCATTCACCCAAATAGAAAATACCATGCATTTACTTTCAACTGAGAAAACAAAAGTAGAGAATTAGCATGAACAACACAACAATGAGCCCTAACACATACAAAACTATATATTTTTTGCTGAGCAGTATACAATGGATGCTCAAATGGCAAATAATTACATGAAAATATCATGTCTAGGTGAACACTCTAGTAAATGTGCGGCTACTGTTTTGCACTTTTGTGAGTGTTCGTACTTGAGGAAGATAGAGCTGACTGATAAGGAGCTAGCTTTGTCGAGATATGTTGTCCAAACCATTGTCTCCCTACAATGTAAGCCACCACGGACATTATGTCTTCGCTCCAAAGCATCACCGTAAGATCGAGGAGACCGACTAGAGGGGGTGAATAGGCGGTTTTAAAAATTCTTTCAACTAAAACCAATTAATAATGCAGAAGCTAATAACAAATTGATTTTGCACAATTAAAACCTAAATTAACTAGGATCCACTAAGTGCACCAACAATATGAATACAATTAAATGAGAGCAATCATACAAAGATATATAACCAATTAAAGTAAGAATGTAAATTGCTCAAAGTAAAGCACAAGCAAACCAAGATGACACAATTATGTTTTAACGTGGTGTTCGGAGACTTGCCGGTCTCCCCTAATACACGTTGAGGTAAGCCCAACCGCGTTGGACCGGCTCCACTAATTAAGCCAACACCTCTGAGGTAAGTCCAACCACTTAGACCGGTTCCAACACGAACCAACACTTCACTCTACTAGGGTTGCTCTTCCTCCACTCCGAAGATGGTGAGCACCAAACCACTCACAACCACACCGGGCCTTCTGACAATCTTCTTGAGAAGATCACTGGTCACGACGCCTCCACACCGTCTAGGTGTCGGTAAACACCAAGAGTAACAAAACTCAACTTTCACTTGAACTAATCAAGTGTCAACACTCAAGTGGATACACAATCCACTACCTAAGGCAACACATGCACTTAATAATGCATCAGCTGTAAGATCGAGGAGGCCGACTAGAGGGGGGTGAATAGGCGGTTTTAAAAAAAACAGCTAAAACCAATTAATAATGCAGAAGCTAATAACAAATTGGTTTTGCACAATTAAAACCTACATCAACTAGGCTCCACTAAGTGCACCAACAATATAAATACAATTGAATGAGAGCAATCATACAAAGATATATAAGCAATTAAAGTAAGAATGTAAATTGCTCAAAGTAAAGCACAAGAAAACCAAGATTACACAATTATGTTTTACCGTGGTGTTCGGAGACTTGCCGGTCTCCCCTGATCTACGTTGAGGTAAACCCAACCGCGTTGGACCGACTCCACTAATTAAGCCAACACCTCCGAGGTAAGTCCAACCACTTGAACCGGTTCCAACACGAACCAACACCACATTCCACTAGGGTTGCTCTTCCTCCACTCTGAAGATGGTGAGCACCAAACCACTCACAACCACACCGGGCCTTCTGACAATCTTCTTGAGAAGATCACCGGTCACGACGCCTCCACACCGTCTAGGTGTCGGCAAACACCAAGAGTAACGAGACTCAACTTTCACTTGAACTAATCAAGTGTCAACACTCAAGTGGATACACAATCCACTACCTAAGGCAACACATGCACTTAGGGTTTGCTCTCCAAGCTCAATAAGTGCAACACATGCACAAAAGAGATGAGAGACATACTTTTAGCTCAAGGAATGAATATATGCACCAGCAACAACAACTCCCAACCGACCAAGGTGAGTATTTATAGCCCACACACAAAAACTAGCCATTGGGGTAAAGATTCCCTCGAATCTGACAAGGGCCTGTCTGACCGCAAACTAATGGCCGGTCGGACAGCCCATGCGCTAACGGCTATAAAACTAGACATTGGACTCACGGTCGTTCGGACCGCCAACTAATGGCCGGTCTGATCGCCGCAATATCGGTCAGGCAGCCCGAGGAAAATCAGCACAATCTGAAATGACGCTTCTCTGGAAAAATCGTACCGCGAGAACTCCGGTACTTCCGCTCTCCGGTAGTACCATTTGTTTAACGGCGGTACTACCGCACAGAGAATTTGCACACAAGGCCACCGGTCTGACCGCCCAACACATGGCGGTTCGACCGGTTTGGCACCGGTCAGACCGGTCCATACCAGCGGTCTAACCGTCAGACCACAGAGGCCAAACACTTTGACTTCGCTCAAATGGCAAAACACATTCGCCCATTTGAGTGTAATTTCAACAAGGTTTGAAGATGATATTCTCAACAAGTTGCAAAACACAGTTGCCAACTTTTAGAATACTCACCACAATGAATAAGGTACATGGACTTACACCATTTGCAAAACACATTTGCAAACTTAAATCACATGCTACAAGAAATCAAGCATGAGCATCAACTATTTGTAAAACACATTCATAAATAATAGCATCATGCCACAAGGTAAAGGTGCATGGGCTTCAACCATTTGTAAAACACATTTGTAAATTATAATCATGTGCTACAAGGATTAAATGCATGAGCATCAATCATTTGCAAATCACATTTGTAAATAATAGCTCCATGCATAGATGAGCTAGAGCAAACACAATGAGCTATCAACACATGACTAACTCATGCTACTAGTCAAGACCCCTCTTAATAGTACGGCAACCTATACTAGCAATCCAGTCTTCCAACCAAACACCAAGACCGGTAAAATACTAGGAATACATCCTTAGCCCTAGTTAGTCATACATTTGCCTTGCATCTTTTTGAAGCTTGATGACGCACATCAACACTTCAAGTCCGGGTCCTTGACTTTGACAATCATCAACACATAATGATCTTCTTCACTTCGGGATCTTTTCTTGAACATTATCAACACATAATGATTTCTTCATCCCGAGTCTTGACATGCATCAACACATGATGCATTCTTTCACTTGACCTCCATCAACGCATGATGGGTCTTCTCTTGACTTGATGTGCATCAACACATGATTCATCATTTACTCCAAGCTTTGATATGCATCGACACATGATGCATTCTTCATTAGACCTCTATCAACACATGATGGGTCTACTCTTTAAACATCATCGACACATGATGATTCCCATTTCTTCAAGCTCTTCATATGCATCAACACATGATGCATCTTTCACTTACACCTTGACTTGATGACAATCAACTCATGATGTCATCACAAGTCTTCATCACCCTGGAACATAACCTATACATCAACACATGTGCTATCATGTTACATCATACCATTAACTTATAATGGCGGGATAACATACTTTAATCTTTCTCTATTTGGTAATTAATGATAACCACTTCAATTGCACATAAATTGAATGTAGATAAAAGTAGCACTACATGAGTATATATGAACTACACAAGTTTTATATACTCCAACATGAGTATACCAGAACTACACAAGTTCTATATAATCACAACACGAGTATACAAAAACTACACAAGTTTTATATACTCAAAACATAAGTATACACAAACTACACAAGTTTTGTATACTCAAACGGATATGTTTCAAAGTAAAGATCCCAAATATATATGGAAAACATAATATGGATCAATACTAATGAAACCATAAAATATAGCATGAACTCCTCGTAAATGTGTGCATACACAAATTTGTAATAGAAACATATGCACATATTCAAGTTCAACTTATAGTGGGATTCAATCTATATTTTGGATTCGAGAAATGCAACAATATATAAGAATATAAGTTGAATGCATACCTCGTTGAATTTCACCTTTATATCCAAATGAGACTACACACTAGATATAACAATAAAATGTTAATCTCACAATTAAATTTGTCATGAATCACCAAAACACTCCATTAACTTATAATGGCGGGTCTAGATCCTTCATCAGCTGCTGGAAATACAGAAACCACATCCTCCGTAAGATGCTCAGCATGCTCAAGAAATGGTGCAGACATGGGTTTCCAATATAGTAAACTAAAAAAACTAATGGTCTGACCAGAACAAACTAGTTACAATTAATAGTATAAATATCTTGGGCCAAAAAGTATACACAAAAATTTGGGCAGAGATACAAAACACAATCATATAAACCATAACACATACAGTAATTAGGCTTGGGTATGTTCTAATAAATCTAACTAAGATCATATCACAAATTCTTAGACATAAAGAAGACAATTCAATAATCAAACACCTATAACTGCAAAGAATCTTGCCAGCATTGGCAATAATATGTATGACGTTTTCCTAACAGTCAAGGTGATCAAATACAACACAATGAAACTTCAAAATCAATGCACATGTACACTAAAATTGATAAAGGTTCAAGGTTTCACATATAAGCAAGCATGAGTGTGCAAATGATCTTATATCAATCTCATGGTAAAATGGGGGGGGGGTATCAGGTAAGAAATAGAACCCATCAATATTAAAGCTATACTACCAAAAGAATAATTGCAGATGCAAAGATGGTCACCTTCACAAAGCACTTTTTACAGAAGTGATGTAACGATCAATCTGATCTCGATCAGGTGACTCCATTGCCTTATGTACAAAGATTTTTTTTTGTTTTCTACATTCTGCAGTGGTTTGGTGGTTGTATTTCTAAATTCCTACTATATACTGCACACAGGGAAGAAATGGTGGATTAGAAGAAAGTATGTGCTCCAATTTATGCACAGGTGGGATAAAATATGAAACATACAAGAGCCTAGCAAGAATAAGAGACGATCATAAGCTATGAACATGTCATGCGTAAGATTATCAAATAAACATGCAACTAGGTGAAGATTTTATATAGTAAAATTGGGAAGATCGTATCAAAATGTCCATATGTGATGCAATTTGGCATCCATGGCCATTTAGTAGAATGATTAGTAAAGTAAGACATGCGCCACTTATTATGAAAGTTTTAAATGACCGATTAAAATAATTTCTACTCTGCCAAAGGGCAGGCAAACTTTTCAGCAAAACAAAAGGTACATAAAGAAACCATAAGTATAAATCAACTCACCACATAAGGGTAATCAAGGCTATCGTGAAAAAGCCGAATGGCATCTCCAAGGTCAAGTGGTTCACCTACATCATCAAAGCATTATCATAATACTTATGAGAAGACAAAGTGCCATACTACAATAAAGTTACAACTACTTCACCTTTTTTAGCACCCTAAACATTATTTACATCCTTACGCGAGAAAATTACACTATATTAACATGGCCAAGGCATGAACGGATAGCTTGGAACTTTCACAGCTCATAGCATCAGAAATCATGACCAATTGAGATCACTGCAACACGAATTTAACCTCGAACGCAAACAAGACTAGCATGAGGCAATCCATTGACCACAGCTCACACGATTCGGTGCATCCTAAAGCAGCTCATCCACCCAATCCAATCTAACACGACGAAATGGAACAACATAATGGCACAACGGCCCCTGCCGGATTTGACCTCGCCCTAACCACCCCCATCAATCCAACTCCTCCAAAAGTAAAAGAAAACAAAAATTACCACCCAACATCATACACGGGGTCAATAAATAAAATCATGAATCAAGGAGGGCCTCAGAAGAGCTCACCTTCCCTTGCTCCTTGAGCTTTGTGAATTTTCCTGAGATGGTGCGTTGGTCGGGGCCCACGGCGGCAGCCACCACCGCCCTGACGGCGACCATGGGCGTGCCCCCTTGGAACGACACAATCCTCACAATAAGACCTACGTGCAACAAGTAACCAACACCAGGAAAATAATCAAAACTTAAATCAGATAACCAAAGTATCGAAAGGGGAAGCAGGGGGAATCAAGTCTAGTGGAGGAGCGTTGAGTCAGGAAGCGGCCGGCGGCCGGGCGCGGTGCAGGGCCGGGATCGAGCCACACAGGTGAGCCGTGACACAGGCGCGAGCAGACCAGGTAGGGAGGCGAGTGTGGGCCAAGAGGCACAGGGGGGAGCCGAGCGGCGGCGCCATGGAGGGCCGACGGAGTGGGAGCACTGGCAGCAGGGGCCGGGCCAGAGAGAGAGAGAGGGAGATCCAGTGGGGTGGCGCCGAGCAGGCATGGGAGAGCGGCCGAGTCAGGAAGGAACCGGGGAGGCGCGGTGATGAGGACATCCCTCCTTCGGATACACGCACGACACAAGATCCTCCAGATCTGGGTGCTGAACTACACGGTCCTATGACAAGAGCTAGAGCACGTCACTTAATCGATCAGGTAAAGTCGTTTCTAGGGCTGAGTATATTATTTGAGAACTCTATGATGCTGCCTAATGGAGATAATTTACTTGTACTCAGGAATCTAGGACTACGACCAGTTCAAGAAGGTCTACGACCACTGCAAGAAGATCTACGACCACTACAAGAAGACCTACGACTAGTTGATTCGATTGGAGCAATCTCGACCGTAAAAGCGAGCACGAGACTCGTTGGACACAATCTACGACCAAAGATAGCATGGACTCCTCAAGACCACCCTAGGATCACCCTACGACCGGATCTTCGACCGAAATACGCAACACAAGGTGTCACGTCACCGCTTTGGAAACTAATAAGACTTTGTAAACGTAACGAGGTCGGAGTCCGTGTTGTGTACGCTTCATCCCACTACCGCACAACCCTAGGTCGACCTCCTCACGCTCCCTTATATATATACATGAGCGCCATAGTTTAGAGGTGGGTTTTTCTTAGATTATTCGCCAATTACGCTTCGCGATTATCGGTTTGAGGAACCCCACTTGTAAACTTCATCCATATCCGCAATACAATTGATTGCATCTACCTTGTTCTTGTGAGTTGCTTCGATTGCTTGCGGAACATTAACCTTCGTGGTAAGGTCGATCACGTGCAAGTGTGGTCGATAACGACAGCGTCAAGGTGTAGCGAATTGCGAGGTGACGATCCGCTGGTCTAAGCCTCAAAGCGCCAACATCCTTACGATTTAACCAAATCGAACCTATCGGAAGATCGGGCGCGTGACTCATCAAGTGGTATCGAGCAAAGGTTGCCCGTTAGGTAATTTTGTTTATCCCCTTTTGTTAGTTGTGTTCCCTCACCTAGAGTCCAGAAAAACTGCCCTACAAAAAGTTTTAGATTGTAATTATTCCGCTGTCCAAACCACTTTGTGCCTTTCGCAATTTTGTTTTCAGTTTTCGTATTGTTGAGTTTGAGTCCATCGTCGGTGTCTTTGTTGCTGGTTTAGAGTAGCATTCTTGGTCTCTAGTCAGCACCGTTGCTCGCCGTGCCACCATCCATCCTGGACGCACGACCTCCTTTTTTCGAGCGACACCCATTCGACCACCCGCTCGGGGTTTACCATCTGGTCGAAATCGAACATCTACTCGGATCCGACCACCTCTTCGAGCAACACCCATTCTACCATCCACTCAGGAACTACCACCTGATCGGATTCGATCCCCTGGTCGGATTCCGTAGCCGCAACAGAACTAGCCCAAGTTCAGAGAGAGGGAGAGAGAGTATCTTTTAATTACCTATTTACCCCTGCTCTCTGAAAAAAGTTTGTGACCCAATCACCTCATCGGATCCAGAAAAGGTAACAGAAGAATTTTTGGCTTGGGTCACGTTTGCAAAAAAAAAAAGAGAAAGCAAAAAATGCAAAAGAAAAGAGAAGAAGCAAAAAAAAGTGCAAAAGAAAAGAGAAGAAGCAAAAAAGTGCAAAAGAAAAGAAGAAGAATCAATTCGACCACCCCGAGTTGGTCTACGACCAGTTCCAGCCTTGCATCCTTTGGACTCCTTTGTATCGAGTCCTTGTTTCGATTAGTATTGTGCTAGGGCTAGGGGCACTTTTAGACCAAATGATCGTGATTTAGCATCGTGGGCTTTGGTTCAGCTTTGCTAACCTGATTTCATTATTACTATTCCTTGCTACTAAACATTGCATGTCCGAGCTCCACATACTTTCGACCCTCTGATTGGATCTTCGCATTCGCCTCCGCCGTGATCGTACATCCCACCTTCGCCGATTAGACCACCTGCTGCAATTTGGTAAGAAACTCATAAGAGCTTGGTAAGACGCTTGAGAGTGTGTGATTCCACCCTCCGACCACCTAATAGTGATAGGGATAATACCTTTGTGTTGTCTTTTGTCTCCTACTAACCATGTCAGGTGAAGGATTGGATGCGCAAGAGTGTGTTTTGAGGAAGAGCTCATGACGCTATTGGATGAATAACGACTACCATTAATGAGGACATCGACGGAAGCTTCAAGCTACCACGATCACATTACAACGCCAATCAACGATAGTATTGCGCGCCACTACACGCCTCGAAAGAATGGTGAACCGACCACCAAACGTTGGTCGTGTGGAACCTCGTGCAGCCCATGACCATGAGTTTGATAATGATAATGAGATGCACGACCACGACGCCTTTGATGCACGACAACGGAACCGACCGAACTTCAACCGTCAAGGTATGAGAGGTAATAATGTTCTACAACATGATGCACGTGTTAATGATGATCCATATGCTAAAGTTAAGTTCTCTATACCATCTTTTGCGGTGCTTATGATGTGAAATATATCTAGATTGGGAGATGACTGAGAATGTAAATTGAATGCTCACTTAGTTCCCGGTGCATAGAGTTAGGCAAGCCACAAGTGAATTTAAAAACTTTGCCATCATTTGGTGGAATAGGGTATGCACCAAGGATTAGCGCCTACTACGTGGGATGGTTTAAAGGTTGCTATGCGTAACAGATTTGTCCCACCTTCTTTTAAACGTGATTTGCGTAATAAATTGCAGCGCTTAAACCAAGGTAATAGATCCGTAGAAGAATATTATCGAGCTACAAATTAGCATGTTGCGTTATGATATTATTGAGGATGAAGAAGTCGTAATGTCACGTTTTTATGGAGGATTAAGACGTGAAATTCAGGACATAGTGGATTACAAAGAATACGATAGCGTCCCTAGATTGTTCCAACTTGCATGTTTGGCAGAAAAGGAATTGCAGGGACGACAACAGAGGCCAAGGAACAACTTTGGGAGTATGTCTACACCACGACCAAAGCTGTGGCAAGCTAAAAGCAAATTTCACCTTCACCTACACGGTCTGCCGCCCTCCACGAGTAGGGCGCGTTCAACAGCACCTCCGACCACATCACATGCACCCGAGGTAAGTAAAGTTACTAGTGTGCAGGCACCAGCCAAGAGTTCTTCGTCGGTTGCTTCCACTGGTCGTACCACTGGGATTGTGTGCCACCGTTGCAAGGGAATGGGGCACGTCATGAGGGACTGCCCCAGTCAGCGAGCATACCTTGCCACCAAAGACGGTGGTTATGTAAGTACTAGTGATATTGAGGACGAATATGTACTTGCAGCTAACATTGCAGGTGGAGGAGATGAGATAGACAGTGATGCTGATGATGTAGAGGAACAAGTAGCTGCTGTTGACACCGAGTATCATGTGAGCCTTGTTGCGCAACGAGTGCTGAGCGCACAAGTGGAGAGAGCGGAGCAAAATCAACGGCACAACTTGTTTCAGACCAGATTTCTCGTGAAGGACAGAGCCTGCAGAGTCATCATTGATGGAGGGAGCTGCAACAACCTTGCAAGCTCCGAGATGGTCGAGAAGCTTGGCTTGACCACACAACCACACCCACGTCCCTACTACATCCAATGGTTCAATTCGTGTGGTAAATTAAAGGTACACAAAGTTGTGAAAGTGCAATTTTTAGCAGGTAATTACAAAGATAGTTCTGACTTTGATATCGTGCCTATGCAAGCATGCTCTTTGTTGCTCGGTAGACCTTGGATATATGACAATGATGTTTTGCACCATGGTAGAGCTAATACCTACTCATTTTCACATAAGGGTAAGAAGATTAAGTTGTTGCCTTTGACACCAGCTGAGATTCTGAAAGATGAAGAAGAGCGCGCTAAAAATGAAAGAAACACCGATAAGCATGATTCGAAAATCGCAAGTAGCAAACGTATTTTCCCACCCAAAAGGGAGAAAGTGGCGTCTAGTCCTAAGTCCGAGGGAATTAAATTGAAGGGATGTGTTATGATTGCCACTAAATCTGAACTTGCCGAATTTGTAATAATGAGTTGTCATGCTATGCTTTGATATGCAAAAATACCTTATATTCGCTTGAGGACATAGCTAGCTCTTTGCCTCCTGCTGCTGCTAACCTTTGCGGGAGTATGTGGATGTATTTCAACCGAGGTACCCGGGATTACCACCTATTCGAGGAATTGAGCATCAAATTGATTTGTTCCTGAGAGCGACTTTGCCAAACCGTGCGCATATAGGACCAATCCAGAGGAGACTAAGGAAATTCAATGACAAGTCCAAGATCTTTTGGACCGTGGTACGTAAGAGAAAGCCTTAGCCCTTGTGTTGTTCCAGTTCTTTTGGTTCCTAAGAAAGACGGTAGTTGGCGATGTGTGTTGATTGCAGAGCCATTAATAACATTACTATAAGGTATCGTCATCCTATCCCAAGGCTAGACGACATGCTAGATGAATTGAGTGGTTCTATTATTTTCACAAAGATTGACTTGCGAGTGGTTACCACCAGATTAGAATGAAATTAGGAGATGAATGGAAAACCGCTTTTAAAACTAAGTTTGGATTATATGAGTGGTTAGTGATGCCTTCGGTCTAACTAATGCACCTAGTACTTTTATGCGCTTGATGAACGAGGTTTTACGCCCTTTCATTGGAAAATTTGTGGTGGTTTACTTCGATGATATCTTGATTTATAGCAAGTCACATGAGCAACACTTAAATCATATACGTGCTGTTTTTAATGCTTTGAGAGACGCACGTTTGTTTGTTAACCTCGAGACGTGCACCTTTTGCACCGATCGAGTTGCATTTCTTGGTTATGTTGTGACACCACGTGGCATTGAGGTGGATGAGACAAAGATTGTAGCCATCCAAAGTCGGCCGACGCCTACCATCTTGTGTCACAAGTGCGGAGCTTCCACGGCCTTGTTGGCTTCTATCGGCGCTTTGTGCGGGATTTCAACACCATTGCCGCACCATTGAATGAATTGACAAAGAAAGGAGTGTCTTTCCAATAGGGACCTGCACAAGAGAAGGCATTCAACTTGTTGAAAGAGAAGCTCACCCAAGCACCCCTACTCCAACTCCCTGATTTTGGTAAGACTTTTGAAATTGAATGTGATGCCAGTGGGATTGGGATAGGTGGTGTATTGATTCAAGAAGGTAAACCAGTTGCATATTTCAAATGAAAAACTAAATGGGCCTAGTTTGAATTATTCCACCTATGATAAGGAATTGTATGCTTTAGTTCGAGTGCTTCAAACTTGGCAAAGATTATCTATGGCCCAAAGAATTTGTTATACATTCGGATCATGAATCGCTAAAACATATTAGAAGTCAAGCTAAACTGAATAAACGACATGTTAACTGGGTAGAATTTATTGAGTCATTCCCATATGTTATAAAGCATAAGAAAGGTAAGGATAATGTGATTGCTGATGCGCTCTCTAGACGTTATACCATGTTATCTTAACTTGACCATAAAATTTTTGGTTTGGAGGCCATTAAGAGTTTATATGTCACTGATTTGGACTTTAAGGAAGTGCTTGAACATTGTAAAGGTGGAAAGACATGGAATAACTATGTGCTGAATGATGGTTTGGTCTATCGTGCTAACAAGTTATGCGTTCCAGCTAGCTCTGTTCGTCTTTTGTTGTTACAGGAGCCACATGGAGGAGGTTTGATGGTGCATTTTGGAGCAAAGAAGACAGAAGATGTGCTGGCTACCCACTTCTTTTGGCCAAAGATGAGGCGTGATGTCGAGCGCTACGTAGCTCGCTGCACTACATGCAACAAAGCTAAGTCCCGTCTCCTTCCACATGGACTTTATATGCCTCTTCCTATTCCTAGCGCCCCTTGGGAGGATATTTCTATGGATTTTATTTTAGGATTGCCTACGACAAAGTGGGGGAGAGATAATATATTTGTAGTAGTGGATCGATTTTCTAAAATGGCACATTTTATATATTGTCACAAGAGCGATGATGCTACAAACATAGCTGATTTGTTTTTTAGGGAAATCATTCGCTTACATGGAGTGCCCAATACTATTGTCTCGGATCGTGATGCGAAGTTTTTGAGCCACTTCTGGAGATCACTTTGGAATAAATTGGGGACAAAGCTGCTGTTCTCTACTACATGCCATTCCCAAACTGATGGACAAACGGAGGTTGTCAACCGCACGTTATCCACTATGTTGCGGGCTATTTTGAAGAAAAACTTGAAGATGTGGGAAGATTGTTTACCGCATGTTGAGTTTGCTTACAATAGGTCAGTACACTCCACCACCAAGGTAAGTCCATTTCAGGTAGTGTATGGTTTTAACCCCCGTGCTCCTATTGATTTACTACCTCTACCGACCTCTGAAAAAATTAATCTAGATGCTAAGAAGCGTGCTGCATTTATTCTCAAGTTGCATGAAACCACTAAAGAGAATATAGAGCATATGACTGAAAGGTATAAGGTTGCTGGAAGTAAAGGTAGGAAAGTTGTAAAATTTGAACCAGGTGATTTAGTTTGGGTTCATTTGAGAAAGGATAGGTTTCCGGAATTAAGAAAATCAAAGTTGATGCCTAGAGTCAAGGACCGCTTAAGATAATTAAGAACATAAATGATAATGCATATCAATTAGAATTACCTGCAGATTTTGGGGTTAGCCCCACATTTAACATTTCAGATTTGAAACCATACGTGGGAGAAGAAGATGAGCTTGAGTCGAGGACGACTCCAATTCAAGAGGGGGAGTATGATGAGGACATCCCTCCTTCGGATACAGGCACGACACAAGACCCTCCAGATCTGGGTCCGAACTACACATCCTATGACAAGAGCTAGAACACGTCACTTAATCGATCAGGTAAAGTCGTTTCTAGGGCTGAGTGTATTATTTGAGAACTCTATGATGCTGCCTAATGGAGATGATTTACTTGTACTCAAGAATCTAGGACTACGACCAGTTCAAGAAGGTCTACGACCACTACAAGAAGATCTACGACCACTACAAGAAGACCTACGACTAGTTGATTCGATTGGAGCAATCTACGACCAGAAAAGCGAGCACAGTACTCGTTGGACACAATCTACGACCAAAGATAGCATGGACTCCTCAAGACCACCCTAGGACCAGTCCTACGACCAGATCTTCGACCAGAAATACGCAACACAAGGTGCTGCGTCACCGTTTTGGAAACTAATAAGACTTTGTAAACGTAACGAGGTCGGAGTCCAGGTTGTGTACGCTTCATCCCATGGCCGCACAACCCTAGGTCGACCTCCTCACGCTCCCTTATATATATCGAGCGCCATAGTTTAGAGGTGGGTTTTCTTAGATTATTCGCCAATTGCGCTTTCGATTATCGGTTTGAGGAACCCCACTTGTAAACTTCATCCATATCCGCAATACAATTCAGATTGCATCTACCTTGTTCTTGTGAGTTGCTTCGATTGCTTGCAGGAACATTAACCTTCGTGGTAAGGTCGATCACGTGCAAGCGTGGTCGATAACGACAGGCGTGCGGGTGTAGCGAATTGCGAGGTGACGATCTGTTGGTCGGAAGCCTCAAAGCGTCAACGTCCTCACGATGAACCAAATCGAACCTATCGGAAGATCGGGCCGCCGTGACTCATCACGCGGTGCTGGAGGGAGTGGCGCAGCGAGAGGGAACATCAGAGGGGAGGGGAGAACTCCATGGGGGATTGGGGATAAATCGAGTGGGCCGACGCGAAGCGAAAAAAGAGCGCAGTCGAGGGAAAAAAAGAGCGCGACAGGGGGGAGGCGCAACAAGCTCCCGAGTGTATACAAAACATATGCACTTGGGACTCTATTTAACCCCGTTCAGACCACGATGATATCCCATTTATTGCTGTCTCTCGTCTTCATTTCCCGAGTGTATTATAAATACTCGGGAAAATGATTTCTACCAAGTGTTTTCATGCTGACACTCGGTAAACATATAGGCACTCTAAAATAAATTTAGCTGTAGTGGCTTGTATATGCGATCCTCCTTTTGAATGCAGGTTACAGGTCCAGGCTCAAGGATCACAGCCGCCCTCGGAAGCAGTGGCAAAGCTTCATCCAAATTATAGAGGGAGCAAGCTCCTTAAGTGGATTACGAAGTGAATAGCAAAGAGATGATATAAAGGTATGTACAATGGTACAGACAGCTACTGTCTATAGCAATTTTTCATATCATATGTAGACAATACTAAAGACAGCTCATACAATGAGTTATGGTGGTACAGTAGGCTACAACATTGCAGACAACACATATCTTTTAATGCTTTCCTTGGTTCTGATTATATAGTCGGCTACAGAATTGTAGACATCATATTTCTCTATCTTTATTCTTTTTCATCAACGTCAGCTTAAATTCTACGTGACAGAGACTATAGACAGCTGATATAAGCCTATTGTATATGACCTAAGTAGTACATCTCATCATTGAGATTAGGAAAACCACATGAGGTGCCACTGCTTGGAAGCTGAAGCCCATGCTCTCCTGATTGCAGTTACAATAGTTATTCAACTTCACCTGTCCACAGTTTCCTTTCTTTCTTGACTGTCAGGTACTTGCTCGAGCCCTTTCATCAGGGGACCTGCTTTCCAAGCCAGGGCATTGGACCATCAGACCAATCTTGTTACGGATTAAGGAGAGATGCCAATCCATGCGTGCTGAATTCACCTATATTATCAGTAGGAAAAACAACCGAGAAGCTGATCAATTAGCTACCGACACTTCATCACAGCACTCAAAAGAATCTATGGAGCTTTTACCCTTCAAAGAGAGTGAGAGAGAGCGAAATCGAATCCCTATCATAATCGTCATCATCCACTAATTAATAAGAGGCAGCAAAAACAAACCAATAATAGTTAGTGATTCTATACATTTAAAACAGTAACATTCTGTTTTCAGACTACAAAAACATTGACCAGCAATAGCCAGTACAACCTCCTCGTATATGGAGCTGTATTTAATAGTAAGAATAATTGGTTTTATAGTATCGAAAGGTATATATTTTATAAAAAATATTATCAAAAGATTTTTGTTCAGTTTTTTACCACTAAAACTTTATTCTGTCTGATTTGTTATTATGCCGTTCATTCTTGACTGTTTTGGTATTAGTAACTCATTGCATCCCTACTAACGTCAAAACGGTCGAGAATAGACGAATTGTTAAAAAACCGAACGGAACAAACTTCCAATGATAAAAAAAACTGAATGTAAATATTTTGGTGTTATTTTTCTAAGAGGTGTATTTTCCGTTTATAGTAAAACTATAATACACTGGCAGGCGGCCCCGCTACCTTCTCCACTTCCTCTAGCATATTCCGAACCTCTGCTTCATCGATCGAACCGTGTGGGTGTGTCTACTTCCTCCTGCTCCGCCTCCGCGTCGGCGTGGCGGTGATGGGCATCAGGTCGCCGGAGATGGCGGCCGTAGCGGCTTTGCTGGTGATGGCAGCTCTCGCTGGGGTGGCGGCCGGCGGCGACATCGTCCACCAGGACGACGAGGCTCCCAAGATCCCCGGCTGCTCCAACGACTTCGTCCTGGTACGCGCGGACTTCATCTCGCATGCCTCGTATGTTCGGGGGGTACTAATCTTGCTGTTTCCAGCTGATCGGTTGATTCGACTTTCGGTTCCGAGCTGCATGTGATGGGAGCGTTTCGATTTGGGTGCCTCGGACTAAGCTAGGGTTTGGACTTTGGAGTTGTCGATTTGAGAGCTCGGGGGGGGGGGGATCCTCGGGTTACTACGGGTGTTTGATTTGTGGATTTGGGGTGTTTAGCGACGTAACTTGCTGCGATTAATAGGTCATTAGGTTGCGGTGTTGCTTGGAGTCTGGAGAATACTAGCCTGCTTTGTTTGGAGCTCATCGGCCTATTTTTGGGGCAGGCAGGCTGCAGAGTGCGACCTGCTTGGAGGCTTTTTGTTTGGATGTTTGTTTGTATCGTAAGCTGAGGAGCTCCCATTACTAATTTGCTTGAACTATTGTGTTATTTGTGCCATTCAATTAGGGATTGTAGTTGATTAAATTTTCTTTGAGGTGATACAGAGTTCCATAAGGGTTTTCCGGAGGCTAATTGTCGATATAGTTTGGAGAAATAGTGGGTTTTAGAACTTGGTTAGTCTTAGTGCAGGGAATTATGGTTCTTACATTGCATGACCTGTTGCCTAATTCCTGTTACTTGCTCGAGGATTAGAATCTAGCTTTATTTTCAGCTGATTGAACCAGTCTAAAGGATTCTGGAATTCTCCTACTGAGGATATTTTCTAGATATGCTGGCATGTGATATGAAGATGCCCCAACTTGTAGCATCATAACGATATATTAAGGACTTGGAACCATGTAGGGACTGCTATGACCTCCCCAAAGATTTTGATCCATGGTCAATTGGTCATTTCGGACTGCAATCCTATTTGTTGCTATGAGTGCTTTGATATATTCCGTACAAGCAATCCGCTCGAACATATTAATTGTCCACTATCTAGCTATCCTTTCTTTGTTTCAATCTAATCAGCGATTATACTAAGCTGTTGATCACGGGCTCCACCTACGCTTGTATTCCCACATCTGAGCCCCATTATATCTAGCTAATAAATATGGTTCCCAGGACCTGTTGCGGTTACCTGGATGAAGGTGGTTATTTGTTTGTTAAATAGGCAGTTGGTGTGATGTAGGACCACAACTCAAGGTCATTACACTTGAAGTTTGGTTAGTATCAGCACTTTGTATTTGGTACTTAATGCCTTACAATGCTACTTTATTTATTAGAGTTATGCAGCCCATCTTTTACTTTTATTATCTGCATTCACATTTTGTTTCCTCACTTTGTTATAAGGTAAAACTGCAAACTTGGGTCAATAATAGAGAGAATGATGAGTTTGTCGGTGTTGGTGCTCGGTTTGGCCCCAAGATAGAGTCAAAGGAAAAGCATGCCAACCAGACAAGTCTATCATTAGCAGATCCTTTTGATTGTTGTACCCTTCCCAGAGAAAAGGTTATCTTTCTCAAATCATGGTTTAGCTGCTTGCGATTTTTCGGCTGTCCTACATTCCTACGCACTGATTGATTGCTCCTTTATCTAGGTTGCTGGTGATGTTTTGTTAGTGCAAAGGGGAAACTGTAAGTTCACTAGAAAAGCTAAGTTTGCCGAAGCTGCTGGTGCTTCTGCTATTATAATCATCAATCATCTCCATGGTATGCCTTATATATGAAATTCCTTGTAAAATTCTACATACAATGTTTTCCGCTTATGACCTGTGTTGGAGTACTATGTAATTAGCAGATGAAGATGATAGAATACGGGGAATGGGATCAGCAAAGTAATTTGTCTTACCATGCATATACTAATTTTCACCACTATAACATTTTTTTGTTTACCCTTATAATCTTACTGAAGCCCTTTGCTGTTTAGGCTGTTCTTCTCTAAGATCCATAACTTTCTTTTGCAAGATTAGGGCCCTGAGGTCCCTCATCATACATAGGCAGATCAAGCATCTATGCTTGCCAAGTTGCCATGAGTGCTCTTGGAAACACCCATTATTTTAGCAAATGTTTAATGTGTGAATTTAAGAAACTACTTATGTTCTTTTGTCGTTGAAAGGTTCATCTCTAAGCATTAGAACTAAATAATTTTGTTCCTACGCTCCATCTTGTTTGATGTGTTGCCTCTGACCATGATATTGGACATTTATTTTTCATAGGTGCATTATTCACATTTAGCAGTACACATATTTGCGTATATAGATGAGCAAAGCTTATGGTTGATGACTTGTATTTCGTGACTCATATATTTGGTGTTGACACATGTCATGCATCTGCTTGCAGAGCTATACAAGATGGTCTGTGATGGAAATGAAACAGATCTAGATATAAATATACCTGCAGTTCTTCTGCCAAAAGATGCTGGCTCCGCTTTACAGGGACTTCTCGCACGTGGTAAAGGTAAATATTTAAGTCTTTCATTATCTGGAATCTTGTGCCATGTCCTGTGAACGTGAGGGTGCTTATCTTTATTGTCTTATTTTTATGTTTGTGTTAACTGAAAGTTGGGTAGTTATTTTACAATAAGATAGCTAACAGATATACATTTCTTGCTTTCAATTTCTCAGTTTCGGTGCGGCTATACTCTCCAGATCGTCCTCTGGTTGATACGGCAGAGGTGTTTCTATGGCTTATGGCTGTTGGTACCGTTCTTTGCGCAGCATACTGGTCAGCATGGAGTGCTCGAGAAGCAGTTATTGAACAAGAGAAGCTCCTGAAGGTTCTGAACAAAACTTATGTGTTTTATCATTTGTCTATTTGAAAAGAGGAGCTAACATACACAATACTTATATAGGATGGACATGAAAGTTCACTGAACATGGAGACTGGGGGTTCTAGTGGTATGATAGATATCAACATGACATCAGCAATACTATTTGTTGTGATCGCATCATGTTTCTTGATAATGCTCTACAAGCTGATGTCTCACTGGTTTGTGGAGCTTCTGGTGGTTATCTTTTGCATCGGTGGTGTAGAGGTGCGCACGATTTTATCCTTTTCTTTCCTGTTATTATAGTTTCTTAACTGTGTCTGAATGCCATAAGATTACAAATTTTTGATACTGCTTAATCAGTAAAATAGAATAGTGTTTATGTGCTCTCCCAAAAAATAATTTGCACAAATCGTGAAGCGATACAATGTGGGGTAGAGTAGTACCGGATGGTTGCAAACCAGGCTCTTAAAACTTGCTTTAAAAATTCACCTTTTCATTTATTTTTTTGGAGAGCATTGAAGCACTTCCATTTTTATCTGTAATTTTTAATTTTATGAAAGAATTGTCTCAAACTGAGCAAAGACTTCCATTTTTATCTGTAATTTTTAATTTTATGAAAGAATTGTCTCAAACTGAGCAAAGAACTTTATAGTAGCTGTTGAATGACCAAGCATGGTTATGTGTATCTAGTAGAAGGAATCAACATCGATTCTGTTGGTTGATAGTCAAACTACTATTCATTTTAGTATGCCGTTCTTCCATCATGACATGTTCTGTTTTACTTGTTTATGCAGGGTCTGCAAACATGCTTGGTTTCTTTATTGTCAAGGTACATTTGTGGCTCTGTAAGATTTTATTTATATTTTCTGGGTTAAGATGCACACTGTAGGCACTTCGCAGCTGTCACTTTAATATGTGACTTTACGGCCATGGCCAATCTTTAAAAAAAACGTTACTGACCGGAAGTCGTGGGATCTTTCAGATGGTTTAAACCTGCTGCGGAATCTTTTGTGAAAGTGCCATTTTTTGGAGCAGTTTCGTATCTTACATTGGCAGTTTGCCCATTTTGCATTGTATCTGCTGTTATATGGGCTGTTTATCGCCGGATGCCCTATGCTTGGATTGGGCAAGATATTCTTGTAAGTACAGTTTTGTTTTCGATGCCCTCCGTTGGGATTATTCTCTGTTGATTAATATTGTGCTTTGTACCTTCAGGGTATTGCACTGATTGTTACTGTGATCCAAATTGTTAGGATACCTAACCTCAAGGTAATTCTACTCTTTGGTTTATGCTTTCCATTTAGTGAAGGACTTTGATGCCAATTATTTACTTGTTCGACATGGTCAGGTGGGGTCTGTTCTTCTCAGTTGTGCCTTCTTGTATGACATCTTCTGGGTTTTTATCTCCAAGATGTGGTTTCATGAGAGTGTGATGATTGTGGTAAGTACAAATGACTATTGTGATGCTCTGCTTTTGCCATTTGCTAAACATTCTAGTTATGCGCGCGCTCTGGTCACAGGTTGCACGTGGTGATAAAACTGACGAAGATGGTGTGCCCATGCTGTTAAAGATCCCACGAATGTTTGATCCATGGGGCGGATACAGCATCATAGGCTTTGGTGATATCCTTCTTCCTGGACTGTTGATTGCTTTTGCGCTGAGGTTAGTGTGCTAAATCTGGGCCATTCATTCGTCTCTCTATAGCCATTAGCCAATAGCTATGGGTATGTCTGATGTGAATTTCATAATTATAAGCTGCATAACAACAATCAGCATTAGTTTCTTCCAATTCCGTCTGCCGGATAATTACCTGTGTAGCAGTTGCTTTGAACTTGCAGTATGTTTGATACAGGTGGTTGTTGAGTTCTCCACTTAATATTTCCCTCCCTCTCTCTTTAGGTATGATTGGGCTGCGAAGAAGACCTTACAATCTGGTTACTTTTTGTGGTCAATGGTTGCATATGGTTCTGGTAAGACATCACTGCTTCCATCGCAACTATGCATTTGCCACTTTTTTTTAAAGCACAGTTTGCCAACATATTCAGCTTAAACTAAAATGTCCTATCTTATGTGGAATAATGTGATACCTGCATCCTTTTACCACATCCACCTTGGTTTGATCTACTGTATTTTTGCCCTCTTTTAGGTCTTCTGATCACGTATGTCGCCTTAAATCTTATGGATGGTCATGGGCAACCAGCTCTTCTTTACATTGTGCCTTTCACGCTTGGTAAGTAACGCCTTGTGCCTGATGATGAGGTTCGTAGCTTGAGATTTTTTGTGCTTGTGTTTTAACAAACCACCGTACTACTGCAGGCACCTTCTTAGCACTCGGCAGGAAACGGGGTGAACTCAGGAACCTGTGGACAAGAGGACAGCCTGAGAGAGTCTGCACACATGTGCACATGCAACCTTCCCCAAACCCGAAGGACTCCACTTGTGATGTAAGCTCGTGAAAAACAGGCTAACCGTACAAGCCTGGCCTTGGAGAGCTTCACTGATACCCCCTAATGATATGTAAATTGTATATGGTCACGGTATTGTATCATAGTGCTTTCTTTTTCTGGAGGCAGAAGCGCGACTCCACTGATTTGTAATGTGCTTACCGCCACTAATTAGGCTCCAATGTTGTAGTGCTTGTTGTATTGCGTAATATGTTGTCATCACTAGCTGTCCATCCATTGTATAGTATAACCAGTTATATAGCTTTGTCGTTGCATAAAAGATGAGGGGAGCTTAGGATTTTAGCGCTCTATTTTCCAACCATAAACGTATGTATCTGTTCCATAGATCAACATAACTCTTTCAGTATACTGGTTCTACAATTCTGTAACTGCCTTATTCCCTGCTCTTATTTCTGGTTTTACTATTCTGATTATATAACGTGTCACACACGTATACTACCTGTGTTCCTGTTCGTATGATTGTTGAATGTTGGAAGAAAAATTATGAACACGAGAGGCAATTCTGGTTGTTTTTTTTTCTGGAACATTCTATCTCATACCAGGTGTGGACACGTGGCAAGAGCCTACTGGTTTTGTCGGTGTAGGTGTTGCATCAGTGCATCGTCATCGATGTGCTATTTATTATTCATGGATTCCATTCCAGGCAGCAGACGGTAGGGGGGAGAGAGAGTTTTGTGATTTCTTTTTGGTGCAGGTGAGGTCGGAGTTGCGGGGTGGTGCGGTGTGTGGCCAGCGTTGAAGCTGCGGCTGCCGTCCCACGCCACGCCACGCCGTCGCTGTCCTTGTCCAAGCTCCCTTTGCTGTTTTTCTGTTGGTGATTAGCCACTGCGCCTGGATTCCACCATATATCCGACTGGCCTTGTTACCCTAGTGACCGTTGAATCGCGGAAGGTTATTATCGTCAGACAACAAACCTAATGGATGTATTAACGTAAATTTTCCTATTCTGTCTCGGCGAGATGGTTGGGCTGTGGGTATTATTGATTGATCAAGGAAGGGATTAGGATGATGATGCAGGTTGAGGTTCCAAACCGGGCACCCTGTCCGTGCCTCTCAACTTGCACAGAAAAGGGCGCTGCTTTCCAGGACCTGCCCGCCTCAGCCTCGTAACAAACCATTTTATTTATACAAGAGAATGGAACCCTACTAATCCTATCTTATCATCATCTTAACTATTTATTATCATCATTTTATAATCCCAATTTCCTCGTGTGCCACCTATGGATATGGACCTCTTGTACTGCAGATGAGGTGACACTGACAGAGCCAGATGGTATCGAGTAAAGAAACAAGCAAGCAATTGATAAGAGTAAGAGATGAGCATATTAATTAATACTCCTGTCCTGCTGCTATCATCCACCAATTAGCAAGACAAATCCCTATCATCTTCCATCCACTGATTAAGAAAAGGCTGCAGAAACAGACCGGAAAAAAGGCCGAAGAGCAATAAGGCAAGGCTAGGCAAGGCTGGCTATAAGAAGCGGTCGATCGAAAGCCACTCCCTCTCAGTCTCAGTCTCAGTCTCAGGCTCACAGCCGTCTCCGCTCTCTCTAGTAAACAGCAGGTCAAAGAGGAGAAGCTCTAAGAGAATCAAAGGCAAAAGAAAAATGGAGGGCAAGGAGGAGGACGTCCGCCTGGGGGCCAACCGCTACTCGGAGCGCCAGCCGATCGGCACGGCGGCGCAGGGCGGCGACGAGGAGAAGGACTACAAGGAGCCACCGCCCGCGCCGCTGTTCGAGGCCGAGGAGCTTACGTCGTGGTCCTTGTACCGCGCCGGCATCGCCGAGTTCCTGGCCACTTTCCTCTTCCTCTACATCAGCGTCCTGACGGTGATGGGCGTCAACAACTCCACCAGCAAGTGCGGCACCGTCGGCATCCAGGGCATCGCCTGGGCGTTCGGCGGCATGATCTTCGTGCTCGTCTACTGCACCGCCGGCATCTCCGGCGGCCACATCAACCCGGCCGTCACCTTCGGGCTCTTCCTGGCGCGGAAGCTGTCCCTCACCCGGGCGCTCTTATACATGGTGATGCAGTGCCTGGGCGCCATCTGCGGCGCCGGCGTCGTCAAGGGGTTCCAGCAGACGCTCTACACGGGCACCGGCGGCGGCGCCAACGCCGTCAACCCGGGCTACACCAAGGGCGACGGCCTCGGCGCGGAGATCGTCGGCACCTTCGTGCTCGTCTACACCGTCTTCTCCGCCACCGACGCCAAGCGCAACGCCAGAGACTCGCACGTGCCCGTAAGTAGCTTAATTAGCAGCGCGTGCATGGGTCGATGGTTGATGCCATAAGCGAATCGTGCATGCTTGCAGATCCTTGCTCCTCTCCCGATTGGGTTCGCGGTGTTCCTGGTGCACCTGGCCACCATCCCCATCACCGGCACCGGCATCAACCCCGCCCGCTCCCTCGGCGCCGCCATCATCTACAACAGGAGCCACGCATGGAACGACCACGTAAGAATTCTTCGACTGCTAGAATTAATTCTTGTTCATCTTCTTGACTACACCATCGTCACTTCATTTTAATTTTGGGGGGAAAACAGTGGATTTTCTGGGTGGGGCCGTTCATCGGAGCAGCTCTGGCCGCCATCTACCACGTGGTGGTGATCAGGGCCATCCCCTTCAGGAGCCGCGACTAAGCTCAAATCATTCCCTCGACGCGAGTCCTGCTCCTAGTGCTCTCTCTAATAAACCGTATTAATTGTGTGGTGATCGATCGATGTTCTTCACCTGCTGCCTGTAATTATCTATCGTCGTGTTCGTGTTCGTGTTCGTGTTCGTGCTCGTGCCGTGCGTGCGTGTGTGACGCGGAGGGCTGTATGTGCTTCTTGATTGCGCCTTCAGCTATCTAAAATGTGCATTTGCAGTTGTGAATTTCAGTACCTTGTTTTCCTCCCCTTTCTCCTGTGTCCTGTGTGATGAAGTACGTACGTAATTTAAGCGTGCAAGATCAGTGTAAATTAATCATGCACCCCAATGTCATGCTGTTGCAATTACAGTCGAGTGTGAAACTAGAACTCCATCGTCAGGAACAGGAATAATAATAATAAATAAATAAAAACCTATTCTATCGTAGCAAAATTGACTGCCTGTTCCTATGTACGCTGCTGAACTGAACTGAATCGTCTTAAGCATCTTTGAGGTGAGGTATGGGCATTTCTTGGATCACTATCCGTTGGTGATCTTTTAGCCAGCTAATTATCACTTGCCTTATTCCAAGCTATCATATCGTATCGTAACGTATCGTATCTCGGATGTGAAAAACGGTGCAGCACCTGCATTACCTCCTATCATTTCTGTTGGAATTGCAACTTGTATATTCAGAAGGTCAATGAGCCGGTATATATACACGAGTAAAGATTACAGATAAGAAAACCAAAATAAATCTAGAGTCATACTCTAACACAAATATATCTCTAACTATATCTCTAACACCCCCATTCAAACTCATAGTGGAACAACAACACTGAGTTTGGAGAGGTAGAAGCCGTGCTGTGCTCGAGTCTGGGCCTTCGTGAAGAAATCCGCTATCTGAAGCTCTGAAAGCACATACTGAAGAGCAATCACCTGATCATGCACACAAGACCTCATGAAGGAAGTATCAAAACTAATATGCTTAGTGAGCTCATGCTTCACTGGGTCACGGGCAATACTGATAGCACCTGTACTGTCTAACAAGAGAGGAGTCAGTGTAGTAACAGAAACACCAAAATCCTCAAGTAACCACCGTAGCCAAGTAATCTCTGCTGTTAAGAGAGCCATAGCTCGCAACTCGATCTCTGACTCGAACGGGACACTGCAGCTATTTCTTCGCCTTCCGTGCAATAAGCGAACCACCAAGAAAAACACGAAGGCGAGATAGACCGCGATCGAGGGATCGGCCCAAGTAGCATCCGAATAAGCTGAAGGTCGTAGAACGAGCCGGAGCGTGGAAAGAAGAGACGGCGAGAGATAGTCCCATGAAGGTATCGCAGAACTCAAGAAGGTGGTCAGAGTGGACTGAGAGGGGCGAGAAACAAACCGACTCGTAATGTGAATCGGATAAGTGATATCCGGACGAGTAAATGAAGGTAGACAAGACTCCCAACAAGATGGCGATAGCGAAGTCGGATCGTAAAGAGGCTCGCCATCGAGGGTCGGAGGTGAACATTGAGCTCCATAGGAGTCTCAACAGACGCCGATCAGGTGAGGAGGCGCGATCAAGAAGATCCTGAATATACTTCTCTTGGGACATAAAGAAACCATCCGGAGTGGAAGTAACCTCAATCCCAAGGAAGTAACGAAGAGGACCAAGATCCGACATAAGGAACGCTCACTAAGACGAGCCTTGACAAAGGCAATGTACTCGAGTCATCTCCGTAATTATCATATCATCAACATACAGAAGAAGAAGAGTCCGACCACGAGACGGTGTGGACAAAGAGCGCAGAATCATGATCACTTGCTGAAAAGCCAACAAAGAAGTGACTACAGAGGAGAAGCGCCAAACCGTGCACGAGGGGGCTTGCTTAAGGCCATAGAGAGCGACGAAGACGATAGACCATGCCATCAGGAATAGAATACCCAGGTGGCGGATGCATGTAGACCTCCTCACGCAACTCGCCATTAAGAAAGGCATTCTTGACATCAAGCCGAAAATGCAGACCAAATGGCGAGCAGACGCCACCGAAAGAAGAGTGCGACAAGTGGTCATGTGGGCCACGAGAGCAAAAGTCTCGTCAGAGTCACGACCATGCTCCGCTGGAAGCCACGAGCAACAAGATGCGCCTTATAGCGCTTTAAGAGAGCCATCGAGCGAGTCTTAATCTTATAGACTCACTTACATGTGATGGGACGAGTGAGATGGAAAAGGAACAAGATCCCAAGTACCAAGACGCTGAGGGCAAGAATCTCCTCGGCCATGGCATGCCGCCACTCAGATGAGTAATGAAGATCCCAGAGGGAGGCAAAGCTCACAAGTAGTTGCACCAAAGAAAGGCAAACGGGCAGGGGCCGAATCGATCGGCGATCGCGAGAGCGAAGCGAGGAGAAGACGGCCCATCGGGGAAGATGAAGCATCGAAGAAGATGAAACATCGAGAAGTGGGCTCATCCGAAGATCCTCAATACGAGGTCGACGAGTGTAGTGGGGTCCGAGGAGCCGCAGAGACGGCAAAGGCGCGACAATGGCGGAGAGGCCACAGGAGAAATATGTGGAGACTCAATGGGACGGGTGGACGAGGGCAAGACAGAGATAGGTGTATCTGGAAAAGTCAAAAAGGACAGAGACTCCACAGAGAAAACCGAAGGAGAGACATGACGTGGGTAGAAGGGACGAGACTCGTCGAAAGTTACATCCCGAGAAATCCGCATCCGTTGACCAATAGGATCCCAGCACCGATAGCCCTTGTGCTCGCATCAGATCCCGTAAAGACACACTCACCGGCATCGAGCAGGTCGGTTTGGTGCGTTCTCGAGGCGAGGAGAACGTAGCAAATGCGACCAAATAGAGACGGCGCGAGTAGTCGGAGGGAGACCACGAGACGCCAACGAGGATTGTGCCTCAAGAGCGTAAGAAGGCCGGATGTTGACGAGATAGGTGGCGGTGGAAACAACCTCGGCCCAAAGTGAGGTGGAATAGAGGCGGCAATCATCGTGGCACGAGCCGATTCAAAAGGTGACGATGCTTGCGCCAAGAACACCATTCGAGCATGAGCACCAGACAAGAGAATTGAGCGCGAGTGCCCGCCAAAGAAGGAAATCGCGAGGTGATGAGAGAGGTACTCGCCACAGAGTCGAAGACGAAAAACACGAATAGGAGTCGAGAACTGTGTGCGAACCATGGTGGCAAACTGTTTATAGATGGACAAGACCTCACTATGAGAAGACATGAAATATATCCAAGTGTGGCGAGAGAAATCATCTATAAATATGATATAGTATCGATGACCCCTTTCAAACGAAGGAGCTGACCCCAAACATCGAATGAACAAGATCAAATGACACCGAGACACCGACTCACTATGAGGATAAGGAAGTCAATCTGCTTGCCTAACTTACACCGACAATCTAAAGAGACGCCACCGAGAGAGATCCCGTAAGACCACGACGAACTAAGGATGACAGACGAGATCCACACAGATGACCAAGACGGTGATGCCACTTCAAAAGAGCCTAGACGGAGTAGCCAAGCGAGAGACCAAGCGCGACGGGGCAATGGAAGGAAGGTGAAGCCGGCCAAGCTCCCAGAGACGCCGTGAGTCAAGGCGCCGAGGGCCGAACCAACCGCTTTCTGTGTGGCGGTCCCGAACACAACAAGAGTCGAGTCGAGAATGATCCGATAACCAAGGTCAGAATCGTCCAACAGAAAGAAGTCGCATGGTTAGGCGAGGAACATGAGCAATGTAAGGAACATGAAAAGATGAGTTGCTAAGAGGTCCTCGACTGCAGACGAAAGAGATGTATCATTAGCGGTAGTACACCGATGGGGAATCAAGAGGTGTAACAAAAGATAGAGTGGAAGAATCGAAAGTCATGTGGAAGGATGCTCCGAATCAAGGATCCACGGGAGGTACTGATCGTAGGAGGTGGTTTCTCGGTTCGAAGAGTCGGTCGCAGAACTCGCAGAACTCGCCGAGGAAGAACTCAAGCGCAAGCAGCGATCGTCGAAGTCCGCTATCTCACGCTCGGAGAGAAAACGCGAAGTAGTCGATGCAGACGTTGATGTAGAAGTGCCGTGCAGTGCTAGGAGAAGAACGGCGTGAAATATGCCGCTGCTTTTCTTGTAGCACCGGACTCAATGTGGCCGATCTTGTCGCAAAGAGGAGTAGCGAGGACGACCACCGCCAGATGGAGGGCGACCACCACCACTTGTGGCAGCCACTGGAGGAGGCAGTGTACTGAAGCGTGAAGCAGTCGGTGTAGCAGGTGTACGGGCGGCGAGCACGGAGGGGAGTTGCATCGCATCAAAGACCACTCGGACGAGTCTCCTCTCGCACGTATCTCGGTAGGGCCTCCGAAGAGTGACACGAGGGTGGCGTGCAAGTAGCTGGGCACGCCTCTGCTCGAACTCAGGGCGAAGGCGAGTAAGGAACTCGTAGACACGCTGAAACTCTGTGTCAAGACGGCAACAGCAAAGATGAACAGAACGACACCAAGAGTGCGAAGAGAGTCCAGTTGACGCCAGACTGCATAACTCTGAGCGTAGAAGGCGTCAACATTAGCATCACCCTGCTGAAGAGAGTGCTCCTGACGAACTACTGATAGGTAGAGGGCATCTCCAGAGGGTTCAGAGAGTCGTCGAAGATGAGTCCACATCGAATGTACCAAGAAAATCCCACAATCTCGTAAGAGAACCGAGGTCGACATCGGCGATGAAGACAAAGAAGCACCGAAAGCGCCGTCGTCGCACCACTGAGTGTAGGTAGTCAAGCGATCCATGTAGAAATCCAGAGCCTCTTGATAGGCGAGGCGCTTTCTCATCGATAAGGCCGGCCTTTCAATAGCGACCTTGTCACCGTCGGGGAAGCGCAACGGACGTGAGGCTCGTCGGAGGAGTAGGGCATGGCGCGGTGACATCGCCGAGAGGACGCCCCAGAGACGAAGACCACGCATGTGGATGCGCATGTGAGATACGAAGTCGGTGTAGTTAACACCGTTGAAGATCACCGGGCAGCGAGGGAGGGAAACGGTGCCCATTGGTAGGCGGCGCCGACGGCGCGGCGATTGTTAACGTAGTCTAATAGGCGGCTACCGACGGCGCGCGATTAGACGACGTTTTTTTTTTGGAATCACGGGTCTTTAAAAGACCGGTCGGCCCAGCCGCCCACCGTCCAAAGTGTGTCGACGACGCCAAAAGGGAACTAGGTTCCCCTTGTGTCAGCGGCAGCGGCGGTGTGGCGACGGGCGGCGTCGGCAGGCGGCGTCCGGCGGTGGCTCGGAGGCCGACGGTGAGGCGGCGACGGCGGCGTCGGCAGGAGCGGTAGCGGCGGTGGTGGAGAAGCGGTAGCGGGCGCGTGGCAAAGCCGGGCGATGACCGAGCGGCGCGCAACCGGCGTCGGTCGGGCGACGGTGGCGACCTTGCGGCAGCGGCGGCAACGACCGGAGAGCGGCGCAGTAACTGGCGTCGGGCTGCGTCTCCAACGGCAACTGTAGGCGTCGGGCCGCGCCTCGCAGGGGCAACAACCGAGGGTCGGCGGCGCGTGAGGTCGCGCCCGAGGAGACCGAGGCGGGGCGGCGTTGAGGTGGCGGCGTCGGGCGCCCAATCGGTCGGCGGGATCGCGGCACTCGCGCGGCAATCGAGGAGACCGAGCAGCGGCGACGCAAGCAGGGGGAGGCCGACGGTGGCGGCTAGGGCAGAGGAGGGAGGCCGGCGGCGGCGACGAGTGCTAGGGCAGAGGAGGGAGGCCGGCGGCGGCGACGAGTTGCGTGGAAGAGAAGAGGTAACCCTAACCTCGCTCTGATACCATGTTGGAATTGTAACTTGTATATTCAGGAGGCCAATGGGCCGATATATATACACGGGTAAAGATTACAGATAAGGAAACCAAAACAAATCTAGAGTCCTACTCTAAACACAAATATATCTCTAACTATATCTCTAACAATTTCAACCAGCCGCACAATGCAAGACTAAGGTGATCGATTGGGTTAGTAAGGCCAGACGCTTACAAAGGCGTGCATCGGGAGGCATGCATGCTGATGGGTCACCTGGAAATTATGGATGCGATCAATGGATCGTTTCAGGGCCCCCAATTAAGTCCTCGTGGATTGTGTGTGACATTGATCGATCTCAACACACCTGTTGTCCGCTACCTCTCGTTTTCTGCTGCAATTTTGACCCCCATTCCATTCCATTCCACACCTGACAAGGTACGAAGTTGAAGCCCAGCTGCCATTCGTGTTTGCATCTGCTGCTATTTTGACCCCCATTCCATTCCAGAGCTTCTTCTTAGTTCTAACAGTGAATGTCAAAGCTCTTGGCCTGAATTGCAAAAAACAAAAAAACAGTACGTGCGGTATATCTCTGCTACGGGAATGCATCAAGTGAGAACTACTCCTCGTGAAAACATCCTCATCATATGTATTATATGTGCACCCATACATATTTACCACACGCTCAACAGTTTTATTTGGCACTAAAAAAATAAATGTAGAATAATGGGTATTGAAGGAAATGAAAGCACCCCCCATATGTGTGTGTGTGTATATATATATATATATATGAAAATGATATAGTACTCCTGAGAGTACGTACTTCCGCTTCTCATATACTACTTAAATCGTATGATGATACATCTTTATCTTTTTTTAGCATACTCCAATAATGATTATAAGATACCCCAAAGTGAGTTCTATGAAAAAAAAAATCATTAAAGTCCACATTTTATAGCTAAATTTGTGTATATACTTCTTTTATATATGAAAAGGGGTATATAGCAAAAATAAAGGACTCTAATGAAAATTTTCAATCAAGTCGCATTGTAGTATATTATAATTAGTATTTAAGTATACTGAAAATGATAAAGAAGTATAATATATTTATTTAAGTGGTATATTCGAAGCGGTAGTATGTACTCCCGGGAGTACGAAACGGGCATCACACACGCACACGTTCGTTTTATTTCCTGGGATGAACTTGTGCGCTACGCAACGCCAATGTTTGCAGCGTGTTTTCCAGGGTAGCGGGTGTTTTGAACTATACACAAAGAATTATGTTAGCAGAGATCATACATGATGTATATATACATAATTTTTTATTTATTTGTATAACTGATCGGCCTAGAAGTAAGACGAAGTGGTAAAACTTATTGTCATGGATGAATACAATCAGCAAACAAAGAATAATTCAAAGCATGAGATGAACGCATATCTATAGCATGAGTATGAATTGAAATATTCTTGAAATCTTGTCTTATATGTAAACAAAGAATAATTCAAAGGAAACAGTCCTTCAGAATCATCCATCACAAAACCAGTTGTACTGTCCGCCAAAACATCAATTATAACCTAGCAAGTAGCATAAGGTAGCTATGGAACAGGTAATTCTCAACGTGATCGTCGATCTGTTCGTACATACTGCTCTTATATACATAGTTCATTACCTGATTCTACCTAATACAAAAATGAGAATCTCCTTTTATTATTGAAATTAGGCACAAAAAATATTAGGATATGAAAGGTTGACAATATTATGATGCCTAACAACATAATTCTGTATGCACGTATATAGTTCTAGCAAATTGTTTACGGTGCACAAACTAAATCAGCGAAAATATCCTATCTTAATTAGAAGTGTGGTGCCATGCCTTCAACAATATTCCTCTTTTCTTGGCTAGAATTATGAGACAAAAGGTCGATAATATTAGGATGGTTAATGCCATAGTTCTGAATGCATGTATATAATTGTTATAAATTGTGTCCAATGTGCAAAGCAAGTAAACAAAAATATATTATCTTAATTAGGAGTGCAGTGGCTGGCCTGTCACAATCTTTTTGTTCTCCTGGATAGAATTATGTCCAAGTGAGCTCGATTCCTCAAGAGCATTTGTCCAAGCACAAACCCGCAGATCCAGGCATATTGGTATTGAAAACCACATAAGTAATTTGAGACAACATATAAATATAGATAAAAGGAGGATAATTTTGAGAAGTGCAGATTTATATTATTTCCAACTGTATAACCTTTTTGACACAATCTTTCCCAAGTTAGAGAAAGCACCTCCACAAATGAAGGGTATATTTTTCATATCAACCCGCACAAGGTAATAATATGCATCTCAGTAGAATGCTTGCATATTGTGCACAATTCATCATTAAATCTCCTTTTTTTTGGTACGCCATAATGCAAGGTGCTGTTAGCCGACCGACGCTGTGGCGAGCCGGTGGCGGGGCATGGCGGTCGGTCGCAAGGAAGGAGGAGGAGCGGCGACGCTGGAGGCGAGGGGGGGCAGAGAAGTAAGTGGAATGGGTCTCTCCAGAGGGGAGGTTGACGTTGAAGGCGGCGGGTTTGGCCTGAAAGCGTATAGAGTTTTGGGTAATGACGCAATAGATTGATGAAAAGTTTAAGGTACACGGGTTACATATATATAGCCGGTCGAGGTTGGTGTGAACACAAGATCGAATCCGACAGTTGGTGTGAACACGAGACCGAACGAATCGATCGGTGTGAACACGAGACCGAACCGAGCGATCGGTGTGAACACGAGACCGAAACGAGCGATCGGTGTGAACACGAGACCGAACCGAATCGGTGTGAACACGAGATCGAACCGAATAATCGGTGTGAACACGCCTGATTTATCCGTCTAACACGCCCCGTAGTCCGGCGGGAGGAGGCCGGACGCTCGAATCAGCCCGAAATTCGGTGAAGACGGACGTAGGTAGACCCTTAGTGAAGATGTCCGCAAACTGCGACGACGTAGGCACGTGAAGAACACGGACGTGTCCGAGAGCAACACGCTCACGAACAAAGTGTAGGTCGATCTCCACATGCTTGGTGCGCATCTTGTCAACCGGGTGCCGAGGAGAGATAGAGACAGACGTTGTCGCAATACACAACAAGAGATGCGCGACGCAAAGGTATGCGCACTTCGAGGAGTAATCGGCGTAGCCAGAAGCTTCCAAGAACGCCGTTAGCCACGACGCGATACTCGACTTCAGCGCTCGACCGAGAGACGGTGTGCTGTCGTTTGGAAGACCAGGAGATCAAGTTATCACCAAGAAAGACCGCGTAGCCGGAGGTAGACTTGCGTGTGTCGGGCGGCAACAAATGACCAATCGGCGTCGAATAAACCACCGCCTCGGCTTGGGAACGTCTGTGAAGAATGAGGCCATAGTCGAGGGTGCCTCAAGGTACCGCAGAACGCGCTTGACCAAAGCGAGATGAGGTTCGCGAGATCATGCATGAAGATACGACTTACCGCACAAAGATAGGCAATATCCGGGCGAGTGAAGGTCAAGTACTGGAGAGCACCAGCTAGGCTGCGGTAGTGTGTCGGGTCATCCACAGGAGTACCATCAGCAGAGAGCTTGGAGTGAGTATCAACTGGCGTGCTGCAGGGTTTGCAGTCAGACATCCCAGCACGCTCCAATATGTCGAGGATATAATGCCGCTGGGAGAGATAAAGAGCACCATTCTGTTGACTCACAGAAAGACCCAGAAAGTGATGAAGTGGCCCCAGATCCTTCATAGAGAACTCATCCCGAAGAGCAGCAATAATCCGGCGAAGAAGAGTGTCTGAAGAAGCAGTTAATACAATGTCATCCACATAGAGGAGCAAATAGGCTGTATCCTGTCCTCGGCTGAAGATGAATAGAGATATATCGGACTTGGCTTCTATAAATCCCAGTGATGAAATGTGAGATGCAAATCGGCTGTACCATGCACGAGGAGCCTGCTTCAAGCCATATAGAGACTTGTTGAGTCGACAGACGTAATCCGGATGGGCAGAAGCTGCAAACCCGGAAGGCTGAACACAGTAGACAGTCTCTGCTAGTGTGCCATGAAGAAAGGCATTCTTCACATCCAGCTGATGGATAGGCCAATCTCGAGAAAGAGCCAATGTGAGAACTGTGCGAACCGTAGCAGGCTTCACCACTGGACTGAAAGTTTCATCAAAATCAATGCCAGGCCGCTGAGTGAAGCCACGAAGAACCCAGCGAGCCTTGTAGCGCTCAAGAGAACCGTCAGGATGAAACTTGTGGCGATAAACCCATTTGCCTGTGACGATGTTGACGCCAGGTGGACGAGGAACGAGGTCCCACGTCTGATTAGACTGGAGTGCATCGAATTCCTCGGTCATAGCTTGGCGCCAATTGGGATCACCAAATAGACCGCGAATGTCTTCTGAATCGACGAAAGAACTGCCAGATGTAGGTTGAGGCGATCCGCTGAAATACGGATACCGACGGCACGAGTAACCATACGGTGATCATTAGCTACCGGTGGAGTCGGAGCAACCAGATGGCGACCGGTACGTGTGGCCACAACTCGGGGTGCATGGGTGTCAACAGGAGCCGGTGCGGGAGCAGCATTGGCGCCAGGAGGTGCTGTGGCTGCATCGTCAGGAAGCATCGGGGGAGCACCAGGTGGGCCAAGCGGTGGTGCAGCCTGCGGTGCTGAGAGATCAGCAGGCCACGGCGTAGGGAGGCCAGAAGGGCCAGACGATGTCACGGGGGCAGCAGGGGGTGGCCCGGAAGTTGGCCCGCCTGCAGCCGAACCAGGCCAGATGGGCCCCGCGACCGAAGTAGGCCCAGTGGAGGTGCGTGTAGCACGTGTCCCGAGGGACAGCAGTCGAGCCATCGCAGACGATGAGGTGTGGCTTGTTCACCGGCAACGCCAAGGTGATGTACCATTGGGGGCAGCAGGACCGGCCGCACTGCCACGTGACGTCGTAGAGCCTGCAAGAGGAAAATGCCCAAGGGGCAGCTGGACGGAGTCCATGTTAGCTAGAAAGTCAAGGTCGGCCGGCTCAAAGCGATCGTGGGAGGTGGCAAAGGGGAAGGATGTTTCATCGAAAGTGACATACCGGGATATGATAATCCTATTCGATGAAAGATCGAGACAGCGGTAGCCCTTATGTTCCGATGGGTAGCCAAGAAAGACACATAGAGTAGACCGGGGAGAGAGCTTATTAGCCGCCGTGGAGGAGAGGTTTGGGTAGCATTGACACCCGAAGACACGTAAGTGGGAGTAAGAGGGGTGAACACCAAATAGAGCGAAGTGTGGTGTGAGGAACTGGAGTGTCTTCGTGGGGGTGAAGATTAAGCAAATATGTGGTGGTGTGGAGAGCGTCAACCCAATATGATGGTGGGAGGCTAGCTTGGAACATGAGGGAGCGCATGATGTTGTTGGTGGAACGAATGATGCGTTCGGCCTTGCCATTTTGTTGAGAAGTGTGTGGGCATGACATGCGGAGTGCAACGCCATGAGTAAGAAAGAAGTGACGGGCGGAGGAGTTGTCAAACTAGCGGCCATTGTCACATTGGACGCGTTTGATGGTGAGGCCGAATCAAGGCGTGACATAGGCAAAGAAATGCGATAAGGTGGAGAAGGTGTCCGACTTAAGGCGCATGGAAAGGTCCACGAATAGTGCGAGCAATCGCCTAAAATAATAAGATAATATTTGTAGCCAGAGATACTAGCAACAGGAGATGTCCAAAGGTCACAATGAATTAAATCAAAATTTGAAATAGCACGGAGCTAGAAGTGGCAAAGGTAAACGAATGTGACGACCAAGTTGACAAGCATGACAAATAGACTCGGTAGCCTCATTAGTATATGAAATAGCCAAGCATCGGCTAGTTTGCAGAGGGCCTCGGTGCCAATGTGACCGAGACGACGATGCTAAAGTGTAGAAGGTGCAATGGCGACGAGCTCGCTGGCGTGGGTGGACATGGCAAAGAATGGATAGAGGTAGCCTAATTATTGCACTCGCGATCACGCTCGAAAGCGAAGATCCTTGATGAAAGATCATATGGACCAAACTCAACGGACAGCTTGTTGTCAATGGTAAATTGTCTAATGTAAATTAAGTTTTTAATAATATGTGGAGTGACAAGAACATTCAAGAGAAAATTGACCATGAGGAGCGGAAAGGCGATGAGATCCGACGGAGGTAACGGAAGAGATGATCCGTTACCCACTATGATAGTAGAGTGAGAGGGGGAGGAGGGTGGAAATCGAGATGTTACTGGCATCCAAGTCATATGAGATGTGGCGCGGAGTCCATGTACCACTCCCGGAAGGAGGCGGGGTGAGGGACATAGTGTTGAACGAGTTCAATAGTGTCGCTTGGTCCCACCGCCCAAAGACTGATATGGGATGCCGTGCCGCCTTCTTGTCCGCTGGCTCACTGAAAGCGCCCGAACGGGCCTCCACCAAAGCCGCAGGATGGGTCGCATAGGGCGCGCCATGGTGAGCCGTGGGGCGCGAATCGGCCGGCCGATGAAGAGCGAGGGAGGCGCGAGGGATCGCTGTGCGCGCTCGATTAGGCCGTGGACCGAGAATAGATTGTGGCCGGAGTGTGGCCAGACTTGGACTGTTCCGGTCCATGGATTCCAGAAGGATGGGAGGCCGGCCCGCGCAGCAGCACGGGGCGCTGGGCCGCCCCTGACATGCCCTTTGTGCCAGAATCGCATTGCCGCCGCCGGAGTTAGATGGGTTGTTGCCACCGGTGCCGCCGTTGCCGCCCCCGCGGTTGTTACGGCCGCCGCGGCGGTTGCGGTTTTTGTTGTCACCGCCACCGCTGCCGCCATTGCTTACCGCCTTGGCCCGTGGCGAAAGCGGATGAAGAGCCGCCGCTTGTTCTTCATGGAGAGCTCCTCAAGCATGAGGTCCGCACGGACTTGACGAAGGAGGGAATGGCTTCGACCGCTTGATAATAGCGGCCATGTGGTCAAAGTGCTCGTTCAGTCCACGTAGCACGGAGAGGACGAGGGTGCGATCAAGGACGGGTTCGCCAAGATCGTCGAGAGCGTCGGCCATGGTCTTCATCTTCCGGCAATAGTCGGAGATGGATAGATCGCCCTGGCAGAGGTTGCGGAACTCGACGTCGAGGTGCGTGGCGCGCTCCTTGTTCCCGAAATTGTTCCTCGAGGTCGAGCCAAACACGACATGTCGTCGCCATCGGCATCATAACGAGCTCGACGAGGCTGGCGGAGATGGTGCCGTAGAGCCAGCTGAGGACCGTGCACTCCATGCGACACCAATTTGGAATGTCGGGGTGCACGTCGCCGGAAAGGACGTGGTCGGAGAGCTCGTACTTGCGAACGGTGAGGAGGAAGAGGCCACGCCACTTGGTGTAGTTCGGCGTTTGAGTCGAGCACGACGGGATGAGGGAGCGGATGTTGAGGACGGCCACCGCTTGAGCGTGAAGGGTCGCGATGGCCGCGGCTTCAAGGGCATCCTGTTGGGCGTCGTGAGCACGTTCGGCGTCGAGGAGGCGCCGGTGGTCGGCATCAAGGCAAGCGCGCTCGGCGTTGATGCGCGCGCTGCCACCTCAAGCGTCGCGCTGCTCGTCCTCGGCGTGCTTCGGGCGCGTTCGGCCTCTTCAAAGCCGAGGCGCCGCGCTCCTCGGCCGTGGATCACCATGACACCGGGTGGAAAGAAGGAAGAGAGACAGGAGGGAAGCGCGGCGGCGAGGAGATGGCGGCGGCGCAGTAGTAGCGGCGGCGATTTAACGCCGGCTATGGTGCGGAAGCGAGGGTCGCAGGATGCGAACCACTCATGATACCATGAAAGCGTATAGAGTTTTGGGTAATGACGCAATAGATTGATGAAAAGTTTAAGGTACACGGGTTACATATATATAGCCGGTCGTGGTTGGTGTGAACACAAGATCGAATCAATGGTCGGTGTGAACACGAGACCGAAACGAACAGTCGGTGTGAACACGAGACCGAAACGAACAGTCGATGTGAACACGAGACCGAACCGAACAGTCGGTGTGAACACGCCCGTGATTTATCCGTCTAACATGGCCCTCCAACGCGTGCAGCGTGGGCGAAAGGGGAGGAAGGGGGCGGTGACGGGGAAGGGGGAGTGCGGGCAAAGGGGATAGAGGGCGAAGAGAGCAGAGGTGTCGAGAAGGGTGATTCATTCGAGAGGTGCGCGAGAAGCCGGTCCAAGGAAAAGGGAGGAGAAGCGGACGTGCAGCGGTCCATCGCCAATCGAACAACGCAATGGGGCCAGCACAGGCAAAGAAATCCGGTGGGCTGGGCGCACACGAGTGGTGGAAAATCACCACCAAACGTGGAGAGGGCTCCGATTTGTCGCGCAATAAGGAGCTGGGGATATAATATAGAGTCCTGTGCAGCATCGTCACTGTATGCAAGTGCTAGCTAGCTTCTTGGTTTTCCTTTGATCAGATGCAACATCGCTGTTAACAACTCGATCACGATGGTTTACAGCGCGTGCGTTATCACTTCACCTATTAAGAAAATATACGCGACTTTATTTTCTTATACTCCATTGACCTAGTTTTTCTCTTCTTTCTGTTAGGCACCAATATAATTGATCTGATTTATTTTCTGGTAATATACGTATACCGTTACTGGTAATGGACAGCGCTAGCTACGCAAGTGAGGCATTCACAATTTATTTTCAGGCCATCTCCGTCTAAACAACTAACGAAGGGAGCTGAGAGATTCCACACTGGAGCTCGTCAATGGCGATGGTAGCAGCTGCGGCAGGAGCAACTTATAATTAAGCACCTGCATGTTGAACTTCGAATATACAATTCACTAAACTGTATCCAAAAAGTAGTCGAGTTAAATCATATTCTTCCTCTCCTCTGGTAAATCAGATTGTTGATCAAGCCAGAGTTGGGTCCCCATCATGTTGGTGACGGGCAATAGGTCCCCATGCTTGAAGAGCATGGGCAAGGTCCTCATACTTGCAAAGTATGGGTAAAGGTCCTTGTGCCAGATGGCACATGCATGGGTGTGCATCGACGGATGCGCACTTTGCATTACCGGTAAAATACAAAAAGACAAAAATAAAGACAAAGAGCATAAAGAGCATATGAGCAGGTTGCATGTCATGTGTATGTGGTTTATTCGGTGAATAGATTTATGATGTATAATTGATGTGTTTCTTTCTTATACTGTTGTTACCAATTATTATGCTTGCTGAGTCTTTGGACTCACCCCTTGTTGTTTGTTGTGTTTTAGGTGCCTGTATGAGATCAGCATGCATGGGAGAAAGGAAGGGCTAGGGTAGTTGCACGCTCGCACTATATACACACATGAGAATAAAAGGAAAATTAATTCAGTAGATGGATGAATTACCTAAATTTCTGCTTACAATCATTACTTGATTGGATTAGACTGTAATAAAGGAGTTTAAAAATTGGATAGTTATGATCTACTTTCAGATGTCTATTTGATAAAGATGAATAGCCTATGTGGGTTATGTTTGGATCATTTTTTTTACTAGACTACCTCTTGTTATATTTGCTTGTGGGAACCTCCAGTATAGTAACTATAGAAAGGAGGTTCTGCCGGAATTTGGTAAAGAGTTTTAGTTAATTATGTTTAACTTATTATTTTAGTAGCATTCCAAGCTCATGTTGGGCTGGGGTGTTACAGAGACGTCACGAGCAAGGCTTGATGTCGACGAAGGAGTCGATGGCAGCGGCTGAGGACGGCCAAAATGGATTGTCGGGAGGGAGAGGGGTCCAGTGGGGATGGCTTTGCGGCCGACCGACGCTGTGGCGAGCTGGTGGCGGGGCATGGCGGTCGGTCGCAAGGAAGGAGGAGGACGGCGACGCTAGAGGCGAAGAGGGGGGAGGGGCAGAGAAGTAAGTGGAATGGGTCTCTCCAGAGGGGAGGTTGACGTTGAAGGCGGCGGGTTTGGCCCTCCAACGCGTGCAGCGTGGGCGAAGGGGAGGAAGGGGGCGGCGAGGGGGAAGGGGGGATGCGGGCAAAGGGGATAGAGGGCGAAGAGAGCAGAGGTGTCGAGAAGGGTGATTCATTCGAGAGGTGTCGAGAAGGGTGATTCATTCGAGAGGTGCGCGAGAAGCCGGTCCAAGGAAAAGGGAGGAGAAGCGGATGTGCAGCGGTCCATCGCCAATCGAACAACGCAGGCAGGTGTGGGGCCAGCACAGGCAACGAAATCCGGAGGGCAACTGGGCGCACGCGAGTGGTGGAAAATCACCACCAAACGCGGAGAGGGCTCCGATTTATCGCGCAATAAGGAGCTGGGGATATAATATAGAGTCCTGTGCAGCATCGTCACTGTATGCAAATGCTAGCTAGCTTCTTGGTTGTCCTTTGATCAGACGCAACATCGCTGTTAACAACTCGATCACGATGGTTTACAGCGCGTGCGTTATCACTTCACCTATTAAGAAAATATACGCGACTTTATTTTCTTATACTCCATTGACCTAGTTTTTCTCTTCTTTCTGTTAGGCACCAATATAATTGGTCTGATTTATTTTCTGGTAATATACATATACCGTTACTGGTAATGGACAGCGCAAGTGAGGCATTCACAATTTATTTTCAGGCCATCTCCGTCTAAACAACTAACGAAGGGAGCTGAGAGATTCCACACTGGAGCTCGTCAATGGCGATGGTAGCAGCTGCGGCAGGAGCAACTTATAATTAAGCACCTGCATGTTGAACTTCGAATATACAATTCACTAAACTGTATCCAAAAAGTAGTCGAGTTAAATCATATTCTTCCTCTCCTCTCCTCGCAGCTTGGGCTTGGTAAATCAGATTGAAACCGGCCAGGTAATCATGTAAACGTTATATATATAGTTTTCCATCTAATTGCCGATCGATTTTTTTACAATAATCCCGCGCCAACATCCTCGCATATACGCAAGCTCCATCCATATTCCATGGTGCTGAAAAGAAGAGACACCAGGGGTTTGATTCCTGCAACGAATGAGAGTTGTTACCTATTCATCATCCAAAAAAAAAGGTGCCTATTTCAAGACGAATCTCATCCCTAAAGTACCCTTTGCCAAATCAACGGTTGATATTTTTTTAGTGCTACTGCCTTGAGATATACCTGTTCAAACGTCGGTCCTCGAAAAGCCCAGCCTAGGTCCGAACCCAGCCCGGACTGACATAGTGTAGGCCCAAGGTCCGACTCGAAGCCCGAAAAAGGGCGATTTTCCTGTTTTAAGATTAAAAAAGTAAAAAATATTTTCCTAGATAAACTATTGTTTTTAAATTATTTTCTGAATAAAAATAATAATTTATTTAATGTAATTGGTTTTTTTGGGCTTCAGGCCGGCTTGAAATTAGGGCCCAAGCCCAGAAAAGCCATATTACATGAAATAATTAATATATGAGTATATCAAAAGTGGTAAAGGAGTGTGTCATGTTCGTTTAGGTGGTATATTAGATGTGGGAGTAACTACACCCGGGAGTAGAATATATTTTTCATATAGATGTATGTATATGTGTGTGTATATGTATATGTATATATGTATACAAACACATATATTATACTCCCACTTCCAATATACTACTTAAACAAATGTATTATACTTATTTATCACTTTTGGTATACTTAAATACCAATTATAAGATACTCCCATGCGACTTTATTTTAAAAAAACATTGGAGCTCTCTTTTTTTTTGTTGCTATATACCCTTTTCATATATAAAAAGAAGTATATACATGGTTTTTACTATAAAAAGTGGACTTTAATGAAACTCACCTTGGTGTATCTTATAGTCAGGGGTGGCTCCAAAGAATAGGGCAAGGTCAAGGCGGCGCCAGTAGCTAGCGCCGTGATGCCACCCCGGCTTCTTCCCGACAAACGACGCGACCAAAGGATACCAAGAAAGCCTCCTCTTCGCTCAAGGCTCGACCTCCCACCTCGGCTCTCCCACTCTCGCCTCCCTCTCTCTCGGCCTCCACCTCCAGCTCTCCCACTCAGCGGCTCCGGCAATCATGCACCATCGCTGCTATTAAAGTGAGTTTACGCACTACCTGTTTGATATAATACCTCAATGAACCACATTCTTACATATGTGAGAAAACTATTTAATGGATATATCGTCATCCACCTTCCCCTGCTTGCCGAGGACAATGTGAGATTGATTGCTTCATGCCCACTTGTAATTTTTAGGATCAATCGGTGCTATAATATATTGTAGTAATGTGATTTACTGGTTATAGTATTGTAGATCTCATGTAGGAGAACCTCACCACCAGACACCAGTGATCTGTCCAAGATGAAACAAACAGCCTCAAGTGCAGGTCCAGGGACGCCGTCTCTAGAATATGGACTCCAATGGATTACATACAACATATTGTGGATTTATAAAAGAAACGCAAGGAGGACGCCCATGATACGTACGGCCTCGCCGGAGAGCAGGGGGTGCGGCCATGTCGCAACCGGTGAGACCGCGACTCGCCCTACCTAATATTTTGTCCTTGATCCGCCCCTGCTTATAGTCATTATTGAAGTACACTCAAATTGATAAAAATGTATCATCATATATATGATAAAGACTACGCCCACTTTGGTATATGAGATGTGGGAGTACGAGTACCATACCATTTTTCATATACACACACACAAATATATATATATATATATATATATATATATATATATATATATATATATAAGTGCTTTTCATAGATATCGCAAAAAAAAGTCCAATGCATCATTTCACTTTGTTGAAAAAAAGTTGCTGGGGACAAGGGGAGGATTAGGGCCTAAGAACACAACCCCTTTTTGTTTTTTGTTTTTTGTTTTTTGTTTTTCCTCAAGACAATAGCTAGATGAAAGATTAGGCTACTTTTCATTAGTTCTCAGGATTCGTTGGGGGTTAATTAAACAAGAAAAAAAGACGTGTCTTAAGTTGGAGGCATTCTTTATTTAGATCTTCCAGTGGACCAGCTGGTAGCTTAGCTTATGCATTTTAGGCATTCTCGGGCATAAAGCAATGCTAATATCAGACTTGTTCTGTTGCCTTTTACCGCTAAATACAAGTAGCTTAAGAAACTGATCTGAAAAAGATAGCCCAACAAGCTGTGATTGCAAGACTCAAAACCTTTTGCACGGATAAACTGCAGATTAATATGATACTGTAAGTGGTAATTAAGGCACGGGCCTTTTTCTTAGCCACTCTTACTACATCCGTTCAGAAATATAGGAAGCTTTAGAAAGTGTATAGTTAAATTTCCTTAACTTTGATGATATATATATATATATATATATATATATATATATATATATATATATATATATATATATATATAAAGAGATATCATATTTATTTAAAGTTCGGAGGCTAATGATTTAGATTAAAACCTCTATTTATTAATTAGTAGATAAAAGACCATATGTCTTCATGGTCGTGAACTCCTAAGGCTAACGACCAACCGGTCGTGAGGATTCCAGAGGTTACCCAATATCTAACTCGGTCGAGAAGGTTCCCAACCTTGTTTTCGACTACCAAAAGCTCTCAAAACCTTAAACCGATATCCGGGAGGAGAGAAAGGGAACTTGTTAGTCCGGGAGGAGTTCCTTCGAAGTTGAAATATGTTGTTGATCTGCATAAATGCATACCTTCACGACGTGACAACCACCACGGATTCAAATCGATTCCAACACCAAGCGCTCGGTGGCTTCCTAACCACTTCATCCTCAGGATTTATTGCCTGAGGAAAGCCCTGCTCGGAGGTGCTCTCGATCACCGACTCTTTGGAATAACTGATCGAAATGACCGAACTCCAACAGTCCGCGAGAGGAAAAGAAGTCGAGTTCAAGATCGCCAAGAATATAAAAGGTATGCGTCATATAATGATTTCATTTACAACATACCCGATTATCTGCTTTATCTTGACTCAAGCTACCGGTTTAAAGTCCATAGCGCTAGCTTTTCTTTTCTTTTCAACCAATTTTTCTAGTCTTGAACCGGTAGGGTTGGTTGTACCTCTACTCCTTCAATAAATGATCGATGTAATACTTTCAACCAACTCGGTCGAGAGTAGAATCCTCGATCGTTGGATCGGAAGGTGTATGTTCATCGGTCACCAAAGCGCTTGCTTCAATGGCCCTTAGCAAATCTTGAGCAATCAGATGTGACTCAATGACTACTACCGATTCAACAAACAAAGTTAGTTGGGTGATGAACATATCTTTTCATCTAAACAAAAGTATTTCTTTCTGTTACCTTACCTCTACACGATCACTAGTGATCGTAAGGTTGGTCTGCTCATCAATTGGCTCACAGTCTCCGTGGCCTCGCCAATTTTAGACCAACCGACTACATATCAAAGAGGATTTTTAGGTAAACACCGATCGGAAAAGATTGTAAAGATGAAAATAATTATCATGCTTACCCAAGTCTCTCAACCTCTCTTCAAAGCAGAGTAATCGCTAAGATCAAAGGGAAACCAGCCTTCTCATTAGGCTTTCCAGCACATATCATTCTGATCCGACTTCTGATTTCATCAGAAGACAAAGTCAGAATAAAAGAGAGGTCTTAGGATTATAAAAGCATATAACCAGAGAAATATGCTGGTCGGATTCTTACTGGAACTTACCTTCCCTAGAGTCCTTGGTCTCATCATCACGACCAATATACCAGAGCATCGAATGAGCTCTGGCCTTCAGAGGGCTGATTCTCCACATGGAGAAATCCCTCACCACGTGCCAGGAGGTTAAACCCCTGACATTCAGGAGATGGATGGCTTCAACCCATCTCTCAATTTTCCCCTCATTCTTCGAGGAGGAACGCCATTGCGGGTTCTCGATAGCATTTTTACCGTTGTAATAAAGACCATCGCCCCGTGTAATCTTCATATAAAATCAACTCTTCTTCCATGACGACTACTAAGATTTGGAGTACATTGGAATGTACTCCTCACCTTCCCACATGGAGACGCAGGGTACACTCTCCGGGTGTACCGGTTGTCTTCTTCGCATTCACCAATCTGTAGTAGTACCTGAAGAGATCCAATGTTGCTGGAATTCCCAGGTACGCTTCGCAGAGGTAGACGAAGATGCTGAGGTTGGCTATGGCATTAGGGGCCATATTGATCAGTTCTACTCCATAATACTCCAAAACTTGGGAAAGAAATGAGAAAACCGAATTTCTCCATCCTCACCGCTGGAGAATGTTCCCAAAAGTCGATCTCCATAAGATCAAATTTACGTCTGTAGTAGCCCAACCTTTTCTAAACCTTCAAGTTTCTTCTCACTCAGATCGGAGATCGACCAGTTGGTGATAAGATCCGACATGGTGATTTCTTTCGGGTGAAGAATTCAAAGGTGATCGGAGATGGTTTCTTGGAAGATGAAGAGAAAAGTAAAAGGCGTAGAAATCCTAACGCGTGATGTTAAGGGACCTTTTATAGCAAGAGTAATCAGAACCGCTTCGAAAAGTCCAATGACAAAAATCCCTTTTGTCCAGCAGATAAAAGAGTTCTTTCAACTTCCAAGACGATTTCTCAACTTTAAAAATGAATATGGACCGCCTTGGATACCACGATATTTAATGATGGGTCTATCCGATGCGATTGCATCGGGAGTAAGCGTCTATACGACCAATTCATTTAAAGTTCGGGGGCTAGCTGACAAGGATTAAAACCTCTATTTATTAATTAGTAGATAAAAGATCACATGTCTTCATGGTCGTAACCCCTATACTAACGACTTCACCGCTCGTGAGGATTCCAGAGGTTACCCAATATCTAACCTGGTCGGAGAAGGAACCTTGTCTCCGACCAGTCAAAAGCTCTCAAAACCTTAAACTGATATCTGGATCTAACACCAGATATACCCCTTACCGTGTGAAGAATGAGACATGTGTTGTATATCTCATACCACGCGACGATACGTAACTCTAAGACACATGAATACGGTTAATGGCTCACTAACATATAACCGTACGGCAGTTGACACATTGTCAACAGACGCCTCTCTTCGACCAGACGCGTTGCTTCCCGAACAGGCGTCTCTTCCAGAGACAACTGCCAACCCTTCATCAACTACATAAGGAGGACTGTGGGCTGAAGTGAGAGAGGCCCGAACAGCGAAGATCATTTGGGAAACACTCTCAGAAGAGCATTGTATTCTCGAATTAGTCTTTAGTCTATGTTACATATACTCATTGTAATAGCCAGTTCATAGCAATAAAGAGCAGTCTTATTACTTTCCAGAAGATACACACTATTTTTCTCTTTCTTTTCATATATTCATAATATCGGCTATTTAATCGTCGACAAGTTGCATGTTAAAGTCTGTGTTAATATCCGGATGCAACCGTCGAGCTCGATATATTGTTTTTCTGCTACTACTGAGTCGAAGGAGGGAATTCGAATGAATTACAAGGAAAACTTTGTGTATATAATATATATGCAGTGCGATCGACGTCAGTGTTGCACGGCGATAAAGACGGGTATTTAATCTAATTAGGAGGGGATTGAAGATGCATGCAGTTCAAGTTTGAGATCGATGGTACGACAGGAAGAAAAATCAGTTTTTTTTAGGGTGCAAAGCAGCTCTCTAAAATACCTGCATTGTGCCAGATCTAAGCTTGCTTACGGTATGCACCTCGGCTGAAATGGCCATTTCAACTCCCTCCAAAATGCATTTTGAGTAATTCCATTTGGTCGGTGATCACCAAATCTTATCTTTTTACTAGTCCCATTGCTTCAGTAGAGGTGCCCCTGATAATTCGATTTAGAATAAAAAAGAGGAATGAATTGAGAGAAGCCCTGGAGAGGAGACGGACGGGACGGGACGGGATCAAGAGAGTTTTGCAAATCGGCACGAAGCTATCAGCAAAAGACAATTCCACGTGTCAGTGTGGAGCCCACGGCCGACCATATCTGACGTGACGTCACGGGGAGTTGATTCGGCTATGGATCCCCACCTCCCGTTGCCGTTTTGTTTCGTGCAAAAACGAAAAGCGTAGTAATACTACTCTAGGGCCACTGGAAATGGGGCCCGGGATGAATACGAGATACAAGAAGTTGCTGCTGCAAATACTGCAACCCTGTCCCTGTGGCCTGTGTACCCGTATCAAAAATAGCTATCTTCCTCTCCTCTTTTTTATTTTTTATATATATTTATTTTGACATTGAAAAAGAAAAGAAAATAAAAGAAAAGACGCATGAATCGCCGGACGCTTCTCCCTTGTTCTTGTCTCCTCCTTTCTCCGTGACTTGCGTCTCCCTCTCGCTCGCCGTCCATTCCAATCCCCTCCCCTCCCTCCCAAATCACCTCGCTAATCGCTCCCAAATGCCTCCTAATCCCCAGCCCGCGTTTCCACTCTCTAATCCCACATAGTTTCGCTCCTCCTAGGGTTGGGGTTACCATAAGGCCGCCGGGGCCATGGACGAGTACCACCACCGCATGGGCGCCGCCGCCGACTTCCGCCGCGACCTCGAGGACCTCGTCTGCGACCACCTCGGGGGCTGCTTCTCCCCGACCTCCTCCTCCTCCTCCTGCTCCGCCGCGGGGGCCGGGGTTGGACCCGGCCATGACGCGGACGAGGCGGAGTCGTCCGCGGCGCGGAGGCGGATGCGGGAGTCGCGCCTGCTCAGCCGCTGGGTCGCGCGCCAGGCCGAGGAGGTGCTCACCTCCATGGAGCGCGAGGTCGAGCGTCGCAACCGCGAGGCCGAGCTCCTCGCGCTCGCCCGCCTACACCCCGTATCCACCCTCGACCCCTCCTCCTTCCTCCTCTCCTCGCCCACCACGCCCCCGCCGCGCCCGCAGGCGCCCTCGCCTACCGCGCCGCCCTCCCTACTCCAGATGTGGCGCGAGCTCGAGCACCGCCCCACCGACGCCGACCAGCCGTTCGACCGCGAGCCCTCCCCCGATACCGCCGACCGTGACCGCGAGCGCGTGCGTCAGATCGCGCGCCGCCTCACGGCCTCCACCGACGGTCCAACCGCTGCCGCGGCAACGGCCACTGGGGAATGGCTCGGCGAGACGGAGAGGCAGAGGGTCAGGCTCGTAAGGGAGCGGGTACAGATGGCCAGCCAGCCGCGCGACTCACGTGCGGGCTCGCGCAGGGAGGAGCCGGGCGGTGCCGACAGGGAGAGGCGAGGGGAGCCTCCTCGGCTCCGTGGCCGACAGGCGCGGTTGGATGTGATCACCTGGATGGCCCGTGAACGGCAGCGAGAGCTGCAGGGGATATCAGGGTACCACATTGTATCAGAGTTCCCCCACCGCAGCCGCAACCGCATCCAGGTGGGAAGCTGATGCTATTGCATGGCAGGAATCAGTTATCTGCGACAGAGTGCGCTGGTCTGAGAAATGCGTGATTTTGCAGGGATTGCTTAGGGGAAGATTCTTGAGGAACGTGGCGCTTCCGGTTGAGGAGGAGCGACCACCATCTGTGGCAGCGAGGGAGCTTGGGCAGTTGAGGCAGAGCCATCGTGTGTCTACCTTGAGGTTAGCAGGCATTCCAATTGCAACTCTCCGTGGTGATAGTAGCTATATTTTGATTGGTATCTCCTACATGAATGCAAGTATGTCTTTTATGCTCGTTGCAACCTTTTAGTGCTAATGAAACTCTTGGTTGGATAGTTTGATGGCATCTTTTCCACCGTCGTGTAACAAAGAATGCTGGGAGAGAAAGCACTACATTATTAATGCTATTTTGAAAACTCTGGTGTAGGAGATTTGGAAGAGATACCGGTTGCTACTTGCTACTCTCTTCTAGTATGTAGCCTTTGACCCCGCATGTACATCATCATCTGTGTTTGTGGTCCCCTTGTATTCTAGGGTGTGTCTATATGGTACATTCATTTGGCCTCCGGAACTTGCTCATTCGACCATTGCTCCTTGTTGTCTTGAGCTGCAGTCACACAGACATGTCAGCCATTGGTATGAGCACATGAGTTTAAAGCCTCCATTACGACTGTCCTAGTGATTACTCCCTCCGTTCAACAATATATGACGTTTTGAACATCGACACGGTCTCCAACATGCAACTTTGACTATTACTTTTTACATGAATATGTTCACAAAATAATACAAAATTATCATATTATGAAATTATTTTTCATGACTAATCTAATGATACCATTTTCACATGACCAATACAAATTGTTTTTTTTATATCAGCGGTCAAAGTTAAGGAAGTTTGACTGTATGCTTTCTAAAATGTCATATATTTTTGAATGGAGGAGTAATTTATTAATAACATATTCACCTAAAATTATCTTATGCCCGTGTTGCGCTTTGGAAGATTGTCGGACTCGATTTAGCCAATCCGTAATCCTCTCGTGAAACCATCGCACTATTCCATGTATCGAGAGATAGTGCTCATAGATACATCATTGAATCATTTCATACGAACGTAAACCATACGATACATTAATTTGCAAACATCGAGTTCAAATAGACCGCGACGGGTTAAGTTTACAATACGCCGCCGGGCCAAATGGATACATTACATGACAACAGTAGTAAAAGGGGAAGGACACATCTCCCCATCGGCAAGCGATTGGGATAGCCTGTGTACGACTGATATTACCCAAAGAATTGGATAATATTGGTGCATGCAAGCACCGATCGAGCCACTAGACGAGCGAGGCCTAGACTACTAGAAACTAATCTACTCTCCACCGCCTTCGCTAGCAACGCCTGGATCCTTGAAATAAGCGTAGTGTCCTTTGTCCACTTCTTCTGGGAGATTTGGGGGAGAACGAGAGTGAACACAAACAACCGTGCTCCGCGAGCTAACACACAGAATGCAATAATATACATGCAGGGTTTAACAAGGATGACTCGAGTCTTTTATTTGTTAAAAGTAACATTTGCAATTACTATAATTAGCAACTCCTACGACTTAGCGATTTAACTCAATCATATTTTATTAAAGAGAGTAATTGTGCAATATTTATAACGGTGTAGGCTACATCCAACTGTTACATGTTTCTAAACACCATATGCTTAATTTTGATTACTTGGGTTATGTCCACCCAATTAACAACACTGGGCTACATCCACCTAAGAAAATCCAAAATCAGGGTTACATCCACCCGACGAGTTTTCATCCCACCCACAAAGGTTTATAAAATAGAACTAACTCGAGCGAGTTCCCATGCCTGCCCATGACCCACGCATGGATGTTCGAACCAGGGATAGAAATCCCGGCCGGTTACCGGCGGTAACTGGCCTTACCGGTGGGCGGCAGGATTTGAAATCCTAGCCGGTTTTTCCGGAGTTTGCAAATTCAAATTTCGAATTTCGGTTGATTTTTAAGCAAATTTAAACGAAATTCGACCGGGTTTTTCCCAGAAAATCGTAACCTACGATACATCGTACCGCCACCGATCGGAATTGCGCCGGGAACGGTTTTGCTATCCTTGGTTCGAACAATTTATACTCTCCAGAGACTGTACACTTTACCCACAAGAGATAATCATCTTATTGTATGCCACACGTTTCTGTAGACATGTGAGTCAAAGAGATCATCATCACGAGGCCTTTACAACGCATTCTCGCGTAAGCTACACCCGCTAAGGTTTCATCCGAGGTGGTTACGCCACCACTCCCAGACACTCTCTTGCGCCACACCTGCGCTTACACTCAGACGACGCGACTGTAGGTCACTCCAATGGTGCAACTCACACCGTGGATGCAAATTATTTAGCCAGTCGACATCATTATAAACTTATGGTTGCACTATTTTGCATTAGGAAGTCATCACATGATTAAGTCCTTAATTTATCTGGGCAGTGCATATCACATACCACCATTTCTCGTGCTACATCCGCACCAACCAACATATCATCCGCCTAGATGTGGTAACAGAAATTATTAGGGTTTTGAGAAGTATAAAACTAAGTTTGCTCAAGTATTCCACCATCTACCTCCAAGGACTCCCAAAACCATTTTCATGATTAAAAGATGATTAGGCAATTGATGCTCTGTACTTAAGCAAGACTAGCATAGCACTTAAGTACAACCTATAGCTAGTAAAGTTAACACTTAATATCTAGGTTGACAAAGATCGTGTGATTCAAATGCCAAGGGATGATATATTAATACTAAGATATCAAGTTGGCATATATCTAACTTCAAGTTTAACATATATTTGCATAATGAATTAAGCATGCAATTTAATAATTTAAATAAATATAGCATATATCTAACTTCAAGTTTAACATATATTTGCATAATGAATTAAGCATGCAATTTAATAATTTAAATAAATATAGATTTGCTCAAATGTAGGTTCAATATGATCAAAATGTCGACTTGCCTGGGTCAAAGGCAAGGGGGTCGTGAAAGTCTTGAGCTTGATCAAACTGGGGCTCTTCTGTGTCTTCGAACTCTACTCGGATGATCGCATCGAAAAAAGAACAAACAGACGAGCAAAGCAAAAAATAAATACAAAAGAAAAATCAAATGAACTCCAAATTAAACAAAACCACTACCAAAAGAAAGGTCTTGAATTTAGAAATTTTTATAAACAAATTTCATTAAATTTGGAGCTAAAACGAGGGAGAACGGGCATTCCGAAGTTTACTTTTCAAATAAAACCAAAAAAGAGGGTAGGAGAGAGAATCTCTCTCTTACAGGTGGGGTCCACTGTCAATGCCTTGGTCCACATGCATAGTGCATGGGCCTTCGGCCCATGCGCACTGTGCGTGGTCCACGGCCACGTGCACTTCGTACTCAATGCACCGGGCCTGCACGTCAGTCGAACCGGGTAGCAATTAAACCAACCTTAAACACGTTTTGCCCTAACCGATAGAGATTCGGTCTTTAATTGTGCTGCTACAGTTCATGTCCGGTTCCGACCGAACAGAGGCGCTCTCGAGCGTTTCTTGGCCACGCTCATCGCCGTCGAGCCGGACCACGACGGCGACTGGTATTGCCCAACATGGGTTCCTCGCCGGCGGGCGGTCCCAAAGGTACAGGTGGTGAGGGCCACGGCGACCCCTAGCGACGTCTTGGCAGCAAAAAGTGGCGGCGTTTCGTGTTACGGTGCAGCAACCACATCGGCGATGCTTTCAACAAAGACTCGCGCATGGGAATTTACCGAGCATGGAGAGGAGGCGCTTGGAGGATGGCTGACGATGACGGTTCGAGGCGGCGCAACAACTTCCACGCAGAGGCGGTCACCTGAGAGGGAAAGAGAGACCAACTAAGGTTGGAGGAGCGCTGGGAGGTCGATGAGGTGCTTGAGGAGGAAGGAAACGAAAAGGGGGTTATCGGAGGTGGCGCGGCGGCGGAAAGGGAGGTTCTAGCCGGAGTTGAGGGAGAAGGGGAACCCAAGGCCTCAGAGACCAAAAGCAAAATTGAGTTGGGGGAAAAGCTCCTTGTTCTCTGGAACATAAGATGACGCAAGCGGGCGAGAGGGGAGCTAACCGGAGCGGCTGAACGACGGTGGCCGAAAATAGAGCTCGGCTTAGGAAACAAGGTGGGGAGGGACAAGGGTGAGGGCTGGTTGGCTTTCATAGCCAAGGGGGGGTGGAGATGATCGTTGGAGAGCCTTGATGGCGGCTCAAGGTCCTGAGGGCGGCGCTGCTTCGGTGTGCGGCGCGGCGGGTGCGGGCAGGAGAGCGTGGGAACGGGAGGGGGGGGGGTTCCAGGCGAAGGCGAGGGCGTGTCGGTAGTGCACTTTGCGCGTCCTGGGCGCGCGATGCACGGGTGAGTGTGGCATGGGCCTTCCTGGGCCGGGCCAGGGGGGAAAAGGGTTGGGTTGAGCCCAAGAAGGGAAATAAACTGGGAATTTGAGTTTTTGAGGGAATTTAGAGATGCACTTTTGAATTCAAAACCAAATTCGGTTAAACTCCAAAATGGGATGTTACAAAGATGATCTGTTCTTATTATTACAAGCCGTGGCCTATTTTGAAGAATACTTACATCTACAACCTGTTGACTGGGAGAGCATCTGTGCATTTAACATACTTTACCGGATAGCAAATGTAAAATAACTCAAGCATTTTTGGACATTTCAAAGTTTTCCTTGGTGAACCTTACCTTAGTAGTGTTGGATCTATATGTTAGGACCTAGTTGTGTCAGGCAATTTTTTATTTATGAAGTAGCCTTGAAAGCCTTGAAAAACGATACCCAAACTACTCATGAATCTTATTCTCTTGAGGTGAAGTGTTTGTTCTATTGTATGTACGTAGTATTGGGCTAGAGCTTTGCTTTGTTGGAAGGAGTAAGTTCTAAGAAGCATAGAAGAAATTGTGCTATTCTTAGTTTGGGGACTTCAGAGTTAAGTGCATCTGTTGGGTTTTTTTTAGTTTCTAGTGCCAATTATGCCCATCAGGTGGGAGGAAGAAATGTGTTAGTCACACTTCTATGTTTAAAATGTAATGAGTGTCCGGCGCTTGGTTGTTACTAGTGAGTACTTATAAGTCATAGCAGTGGTAAAAGTGAGTTAAAAGGATGGAAACTTAGCTTTCCTCTGATTTACTGAACCTCATTCATGTAAATGATCAAACCATCTTGGTACCTTGAAATAGAAACTCTCTAAAAGCTTATGGAGTAGGATTGCAACCAAATTTAGCAGGCCAATTTTGCTAAATCATGCGATTTGCGCAGACTTTTGTAGTATTGTCAAGCTAAAAATCCCTTTTTATCTGAGGCCTAAAAAAGTACACTAATCTGAAGGACTGAAACTAATCTTGAACTAGATCGCCAATGAGCATTTCCATCGTAGGGAGATTACAGGCAAGGTTTCAGGTGCCAGTACTGCTAATTATGCTGGTCCCTCCCATAGCAAGCCATTCTTGCTATACACGTTAAAGACTGTTCACCAACCATATTGGTCCTAAATGGTACTATGAAATGCATTAACGATGTTAACTAGCATACAATGGAAGTTAGGGTCCCTGAATTGGATCCAGCCTCTGTATGTCTTCTTCTAGTAGTTATGCTGGTGATACCAACTATTTGTTGTACCTCATCCGCTCATTAAGTTTTATCTTTGGTCCTGTTCTAGTGGTCTCCTTGTGTTACTGAAGTGCACCTGTTATTCAGAATCATAGTTAACTGATCTGCGGTTCGTTGGGTTCGCGGTTCGCAATTCGTCACTTCGAAAAAGTAAGGTTCGCTAAGGGGTATACCTCTCCAGTTTGTGAACCCGAGATGGGGTTCGCAAACCCTATAATTCCAGTTCACGATACAACAATGTATAGTAAATAATAATAACGGAATACAGGAATGCATGACATTACAGACATAGAAGATCTCTGCATCTATCACATAAAACAAGTTAAAAAGAAAAAGAAGATGGCCATGACCAACTGGCTGGCCCAGCCCTACAAGGACACAGCCCACAAAACCCATCCTGAGTTCCCATTCCCACTTGCCCTAGAAGTCTATAACTCAGTCGCCTCATTCCTCAATCCTCATCACATTGCTTCCCAAGTTCCCAACTCCTCACACGCACCGCCTGCCTCCTCCTCGACGCACCATGATGCGACGATGACTACGGCCTAGCGGCAGCGGCGAGATCTAGTGGCGACGTCGATGAAGGTGCCAGCTTCCTTCCCTCTTGCCATGCCCCCCCCCCCTTCTCTCCTGGTCCAACTTGGGTTCACTCCCCTCCGGCGAACCATGGCCACGGCAGCGAATCAGATCGCTGGTGAACCGCGACTCAGATCGCGCGATCTGAGTGTGTGCTGAGAATCCGGTAACTATGTTCAGAATACTGACAACATTACATCATGATACGACCATTATTTTTAATGGTAGAGCTTTAAATGTACGACTTCTGCATCCCATGGCAGCACCTTCTTGTGACTAGATGGTATTTATCTATCGTTGCAAAGGAAGTACATAAAAGATAACTTGTACTCCCTCTGTTCAGAAATATACTATGTTTTAGAAAACGCACAGTCAAACTTCCTTAACTTTGACCACTAATATATTAAAAAAAACTATTTGTATTGGTCATGTGAAAATGGTATCAATATATTAGTCCCAAAAAAAAAAATTTCATAATATAATAATTTTATATTATTTTATGAACATATTCATATAAAAAATAATGATCAAAGTTGCATGTTAGAGACCGTGTCGATGTCCAAAACGTCATGTATTATTGAACAGAGGGAGTATCAGAATAGTTTAAAAAGGAGCAACAACAGAAAGTTACTGTTGATGTTTATGTTCTTGTGTTGATTTTTTTTACGGCCACCAGATACTAAATTAATATGGTTGTACCGCTAGTGGATTTGACGATAATTGATCGAAGGAGAGTGAAATTCCAAGGATCAGATACAAGTGCGAAACGGAGTCAAATTCTCTTGTGTTGCATGCAGTTATGAAGGATAATGATTTGTTTTTTATTGCTATACCGTGTAACATTAGTTTTTCTTGCTAATAAATGAAGTATAAATTTAGTCGCATTGAAATATGCATATTATATTTGTCGTCAAAGGTGCTTCCGCTAAAATATAATTATGTAACGTTTGGCCAACATAATATTGTATACATCAATGTGAGAGTTGCAAATTGCATGCTGTGAAAATTCAACAACGTCATGTAGCATGAAACATATGGAGTATATTTTTGTGCTCTGCTGGTTATACGTAATCTCAAGCATCAGACAAGCTGGTAAGCAAACAGCAGCAAATTGCCAAAGGGTGTTTCCTCTTTAGATTGCCGTGTTGGTGTGTGTTCTAATCCTTTCTGTGACACCATCAATCAAAGCTTCTCATACAATTGGCATCCCCTATCACTTGTCTTCTGTCCTTATCTTCTTGAGTTCTTGTGATGTAATAAATATCTGTATAATTTAAGATATTGTTTCAAGCTAATGAAAGGTGTGACTGAACGTGCTTCTTTCAGATCAGAGAGTGCTGTAAGTAGTCAAGATGTTAGCCAGTTTGATGCTTCTGTGGCCGAAAGTGTTGGGTTACTAGATAATGATGATGACTCTCAACGAGGGGCTGAAGTCAGGGCTTTTGCTGGTAGTGAGGATACAGCCCAAACTATACTCGACAATGTGGGTTTACAGGAGGGTGATGCAGATAGTGCTGGGGCAGAGTCTCCGACTATAACTTTGGGTAACATGGTTGAGATGCAAGTGTCTCAAGGTGATAATAGGCTGCAAGATGAGATAGAACGTGACACAAGATTCTGGCAGCCATCTTTGGATGGTAGGCATGATAGGTGGCCCAACGAAACTGCAGAGGATGCTGACAGAAATTGGGAAGATAATGCAGAGGAGTTACACAGTGAAACTCTCGAGGATGACGACAGGGAGCATGATCATCTCCAAGATGAGCATGATGAATGGCACGATGATGGGTCTCGTGGTACCGAGGAGAACTGGCAAGATGATTACCAAGATTCTGCACTTGACACAGGCCCCATTCCTAGAACTGAAAATAGGTTCATCCCACCTGATGATGACAATGTGTACAGCATGGAATTGAGAGAATTACTTAGCAGGTATTTTCACCTTCAATGCCGAAATTTCTTCTGAAATGTTTCCTCTTCATTGATTTTTCATGTGGTCTTACTATTAAGCTATTTCAATTTTTGTATTGCCAGGCGAAGTGTATCCAATCTTCTTAGTAATGGTTTTGGTGAAAGTTTGGAGCGATTAATAAGATCATATGTTCAACGACGTGGCCATGGTCCCCTCAATTGGAATCTCGATACGGCCATGCCCACTGCGAATTCACCAAACGAAAATCAGGAACAAGAAAGGAATGCTGAAACTCGACAATTCCAAGCTCCTGTCAACAGACCTGCCCTTGTAATCCCTCCGCCGCCTTTGCCACCACGACAGCCACTATGGCACAGAGAATTGCGTCACAACAACTGGAGCAGTAGACACAGGGTACATCACACAGATCCCGTGCGTTATCTTCTCACTTAATGTTTGGAGCTCTTTGTACAAAAATGGAGATTGTTGTTTCTGCTGTTTCAATTTTACCATGTTTTACAAATATGTTGCTCCAGTTATCTTTTTTTCACCAACAAGTGTTCTGTGTCAAAAGTATGTTAGATGTCATGCCATGACTCATGAGATGTAGGAACTTTAAAAGTGTTATGTGTATTTCCTTTTCCTTTTTGCTTGGAACCATATTTGCTGTCATGCCATGATCCATGAGATGTAGGAACTTTTCAAGTGTGAATGGTGGTATTTTTCTCCCCTTTTTGCTTGAATAAGTTGTGTCCTGTATGTTGATTAGAAGTTCATCTTGGGGAATTCATTTGGCTTGTATTTTTGCAGGAATGGGATGCAATTAATGATTTGAAAGCTGACATGGGTAGACTTCAACAAGGGATGAGCAGCATGCAGAGGATGCTGGAGGCATGCATGGACATGCAACTGGAATTGCAACGCTCAGTGAGACAAGAAGTGTCAGCGGCCTTGAATCGATTTATGGAGCTGAAGGTTGTATTCACATCGCTCCTTGTTGAATAATAGGATATTCATGGCATCATAATTATGCTGTTCTCTGATACAAAGATATTTTAAACAAAACAAGGGCACCATAAATTCTTCTATGTATTTGTTTACCTAGTTTAAGTTGTTTCCAGGTAATTATACTATTGGTAGACATTTGCACGTTTTCAGTTTGGTCGTATTTTGCTATTTTGCCTTTTAGTTCTTTTGTTGCAATTCATTGCACAAATATGTCTGCTTCAAATAACTCAATTGATTAATTCTTTTTGTTTGTCAGGGTACACCATGGATCTATCCGACGATGGATCAAAATGGGATCAGGTGAGGAAGGGAACCTGCTGCGTATGCTGTGATTCACAAATTGATTCTCTACTGTACAGGTCAGCACACACTTTGCATCTCAGGTGTCCTATATGTACCTAAGCATATCTGATGTGTACTCTTGAACCCTTTTGGTCTGATGTATACTGTTAAACCCTTTTGGTGCAGATGCGGGCACATGTGTACTTGCTCAAAATGTGCAAATGAGCTGGTGCGCGGTGGTGGCAAATGCCCGCTGTGCCGGGCGCCGATCGTGGAGGTGGTCCGGGCATATTCGGTAATGTAAAGTTGTGGGAAATACGACAGGGAAATAAGTGATGGCAAGCCAAGTTTTGCTGCAGGAAACTTGTTCAGAAAATGGGGAAAAAAGGAGCTCTTCTTTTCTTTTGCCGCCTTCTTTCCCCCTTTTTGTTTCTCCTCTCTTCTTGTGTATCTACAGGTTCTCTTACATATTTGTTGCCTTGCTGTTGGCCTCGGCGCGAGCAGCGAAGGGCGGAGTGCGTCGCGTTATTGATTGTTGAAAGAGTTTGCGCTGGGTAGGAGGAAAAGAGAGGTGCCCAACCCAGTGTAAGTTCTTTCACTGTATTTATGTCCTCAACAGAAGAGACGACTGCAATTACTATATAGTAGATTCTTAACCTGACCCACCTCCTTGACCCCAACTCTTGTCTCATGATCACCTCAAAAAAAGAGCTGTTGTCTCGTGATCTATCTACAGCTATGCTCTGTGTCTGTGGTAGCGTGCGTCTGTCAGTGTAGTGTTGTGTTTTTTTTTATGGCTAGTGATTTCAGAAAATGAGGATCGCTTGATTGTTTCCACCGTGAGGGCTTAGCTTAAGCTGCGTCGGTAGTTACACTGACACAGCAGAGCATCCTCCTCAAGCGAAGCTGTGTGAGTTAGGATGTGCTTGCTGGTTGGTAGCTGCTTGTTGCTAGCCTGGCCTGGGTGATGCTGTGGAGATGCAGGCTGTTGCTGCTCCTTGAGCTGAGCGTGGTATCGGCCGGAGTGGCCTGCAGCGGTCGATGCAGGGCGAGTGGAAGACGTGGTATACAAGATATAGACGTACGGGCGGGCGCGCGCGCATGCTTGAACTCATCCCATCGACTCGACTCAAGTAAGAGAAGGATTACCACATGCTCCATCGACCCGCCTTCTGTTTCTCTTTCTTTTGTTTTCGTGGCTGTGGACGACGTTCTCAACTCAACTTTCCTCTCTTTTTTTTTCTAAACATATTTACGGCATGTTTGGAATACGGGAATTGTTCTCGATTTCTATCTTCCTTCCAAACAGAACCTCTGTTGAATGCTGTTGTCTGCCGACGGGTCGATGTGGTCCCGTACGTCTTCCTTCCCTCTGTTCTTTTTTTAACCAAACGGACGGGAGAGATGGTGAGCACCCACCGAGCCGATCGATTTCTGGAGGTGTCTAAACGGGCGGTTTGGCATGCCACAAGTCTATTTGATCCGTTACTTAGACGATCGATTTCTGAAGGTGTCTAAACGGGCGGTTCGGCACGCCACGAGTCTATTTGACCCGTTACTTAGACAGTCATGCTGTATCTATCTATGGACTGAGGTACTGATTCAAGCAATCATTATAGTCTCACAGGTTGTGTCGCGCCAACTAAACACGGTTAGCCCGCTGGGCTAGTGTCGGCCCATTTAATCCATTAGGAATGAAAATCTGAGGAAAATCTAAAAAGTCCTAGAAAACATATTTTTTTATAAAAAAAATCAAAATCAAAATTATACATACTTATAAAATTAATTATATAAAATTCAAAAACTACAAATGTAGACGACACAGCCCGTTTAGATGATAGACTGTATCGTGCTTAGATCGAGCCAACAAAGAAAGCACCTACGGGTTGGCCCCATTTGGGCACCTCAACGCGCGGCTATATATTCCAACCAAAATAGATTATCTATCAATCAGTTCATGTCCAAGCCACAAACCACCGCCACAACAAAAATGCCATCATCGGCAGCCAGAGACCTCTTCCCGGTGGAGGCCCGCCTTGCCATGATGGAGCTGGCCAGCATGATGTCCGTTCCCATGGTGCTTACTGTCGTCATCTGTCTCGGCGTCCCCACTGCCATGGCGCTCACCGTCGTCATCCGCCTCAGCGTACCCGCTGCCATCTGGGCTGGTGGTGCCAACGGCCCGCTCTATGCCACCGACCTCCTCCCCGTCGGCCACCCTGACCCTATGTCCTAGAGTACCTCCTCCGCCTCCCGCGGTGTCTTCTCCAAGCACGACGCCTCCTCCCCGTGTCGGTTTGCGCTCACCGCCGTCGGCCGCACCATAGTGCCCAGCCCCTCGGGCGCGTCGTACGCCGACTATGTGCTACAACACCACCAAGACGCGCTGGTGATGGTGTGGCCGCACCTTCACGAGGTGGAGTGGTGTACGTAAGACAAAAATGGAGGGGGTATTAGTGGAGTAAAGTTATCATGAGCTGAGCTAGCAAATATACATTTAAATATCATGTATAATCTAAATTGATACATAAATTACGATAAACAAAGTTAAAATAAAAAATACATTAAATGTAGTACCTTGATAATAGATAGTGCGTTTCGAAAATCTAGAAATATACATAAATAGCAATCTTAATAACAAAACTAACCAAATTTGAAGTGTGAATAATGACAAAAGCACTAAAAAGATATCAAAAGTACGACGAGCAGTAACAAGGACAGATAATGGAGCACTAGTTAGTGGAGTAATATCAAATCTTAATTGCTAATATCTCAACCAAGGCTAAGCTTAATATAACTAATTAGTATTCTGATGATGCTGCTGCTTGCAATTAACTGCGGTGTAGGGAGGCGAACGAGGTGATGCTACGCGCGATGACGGGGCTGTCGGAGCCGTTCATGGAGGCGCTGCTCGACGGCTACCCCGGCGGGTTCGAGGGAGTGGGCACGCTGGTGGATGTCGGGGGCAGCTCCGGCGCGTGCCTCGAGATGATCATGCGGAAGGTTGGCACCAGCCAGAAAAGAGTTGGATTGGGGGGTTGGTTGGGTGGGTGGGGGCACATGGATGGAGATGGACATGGGGCCTTCCCCTATCCAATTTATTTATGCACTATTCAGGAGTAAAACGGAGTCCGGTAGGTGCACCCGGTGTTACCGAACACCGGATCAAAAAAATATTAGTAGATGGACATGAGGCCCTCCCCCATCCAATTTATTTACGCACCATCCAGGAACAAGGCGGAGCCCGGTAGGTGCACCTGGTGTTACCGAACACCGGATCAAAAAAATATTAGTAGATATTATACTATATATATTATGTGTGTACCTTTAGTTTAAAAATTATGTGTCTCGGTTTAGCCCAACTTCCAGTCTCTTACAGCCCCTGCTCCCACTAGTCGCGACTAGACCAGGACGAATGGGTGACGCAGTAGTGCGGTCCAGTTGGCATAAACAGTCAGCACAACATAATAGCACCTGCATATCTGCACGCATCAAACACTACTACAAAAGGCTAATACTTGACGTCTCATCACAAGCAGTTGACTAAAACCATCTGTATTAAATACAATCACATACGGTTTTTGTTTAGCTACCGTTTGTGTTACTGGCTGAGCTAAAAACCGTTTATAAAAAAGTAATATTACAGACAGTCTGTGTTAAAAACCGCCTCACAGACGGTTTTGAATAAGAATCGTCTGTGATACTTCACATACGGTTTTTAATACAAACCGTCTATGATACTTCACAAACAGTTTTCAACACGAACCGTCTGTGACTTCCCGTCCTCATCACGCATTTATTTGTATTAAAAACCGTCTGTGATAAGTATATTTGATTTTATCATAGCTTGAAACCATTCCAATAACTCGCAATCAGTCACGATCATATTTTTGAGAAAATCTACCCCTCGTATAAAATCATTACGCATTGTCCATAACCGATGACACGACTATTCGAATAGTTTTACACCCTGCAGAGGTTATACAGCTTAATCCACAAGACACGACTTCTCTAGTTTGTTTAGCATTCGTCGATACCACCGCTTACTGCCTTAGGTAAGTAGTCTAGAGCACATGACAAGGCCTTTACAAAGCTCTATTTTGACTTGCTTTGCCCGCTAATGTTTCGTCTTTCTAGACCCCATCTTGCGTCATGTGAATCCATCCGTAAACTCAGGGATCACACCACCACGACAGAACCAAACCAAAATATTGTTAATTATTCAGTTAGGTCCACCCCATCCTGGACATGTGGTTGCACGGTATGACCCAGATCAACAACGCGCAAAGTTAAGTCCTTAGTGGTTGCTTAGGCGAGACTACCTCATCTCATGTGACTCCCGCACCCAAAATGTGCCTCGCGCATCCACCGACCACTCGCCTGAGTATAAATCATTTTCGTTCACCCAAGCCAATGACAACACTTGCCATGTCACTAAATTTTATAACAGCGGCATCGTACCACAATTGACACAACTGTGACCTCGCACCACGATTGCACAACAGCGGTATCACACCATAATTCCATATACCATTAAATCAAATTTATCATCATTGAATCATGTGATCGAGAGACATCGCATAACTAAAGCATGTTTAAGCATAATACGCACTCATGTTGGTATTACAAATAATATCCAACTAAGATTACCCAACATATGGTGTCCATGGGTACATGTCAACATGTCGTTCACAATTGTTCAAGGAGTCATACTGTCAAGTATATATTTAACTATTCATGGGAACATTTGATATAAAAAAATAGCAATACGTGCGGATATAAAAATAATATAATTTTATAAAATGGGTACGACATGATTAAAGCCCTATGACTTGCTTTCGTTGAAGAGTTGAGATGCTTCGGTCGAGGTCAACAAGTCCAATAACTCTTTGAAAACGCTGGAATCTATACGAGTGAAAAGAGTCAAATAAATAAAACAACTCCTAATAAAATTTAGACATTACCAAACTAGAACCAAAAGAAAGGTACTGAATTTAGATATTTGAATCACTCAAATAGGAGCTCGGATGGAGGAGAATGGACTCTCGGAAGGGGATTTGACTACAGGTGGTCGGAAAGAGGTTAGACTGGTCGAAGGAGTTCGACTGCTTGACGCGGTCAAAAGAAGAAAGAAGGATTTGACTGCTCAACGCGGTCAAAAGAAGGAAGAACGGGCACGAGGAGCTTACCAAGACTGAGAGAGGTTGGAGGAGGTCGATGGACGTCGAACGACGGCGGGGAAGCTCGCGGTCGGAGGCGAAGAACGATAGCGCGGGCGCTCCTGGGAACTCTTCGGCGGCAAGGAGGTCGAAGACGGTGCAGGCGCTCCAGTTGGCGGCGGCGAAACTCGAAGCACGACGAAACAAGGGCGAGAGAGAGAGAGAGAGTATAGTTGAGGGGAAAACAAGAGGCAAATGGCTTCCTGGTGCTCCATTTATATAAAGAGGAGGGGGACTGGGCGACAGGATGGAGCGGTGAGATTCGCGGCGGCGCGGCGGAGACAACGACATTCAATGCGTATACGACATTTAATGCGCACAGTGCGGCAGAGACAACAACATTTAATGCATAGGCGGCATTTAATGCGCACGGCGCGACAGAGACAACAACATTTAATGCATAGATAGTATTTAATGCACATGGCGTTGGGGAAAAAGAGGGAGGAACACACGCCGAGGAATGTGGTCAAAATTGAGGGGCGGTCGAAACTAGAGGCTGATCGAAACCGAGTGGGTGGTCAAAACCGCAAGGCTGGTCGAAACCAAAAGGCTGATCGAAACCGAAAGACTGATCGAAACCAAAGGCTGACCGATCGAAACCATAAGGCTGGTCGAAACCGAAAGGCTGATCGAAACCAAAAGCTGACCGATCGAAACCATAAGACTGGTCGAAACCAAAAGGCTGATCGAAACCGAAAGGCTGATCGAAACCCAAGGCTGACCGATCGAAACCATAAGGCCGGTCGAGACCGACAGGCTGATCGAGACCACAAGGATGGTCAAGACCGAAAGGCTGGTCGACATCGAGAAGGTGGTCGACTAGTCGACTATGAGAGGATGGTCGACACCGACAGGATGCAGCTCGGGAAGGTGGTGCCAGGGGGCGGCAATGTGGCGCACGGGGAGGCAGCAAGGTCAAGAGGCAGGTGAGGGACAAACAGAGAGAAGGGAAATTCAAATACCGGAGAACTCCAATAAACTCAAAATAAACAAAATTGAATTAGTTGAAGTTTGATTTAGTCATTTAAATTGCTTTTAATTTCTAATATTTCAAGTTAAGCTTTGACAATTCAATAAAATCAAATAATTATTTTTATTTTTGAAATTTTCAAAAAATCCTGAAAATTAGGATAATACACGGATACAGCTAGCTATGCTGGCAGGGGAATCGACGGTACATTCAACAACCCATTGTCCAAGTATACCTTAATTCGTACAACAATTATTTCTTAGTTGTGATGCGACCACAAACATTTTTGTTTCAAGCGTTTACTACCATTTGCTGAGTGACTAGTACATGCATCATTTCTCTTTCTTGTCTCCTGCCGCAGCCCCTTGGGGTTCAACTAGAGGTGTTGATTCACTTGCACCCTGCAAAAAACAGAGTAAAACAAGCACTTCAGATGCTAAATCCCAAACAATCACTGATGGGAATCAATAAGCAGGGCAGCGCAGGCAGGTGATCTTTTGAAAGCCCTTTTGCAAGGTGAGGTGATCCCTGAAAAATAGCTTAAGAGCAGCAAAAAATGGTCGCCAACTCTACGAATCAAGTGTGCTTGGAACGAGGTGCACAATTCACATAGTACAATAGAACTCAACTATGGGAAACTGGGTAACCAACTTCAGATCAAGCTGCTCACAATATCGCGAAATCTTCACATGAATCAAAACCAAGGAATTTTCTGGGAATGTTTCGAATGCAGATATAACAATGAATTAGCTTGGTGTTTGGCTACAATTAGTAAATGATCAGGGAATGCTTATCTCTTGAGTAATTTAAAAAAAACTAAAATTAGTACTTGTCGGGAATCTGCATTTTTACACCAGCTCAAGGGCCGAAAGAAAAGAAAAATAGCAGGAGCATGGAGGCTTACTTCACCATTCTTGTTTGCTGCAGGCTTATACGGGCAAGCAGGTGGGACTCTTTCAGGTCTCCTGTATTCCCATCCAAACAGGCGATAAATCTTGCTCTGAAATATCATTCAAAAAATGAATCGATTTTCGTAACACAAAGTACAAATGTTTGCAAGCGCACCGGCAACAGTATGCTAAAATGGCTACGCGGGTTGTATGAGGCAGCACTTAACAAGAACACCACTAGAGGGTGTGTGTGTGCGGGTTGGGGGGATGGGGTATGACAACCGTCATCATATCGTATTATCATACAGTTGTCAGGTGTGAGTTTACTTGTGTCTGATCTTTCTAGAGGCATCTTGGGCACTGCTTCTTTGATTACAGCAACAATAACGTCACCAATATGAGCATATCAGTGATTACCAGCTCCTAAGATTCGAATACATATCAATTCGATAGCCCCGATCCGTTGCTATCAACAAACTGATGGCATCCATTTTTTCATATATTTAGACTGATACAATGGCATATCTTACTTCAGTACTGCTATGATGCCATGCGTTTCGGCCCCTCAAGGAGAGCTCGATTCATACCCCTGAAGAAACATAACGCATCTCAGGCCAGGAATCAGGATGACCTGTAGCACCCTTGTGAGAATGATAATTCTCATGGCCCCCTTATCCTTGTGGATACGGGATCCCTTTTGAGTTTGCAGGATTCGTTGGTGCTATCTGAATGACATGATTCAGAGGGCATGGACTAGCACTGCTAATTCCTTTATTGTTCTGTAATAAATAATCCTATGAATCCTAACAAAATCGTCATACAGTTATTGTTAGACTATTTCCCTAGAGTGGAATTAGTTTGGCGTTGCTACAAATCCACTAGTCGTGAAGGTCCGTCAGGGTCAACCGAGGATCAAGTGTAGCAAGCAGTAAGAGAGTGGAATTATGCAGGAAAAACAATAATAGGGAAGAAAGAGGGGCAGAAGGGGGGTGGGGAGAGAGACATACGAGGATGAGGTCGAAGAGGAAAGGGAGGGCGTTGACGACGGGGATCAAGAAGAGGGGCAGCAGGCACGCGATGCAAACCTTTTTAGCACGAGACAGACCAAACACGTCACCAATCCATTAGAATTACTGGCAATTAAACGGAATTAAGACGAAATTGAGAGACTGCACAGGATTATTATACGGAGGGGTGGCCAAAGAAAAAGGAAGAAGAAGGGAAGAGATGGTCAGGACGGGGGAGAAGAAGTCACCATGTCTCCTTCTTCTTCTTGTTCTTCAGATCGGATCGAGATCGAGATCGAGAATGAATCAGTCAGTCGCCTATCCTTGGGTTCGTTCGTCTCGAACTCGAATCGATGTCGCCGATCTTGAGCGGATTGGATTGGGGAAGCAAGTAGGCCAACAGTCACGAATCAATCCAATCGATTCCCCTTGCGCAGCGCCAGCGGATGGCAGCTAACTGCAGCAGTACCACTACTCTGGTCAGGGAGGGAGGGAGGGAGGCTAGCTTTTCGATTCGGGCCAGCAACTGGAGTTGGCCCATGGGCCGGCCATCCATCCTCTTACAACTCTCCAACAATCAGGAAGAAAAACAAATCAATGCCGGGAGCAAATCAATGGAGCATTTTCTTCTTCAGGTTAGGTACAAGGCACGCTCGTCCCCTGCACACACGTTGTGAGTGGGTTTATGGGAGGCCTCACGGAACGACTCGAGGCATGCGCCTGCTCATGCACTAACTAATCAAGCTTGTCATGCCTCCAAAGAAGAAGAAGAAGAAGAAGAAGAAGAAAGGCCAGCACCCGTGCGTATCAATCCAATCCAATCCAATCCTATCCTATCCCTTTGCCTGTACCACGAGTTGAGGACTCTTAAGAGCTGACTTGCATAGCCCGGAACAGAGCCTAGTACTTAGTAATGCTGTGTCGCGTGTCGCTGACAAATAGAGTAGAGATCACAATATCGCAATTTGCTACTGTACGCTGCGCACGCGGACACCAAAGGTGTTTTTGGTTGGGTATATAAGTTTGGGTCAGGCTCCTCAGGTGCAGAATCTTTTTGGTTTCGTTTGCTTGGATGGTTGCACGTGTAAAGCAACCTGACTGAGCAGATGCAAAAGATGCCTTCGAGCCAGACTGGGCAGAAACACCTAATTTCTCCGTTTCTCCATATGCAGGCTCTGCTAATGACGTTATTAAGAGGTGATCAGTGCATATTAGGTAGTATTCGAGTTGATTATAGTGGGTTAAGGTAAAATGAGGACTATTAGAATATATTAAGACAAAATTAAAGCCATGCTAACATTTTCTTTCCACCGTCTCTTGCATCTACACTTGCGGTCAACGTCCTTATGCACACAACCAAACAACATCTCAGCACAACCTGACCTAACAGAAACAGCCAACCAAACAACCCATATTGCATCCACACAGCCTGGCCCGCTTCAGTCTGGATGACTCGTACGGGCCAAGCTAAGGACATGCAGGGAACCAAACACACCCCAACTGACCAACAACACCTCCCACTGTGCTTGGCTCCAAGTGCAGCACAGTCCACTACATGCTGCGGATCGATGACCAATCATATCATATCGCGCTAGCCTATCTCCTCCCTCCACTCGAAAAAGAGTGTAACATGTGCAGTCAAAATCATACAAATTTTAACTAAAATTATTGTTTAAAACATTTGCTTTAGATATATGAAATTGACAAGGGTGAAAATGTTATGAAATATACTTTCATAACATTGCGCTTTCTTATCCATTTTTGGATATTTTCGTACATCCCAACGCATGGCGGGGTGAGGAGGTCGTCGTCGCCGGGCGACGGGCACGTCGTGAGGAATGATTGGAGGCGGTAGTCGGCCCTGTACCTGCCTGTCTAGGAGGAGCCGTACACCCACATCGGCTGCAGCGGTAACATCGTCGTGCTCCGACGAGGGTATCGCTGGATATATATGATGTTCGTCGAGCCCAATATTAATTATCAACATCGATTATTGGCACATTGTTGGCTATCTATCTGCGGCTTTAATTTTTCATTGCAAGCATGCACAGGTGTTAGAAAGTCACAGTACTACACTTCACGTGCGTGTACTGCTTGGCACTGTTGATGCACGACACTACCGCAAGTGGGCCTGGCAATGGGTCGGTATCGCCCGATCTTAAAGGGATGGGTTGTTTGACGGGCTGGTATCGAGCTGCTTTAAAATGGGTCGTGGTTAAAAGGTAGGGCTGAGTTGTTTGGGCTGGTATCGAGCTGCTTTAAAATGGGTCGTGGTTAAAAAGGTAGGGTCGGGCTGGGCTTTGATCAGAAATGGGTAGGGTCAGGGTAAGATTTGGGTCGGTAAAATGGGTTGAAAAAGGGCTTAACCTGCAGATCGGCCAACCAAAGAACAAAAAGAGCTTTGCTCAATTTGCTCTCTTTTCAAGAAAATGTTGTACACTAGAGAAAGGAGAGGCAGCAAGCCAAGACTACAAGAGCATGGAGGAGCTCACCGGAGGGAGTCGAATCCAAGCAGTGATGGGAGTTTGATGGACGACAACCAGGTCATAGAAATTGACAATATAACAAGCAGTTGCAGTGGTCGTCGGGATATGGGATTGGAGGGGAGAGGGGGAGCGGGCCGAGCGGCGGAGGCAGCGCCTTGAGCAGGGGCGGCATCAGTGGTGTTGAAGGATCTAGACCCGCCATTATGAGTTAATAAAATATTTTGGTAATTAATGACAAATCCAAATATGAGACTAACTCTCTTGTCAAGTATTATTTTGTGTAGTCTCGTTTGGATATAAAGGTGAAATTCAACAAGGTATGCAATCGACATCTTAATCTCATATATATTGTTGCATTCCTTGGATCCAAAATATAAGATGAACTCAACCATAGGTTTAACTTGAATATGTGCATATGATCTTATTACACATTTGTGTATGCACACATTTCGGGGGAGTTTATTATATATTGTGTGGTTTCATTAGTATTGATCTATATTCTGTTTTTCACATATATTTGGGATCTTTACTTTGAAACATATCCGTTTGAGTATATAGAACTTGTGTAGTTATTACATACTCATGTCGTGAGTATATGTAACTTGTGTAGTTCGTATATACTCACGTTGTGTTACATTTATCAATTCAATTTTAATGTGTAATTGAAGTGGTTATCATCAATTACCAAAGAGGGAAAGATTGAAGTATCTTGTCCCACCATTATGTGTTAATGGTATGATGTGGTAATTAATGATAATCATATTGTGGAACTAACATTTTTCATGAGTTGGGTAAATAGGTTATGTTCTAGGGTGATGAAGACTTGGGATGATCATGAGTTGATCATTAAGTCAAGATTCAAGGTAGAGTGAAGAATGCATCGTGAGTTCATGCATATTCAAGAGAAAAACTTGAAGAAAAAGAGATCCTCATGTGTTGATGATTGTCAAAGTCAAGGACCCGGATTTGAAGTATTGATGTACGTCATCAAGCTTCAAGAAGATGCAAGGCAAAGGTATGACTAGCTAGGGCTAAGGATGTGTTCTTAGTCTTTTACCGGTCTTGGAGTTTGGTTGGTAGACCGGATTGCTAGTATATGATTGTCGTACTATTAAAAGGGGTCTTGACTAGTAGCATGAGTTAGTCATGTGTTGATAGCTCATTATGTCTGCTCTAGCTCATCTAGGTATGATGCTATTTATTTACGAATGTGTTTTACAAATAGTCGAGGCTCATGCGTAACCCTTGTAGCATGTGACTTAAATTTGCAAATCCGTTTTGCAAATGGTGTAAGTCCATGTACCTTATTCCTTGTGATGAGCATTCTAAAGGTTGGCAAATGTGTTTTGTAACCTGCTAAGAATATCATCTTTAAATCTTTGTTGAAAATGCACTCAAATGGGCAAATGTGTTTTGCCGTTTAAGTGAAGTCAAAAGGGTTTGGTCTCGTGGCTCGGCGGTCTGACCGCCAAGGTCCACCGGCCCGATTAGTGGCATATCGATCGACCGCCATCCGCTGGCGATCCGACCGATTTCTCCTTGACCTGTTTTTCTATGCGGTAGTTCCGCCATTGAGAAAAAGGAACTACCGAAGATCGGAAGTTCTGGGGTTCGTGCGGAACGTATTTTTCAGAGAAACACCATTTTGTGTTTTGCTGAATTTCCTCAGGCGGTCGGACCGGCCAACCTTGGCTATCTAACCAATTTAGTGGCGGTCAGACTGGCCATTAGTTGGCGGTCCGATCGGCCGCGAGTCCAACGGCTAGTTTTATAGCCGTTGGCGCATGGGCGGTCCGACCGACCATTAGTTGGCGGCCGACCTACCGCATCAAGCTTTGGGAATCTTTCCTCCAACGGCTATTTTTTGAGTGTGGGCTATAAATACCCACCTTGACTGGTTGGAGAAGGTTGCTGATTTTATTGTGAGTGCTATACTCAGTCCTTTGAGCTAAGAGTAAGGCTTTCTTCTCTTTTGTGCATGTGTTGCACTTAGTGAGATTTGAGAGCAAACACTAAGTGCATGTGTTGCCTTAGGTAGTGGATTGTGTATCCACTTGAGGTTTGACACTTGATTAGTTCAAGTGAAAGTTGAGATTTGTTTCTCTTGGTGTTTGCCGACACCTAGACGGCGTGGATGCGTCGTGCCCGGTGATCTTCTCAAAGAAGCTTGTGAGAAGGCCCGGTATGGTTGTGAGTGGTTTGGTGCTCGCCATCTCCGGAGTGGAGGAAGAGCAACCATAGTGGAGCGAGGTGTTGGTTCGTGTTGGAACCGGTCCAAGTGGTTGGACTTACCTAGGAGGTGTTGGCTTAATTAGTGGAGCCGGTCCAACGTGGTTGGGCTTACCTCAAAGTGGATTAGGGGAGACCGGCAAGTCTCCGAACACCACGGTAAAATATAATTGTGTACATCTTGTGTTTATCTTGTACTTTACTTTGAGCAATTTACATTCTTGCTTTAATTGCTTATATATCATTGTATGATTGCCCATATTGAATTGTATTCATATTGTTGGTGCACTTAGGGGAGCATAGTTGATTTAGATTTTTAATTGTGCAAAACCAATTTGTTATTAGCTTCCGCATTATTAATTGGTTTTAGCCCGAAAGAATTTTTAAAACCGCCTATTCACCCCCCTCTAGTCAGCCACCTCGATCTTACAGGTGTGGTGTAGGGAGACAGGAGGCGGTTGACCAGGCGACCGCTGCTGGTTGTAGGGGAGCAAGAGGGACGAAGAACGTAAGAGAAGAGGATGCACAAGGAGGAATGACGGGAAAGGGGGGACAACATCGGAAGAAGAATGGGATTCGAACCTCACCAGAGCTTTGTCGGCTGCGTGGTTGCTCGTTAGAGTGTCATGGTGGCCACCTTGCCCGATGTGCTCAAGAAGCTGAAAAGAGAAGGAGAGGGTTGCTGCTTGGGAACTCACCGGTGGGGGAGAGAAGGAGCAAGCCAAGCGGTGGCGGCATCAACAACGTGTCGTAGGGAGATGAGAGGCGACTTGACCAGGGGTGGCGGTGCCCGGTTGTAGGGGCGCAGGAGGGAGGGAGGACGAGTGCGGTTCGGTGCCTCCTCGAGGGCTCACTGAGCATCGATTTGATGGCACTGCAAGGGCCAGGGTCGAGGGCACGTGGACGCCCAACGACCAACTTTAGATCATGGAGAGATTTCCATTTAGCGTAATACTTACAAAGTGTGTACTCTGTACTCTGGTTATTGTACTACTCCAGTGAGCTAGTTAGATCACACGCAAAACAGTAGGTAGCCTAATACTAATCTATTGGTTGCTTTAAGTTAAGATGCACGCACATGTTTTTCACGTGAAGTAGGTACGTGTTGACAAACGCTAACTAGCTAGTGTAGAATCATAGATAGATGAGGGCAAGTGAAGAATAACTCGGTTTCCATCAACGGATCTACAACGTTCATCTGGTATCCTTGCAACGATGGTCGTGGCACCGCCGAGCGTGAGGGCCAGCAATGGGCCCAAGCAAGCACACCAACCGACCCACTCGGCCCAATAACCAGATGACTGACCCAATTCCATCGACGAGTATATCGGCAAAACGTGACGAAAGACGATGTGTGGGAGATTGTGATTGGAGGACTAAATGCACGAGAGCGCTGTGAGGGCTCCATTCCTTGCGCGCATAGATCATAGAGAGATTATTAGCCAAGCTAGCCAATGTAATTCTTTGGAATGGGTCGAAATCAACGAGAGAGGAGAGGACCATTAGATCAGCTTAGGCCAAACAAAAAAAGCCCACTTAGGTCAATATCCCAAGCCACTTCGGCCCAATCAGAAAGCCCACTTAAGTCAATAGCCCAAGCCGAGAAAGCCCACTGATCTCACTCGCTCACACCCAGGGTGCCCAAATGGGTAGCACGGACACGACCCATTCTGCCCAGTGAAAGTTTCGTGTCGTGCTGGGACAACCCACGTGCCTAGGTGGTAGCCTAAGCACAACCCAAAGGGCGTCGTGCGTGTTCGGCCTAAGACAAGCCCGCTTTGGCTCGTCAATGCTTACGACCACTTAGCCCAAAAGTAAAATAAAAATCAGAAAAATGCAAAAAAAAAGCAAAAAATTCCCCAAAAAAGACAAATATGTAGGATTCATAAATACATATGAAAGTTGTAAAAAATGAGGTAAGTATATTGAAAATATAATAAAGAGCTTTATTAATATTGAAATGGCTGCCTCGTTAAAACCTTTGCAAATAAAAACTCAACATGAAAAAACCTTTGTAAAGGAAAAAGAGTACAATTTATAGCTCTATATATATCTTTGTTCTAAGTGTCATTGTCAAGGTACATATTTTTTAACACGTCCGACAACTCTGTATTTTACACATAATATTGTGTTCGCGAATCAGCTTGTTCTCAATCCTTCACGGTTAGAAGCATCTCCACCATCTCACTTGTGAGCCGTGTTCTTCTCTCCTCCAATATTCTTCCAGAAAGACTGAAAGTAGACTCGGAGGAAACCGTTGAAATAGGAACAGTTAACCTATCACGTGTAAGTATGGATAGCACGAGATATGTTAACTTATGGGCATGCCACTATTGCAAAATTTAGAAGCCTAATGAGTTGAAATCCACTGTATCGTTGTACAAATAGATGGATAGTTCTCTAATCCTTGGATTTGTTCTTGGTTGAGTAGGTGACGCTGTAGAAAAAGAAGACCTGAACCTGGAAGAAGAGCCACCGAATATTTTGCCCTACATATTTGTCTTACTACTTGAGGTGGGGGCTACTGGAGGTAGTTGCAAGAGGACTCCCAAAACTTATTTTCACACATTTAGTAAACCTCGTGTAATTGAGAACGAACTTCTACAAAATAGTTGGTATAGTCTAGCCCTCGAACTTCTACAAAATAGTTGGTATAGTCTAGCCCTGTAGCATCACTAAGAAGATTAAGAACATTAGCAAATGCTTCAATTTTACCTCTAGGATCTAAAACAAATGCAAATGCATATAAAAAAAGGGATTTCTCTCTAATATTTAAGATATTTAGTTTTCATAGTAATAATAGCCTCGCATAAAACTAAGTTATTTTCATATATTTTCAATTGAGTAGCAATATGTAAAATACTATGAACAATAATAGGAAATGTTGGATAGTACACATCGGACAAAGCAACAGTGACCTTACAATTTTTTTTTGAAAACTGTTGTTTCGTCTCAGCAATGAACCAGTGTTGTTCGGTCAATAGAATACTCCCGCGGCTCGATAGTGAGTTTGAATAAAAATAGAAAAAATGCTCTTATATGGTAAAAGACTCTTAAGCATCAGGTAAGTAGAGTTTCATCTTACTAGTATATCCAAACCGAACTTTCTTCAATGTACATCCATAGCCCTGCAGAAGTTTTTATATGCTGCTATTTTTACATTATAATTATTCAAGAAAGATATCGTATCGTTGATGTAGCAAGAAGGAATCGACATATGTACTGAAGACTAGAGTAAGAATATTCATGACCTTAGAGTTCGCAGCGGCATTGTCTAGAATAATTGAGAATATTTTATTTGTAATACCAAAGTCTTCCACGACTTAGATAATACATCATAATATTCTCACTGTGCATGCTATATCAATTAATTTAAAACTATAATTACTTTTGCTATTACTCAGCTATCATTAACGTAATGAGTAACTACACTTATATAATCCTCGCACTACGATCACTCCATATGTCCGAGGTCGTACACCAAAATATGCACGTAGCAAATCTATCACTTGTTCACTGTAATATTTTATTAGATCCCTAGTTGTTGTCTGTCTAGAAACGAAAAAGAATATAGGATTATGTTCAGTTTTAATGTAAGTTTGGAAAACATTAGACTCCCCAAAGTTTAACGGTAAATCCTCGAAAGCAATTAAACGACAAAGAGATTGACGGACTACCTTAAGATCATAGTCCTAACTATGTACCGTACCATCAGGGTTGTACTACAACTGTATCTACCTCATCACCAATCCTTGTTTGGCTTTACATCTTGTAGCATGTCTTTGCAAGTGAACCGTCCCTCCTGTAGACTTTGCAGATAATTCATGATGACAAATTTTGCAGACAACATATGGTGCCTGATTTTCTTGTGCGTCTGGCTTGGTTGTCCTGTTAAAATTCTCTCACACTCCCAATGTAGACGACATCGACCTCTTTGCTCTGGTGGTCGCCGACGAAGATGCTGCTGTGGAGCCTGATGGCGGAACTCCGCATAGCCCTTCTGCTAACAACTGCGGTTGGTTTGAGGCAGCCGCAGCCTCCATGGATGCAACTTCCTCCGGTGAAAGTCTGTAATCACCAAGAGCAAAGCTATCGTAATTTTCCATAATTAAAACTACAAATTTGAAACTAACACTATTATTACTTCCATCTTAGCATAACAAATACTAACAATGAAATTATGCACAAAACAATATTATACATCTTTTGCTGACCTGCTGTTGGGAATTTATTTTTTCAAAATTTGGCACAACTTTTTTGAATGTTGCCAAATTATCACACAACGAATTTGAATTTACAAACCAGAATTTGGAAGAGAACGGGGAATGGATGTGTGCTGAATGAGGGGATGGGGGTATTGTGGCTATTTATAGAAAAAAATTTGAGATTTTTTTTTTTTTTTTTTGCTATTTTTAAAGCCCCAAATAGTCAAAAACAGTAAAAAAAAAGATCAAACGGGCAAATTCCCCTGGGGCATGTCGTGCTAGACACGACACCACCATGTCGACACGACCCTCCTGGGCCTCCCCCTTTTCTCCTCCACTGCTGCTTGCACCCCTGCCCCTTCTCCTGCCGGTTGCCGCACGCCCGTCGCCCTCACACGCTGCAGTGCTGCCCTCCACCTCCACGCCACCCCACGCCTACGTCACCCCCCGCCCTCCTCTTCCTTTCATCCTCCTTCTCCATATGTGCCAACGCCGCCCTCCTCCTCCTCTTGTCAGCGCATCGGCCTCTTCTTCCTTCGCGTCGACGTTGGGCCACACTCCTCCTCTCCTCCCGGATGGCTAACTCCCTCCCCCGGCCTCTCCACACGCGAGTCACATGGGCCATGCTAGGCACAACCCAACATTGTTTATGCTGTGCCTGGGTGATAGTCTAAACACAATACAGACCTTTATACCATGTCGATCCAAATACAACATAGGTATTAGAACCAATAATATCGTGCATCAGCCAAGTCCGACCAACACGACCCGGTGATAGTCTAAACATAATACATATCTTTATACTACGTTGATTCAAATACAACATAGATATTAGAACCAGTAATATTATGCATCAGACACGAACCGGCCACCGCTACTCGCACCACCTCAAATCCCAAACCCAAGGCTCCGTGGACGAAACCAACTCCGAGAATTTGCCTTGTAAACTAAAAACTACTGCGGCTGCGCGACCGGACCACCACCTCGCCGCCGGCGATGGAGCCGCCGCCTCAGGCGACCCCCTCCTCCGCCGTCCGCGTCCTCTCCCGCACACCTACTCCCACCTCCGCCCCCGCCGCCGCTGCAGCCTCGCCCGCCCACGACGGCGTCGTCGCCGTCGGTTTCGTCGGCGGTGCGGGGAGCGCCCGCCTCGCCGACCGGATCTTGGATGCCCACGTATTCTCCCCCGGCGGCTCTGCCAGGAGCCTCGCCGGGGGCGTCAGGTACCACCGCGACGGGGAAAAGAGGATGGTGTTCCTGCACCTAGCGCCGCCGCCCCCGCCGCTGGAGGCGGGAGGCGATAGCAGCGGCAGCGACCTCCGGGAGCTGCTCTTCATGTTCTCTGTGAGTGTTGGTTCTTACTCTGATTTTTTTTTTCTGATTAGATGGTAGCCTTAACTGTGAAGGTCTCAGCTTTGTGTTTGTCTGATGTGATGAAGCTATGATATATGATATGCTGTGTTCGTATATATAAGACCATCTTGCTCGACTGCTTCATGGTAGCTAGTTACCGATGCGAACAACAAGGCTTGATAATGCGAGGGCATCATTTTTGGTGTCTGGATTCAATTTTTTTAGATTTCTTATGGGGGTAGATAGCCTTTTCATTTGTCAAAATACTCGACTGGATTGTCGGACTATGAACGCTAAAGTTTCGGTGATTACGTGCAAACCACACTATTTTTCTTGCTTGATTTGCAAATGTATCGTGAACATAAAGTGAAGATGGCGCTTTGAGGTGTTTTTATTTGCTGGGTTTTGCTTGGTTTTCTAAGCCCTTTGGGAATTCCTGAGAGCCAGATTTGACGGAGTAACATTTACCTAGTTCATTGATACTAGAAGCTAGCTTCAAGCTTCCTCTGCTTTACGTGGCCCATGTAGAGCTTGCTTCTTAGAACTGCATTTGTAGCAGTCTTGCTTGCCCATGTTTGATTGTATCTAAGATCTGCTGCTCTGACCATATTGATAATAGAGTTTAACGACATATTTCCCAGATTGTTATTCTGTTTGTTTGGTTTGCTAAATGATAGATAGCTTTGAACTCAAAGGTGACTAATTGAAGTTTAAGAGTCACTTTTTTTTTTTACAATAATGATTTATTTTGATTTGCTTTTATTTTATATGGGAAAATTCTAGGTTTGCCATGTAATAATATTTCTCCAAGAAGGCTTCCGGTTTGACACACAGATCTTGAAGAAATTCCGACTGTTGCAATCTTCAAAGCATGCTTTCGCACCATTTGTGAGGTCACTAGTGGCACCTGCAACACCATCCAAAACTGCTCCTTCTGACACCCCAACGCGTCCTACCCACAGGGCTCCATCCATCTCACCTCCGGCACGTCGTGGCCATACTGGTCGTCAGCCCTCAGCCATTTCGTTGATGTCAGGAAGTGGTTCTCATCCTTCTGTGTTGCCAGGCCAGTGCATTCCAGTTGTTCTCTTTGTCTTTGAGGATGATATCATTGATGGTCCTACTGCTTTAACGAGTTTGGATGATATGGGTGACACATCTTCATCAAATCAGGCTTCTAGCGCCGATGGCTTGCCAAAACCAATCTTGACTTCAAAAAGTTCTGGCTCAGTGGTTATGCTTGCCCGGCCGGCGAACAGATCTGAGGGCAGTTTCAGCAAGAAGCTGCATTCCTCTCTGGAGGGACAGATTCGTTTCTTGCTGAAGAAGTGTCGGACACTTACTGGTCCGGAGGCAGGGCATCCTGGTCCAAGGGGTGTTGGTAATGTGAGCCATCTTCCTTTATTCTCACTTGATACATCAAGGGTCGCTGCACTGTTAGACCGGTCAATTAACAAGAGACGGGAGCCATTGGATATCATTGCAGGACTGTTCGAAGATTCTTTCAGCTCCAAGTCATCGTTGGATATTCCTTCACTAGAAAATAACTTCCAACAAACAAACCATGAAGATGTTCAGTTAATCAAGGATTTTATATTTCGCAGTCCGATGGGTTGAGAGGAGAGGGGGGTATCCAGGCAATGCAACTGCTGGCTCTGTTGCTGGTGTCGGTATGGTGGCTGCTGCTGCTGCAGCAGCAGCAGCGTCAGCATCAGCTGGGAAGCAAGTCAGTGCTCCTGAGCTGCCTAGATTTGATAAATGGTTGTCCATTAGTACATCTATTCTATCCACACTGATTAGTGAAGGTCCTGGAGGAGATGGGATCAGTAGTTCAAAGCAAGAAGGGATCATCTACTCATACAAGTTCTAATTTTAAGAACGAGCAACTTCCTTCAGCAGGATCTAATGCTATTGAAACTGCTTTATCTTGCTTGGAAAGCAACAAGGGGCTTAACATGAAATTTTCTTCATCATGGTGCCAAAGGGTGCTTCCAGCTGCTAAGGATGTGTACTTGAAAGATTTGCCACCCTTTTACCCAACCAGCGTGCATGAAGCACAGCTACAGAAAGCTTTGCGATCCTTTCACTCAATGGTTAAAGGACCGCTGTCCAGGTATTCTCCAATGAGCTAGAAGATGAGTGCCATACAATATGGGAATCTGGAAGGCAGCAGTGTGATGCTGTCAGTCTTACTGGCAGACCATGCAAGCACCGGAGACACGGTACATTCTCTTCATCAGATGCAGTGGAGCAACATTCTAGTGGATATGTTTTCCTCCATGCGTGTGCCTGTGGCCGGTCACGTCGCCTTAGAGATGATCCTTTTGACTTTGAGGCAGCCAACATATCATTTAACTGCTTCTCTAATTGCGAAGATCTACTACCTACCCTTGTGCTTCCGAGAGGGACCGATGCTGGTTCATTTCCAGTATCCTCTTGGCGTTTGGTGCGACTCGGAGGAGCAAGATATTACAAGCCAACAAAAGGGTTGCTCCAAGCTGGTTTTTGCTCCAAGGACAAGTATCTTTTAAGGTGGACAATATCTCTTGGGAAGGGACTAGGGGAAAATGGCACCCGTGCTACCACTAAATCTTCCTCCATGACATCTAATATGAACCCTCCGACTCCCCCTGTTGTTCCTGGAGAAGTAAAGTCTGCTACAACCCAAGTCACGTCAGAAATTGAATCTCTGAAGCTTGAAAATTCCAGAAAACAACCTGAAGTGGAATCAATGAATAACTCAGCTATTAATTTCGGTAAAGGTCTTCCAAATTTTACTATGAAGAAGCCTTTTGCTGAAGTTGTTGCTGGCACCACAATGAAAGATTCTGAGTTTCCTGCTCTCCAGCAGAAGAGACCACCAAAACCTGGTAGCCGAAAAGATGAACGGCAAGTGAGTGTAGCAGAACAGACTAATGGCCGAGGTCATGCAGCTCTCAGTCAAGGACCTGTCGCTGAAAATGAATCTGAGAAGGTGAGCAGAATTAGGAGTAGTGACTGTGCTGATGGGAAGCCCTTTCTACAGATAGGGAGCAATATAGTGCCAGTGATTGTTGGAAATGAGACTAAAGAAACCAATCAAGCTGTACAACAGTTTGTAGTATATGTTGGGTTTGAGCACGAGTGTTCCTATGGTCATCGTTTCTTACTGTCAGAAAAACATCTCAAGGAGATTGATTCATCTTATTCACAGTATGAAAGATCTTATCAAAACAGTGAAGCAGAAAGCAAGCATGGTTCACAAAAGTTGCTCCGAAATGCATCTAGATTAACAGCGACAACAGTGGATGTAAACAGTGGACGGAAAAACAATAGGGCAATGGAATCATCAGGGAGAAATAGCCAGCAGCAATTGCTTCAGCCCAGGGTTGATGCGGAGACCTTACAGCCTGCTCATTTTCTTTCAGATCTACAGAATGACAAAAAGGGGGCGCATTCTCATCAATACATTACACTTGATGATGGTGGAGAAGCATTTTCACTTTTGAACAGAAATCTGCCAATATATATGCACTGCCCACATTGCAAGAGCTCAGATAGGAAGGGACATCAAGATGTAAAGGTTGCTGGTGCTGTGTCACAACTTCAGCGGATTTTTATTGTAAGTTTCATGTTCGAGCTACAGTTTTTATGTCATTGCTGGATATGATTTACTGCAGGAAAGTAGATTTTAAATTTTATTAAGGATGCGGATCTTTAAGCTCTCCCTGTTGACCCTTGTAGTATGTATATATTGTGTAATCTTGTCTTTCCACAGATGTTTAGATACTTTTTATTATTATGTTTATTATTATTTTATGCAGGTGACACCTGATTTCCCTGTCCTGTTGGCTAGCTGTCCATTTGTACAGTTTGAGGTGAGTACAATATCACTACTTATGTAGGATGGGATCATGGGAAGACAACTTTTAAGTCTTGTTTTCCCTTTTTGATATCAGGGGTCATGTTTACCATCAAATGTCTCTGATCATGACCAACGAGGATTATTCAGTCTTGGATGTCGAGTTGTCCTTCCACCTGAGAGCTTTCTTACCATGAGGCTTCCATTTATTTACGGTGTTGAGACCAGAGATGGGAGTACATTTCCCCTCAAACACTCCGAGCAACAACCAGAGCTCACAGCATGGCTTGTTGGAGGCACAGCTTTGCAAATTGTATCAGTGGGGCATGTCACTGAGAAAGAAACCACTGTGTTGTGAGAAACTTGGGCTCTGCAGCTTTATTGGTTCCGCGATTCTATCCAGATTCAGTGATGTGCAATAGGTGAGATGATAATAGCGATTTGCGCCTCTTCATTACCCAATTGTACTTTCTCTCTGAATCAACTTTATTCATTTCTGATTCTGCAGTTTCCAGCACTCACGGCATTGAAATTTGGGTCTTGCCAGTGGAATTCACATAGCATTGTTAAATTCCTACCAGAGGTGTTGCTTCTACTCCTGGATTTATGCTGCCAAGCTGTTGATATAACTCTGCATTGGGAAATGGTGGTTGTCTTGATGATTACATTAACGTTGCACAAGGGGTGCACGTGGAGAGATACAGGTACACGACGGCAGTTCTGTATTTTCACTCTTTTGTGCCATAGTACATGGGGTCACTAGTAAAGACAATGCGTGTTACTGATGCAGGCAATCGGCATCGGTTGTGTTGTACATCAATAGGTGTCAGGTAAAGTTTAACTGGTGATTTGGGGATTTGTTCTTTAGGATCGACAGATCAACCAAATTCCATGCCCTTATTGCCTTGGAACTGGATTTTTTTTTTTGTCTCATCACATAATAGTTTTAGACTTCTAGTCAGTCGAAGTGCTGTTATATTTCTTGGCCTGTTAAGAAATTTTACTTTGTATAAAGCAAGAAAAGGCGTTCACTGAACGACGTTTTATAGAAAAATGTTGTTTGAAATGGTTTTTCTTAATCTTGAGTTCTTACTAGTTGCCTGTATCCTTTTCTCTCATACGTCCTACAGAGATTTCTTGCAGCCATGGTTGAGACGAATTCAGAGGAAGGATTTGAAAAGTAAACTGACAACTTATCATTTTCCAGCCTTTCTTGAAATGTGAAAGGTCCAGGTTGGCAGCCGCGGCTTCTTCTAGCCTGGAGATTGGAGAATGTTGAACCCGGAAGGAAACACATGAACAAGTTCCCGCTTGACAAGCGTAAAGGCACAGAAAAGTGACGAGCTCACAGTCGAGCCGAGCCTGTGTGACGATGCATCACATTTCTGCTTTTTTTTTTTCACCTGCAAAACAACCGTTTCCACGTGATCTGAAGAATCATTCCAGAATGGTATTACACACTGTTCCATGCCTGACACGTTGGTTAGCTTATCTAGTCCAACTCAGAACATTTTTTTTCAAGGGTGTATCTAATAGCTGAAGCATCAGTTGCTTTGACAAGCAGCTGAGCTACCAAATCTTTTCTTGGCCGATAACTGACTTGGTCTTGAACAATCTCCTACCTAATGGATGAAAGCTGAAGTAAATGCAAACATCAGTTTTGGGTTAGGCACCAACAGTCCAGGGAGCCCTTTTGGAACTAATTTGCAACAACTGCTGGTAAATGGTAGCACTTTTTTCTCCAGTTAGGTTTGATGGGTTCAGTTCAGTGTGCACTTTTTTTTTTTGGTTGTCTTAATATTTAGAGAAGTAGCACATGCGTGGGCTTTGGTTTGTTCATAAGAATATCCTGTTAATCAACGGCTGCCATCAAGTACGAATCCAGTGTAAGAAAGGAGGTGTTAATCATGCATGCTAAGCTTACTAATACGTACCCGGGGCCCACCACCGCCTATGAAGCTTGCAACGGCAGCTAACAATGCATAAAGAAAGTACCACTACTAGTACACTCAGCTCCTGTGCCTAGCTAGCCGTCGTACAACTCACCGGCCGGATTAATCATGTTCGTGTATGCATGCGACCCCCAGTTAAATCAAAAGCTAGCACAGCAACCTCACACTAGCTAGGCAACACTAGTTATGCACTATAAGTATCTCATGAAATGTAACTTTAATTACTAATTGCTATTGTAATGTATTTAATCTAAATATTTAAAAATATATTGATAACCAATACGAATTCCAAAACGATGTTTCCGTGAAGAGTAACTGATTGGTCCAAGCAGCTAGTCGCATTATATGTGGGGGTAGTTATGTAAAGTTCACCTGGCCTGTTAATTAGAGTAATTAATACGGTCATTAACAATCTTTATACTAGTACATACTACTATTGCAGGTAACCTGCAGCTAACCGCCATGTATTATCAATTGTACTTGTAGCTGCTCCTAACTGAATCTATGGGGGATCGATGTCTGCTGCATCGCGTTATCTGAAGAAGAAGGTAACCGCCGGCCGGGGCCATGTGACAAATGTCAACCTCGCCACTACTACGAAAAGTATATCACGAGATGGTTTAAAATCGCATCATCATACGGTTTTGAACCGTCAATTTTTATGTCTGTTATAACCGTCGTGATAAGGCTCAATACAAACGGTTTTTGGTTGGAACCGCATATTACGATTTGGTTTATAAATAGAAACATATGTGATATGTCGATATTACAGACGATTTGTAAATAGAATTGTATGTGATATACGCAGATCACAGATGCTTGTTGGTTAAAACGCCTCGTGATAGTGCCCTTCACGCATTTTTCCAACCAAAACCTTATGTGATGTTCATGATAGTGCCTTCACATTTCCCAACCAAAAACCTTATGTGACAGCTTCATTTATACCTTATTATTATTATTATTATTTATTTCCTGCTAGCCTCAGGAATTGCTAGCCATGCCCTCTGAAAACTTGAAGTCTAACGTTGAACATATTTTATTCCTACTTTCCAACAAAATAAAAATTAACAACTCTAAAGTTACTACATAGGAGCAATCAATAACCGTACAAAGGACATAATAAAATTAATAGAACAATAACAGTAGATTATTATAGCACACATAACAGATCAAGGTATACACAAAAGATCAGTAAAACCCAAATCTCTAATTCTTTTCACTAAAGAATAGATCAAGGTATTCATAATTGACCTCCAATTTACCTAAATAATTTACTTTTACTAGAGACCCTAGTTGATATGATCTATTCATCATCCTTTAGTATACAAAGCTGCACATATGTACATATTTCTAGCATTTTCTAATTAACCTTAATGATTCATATACTACCATAGAGTATTCATATGGGCCAGCTATTTAGTTAAATTCTAGCTATTTCCAATTATCTATTAACTAATCTAATCGCTAACTGCTAGCTATACCTCTATTTGCCTGTCTTGCCTAACTTATGAATTGACTCAATTATCCTTACCTTTGCTCACTAGATGATGACAACTTACTGAAAATTTCTAACCAAACCTGTCTTTGTAATTTACTCTGTAAAACACTTACTAACAATCCCCATTAGCCCTCAACTTACCTAAGCTAATTCATGCTAACTGGCTGGCTAATCAAATGTATATATATACTCATCTACAATATTGAGCATCTTACTACCAACCTAATCCAATGATCTATTGTCATACACTCATACTTACGCAACTTAAAGTCTAACCTTAGGGGAGGATGCTTCGGACGCTGGGGAGGTCGGGGTCGCGGAGAAGGGGCGTCGGGGAGGCGGGAAGTACAGCAGGGGCGTCGGGGTCGGGAAGGTCGGGAGTACCAGGGGCGTCGGGGATGATGCTTCAGCCGCTGGGGAGGTGAAGGGGCGAGAGTATAAGGAGAGTGGCGAGTTAAGGGCGCTCAAACTCTATCGATTCCTCTTAAATAATGGGATATCACAGACGGTTCTACTATGGAACCGTCGGTGATGACTTATCACGAAACCCTAAACCCTCATATCACGTATACGCTACATGTAACCATCTGTGATGACTTAGCATATAAACCCTAAACCCTCATATCACATACGATTCCATAATCGTAATCGCTCGTGATGACCTATCACAGAAACCCTAACTGTCATATGTAATGGAACTGCCTGTGATGACTTATCATAAATGGTTCCATAAACGAACCGTCTGTGATAACTTCCTAACACAACTTCGAATCATTTGACTGAAAAATCATGTCTTGAAAAATTTATATCTAATACAACTCAACTCCAAATGAAGTGAAACCAATTTTGATACTCCACATTACAATGAAGTCGACATTGACATCAATATCAGAGATGACAAGTCCATAACACATGACAATTCCACGTTAACATCAAATTACAATGAAATAAATTCTTAATTAAAATATAGCCCTTCGTGATGATCGACGCGCATATAGCTAGCTTCTTCACTATTGGCGTACCATGTGTTTGTGCTCGCGATGTACGGGGACACTTGAGTCATGTGTTGCAAGACCGTCAAATGGGCTTGCGCAGCATATCTAGATCAGAGTGATTGCTTTCCTTCCGATGGTCCCGATACCTCCGTCTCCCCTCATGATGAGATAGAGGCACACCTATCGGCCCACTTGAGCCATGTAGTCGACACATAACTCAATGACCTCTTCGGTTGCATAACATTCGATGATGCTATCCTCCGGCCGAGATCGATTCCGTACGTAGGACTTGAGAATTCCCATGTATATCTCGAATGGGTACATATGACGTAGGAATACAGAGCCGTATATCTTTATCTCTTTCACAAGGTGAACAATGAGATGGACCATGATATCGAAAAATGACGGAGCGAAATACATCTCAAGATGACATAGAGTCGCCACCACTCTACCGCAGAGCATCTAATCCTTCAGGATCGATGGCTTTCTGAGCAATTGAGTTAAGGAAATTACACAGCCTAAAGATTACCACTCGGACCTTATTCGACAAGATACTTCTAATTGTAGCAGGAAGTATTTGTGTTATCAGCACATGACAATCATGAGACTTCATACCAATTAATTTCAAATCTTCCATGGAAACAAGTTTCTTAATATTGGCGGAGTAACCAGATGGAATTTTCACACCATGCAAGCTTTGGCATAGTTCATTTCTCTCGACTTTGGACAAAGTGTAGCAAGCTGGGGGAAGATACGTTCGTCCTTTATCGATCTCTTTTGGTGCTAACTCGGTCCTTATGTTTATATCAACCAAGTCACGCCATGCGTTAACACCATTATTTGTTTTACCACTAATGTTCAGTAACAGATCAATCAAGCTATCACATACATTCTTCTCTATGTGCATGGCGTCGATGCAGTGGTGAACTTCTAAGTGCTCCCAATAAGGCAAGTCCCAGAAAATTGACAGCTTCTTCCAGATGTTTTTCTGACGGATCCTAAATTTACGCCCCTTCCCAAGAACAACATCGATATCCTTAACCATATTATAGACCTCTTTCGCTCTAAAAGTTCTTAGAGCTGAACCATCCTCCTTATTTCTTCATCTTGCGGTATGGGTGAATCCTAGGAAGGAACCTACGGTGACGCATATACACAGTTTTGCACGAGTTGTTCAGCCATACACTTTCGGTACCATCTAAGCAGTGCGGATAGACTTTGGCTTCTTTTGTACTGAACCCCGACAGTTTACCAAGGGCAGAAAAATCATTGATGGTGCAGAACAACATGTCACGTAAAGTGAAATTCTCTCATTTGTACGCATCTCATCCTTGTACCCCTTTGTTCCACAGTGTCACAAAATCTTCTAGCAATGGTGCTAGGTACACATCAATATCGTTCCCATGTTGCTCTGGCCCTTGGATAAGTAGTGACATCAAAATGTATTTCCGCTTCATACACAGCTAAGGAGGAAGGTTGTAAATACATAGATTCACAGGCCATGTGCTATGTCGGTCGCTCATGTTACCGAAAGGATTCATTCCATCCGACTCAACCTAACCTTATGTTCCTCGGTTCGCACCGAACTCTTCAACCCTCGATCAAGTTTCTCCATCGGCGTAATCGCAGGTGTCTTAGCTTTCCACCCTTCTTACGCTCCTCTGAATGCCAACGCATCAATCTTGTCTCCTTTCGATTCGTAAATAAACGCTTCAAACATGGGATAATGATAAATACCACAACATCTTAGCGGGAGGTCCGTGCTTTACCTTAGCGGTATTCTTACGCTTATATCGGGATGCTTTGCACACGGATAATAATGCATGTCTGCATACACTTTACGGTAGAGGATACAATCGTTCGGTCATGCATGTATTCTACCTACTTCCATTCCCATTGGACAAAGAACCTTCTTGTCTTGGTAGGTGGTCTTTGGGCAACACGTTTCTCCTAAGGATGTCCGCTAGGAGACCTAACAACGTTGTAAAAATTTTGTCGGACCAACCATTGCTTGCCTTCAATTTCAGCAGATTCAACCACGGTTGACAACCTTGTGTATTCTAGCTTGCGGCCAGGAACAAAGGTTTCCCAAGTCCTCCATTAAGCACTCGAATTTACAAAACTCACTCTCACCTGTAGTTCCCTTGTGCATCGATAGCATCTCGATCCAGATTATCATCATGCGACCTATCCTCATCAAAAGCACGATCCACATCCGCATATCGTTGACTTTCTCGACGATGTCGTCATTATTAACTTCTGTATGATCTCGCTCTTCACCGTGATAGGTCCAACATGTATACCCTTTTTGAAACCTCTTCAAATTAAGTGAGCTTTGATCTCACGGGTTGTCAAATATTTTCAGATTACGCAATCAATGCATGGACAATACATAAATTTTATCCCTTTTTCAACATATACCGCTTTAACTCTTCTAAAAGCAAACACGACATTAATGTACTCTTCACTCACACGGTTCTTAAAGTACATCCAATTTTGGTCCATCTACACTACGCATATAACAAATTAGTATTAAATTATATTAATAAACCGCAAGTATTCTAACTATTAACCAAACATACTAAACTTTATTAGTGATTAACCTAGAGCAAATATAAATGGTTATGTACAGATCGTTACCCTCAGAGCTCACGACGAATATCCCGCGAGATCTCCTCCCTTTCTTCCTCCTCCCTCCTTCCTCCTCTCTTTGATTCTTTCCTTTTCCTCCCTGCCTCCTTTCTTCCCTTCCTTCTCCTCTCCAAGTTGGCGCAGTGGGGGAGGAGGCAGCAGGGATGGAGCAATGGGGGAGGAGGCAACAGGGTGACGACTCAAATGGGAATGGGTAGGTGGTCTGTCGGGACCAGGTATTATATATTGTAAGCATATCACAGACGGTTCTTATTACGAACTTTATGTGATATGTAAAGTATCATAGATGGTTCTTACTTAGAACCGTCTGTGATACTCTAAGTCATCACAGACGGTTCGTGGTCAGAACCATATCACAGACGGTTCTTACGCAGAACTGTCTGTGATACTCCACAGACGGTTGTATTTACAAACTGTCCGTGATATGTTCATATAACAGACGGTTCTCATGGAACCGTCTGTGATATGTCCATATCACAGACGGTTCGTTTTGGAACCGTTTGTGATTATTTTACCACAGATGGTTTCAAAGATTTGAAATTGTCTATGATAAAGCGTGTTCTATAGCCTGCTTTATAGTAGTGCGTGCCTCTCTAGCTCTTCTTTTCTTCTTCAATTCCCTTTATACAATTTAATTTCTCTAGCTATATCTACTGCTTAATTTGCAAGGCCTTCTTCTGTTCTACAAATGTCAAAAGCAATTAATGGTGTTTTCTTTTTTCATCAATTGGAAATTAATCTTCCCTTGCAGGAAATAGAGACATGGAGATTTCAGCAATAAAAGGGGGATGAGTAAGCAAAGCATGGTCAATTATTCTCTACTCCTCTAGTTCACGGTGGTCTGCTCACGCAAACCAATGGTAGACCTGGATACTCGACAGGTATATATACCTAGCAAGCTGCTTCGTAATTACTTTCTCTGCTCAAGAATATATATGTTATTTTAGATATTGATACAGTTTTTAACATGCAATTTTGACTATTACTTTTTATATAAATATATTCATAAAGCAATATAAAATTATTATATTATGAAAATATTTTTCATGACTAATAAAATGATACTATTTTTACATTACAAAAACAAATATATTTTTTTAAAAAATATATATATTAGTAATCAAAGTTAACGGAGTTTGATTGCACGATTTTTAAAAGTCGAGAGAGTATTTTCACTTACACCTTTACAGTAAAGTCATACATCGAGTCATGTACGCGCGTAAGTAGCAGTACAAGACGTACAGCTTGGGGTACATGCAAGCTAGCTAACGTGGTACACACAAACACACACTAATCCATATATACACATCACTGATCGGAGCGATGACTTGCGATTCAAGTGCATATATACACACATATGCATCATGTAGTAGTTAAGTCGCTGTACCTGTACACTAGCTAGCTTAATTAGCTAACTAGCTGGGGTTAATTAGGTGTGTGCTTAAGATTGCATCAATTCGACTGTATATTAATTAATTTGGGAAGCTGCTAGTACGTACAGCTCGATCGATCCTTGATTGGCAGGCAAGCCAAAACGTGAGGAGATTAGATACATGAGATGTGATGAGATGTGATATCGATCGATCCACGCAGTGCATATCACGGAAAGTATTGCCTGCCTTTCCTCCCTGCAACCAGGTGCAGTATCGACCAGAAGCTTACATGCATGCAAAGGACAGTACTGCTACTTTGCTTGATGCATATTAGCCTGCACTGGAGAAAGCTGAATATGTAGTGATCCTAAAGTTGCCACTTAATTTTCTTTACCTTTAATTAGGAGCTCGATCGACCTAACTCGCAAGCAAATAACACTACTACAAAATAGATTATACTAAACGATCATCACGCATTTATCGATCTATTTACAAACCGCTCGTGATAATGACATCACGACGATTCCAAATAAGAACCGCCTCTAGTACTTGTTTTGTTGGGCGGAAATAAAAATTTGGACTTAATGGCGGGCCGTCGAAACTCGCTTTATATTAACCGAGTCTCCTCACACCTCGCACCTCCATCTCCATATCCTCCTCTACCGCCTCTCCTCCTATGTCGCCTCCTCCTCACACCTTGCGCCCGCCCTCGAGCTCATCGCTCGCGCCTTCTCCACCTTGCCCCGCCTCATCATCGCCGGCCTCCCGACCTCATAGCCCATGGGCTCCTCGACATCATCGCCCCGGCTTCTCCGCTCGCCTCGCCTCATCGCCTGGCCTCCCCAACCTCATCGCCCACAACCTCCTCGACATCGCCGCCCCGACCTCCACCTCACATCGCCGCCTCACCTCCTCCTCACACTGTCACCCCGGCCTCCACTTCGTCGCCTCGGTCTCGCCATCGCCGACCTCCTCGACCTCGTCGGCCACACCTCCTCGACATCGTCGCCCGCCTTCATCTCACATCGCATTGTCCGATAAACACCCATAACTTTTACATACGAACTCGGATTGCGACGTTCTTTGGCTGCTGGAAAGCTAACGAAAGTTCAAACCAAAAATCCAAAATCCCATATCAAATTCATTCGCGAGGCTCGGAAGACTCCAGACAAAGTGAAACCCCCCAAAAAGGTCGTTTAAGGCCTCAAAAACAACCTTCAAGTTTCAAAGACTATTTTTAATTTTTTTAGATTAGAAAGCTATCACAGACGGTTATTGTTCGAATCGCTCGTGATAGCTTTTTCATGGACGGTTCAAAACCGTCTGTGATGACCTCATATCATTAGAGACACTTTTTCACATACGGTTTTTGAACCGTCTGTGATGACAGTTTGGAGCTGTCTGTGATGACCCTACAAAAACTGTCTGTGATGACAGTTTGGAGCTGTCTATGATGACCCTCTCTGTAATAGTGTGAGTTGGTAGATAGCACGGAAGAGTTAGCAAACGTACACTAATTATAGTTGGAGGATGCATAAGATCCACTTGACAGGGTCGCTGATTACCTAGTAGACTGCTCCTTAACTTGTTTCGATTGATTGCCTTCCTTTGGAATTTACTACAGTAGAGGAGCTGGCTAGCTAGCTAGCTAGCTTGCAAACAAAACAAGCTCATCTGCAGGAAAAGAACCTGATCGATCCCGCCATATGCATACGGCCCTTTAATTTACTTGGTAGTGGAGAAACCAAACCAAACCAAATCAAACCATCAGCTAAAGATAGACAGATACAAGATAGCAAGGCAACAAAACAACTCACTATACTACTCATCCATGCATGCCGATTTGCCAAACTCCCACTCCTCTCTTCACTGGCAGGCAGCTTATCTATAGATAGCTCCCAATGGTCTTTTTTGCTTGCAATACTCTCAATTCCCTTGGCAACTTTGCCTACTTCACTATCTATCTTTAATTGCAGCAAGCTACAAGCTCATCAAAAGGAAACGTACATGCGCCACTACTCGAAACAACTAAACTGATAAAAGGTTAAAGTATTACTAACTCATTTTATTCAACACCATATCGCATATAGAAATAAAAAAAAAAAACGGGCCGTGTGCTAGCTACTCTTTAATTACCTCATTGATTAGAAGCGATCTCTGCAGGGTAAATTTCAAACGTTTCATCTGAAGAGAATGCACCAATATATTTTGTACATGTATATATACAAATTCTGCTTAATCTGTACAGGGATATATATTTTGCAACATTTTCCACCGAATGGAACTATATAATAAATTAGTACACATAAAAAAAAGGTGGACAGTGTAGTAGGCCGTAGTTAACATTGCGCCCACTCCCTTAATTTCCCTTAATTGCCACCTCCTTCCATCACAATTTCAGATAACCCCCACCACTCACTCACACACTCACTCCTCACTCCAAATGGCCAAACTTTTCTTCTAGATCGAGAAAAATGGAATTTCAATTCCAGTTTCACCACCAATATGCGTACGTGTATATATAAATGCCAATTAGTTACTACGTATAGTTAATCTTCCACCAAAGAACTGAAAGAACAAATTGTATGTTACATTTTCCTTGATATATGCATGCCAAGAAACAAATTGTAAGTAAGTAATTGAGTATAGTAAAATCCCCCCAAAGAAAAAAAAATAATGATCAATCAGTGTTAAGAAAATAATTCACGAGGCCAGCGATCGAGCGCGCTCATGTCAGTAATGGCAATCCACCAGAGCTGCGGAGGCCGTGAGCATTAGGCCCTTCTTGCCGTCGTCGAACTGCCCGAGACCGAGCACCACAGGCGGCGGAAGAGACACGGACTCCTCGTCGGACGGCGCCGGCAGATTGAGGTCGAGCTCCAGGTTGATGCTCGTGCTCCCATCTTTCTTCGTGTCCGTAGTGATCGCGGTCACTGCGCGCTCCGGTGGGTGCAGCGGCCGGTGGCGCCGCATGTGCCCGCCCAGCGCCTGCCCAGAGGCGAACTCGGCGCCGCATATGGAGCACTCGTGCACCCTCAGCTTGCTGATGCTGCCAGCGCCGTTGTTAAGGCTCAGCACGGTGGTGACGTCGACCTGGGCGGGGACGATGGCAGCGTCAACCTGAGGCGGTGGTGGCGGTGGCGAGGCTGTCGTCATCGGCGGCTTCGACTTGGCGATGGGGACGGTGCTGGCGTTGGCGTTCTCCTCGTCGGAGCCGGCGAGGCGTGGCTTCTTGTGGCTTGCGCGGTGGCCGCCGAGGGCTTGGAAGGTGGGGAAGCACTTGTTGCACGTCTTGCACTCGTACACGTAGAACCCGGCCCGGACGCCGTCCGCCGTGGTGGCCGCCTCCGTGAACTTGCGGCTGGTGTACCTCTCGGTCTTCACCACAGGAGGCGGCGCGGCGGCCGGAGGCGATGGCCACGACTGCGGTTGCACCGGCGCCGGGGCCGGCGATGGTTTGGAGTCGACGGCGGAGCCCTGAGCGAGGAGGATGAGGCAGTGGGCCATGTCCTCCTCCTCGGTGGTGGTGCTCTCGGAGGAAGACGCGGAGGAGGCCGGCGGGTGGTGGCGCGGCCTCTTGCTGCGCTTGCGCTTGACGACGGCGGCGAGGTGCTGCTGCTGCTTGTCCTCCTCGCCGGAGAGCTCCATGGACGACGACGTGGACATGAGGTCCGTTTGCATGTTGCAGAAGCAAGGAAAGGAGGAGAGAGAAAGTAAGAGGGAGAAGAGAGAGTGGCAGGCTGCCTGCGTCTCTGTGTGTGTGGGGGGCCGGGTGTAGCTAGCTAGGTTGCTTTTTATTGCGATTTGCGAGGGAGAAGATGAGGCGTTTTTGCTAGCTTTTGCAATGGAAAGAATGGAAGTTTTCCTTTGCCTTATTAATAGACAAGTCTTCTCTCTTCTCTCGTCTCTCTTCTCTAGAGAGAGAGAGGAGAGTTGTGTGGCAAAACCTAGCCGGCCGGCTTTCTCTACCTGTCTATCGTGTCTAATTTGGATGTCTTCTCTCCTCTCCAAGCTTTGTTGTTGCTTTGCAACTCTTATAACCTTCTGGTCTAGAGAGAGAGAGAGAGAGACCTAGAGAGAGGGGAGGTTTTTGGTGGTTAATTACTGGCGCTATTGTTAGAGAGGGGAAGAGTAATAGTAGAAGGTTAACTAGTGGCCAAGGAACGCGCACGCTACCACGAGTGAAAATAGGGTTGGGTGGGTGTGTTAAAGGCTAGCTGGCTAACGCCCATCCCCTCTTAATCACTCCCTCCAGTCATTCATAAAAGAATCCCGTTTTGGACATCGATGTAGTCCAAAAAAAATACAACTTTAACCGCTAATTTCTATTGTAATAGATTTATAAAATCTAACAGAAATATACTTTTATGAAAGTTGTTTTCGAGACGAATCTATAAATACTATTTGCATTCATTCAATCTAATATCGAATAAAATATCGATAGCTGAAGTTTAGAAAGTTAGTCTGTACGTATCCCAAAACAACTTTCTTTTGTGACTAGAGGGAGTACCTGTGGAGATTCATGTGTAAAACATGTCTAGCACCCCCATTGAATTAATAGCTAGCCTTAATTTAGGCCTCCCTTATTCTTCAAATGCTTAATTAACTAGCCTTGATTAAGTGCGGTTATTACTGTGTTCTGAGTACTCCCTAGCTTCTATATTTATCTGATGAAGCAAGCTAGTTAGGTAAATTAATAAGATGCTCAAAATTGGAGTATTTGTTTGCCACTATACGTGGAAATTAAGAGAGAGAGAGAGAGAGGGATCCAAGTAGGACTAGGAGCGGTGGGTGATGAGTACTACTAGTATAGTAGCAACAAGGTCGACAGGCAGAGGCAGCAACAAGCCAAGAAAGAAAGGATGGAAGCAAGCTCAATATTCCTTGTGCGTGTATGATTCCTGGGGTGATAGTGTTGCACTGCAAGGCTGGAACCACATACAGGAAAAACGCTCTCCTATTCCCACCTCTACTTTCCTACTAGCTACTTTAATTTGAGCTATATATGACTATTACTATTTGTGCCCCTTTTTAATTAGGACGTATACACTCTTAATTTAGTGGAAAAGGTATGAAAACTAATCCACAATATATAATTGTTGATTGTTTGATGGTTTCTTGTTTCCATGATTTTTTTTCTTAATAAAATCTTAATTTACCTATACAGTTGTCTTTAGCAATTCCATTGATCATGAACAGCTAGTTAGCTAGGTTGCTTGGCATGCAGTTGGCAACTAAAATTAGGAGGTAGTGAGGCATGCAGTGGTGGTGCAGGTGTCTAGCTAGTGGCCACACAAAAAATACCTGCAATTTGCTCCATCCCAATCACGCCTGTAACCCCAAATGTTAATGTTAATTTGTTTCTGTATATATCCACCGATCACCTGTCCTTAATTTAATTGCATTGCATTGCCTAATACCAACTAATTAATTACTTGCTTTTTAAGCTAATTAAGCCAATAAAAATCTAGTCGACTTGTGATGCAAAATGGCACAGCTTACAT